>CM055901.1:10156340-10876340 GCA_029582155.1 Panopea generosa | reverse complement strand
GTAATTTTGCGTGTTTATTTCTTTTATACTTGATTCAAAACTATTTAACATACATATCCTAATCTAACATTTACTAAAAATAGCACATTGTGTACACTCATTACTGTTTAAACTTGAGTTTTGTTCTGGTTTTAAAAGAGAGGAAATTGTAAACATTTTTGTTAATTTTTAATAATGTAATTCCTGGAGATGCGTGTAATTGCAGATTCAGTCACGAGCTATTGATTCTAAAACAATCAATAGTTTTTGTTATAAGAGTAGGCGTATAGGAAGAACAATTAAACGTGCATGTAGACAGATTATATCAGTCTTTTTATTTTGCGCGATATTAATTGCAGAAATACGTTGCTAAAACATCTTTTATGATTTATTTTACCGATAAGCAGGCATAAAATACTGTCAAACACTTTAAAATCGCGTGAAACCAGAAATACATTTATTAATCTGAAATGTGTTTTCGTTTGGTTGACATGAATTTTGATATGATAAACATCCTGACAGTGAATATGACTGCAATTTTAGCGATTTTTTTTTAATTCGCAAAGGCTGAGACTAGCGAATAGTAGCGAAAATAAAGTTCTCGCTGATAAAAAGTGTTTTATAGTAAGCTTTGGTTTCCAATTAAATGTGGTTTATTTGGTATATTACAAAATAACAATTAAACATATGTTGTTTCAACCTTGCAGATGCTGCCCCACCAATGGCTTTATTCAGGAAGCATTTAAGGATTTGTGAATAAAATGAATAGAGAAAAGCGAACGATGAAACGAGTGCAACCAGTAAAATACCATGAATGCGTGTAACACAAGTTTAGGATATGCATTTGTCGTGATAATTTGTGTGATTCAAATGGTTACAATGGATGTGAAACTAACATTCATGTGCGAAAATGAAGCACAAGTGATGTGTTTTGAAGTTATTGAAAATAAACTGCCCGCCATTGTTGAGATAGATAAAACTGGTGTGAATATTACAGGACATCTAGTAGAGAGTGACTCTAATTTTATAACAAATGTTCGACGTTTGAGCAGAGTTGGTAAGTAATTTTAGCTTGATGTTCGAGCTATTTCTTACATACCCAAGGTCGTACTCATTGAGATATTGTTTAATATATTTACATTGTTAAATATATAAACAGAAAAATACTTCCTTGACATTTTATTATGTCCTTTATTTATATTGTGGTGAATTATTTTAATTTTATAACAAATGTCGAAGTTTGAGAGGAGTTAGTGATGCCAGTGTACGCAATCTCTCCCAGTCTTCCATTGTTCCCAGAGCTCTGCTTTTTCACCTCTTTAACCGTGTCAGGTTTTGTAAAACTCGTATATACGCTATTTGTTAATTTATGTATTCCGTTTGGAATTGAAGTGACAATGAGTTCTCATGTCTAATATCAATACTAATTAGTCATAGTTCAATGTATAAACAAGTGTACGGCATAATAATATTGCCCTCTGACATACAATACAAAACGATAGAACAATAGCATAACTATATTCCATTAGACCCATTATCTCCTCTATGTTCAAGATGGAGTTGTGTAAATAATGAAGAAAAATGCCCGCTTCAGATTACACTTTTGCGGATAACTGTCTTAATATTTCATCGAAAATACAAGAAACAAAGCCGAACGCCGTCTTTGTATAGAGATGAACCATCGGTGCTAACAAGTGACCATGTAAACCTTTACAAAAAATACGCCGTTGCATTTTTTTGCTATTTTTTTCCACTGGGGAGCTTAAACCTGGTTAACGTATGCGTCCAACCTCGCTCACTAGTCCCGTTGTCACATCAAAAAACGAAACAGTGTTAATAGATATAAGTAGCTCCACAAGAATGCTCCGTTACAAATATATCATCATGCACAAGTTTGCGGGTATGAATCACAGAATAAATGATGAAGTAAAACACATATTTATGTACATAACTTAGGATTAGTGTTAAGTCCAATGAAACCAATGGTATATTTTAGTTTAACTCATTTTTTTTAGATTTAGACAAAATTTAAGAAAATGAATATTTTCTTTAATATAACCGTGTTTGGAGTCTTTCTATGTATAGAAAAAAGTATATACATATTTTTAAATAAATAAAGTATATTGAACACTAATACGCTAAGCTTTGTTGAAAAGTTAGTATTTCAAAGAAATGCATTTTACAGGGACAATATTGGGCGTCTTGAACCTAGAAATGCCTTTTATGCCGTACATACATGAGTCGTAAATAGATGTATGCACTGTGGAATTAAACTGACTAAACGTTCTTAAATAAAATAATAATACGGTAATAATTCAACGACTTTGTAGTATACCATAATCCATAGTTTAATGATAATGTAGGTGTAATATGAAATCAGACATCATCTAAAACGGGATTAATGGAAGAAACATTTACTCTACCAGGAACATTGCGAACCCCATATAATTGATTTAGATATTAATCATTTGATCAATAAACTTATATGAAACGACATACATATTTCAAATGACGCAAATACTTGTCCCAGTACATTGAAACGTACATTTTTCATATTTGTCTTATGTGTCATTTTTTCTCGTCATATGTTTAAAATCTTTCATTGGACCTAAACTATAGAAATATGCCGTTCTTTTCCCCATTGGACGCTTATCCACGAACCGTTCTGTTTAGCTTTGGGTACATTTTGCAGTAAAAACAATGTCATCAAGATATTGCGATAGGTAAGGATAAATCTGGTCCCCATTTCTACTGTAGCAATTCACAGTGGGAACACAGCGTAGGCGTGATTTTTGCCTTGTCAATTAACCGATTTAAATTGAACATACTGATACTATTATAACGTTGCCAGATTATAGAAAATATGATGCATTTCGACAATTGACAAGAGTTATCCCGAATTCCAATATCAGAAACAATTAAGGGTCTGCACATATACTACGATACTATTATTTTAAGAAAAAGATCTAACCCGAAATTTATCGAATCTAATTTGCGTCGTGATTGTTATATATTCGTGTTATAACAATGACAATTCACACCCACGGACATTGAAAATTTCATCGTCACAAACTATACCACATCAGTGTTCAGACTATGAAATATATGATAACACCCTGAAACCAACATTTATTATTTATTTCACTCCAGGCATTGCACTATTGTCTGTCAATTTGATACTTTTTATGATGTGAAATAGAGAATGATTGATTCAGTGAATTATATTTTTTAATTCATCAAGTGAGCACTGAAGTGGTATGGTCACGCACGGGTCAATTTTTATTCCCGATTGAAATGTACATGCTTTTCCATTTTTATTAAATGTTAGAAATTAGTTAAATATCCTTTTAAATTATCATTGATCTAAACAGTGAACGTATCAAAATCATTTGTTGAGAAATCGCTATAATTAATAAAAAAGCATAAAACAAATATTGTCTAAAGAGTAAAAGCTGCCATATAAAATCCGCAAGATGGCTCTGGGGCAGGTTTTTTATCATTCAGTACATGATTCAAATCAGAGAACCCTTTTTAAAGACTTCAACTGTCCACTATTTGAAATTTGAAGGAGGGGATTTTGAGTTCATCCACTCTAAAATGAAAACAAATACACATAGATCTGTGTTTATACACTTTCTGCAGTTGATTATAATGGTCGTATTTTAGCACGCACTCCCATAACTGACAGTGAATGAATATCTGGCTGTTGTACATAGGCCACTCCTATATATTTTCTACCAGGGTAGTAAGTTTTTGGCCTCTAATAAATGGCATTATTGTGTAAACGTGCACAGCTGAGCAAGTTTAGAAATATTAATTCATATCATCATGGCGTCATAACTCGGAATCTTTCACGAACCCGATAACGATAAAATATTGATTGGAGGTAATAAGGAATCTGATGACAGGAACAAAGGTAATTAAAGCGTCTAATGAATGGATGTTTATTTCATTGTAATAATTAAAACTTTTTGATATATCTAAAGTTTCAATGCAATAATATCTGATACAAAGGTCCACACGATAGCTTGCACCGTCCCCATTAACTGCAGCATTATATGGTTTCCATGCCGCATTCGTATATCAGTTACATGCATATACCTGAGCAGGCTTGACACGTTCTCTTGTTTCCCAACCCTAGATTTCAGAACCATAGAAGGATACACAGGAAAAAGAATCTAATATTCTATCAGTGATGGGTTATGTTGCGAATTCTATTATAGAGAAATGGGAACAAAGTTGTTTCTAGTCTATAAAGACCTGTTTTCAAACATTTTAATCATTGCGCGTATATAAATTAATATGAGGCACATTTCGTAGAGCTACTAGTATTTATGTACGTGTGTATGTGACAACATGGTTGACATTTTTACTATTCTGGTTTCATAAGGGACCGGAGTGAGGGGATGTGTTGGTAAACGATTAATAAATTAATGGTACTTACTTTTTCACATATCAAATTTTAAGCTTTTTATAAAAAAATATCATCTTTAGAAACGGAGAGGGTACATAGAGATGGGATAGGTTAAACGTTCTCCGCTGTCAAACTGGTTTTTGAAGGGACAGATAGAAATATTAATAATATTTCGCAAAGCACTATTTCGGACAGTCACCTGAATTTAAAGTTATTTTAAAATACAACGTAATCAATAAATTCGCATCTATCAAAATATCCAAAAATGTGCACTAACTTTCTGACTGTAACTTACAAAATTTGACAAATTTAGTCTAAACATGACGGAAAAGTGAAAACACATTTTTGTTTGTGTTTTTTGTATCAATTTTATAGTTAAGTTTAAACTTATCTATTTTGACTTCGATTGTGAAACAAGTTTTTACAACTTAGACAAATCATATTCGAAGTCTTCCTGGTTAGAACTAGTACTAGGCATATGCGGAAAATGTCTTGCTCATAGTCGTGGCGGAGGATCGAACCCAAGACCATCCGATCATGGGTTCGGTGCACTACCACCGGACCGCTCGCTCCACAAATTCTCAACAAAATTTGATTTTATACATAATATCAAGTCAATTGTTTCAAGAAAATTCAGTTATTATTTTTCAAAAATGGTCTCTAGTTTATAGAAACAGTACTAGTTTAGGTGTTTGATTTCTTAATGGTTGTAAATGTACTTGTGTTGGTCGGCAGGTAGGTTTGATTTATTAATTTGAGGTATGAACAGAAATAAAACTATTACGATAAGCCCTTACGAAAATAAAACTAAAATATTGATATTTGATAATTAATTGGGATTTAAATTGTACACAATAGCTCTAAATTTTCTTGATCATACCCATTTTCATTATGAGAAATATAGTTTAATGTAATTCAAAAGATTAATATTTTCTCAAAATATCCATTTACATAAAAAATACTTTTGGGCGAGATTTAAGATAAAATACAATAAAGATAAGCTTGTTCAACACACATATTGATATAAAATAATATATCTTTTCAAAGCAAATCCTATCATTGTTTATTGCCCCAACATGAGTTCTTAACAATACCATGTTTTTAAAACAATTATCTATCTATTGTTATGTAACTGTATAAATGCCAGATATTCTAAATATTTCCTTTAACTAATGGTTAAAATAAAATTATGATTTTGGCGGCTTTCAAGACCATATTGCTGTCCAAAAGCCTAATACTAACACGTGTATCGGGTGTCACGCATCTATATACAAAATGCATACATTCTTGGTACCATCTTTCGTGTAAATATTAACCAATTTATATTGCAGCAGACGATGTTGATATACTTGTCGGTATTGGTGACGTACATGTTGTTAATGCTGTTGCTGCCTTGACGGAACAACTTCGTATACCGGCATTCACGTACTTGACGTCAAAGCACAAGAAACACGTCAGTAATTTTACTTTGCCTGGCTTAATCGTGTGGATCTCTGCAATCTCGTAATTGAGGTCAACAATATACGAGATATTTCATTAGCTTAGTATTGAACTTTTGCTTGATTTGGACATTGCTACGTGTTAGTAAGGCTTGTTTTTTGTTGGTGCTCTTGTATTTTTCACAAATTTTATATTTTATCATTTATTCAGCGATTAGTTAAACAAAGCACTCAGCATAGATAAAACAACAATACACCTTTTTTTCACATTTAGTTTCTTTTTCTATGTTGTCATTTTGCTATTTACAAAATCTTAGAGCATAAATAAACCGCTCTCAGGTCCATTTTCTGGATACACCCAGTACTGAGTGCTGTTTCAATAGGCCATCGGATCGAGCTTGGAATTGAACCCTAACTCTAACACCCTATCTATGTATGTGATCTATTTGTTGTGCTTTTTTCAAAGGTATGGACGAGGTACGGAAGTAAGGCATTGTTTTATTGAATCGGTTGACGTTCATAGACCGGATAGCCTGAGATAAAGAGAAATTAAACACCATAGACTGGTACTTCTCGCGAGATATCATGTTCACTCTGGCATTTTCAAAATTTGAATTAAAAACGACGCGTTAAATTAATCATTGATAAGAAACATCATTACTTTCAATACCAAACGAAAGAATGGTCTAACTAATTTATTTCATTACATAGCTCATTTTTCATTTTATTCTATAAATAACGAGAAATAAACGTTTTTCGAAGATGCTAGATTTATTGATAACATTATGTATATAGATATATTAGTCTATGACGTCAATGTCCGATTGCGTCTGGTTGTCATTAGATATTGTCTTAAAAGTTCTCAGCCAATAAAATCGCTCAGATTTTTCGAAATAGAATATTCCATTTTACGTAGTATGTAATGACCATCAGTAGATGTTGATCTTCTTCTTCGGTCAATGACATCGCTTTAGAAATAAAGGAACAAGAAAATAAATCAACATCTATGCCTGGTGGAACTTCTAAAATTCAATATAACTTCTAACCTATACTTCGTCCGATATCGCTGATTCAAGTGGAAAAGTTATTTGTTATTTACGGAAATGAGTAAGCTCGAGTACTGGTTAAACTTCCTGGCTCCCAAGGAAGAATGGTTTAATAAACAAATCGTCTGTTAGCCCTTGATGGCATCAATACGACGCTATTCAAACAAACAAATGAGTCTTATAAGATTTTTATTCAGCGTTTTATGTCATGCACATTTCATCAGAAAGTTTTTTCTCCGTTTTAACCTGTATTCCAGCAAATCAATTACCACTACCATGGTGATACGTTCTTCCCAGGAGACTTGCCCTGATTCAACAGTTCATCACTCCACTATTATCAGGCCGATATAATTATGTCTGTGACCAGTCATGCGCAATGATTACCATATTCTATCATCTTTGAAACAGAAATAGATACAGAAGATTATCTGAATGGGATATTCACTGTTCAATGTTAATTTGTGTTTGATTTCTTTTGACACGTAGAAATATTGGAATTTATAATAGCTTTCAATTGTATTATCACTACTCATAAATTCAAAGCTCACGGTTATGTTTCCTTAATTGAAGTGAAATACCATATTGATAATACAAATCGTTTCCCACTGTGCAAATATTCATATTATATATTATAGAATGGAATTGGTTGTTGTGTTTGTCATGGACGTCACAGAAACATTGACGAATTGATAAACATCAAATGGCGTTCAGTTAACGACCATGTTTCGAGGATTAAACGAGATTACAGCAAATATATTCGATTGCGAAAAGCAACTCAAAACATGACATAAGTTCCGTTTTGTACTTTTTAACCGTCATATGATTGTTAAAAGAAATATACCAGGTTTTTAAATTGGCTAAAAATCCTTTTTTCCAATACAACATGCCTATATATACTCACTGACATTGTATTGCCAAAAGGATATCTATTTAAACATGTCAAAATAATATCTTAAAAAGGGATTTCCTAACTTGGAATACGCGCTTGGGTTAGACTGAAATAGATTTCCTGCTTAAAAGTGCAACATATTTATGACGTATTAAATGAGTCACCTGATTTCATTTTGATTTCATTTTGATCAGTTGTACACATGGGTGGATATATGAGTTCAGTGTAGAAGGAGAGCAACAAAATATCTGAACGGCATTACATGTTTTTTTTTCAGTAGAAATTTAGTGAATTTTAATCGTATAATGGAGTTTATAGGGAACGTGGAGTAGAGACGTACGCCGTTTTCTAAAGAGTAGATCCGCCATTAATAAGGTTTACACGTAGTAAAATTGTTTCATCTCGAAAAGAGTCTGAATGACGTCAAGCAGTATTGAAGAGCTGTCTATTAGAAATGGGGTGTTCGTTTCAAGTTTACCATTCCAATTTATATATCGATTATGTCACGTTTTGTTGCATTTGACATATCAAATCATTTGGATTTTATTTCTTAATGATAATGGGATGCTTTTTATCCATTTTGAAAATAATTTTATTTTTAAGACATTTATAACGTTTTTTCCTGATATAATCCCTTTAATATGAAAAGATAATTATTGGTAGACTCGTATGACAAATGAATTTATTATTTTTCTACTACAGCAAAAATGACTTTGATTTTAGAAGGCTATTCAGAACGTACATTGATTAATGATAATTTTCTGAGTGTTCACTTTGATATTTTATCCAATCAATTTGTTCTAGTTATCACGTACATTTGAATAGAATATATTTAGAATACGTTATTCAACACGTATTGATTACTGATTTCCATAAGCATTTTCTGGGTGTTCACTATGATTTCCTAATCAGTCTGTTAGTTTTAATTATCATTTTTTGTACAGAAGACATTAATTACTCATTTCATTTTGACATGTTCTTGGTGTTCACTTTGATTTCCTAACCAGTCTGTTAGCTCTTATTATCATTTTTGTATAGAGGTCAGGTGTTATATATGGTGTATTCAGAATATGTCCTGTAACATGCATTGATTACTGATCTCATATAGACATGTTCTGAGTGTTCACCTTCAGTTTGATTTTCTAAGTGTTGAAAATGGCGCTAAATCAAATTCAATTAAGCAGTCGCTTCACCCTTCATGTTATTGAGCCGGTCACACATTCCGTTTAAAAATAACATCACCAGGGCTGTGTTCAGTTCGGTTAAACGTATGATTATTTTCCTGGATATTGGCTCAACCTTATATTAGCACGCAGTACGCGATCATTTTAGTGAACCAGGCATTAAACGTGTATGCTGTTTAACGGTGTTGAACGGAGCCCTGATTTGAAAAATTATGACGTCGATTTCCCAATATCCCTCTATGATCACTATATAGGAAACTGCCCAGAGCAGATCGTATATTAGACTTCAAAAAAAGAAAAGTTATTCATGGAAAAAGCCACATGCTTAATTTGTCTGTTTACCAAATCAGTCTGCATTATAAATTTAACATTTATCTTACAGATTTACGACGGTCATGTCATTTCCATAAATCCAAATCACGAAGGTCTAGCCGCTGCCATAGTAACGATTGTTGGAACCAACATGATCGACAGGGCGTTCGTAATATGCCAGGACACTATTGCAGCAGACGGGTTTCTTAACGTGTTTATGGGGAATAATGACAATTTCAGGTAGACAAGCAAAGCATGTGTTTTGTCTTTAGTTTTCATTGATTTTCTGTTGCGATGTGAATATCTGGGAATAATATGTGTTATAAACCCCCGACCCTCTACAAGTTAAGAGTATCGTTAAATTGACCGAAAATGTGGCGTATACACCCCAGCCACAAAACACACATACACACAAAAAAATATTCACACACCCGCATTCACGTATGGAAAATTTACTAAACGAACAACACCCAAAACATGAAGACATGCATCCACTCTTGAATTTTATAAAAAAAAAAACTGTTTTGATCGACAAACAGGCCACTTTTAATATTACACAGGATGTTATTTGTTACAGGACGTCATAAGTAATCTGTCCGGGTACAATTTCAGATAAAGAGTGTCAAATGAATTCATCGATTACATGGCTGGCATTGTACTTTAATGGTAACATGCGAATAAGGAACTGCAGACTGCAACCTTTGTGTTCGGTTTGTTTCCATTTTTATCGCTAAATTCTTTGAATAGTATGACATGCACTGTATCTTTTTAGCGGTAAAATAAAAATAGGTCGGTTAACCACACCTTGCTATTATCGATAAGCCAATCAAAACAACTACAAAGATACGTTCATCAGAACCTGTCATAATAATAATCAAAAATGACATAATACGTTTCTATTTTTTTCTGTTTCTTATTTTAGTAACAATAAGTGTTTGTAAAGCTATTGACAAATGAAAAATGTTCAAAAGCATTGCAGGTGAATTGTAATTGCACAAAGCGACGGGAGTTATATTTCGCGGTCAGAGTCCCTGGTGGAAACTTTACCATTTAATGAAGTCCATCAATGCTTTTGTGCCTGTTACCGTCGTTTACGGCTTAGGTCAACTCTCACATTACAAATCGATCCAATGTGCATTATATTTATTATTCGTTGCATTTGATAATTATTCTTTGCTTTTAACCAGATTTTTATTTGATCAATCGGAAAAGATAATGTTCATTCAATTTCCGTCGTTTTTTATTAAAATAATTTATGACTGTGAACTAAAACGATGCTATTTTGCTGTTTGTTTCAATTTTATGTTTGTTTCATTTTAATCCAGTGCTCATCGTGTTAGCTATATTACTCGAACAATGAGCTTCACTTTATGGTTAATTCTTCACACTGCGTTTATTTCGCCTTCCATCGTCTCGTTACCAGTATAATGATATTACGCAACCAACAATAGAACATAGCAGACTTAGTTTTATTGAGTCTGTACATGAGGGGTAATTTAATGGAACATGTTTCACCTCTCACGTAACCACCGTGCTCCCCCCCCCCCCCCCCCTCCTCGCCTCCAGCACGAACAATGTAGACGCAACATTGAATGAGCTTGGTCTATCTCAGTACTTAAAATATCTCGTTTACCAAATGATAACGTCATTAAACATTCACTGAAGCTACTGAGTGCTAAGATGGTTTCAGCATTCAAAAATGAGCTCCAATGTAGCAGTCTTAAAAGCTTGCCGGGTTCTTTCTTATCACTTCTCTGACCGATTAAATAAATGAATAAATATATTCTGTCAAAAATGATGCAATGTTGTGTATATACTAGATTGACATGATAAAATATATATAAGTATACATGCATGCCTTATTTATTATTCATCAAAGTTATTCCCCTTGATAGAAGTTTATCCATTCGTTTTGAGTACAAAAAAACCCTGATATCTGCCCAATGCAAGACGGTAATAGTAATAAGCTCTTGTTATTAAATGGCAAGTGTGTTCTTTTCTATCTTTCTTTATTAATTTATCACAAAGTACACACCGTTTGCACAAGCATGAATCCAAGTGTAATGGATATATATGTAAGGGAAATAAATTGCCAACATAGAATATAAGTTTTATGTAAATTTACAAATAATAATAACACTGGACAGACACCAGTATTAACCAGAAAAACAACTTTACACAGTTGTTTAGGAAAATCACTAGGATAGCCAGACAGTGTATTAAAGATTGGATATAGAAATGACTATCCAAAGAATATATGGTTCTGCTGTTAAACGTATGTGTTCCAGAACTCATTGGTTCATGTCAAAGTGTGTACATGGTCTAGATACCCACTTAGGTTGTGCTCGAGTAGCGTAAGTCAATTGTTAGTGCGTTGTTTTCATACCAGATTGATAAAAAACATCTGCATAAACGTAGCGACTATTCAGAACCTTGACTGACTTATGCACATATATATGGTATTCTGGAGAGATTCGTACGAGTTCCACATGTCAATGATTGGTGCCAGAATGTTGACAACGTGATCATGAGACCTGCATACCAGAGCGTTTATTACAAAATATAGCAAAATATAATAGTTACATTATTATAGAACTTTCCAAGAGTATGCTGTGGGGATATGAAATATTATAAATAATTTGTGAAAAGTCACATTTATGTTAATTATTTGTTTGAAAGAACACATGTGAAAATCAAATTTTGTTCATGTTCATGTATCAAATGTATCAAATCAACTTGTACACCTGTGACCAAACACACTTAAAACCATTTGAAATTTCAATTTAAGGAATTGATCATATTTTTTTAAAAAAATCTCAATATGTTTTACTTTTAAATGTGTAAAAATCCAAGAGCTGGTATAATACAATTTGTGAATATAAAATAAATCTTATATTCAGTATTATTTTTACATATTTGACGGCCATTTGGAAAATGGCTGCCATTTTGAAAACATCTGACATGGGTCCTTAGGCAGAATTCTTCAGTAAGATATATTTTACTTAAAAATGTGTGAAATGTCATGATATAGGATAATACATTTCGTTACAACAAAATTATTTGTTTCATATCTGGTAGTCATTTTAAAAGCTTCGGCCATTTTGAAAAAAAAAATTACACGGGTCCATTATAACCAGAAATGTTCAGTAAGATTTGTTGTACATATTAGGATGTGAAATTCCACGACCCTGGGTAATACAGTCGTTTAAACAAAATACATTTTACATTCAGTGTTATTTTTTTCATATTTAGCGGTCATTTTGAAATGGCTTGCATTTTGAAAAATCGGACATAGGTTCATAGCCAAAAATATTCAGTCTGATATGTTCTATCCATATGCCAAGTTTTTTGCTTTTGTCACAAAATACACAATTTTGTAAATATATATAAAAAACCTGCCCCACTATAATTAAAACTAAATTTCCTGAAAAGTTCCGTTTGTAACCAATGGTTAAAACAAATAAACGTCCGTAATATCCATTAGAACGCTACATGGTCAATATCTAAATTTTAAAATCTGTCCATGAATAAACATATATATGAAATATATAAAAGATGTATCCAGTTGCAGACATAGCCGAGGACTATATAGAAGAATAGGAAAGTTGCATTTCCTGACTAAATATTGATGAAATAGCACACGTTGGATTAATTATTTGGCAAATAAATTATTCATAATTCACATGCAACTGTTTTTTTTGGTACATAAAATGTTAATTATATGTAATCTTAGATGTTTTAAAATGTTTCGATCACGTAAAATGATCTTGAAATTAAAGATACTAGTATTGAGATTTGAAGTAAAATTTCCCGTAATGTGTTGTTGTTTTAGCTGTACTATACACATTATGTTACCAGAAGTACTTCAACAGTTTTAAACACAAATTGCTGGAAATGGTATTGTTTTGATGAGAATTTTATTCTGCAATGTTAGGATTTTGATTTGTGTTTCTAAGATGAACGGAAGTTAAGATAATTGAAAACGAGATATTTCGAGATTTTGCGTGAATACGCGAGAGTTCACAAAATCTCAATAAGTTGCCTTTCCTTTTCTATATAATGCCTTGACAAAGCTTTCCAAGGTCACGGAAATCCCTCCAGCACATATGAAACCATGATTAGTTCTGATATCGACAATGCATACATATAGGGGAGATTACCGACACAGGACGGGCGAGCAGTGGCAAAACATATACTTGGGAACTTTATAACTGGATTAACAAGTGGGCGTAAGCTCACTCTTTCCCCCGTCGACACCAATGACTCTCACAAATACGGCTGCTTTAACATGTGTCTCGTACAAAACTATGATAATCGTACGTCTCACTGTATAGTTGCGCCCCCTTTTTTTATTACGGTAACATGATTCTAGACCTTAAAAGAAAGTTTTATGCAATTTGGTTTGAAATATTTTCAAAATGATTCATGGTGGTTGTGGTTTCTTGCTGCAGATTAATAGAGAAAATAAAAGCTGGCAAGGCATATACTGCAATAAAATATCACTGGTGTTAAGAAAGTGACTTTGATAGGATTTCAACAGATGCATGTTTTTATGTGCAATTGAGAACTTCTTTTTTTTGAAAACGTCTTCGGGTATCACTCCACTGTACTGTCTTAAAAACAGTTTTTGTGCATTTTTATTTTGGGATATATTCCTGCTATGAAAAAATATACTCTAAAATAAATGTGGAATATATCTTTACCGTGGAAATCCTAGAAGTTATATTATACAGAACAAAGAAGAAAATTCAACAGCGAGACCTTAGGTGATTTGCTGTTTCTCTGTTCTTGGAGGTTTTATGTTCTTCCAAGGTATTCTTTCATGGGATATTACTTTATTACAGAGTAACTAAAACTGACCAGACTTTGGTATCAGAGAGGGACAGTGATTTCGATTTAAGACTCAAGCTTCTTGCCATGCACGATACAGGATTCAGGCTTGTTATCGTGCATTCGAAACCAAAACTCCTTAACAGGTACGTATTCTGGAGTTCATATCTCAGATGGTCTATATATATTTAACACAGGATACAGTCATTTGTTTCGGCATAGAGTAATAAATTGACCTTTGCTCGAATAGTACGACACATCGGATATTTTTACTAAACATTAGCCGGACATTTTGCTATCAATAAGCCTAGAAAATTACGTTTTTTGTATAAAAAGTGATTATTTAAAGCAGTTAAATTAACGTTATATTTTAAAAGTTAGTAAAAATGTTTTAATTAAGAAATGATAAGTACACGTGACCGCTATTGACCAATGAAAATGACGCCATGCATCGTTAGATGTTTTAACATTCAGAAAGTCAGCGGGCAATTTAAAGTAGAGAAGTTAACGACTGCTGACTAAAGAATGTAGCCATCAGAAAGCCTTCAAACGGACTTCTTGTAGATATATTCCTTTTATGTTGCAAAATTGTCTGATTTTTTTATCATTATGGTTTTAGGCAATGCAAAATCATGTCGCCATCTATGTATAATGAGCGTTAAAGTGGTAAAAATAATAGTCTATCATATTGTTTGCTACAGCTTAAAATCTGCAATGTAATGTAAAAATAAAGTTTTTCCCAGAAGCTGATACCTCCTGAATCAGGTCTATTAACCCCCAATGAAAAGAGCAGGGAATTCTATTCCTGTCTCACAATTCAAAGCAAATGAACGCTTATTAAACTATGACGTCATTCAAACTTTCCCTGAGGCAACTGACCAATCAGCGTGCTCGTTACAAGTATTGCTATTTAACGGCCCTAATCGGGAAGACTAGTTAACATGTATATGTCGATGAGGTTTTAGTGTATTACCAAACTGTTTGTATCAATTATAATAGAAGCATTGCGATTTAGAAACTTGGTAGCAATCCTTATTTATATTGACAACGTATGCCACACAGTTTTAAAAATGTTTAAAATATAGGTGAATTATATTAAATTCAAAGCAGGCATTCAATGGAATGAGTATAGATGACATTTTAAGACAGGTTGTTGCTTATTACAGGTTAATTTGCTCTGATGGCATTGAAATGGTACATAGCAAATGTGGTTGCTTAAGATAAGCGGCTGCTCAATAGAAGTGACTGTCTACATATAATTAATTGTATACTCATTTATACTAAGTTAATGTCCTCCTTGACAGATTGGTCTCCGGCGCTGTCTTAATAACAGCTGAGGTCGTGGATAAGAGTACACATTAGTCAACAAATCTCGTGTAAGAAGAAAGTTGTCCTTGCAGAAAGACGGTGGCTCTTCTCAGATCATTTGAATTCTCCTCTTCCCTCTTATAAAATATAGTGTTGTGTATTGATTAACTAAGTTCTCACTTAAATGCAGGTATTAAGCCGCCATAACTACTTTGCTATGGTAATTGTAACTTTTAAGTATTCCTGAGTATATCCCAGTCTGTGATATCTTCCGAATCAGGGGTTGTATTCACCAACAATTCTAAAGAATATTCTTAGACTAAAGCTTGAAAATACAAATGCCAATATTAGATATCTAGTTTACCATGACACATAGAATGATTGTAAGAGTTTATTTGACTTTATATCAGGTGTCGTAACATGCTTCCAAAATTTAGTTTAAAAATGGTCCCTAAATGTGTTTTTTTTTCGAAATAAATTCTTAAATTCAAGTCTAACAATAGTCTTAAGAATGGTTGGTGAATTCGATCCCAGGTCTTCAATCCCATGACAAAGCAATAAATTCTATACCTGCCCCAGAATTCTTAGCTATTTAATGCTTATCATACTGTGACACCATTCAACTTTCCCTGAAGAAACTAATCAATCAAGGTGCTAAAATCGCATTGCTTTGTGGTGAGATGGGTCCGTTCTACAATCCAAATATTTGTTATTGTATTGCAGAATAATTCAAGTGGCAAAGAACCTGTCGTACTTCGACTTGGGTTATGCTTGGATATTAACAGAGGAATCATTGTCGAAGTCGGCAGCAAACAGTATGCATTTGATACCAGGTTTACTGGCACTGGAAGCGTTCGAAGTAGATATGTACAAGGATATTCTAGATAAAGTTATAGAAATAACAAGGTAAGTGTTAAAATTTAGATTCTGTGAATATGTGTGGACATGAGCAGACGAGGTCGGCAACAAACAAAGAGCATATGATGCCTGATTAAATGGTATTTTAAGCGTACGAAGTAGATGTGTACAATGCTATTATATATAAAATTATCGAAATAGCCAGATAACTGTTAAAATTTGATTATGTAGATATGTGCTGGACATGAGCAGACTCTATCAACACGAGTTTTTTTTCTTTCTTCACTTTTGGGCGTGTTCCGTGCTTCTTTTTATCGGATGTTATTGTAGAGCACAGACTGTCGAGAGAAATGTTGTGGTACTGATAACATTTGGGTAATACCGACCGATTAATTTGAAATTATTATGATTTTTTTTATGTTTTGATTGTGTTTCTGCTTTTGTGGTGGCTGTATACTTTGGATGCTATGCCTCCTGTTGGACAGGTATATATATTTGTGTGGTACAAGTAGCTTTCTCACACGGTGTTCTACATTCACGTGATAGTAAGCAATCTTTGTTTGAATGGTGGAATGTCAGACTAAAACGGTTCAGAAAATAAATATTAATACATGTACCTACGGTTTGCTGATTCTGTGCAGCCACAAAAAGGTCGAGCTTAAAAAAGTATTCAAAGTATACAGCCACCAAATCAGTACAAACAAATTCAATGTTCGGAATAACTGAACTAAGATAGGTACAAACCATGCTAAAAAACCGACGTCGCTCTTCTCCCTTATTTATTTTTAGTTTTTGCAACAAATCACGCTCGAAGTCTTCCTGGATAGATCCAACACTAAGCATAATTGACTGAATTGTCTTGCTCAAGGACACAACACATGACCGTGGAGGCGGGTCGAACCCATGACCCTAATCCATCTTGAATCCTATATATTATACCACTTGGCCACGCGTTTAACAAAGAACCAGCAACCGATGGAGTAAGGCCAAATGTTAATGGAGTAAGGTCAAATTTTGGAAATTTGGAAGAAAACAAACGTGTTGAAGCATTAATTTAAATATTGTTCTGTACTAATTAATAATGCAGATTATATAAGATATTGAGTCTCTTCGCGAGGGTATTAAAATATCCAACGCTATCCATGTACCGCATCCTTTTCCAGAAGACACAAATCATCATTACAACTACTTCGACTCAACCGTAATTATTTTATAAGTAAAACAAATTTTGAGCCGGACTCAATACTAAATGCAAATCCTTGCTTATGTCGTCGTGATCAAGGTTTGCAAAGTTGACCACCACCAAAATGACCATACGTGACAGGGACTGCACTTTGTATTCTTTAAAATCATTTGGTCATGTATTATAAGATAATGAGGGCAGAAACAAACAATAAACATATAATGTACACATTGTATTACAAACATCACAAAAATAAATCAAACACTTCAATGATATAAATCAAATAAGGATGAGCCCGTCTAGCAAAACGTTCAAGTACTTAATATTTGTATTTCTTATTTTTTCCAGAGACCAACTGAGCTCATTGCTTCAGAGACGACAGGAATACAATGTGACAGTTGAGTACATTGATCATAATTTCAAGGATTTTGTATCCAATAGACCGGAAATTTTAAAAAGATTTAAAAGGTATATTTAAAGTTTGTAAAGACAATAATCAAGACGTTCTCGCCATATTTAAATCATCAGCTCAATTTGCAATAGAGCTAAAATTATTTATGATAATATAAATATACCACACACTTCTTTAATAACTCTTGCAATGTTCAATAATTACACACAATAACCTGCAATATATTGCAAAGTCTGACAACTCTTTTAAATGGATGTTTCGTTATAATGTGACTACAGTTTGAAATGTGCTACAAGAAAATTTGTTATAATGTCTTCAAAAATAAAGGAACGCCGGGTGACATTCAGAGTCTAATTATCAAACTAATGTATGCCATATTTACAATTTTAGAAAACATGTATGTATGTCAAGGTATTTCTTTAATGAGTTTGTCAATAATAATGAACATATTGACACAATCTTTAATAAAATACTTTAACATCCATATCCTTAAACTGTAAATATCTCTAACAATAGTTTGATAATGTGACTCTGAAATTCAACCAACGTGTTTTTATCGTTTAAGAATATTTGGCACTGCAAAAGAAAACGTAGGTTTTAGTTTCGGGTTTTCTATGAATGGCAATTATGCAAAAATATATGATAACTTTATCAAGTATTTAAAGTACAATAGTAAGTAGAAATGAAATAATTAAGTCTGTGTCGGGTGTGCCCGGTTACATTGATGGAACGTGATTTAGGTTACTATTTACAAACTGTTGTTTGTTGTATGGTTACAACAGAATACACAAGACAGGATAATATTTTATTTCAACTATCTTTTATTTAGAATGTTTAAATGTAAAATAATATTTTACAGTTTAGTCTCAATTATGATAGATATTTGTACATATTTCAATGAAAGTCCAATCTCCAAGTTAAATGTTATATTATTTCAAAGACAGTTCAATCTCAAAGATGCTCTTAATAATCATATTTAAAAAGAAAAAGTACAGACTTTATACTGAATTATGTATATAAGGAAGTTGCATTGGGATTCAAGCCCGGATTGCCAGGGCGACAATTCACGGCTATCGCAGGTTGTTGGTTTAAACATATTTATTAATTCAAATGTACATGTATACACATAAGTTTAGGTATATAAATGAATTAGAACGGAAGATAAAATCTCATAAAGTTTTTCTCCATGACATATATAAATTGTGAACATATTTCGCAGATAATTATCAATTTAATTACTGCAGGATTGATGGTATAATCATGTTTATAAATAAATATTAACTTAACCGCTAGGCGTATTACATAAATGCATATATTAAGAATAAGTAATTAATCAAAGATACAATAAAAACACACACTAGAAACAAAATAGCTTGTCTTTATTTCCGAGCTTAGTTAGGATTATCGGTGATTCGGAATTCAAATGTTGAACTATTTTTCCAGTGGAGTAAACTTTCGTGGAAGTCTTTCGGTTTGCGAAAGATGTTACTACGAGGGTCATTCAGTATATAATGCAACCTATAATTATCTCTAAAACTACTTATAGTATTGTGATGAAACTTAATATGCTAATGAATCAACTACTTGCTAATTATTCTGCAAATTCTGTGAGCACGTCACTATAAATGAGGTCATCGGCGTGCAACTGTCAAATGACGTCACTTAAAGCATCATGGACGCGGTTAAGTCAATTGAACAACGCAGTAACATAAAAATCGAGTCTCGACGTAATAAGAATGCGAGAGAAATCTTGAATGCATTACAAGAAGCTTACGGTGAATGTTCGCTTTCATATTCTCAAGTAACTAGATGGGTTTATTAATCTAAGAATGGCAGATACACAATTGAAACAACCAGCAAAAAGTGCAATGCCGAAAAAGTGATGGAACCTTTACGTTCAGACAAAATATTGACATATGAAGAAATAACACAGGAATTGGACATTTGTGTAGGATATGCTCATTCAATTATACGTAACCGTTTAAAAATGGGTGCCCCATCGCCTAATGTAGGATCAAATTGAACGTCGCTTGACGTGGATTAAATCATACGAACCAAAGATGAAGCGACACTCGTCCGAGTGGCACACCCCGAACTCACCGAGACCGGCAAAGTTCCGTTGGGTGCAAGGAAAAATAAAGCAACTGATGATATTCGCGTATGATGTTCCAGTCGGTCAAACGGTCAACAACACATACTACAAGGAGTACATTAAAAATGTACACATACTTCTTGACAACACGACCCCGCACACATCACAGGGTATGACGTCATTTTTTGCGGAATATATATAAGAAAAAGCTGGACCATCCTCAATATTATCTTGACATTAGCCCCTGTGATTATGACTTATTCCCAAGACTTAAAGAAAATATGAGAGAAATTCGATTCGCTGACCTAGAGGAGATTAAAAGTGCCGTAAATGAGCGCGGTTGCCTAGCAACGGGAATAGAAGATCTGCCGAAGCGATGGACATCAGTCATTGACTACAGGGGACATTACTTTGAGGGATTATGATACGGTATTTACATTTATTTTCATAATAAACCAGTTTTGTGATAGGTTGCATTATATATTGAATGACCATTGTATATTCGACGAAGCTTTGAAATGCGACAACTAAACCTAGGCAAATATGCCCAGATAAAAGTAAGACGAAAAATCAATATAACCTCGTATACTTCATCACCACATCCTATAAGTTATCATCTTGTGGCAGCTTGCTTCAATGCTATCGAATATGACATCACCATTTGACACAAGGAGTGGAATATAATAGCTTGTGTCAAACGCTTAGGTACTTGAATTTAATATCAAAACGAATACGTTAAAAAACAATTTAGCTTCAGGTATTCGGCTGATATTGTTTATGAACTTTGTTCTCGGCAGAGTTTGTGTTTTGATGATTCTATAAATAACAGCTAAATTGCTTTTATAAATATACATGATATGCTATATTTCTCATATATTTCGTTATTAAGTCAAAATTGGCGAGAAAAATAACATTTCCGAATGGATTTAATTCACGGGAAATATTTTAACATGTTAGCTTTCGTTTTCGTGTATTTATATATCCTCTTTGTTGATTTCTTCAGCACATTATTACAGTTGCTAAGGTATTTTATCTTTTCAAAGGTCATTTACAATTATGTAAATGAGAGGCACATTTTATTTGTTCTTGTTTATTAACCTTTTTTCCAACACGTCTAAGACCCAAATGACGTTTCCAAAACCGGCCTCGTTATACAATTTTCTGCTCAATTATTCCAAATTATAACACTTGATACAGCATTAAAAATCTAGTTTGTGGTCATAGCAAGAAGTGCTCACAACTTCGCCAATTGCACCGTATGTTGTTATTGCTGACAAAGTCATGGTCATCTTCCAGTTTCTCTCATCAGTTTTTCCAAGTTTCTATAGTACAGCTCGCTTGACTATCAGTCTTCATAAATCACTATAACGAAAAAGTACAACTTTTTAAACTAATTCACATCAATTTCTCTAAGGGAGTTGACAGCCTCTTCCCGTTTATGTATCAGATAACGTTATTAAAAGTTTAAACATTGATTATTTAACCAAACATTGACTATTATAAGAAAAAATTTGAAAACTCTCAAACACTTTAATTTATTTCATGAATTTGCTCTGATTTGCCTATTTTATTATTTGCTAAATGTTGAATTCGCGACGTTCAAAAAGTTAAACCGCCGAATGCATTTTTATTCGGATATTGTAAATATTCGGACAGTGAAGATGATTGTAATATTAACGAAGTCTTTGATCTCGCGAGGGTTGAAACTCTCCAATAAAAGCGAAATTAAAGTTTTCGCTAACAAAAAGTGTTTCATAGTATGTATCTAATATAAAGTTTTAATATAGAAGTGATGCACTTGACTGAGTTGTTAAGAGTACACACACGCATAATACTTTATTTCAGTTTAAACAATATTTTATTTACATATATTTAGCGTACATGTTTAACAATAAAGCATAAAGTCATACGTTAAACGAATTGTGTAGAAAGGATACAGAAAAAAGCTTTAGAAGCTTGTGTAAATCTGTTTACATAGCATTTATTCTACATTTCTTTCATATAGACTTTATCATATTGTTCCGTAGTTCTAATTTGCCCAAATATGCAATAATTAATTAAAGAAAGCATAAGGGTTTATTCAGAATATTTCAAATAAAACCAAAGTATTAGTTGAACGGAAGGAAAGAAGAGACTTCACTGTTTTTATCTTCTTTGTCGGTTCATTCAGATACAGGGGATAATTGTTTTGCAAGTTTATGTTTATCAATTCAATCCATTCAGTAATCGTTGTTTCTTATGATCTAAGATCAAATATAGACGTTTCGTCATAATTATGTAAGTAAACATGACATTTAGTTAATTGTGTACAATGTACAAAGTTTGGTTTTTATAGTATAATTCTGAACTGCCATAAAATTCGAATAGCCGTGTGTGTTTCTGTGTGTATGCCATTAGTATGATTATCCTGTATATGATGTATTATGCTGCTGTGGGGGCTATGTTCTTTAAAACCTAGGTTGGCCATATAGTTTCTTATTTTACAATTAATATCAAGCTTTTCAAACAGTTTTGGTGCCGAGCTGGATATAAAAACATTCCGTAGAAATGCAAACTAATTATTATGATTTGTCATATGTATGAACCATACTTAAACAATTTTAGTAATAGCTCACCTATAGTTGAGCAAGATGGTTGTCTTTAGGCCTTTAACCTAAGTATGCATCTAATTTACACAGAAACCACCTTTATTGACACCATGTTTTATGTATGAATTAATGTTATATTAATATCATTTCGTGACTTTTTCTCGGAACATATATTACGATTGGCATACGTCCATTTAATTAAACAAAGTGCTGCGTAGAGAAACGTAAGGTATAGATTGAAATGTCGAATTTTCCATCGTATCCATTGATCAAACTGTTGTAATAGCCTTTATTTGTACTGGTTTGTGTACTTTACAACAATTTACACTAAGCACTAATTGCTGTATGGAGTCTGCAATAACAAAACGTCATGTTATTTCAAGTTGATCAAGACTAAATAAATATTTATTCCCGCTCGGTAATCTTTTACACGTATTTGCCATGCAGAATTCTCTGTTTAGTTTTTCATCAGTTCTCGGTAACATTCTACGTTAATCGATGCCCCTGGAGATAGTGCCAATACTACCGCAGTAACCCGTTTCTGAGGTGTGTCTGTGCAGGTAATCTATTCGACGTGATTCAGAGTGTCGGGACAAAAGGTGTAATACAAATCGAAGACGACGTCTAAAATATTGTGAAATTACAATTTGACGTAATTAGCAGAATATAAACACAATGAAGTTTTTATATACTTTCAACAGGAAATGTAGAATTCAAAGATATAATCAATACATATTCTATACAGTAGAACTTCTGGCTCGAACACGGGTGGCTTAAACACCATCAGACTTATGTGGATGTGCCCTTTAAATGCTACGCCCGTCTGTTTTGGTTATATGTTGGTATAATTCAACTTTTCACAAGATGTCAAATTAAGTACAATACTTCTCACACCACCTAGCATTGGCGTAACCAGTATTCTATTTCAGAACAACCATGAGCGATCTCCGTGATATTTCGAACGACCAGAAATAAAAAAACAACAATAAAAAATAGCGTAGTACTGTTTACGAAAATACATCGATACATTAGGCACGTTTTATTCACGATCAGAGTCTTGAAGGTCAAAAAAATGAAAAAACAAGTTTCGTTCATATCACTCAAATCAATTCCATATTGACATATTACTCACTTCTGATGTAATAAAAGGAATATTAGCTTGAATGTTGTTTATGATATAAAGCACGATCCTGTTTGCGATTGGGTAGAAAAAAAATGGATTAACATCTTCAGGGTAATAAATTAATTGAGGGTAGTTGAAGTGGCTCTTGATAAATGCTTTTTTATTCTAATATCAAGTTCAATAAACAAGGTTAAAATATCCCAGTGGCTATATTGAACGTTACGAAACGGCCTATCTTCTGTGTGTATGTGGTGTACTTAATCATTATTCAATATTTTGATTGTTTACACTGCTGTGTTGGCATTGACCATTGAATACTACGTCTCCTGTCGGCCATATACTTTCTCAGTTTTGATAAAGTTCATGAACGAGAGCATATAAGAATTACATAATTGTTGCTAATTATCCGTCAACAAGTATAATGTATATTACAGTCGAATTGACGAAGTCAGTCTCGTCGTAACTTACACAGCAATATCATTAAAGACTCAATATCAGTTTTTGAGATATTAACAGAGTTCATTGGAGCGTAGCGCAATTGACTTCTGAGAGATAATGATCTTGGCCTTCTGTATTATTCCACACAAAATCATCGGTACAATATTTTCTTCTGTTATATGTGTACATTTTTGTATTACAAACAACTCGAAATGATAAGTTAAGTAGTTTATTGATCTTTCTAAGCCGACGTTTCTGTAATCACTACTGCTGTATGTCTGTACTGTAGTTTAATGAAAAGTCCGTGTACTTCTGTGGCGGCTGCTTGTCCTTTGAATATTGCATCTATTGTTGAACATATATTTGTGTCTGTTTATAGTGCTATTGTCACTATTTCCGTCCGATGAACGATGTATCGACGGGCATGAACGATTATCTCTATAATTGATCAAGCGACAAGTCAATCATGTCAACCAAAGGGTAAACGCTATCTCTTTTACAAGATAGTCGGTACATCCAAAGGATAAGCGCTATCTCTTTACAAGATAATCGGCACAACCAAAGGATGAACGCTATCTCTTTACAAGATAGCCGATACAACTAAAGGATAATCGCTATCTCTTTACAAGATAGTCGGTACAACCAAAGGATGAACGCTATCTCTTTACAAGATAGTCGGTACAACCAAAGGATAAACGCTATCGCTTTACAAGATATTCGGTACAATCAAAGGATAAGCGCTATCTCTTTTACAAGATAGTCGGTACAACCAAATGATAAGCGCTTTCTCTCTACGAAGATAATCGATACAACCAAAGGATGAACGCTATCTCTTTAGCGAAGTAGTCGGTACAACCAAACGATGAAGCTATCTCTTTTTAAAAGGTAGTCCGTACAACCAAAGGATGAATGCTATGTCTTTTACGAAGTAGTCGGTACAACCAAAGGATGAAGCTATCTCTTTTACAAGGTAGTCAGTACAACCAAAGGATGAACGTTATCTCTTTTACAAGGTAGTCGGTACAACCAAAGGATGAACGCTGTCTCTTTTGCAAGATAGTCGGTACAATCAAATGAAGAACGCTATCTCTTTTATGAAGGAGTCGGTACAACCAAAGGATGAACGCTATCTTTTGCAAGGTAGTCGGTACAGCCAAATGATGAACGTTATGTCTTTCACAAAGCAGTCGGTACAACCAAAGGATGAACGCTTTCTTTTACAAGATTGTCTGTACAGACAAATGATGAACGCTATTTCTTTTACGAAGTAGTCGGTACAACCAAAGGATGAACGCTATATCTTCTACAAGATAATCAGTACAGCCAAATGATAAATGCTATGTCTTTTATAAGGTAGTCAGCACAGCCAAAGGATGAACGCTATCTCTTTTACAAGGTAGTCGATACAACCAAAGGATGAACGCTATCTCTTTTACAAGATAGTCGGTACAACCAAATGATGAACGCTATCTCTTTTACGAAGTAGTCGGTACAACCAAAGGATAAACGCTATCTTGTACAAGGTAGTCGATACAACCAAAGGATGAACGCTATCTCTTTTACAAGATAGTCGGTACAACCAAATGATGAACGCTATCTCTTTTACGAAGAAGTCGGTACAACCAAAGGATAAACGCTATCTTGTACAAGGTAGTCGGTACAGTAAAATGATGAACGCTATCATTTTCATGAAGTAGTCAATACAACCAATGATGAACGCTTTCTTTTGCAAGGTACAAGGTTGTCGGTACAACCAAAAGATGAATGCTATCTGTTTTGCAAGAAAGTCGGTACAGCTAAATGATGAACGCTATTTCTTTAACGAAGTAGTCGGTACAACCAAAGGATGAACACTATCTCTTATACAAGGTAGTCGGTACAACCAATGAATGAACGCTTTCTCTTTAACAAGATAGTCGGTACAGCCAAAGGATGAATGCTATCTCTTTTACGAAGTAGTCGGTACAACCAAAGGATGAACGCTATATCTTCTACAAGATAATCAGTACAGCCAAATGATAAATGCTATGTCTTTTATAAGGTAGTCAGCACAGCCAAAGGATGAACGCTATCTCTTTTACAAGGTAGTCAGCACAGCCAATGGATGAACGCTATTCTCTTTTACAAGAAAGTCAGCACAGCAAAAGGATGAACACTTTCTCTTTTACAAGGTTGTCAGCACAGCCAAAGGATGAACGCTATCTCTTTTACGAATAAATCGGTACAACCAAACGATGAACGCTATCTCTTTTACTAGGTAGACGGTACAACCAAAGGATGAACGAACGCTATCTCTTTTACTAGGTAGTCGGTACAACGAAAGGTTGAATGCTATGTCTTTTACAAGGTAGTCGGTACAACAAAAGATTGAACGCTATGTCTTTTACAAGGTAGTCTGTACAGCCAAAGGATGAACGAAAGATATCTATTTTACAAGGTAGCCGGTACAACCAAAGGATGAACGAATGCGCTATTTCTTTTAATAGGTAGTCGGTACAACTAAAGGATGAACGCTATCTCTTTTACAAGGTAGTCGATACAACGAAAGGTTGAACGCTATGTCTTTTATAAGATAGTCGGTACAACCAAAGGATGAACGAATGCTATCTCTTTTACAAGGTAGTCTGTACAACCAAAGGATGAACGAATGCGCTATTTCTTTGACTAGGTAGTCGGTACAACCAAAGGATGAACGCTTTGTCTTTTACAAGGTAGTCGGTACAACCAAAAGATGAACACTATCTCTTTTACAAGGTAGTCGGTACAACCAAAGGATGAACGCTATCTCCTTTACAAGGTAATCGGTACAACCAAAGGATGATAGCTATGTTTTTTACAAGGTAGTTGGTACGACCAAAGGCTGAACGTTATTTCTTTTACAAAGTAGTCGATACAACCAAAGGATAAATCTATCTCTTTTTAAATTATAAACCGTTCTATTTCTCGTCACTTAATATAATTTCTGCCGATTAGATAAGCTCAAGGAAATTTGGTAAAACCTTTGATGGTGTTGTATAGTTTGTAGTCTTCAGAGTATTAGATATTAAAGTATTTCTTTCTAATTTAATTATTCTATTCTTGTTGCTTGTACAGTTTTATTCAGTTTTACACACTAATTACCACTGAATATAGAGAATATTATGTTAGTGCCTCATATTTTAAAATTTACCAGGTGGATTAAGTACGAGCCTTGGCGAGCCGGTACCTGATAAATTTTAGACTATCAGGCACTGATATATGCTATGTATCATGTCATTATTTGCGTGTTTTATTTATTTTTGTTTCAAACAAAAAGAAGCAACACATGATTTTAATCCAGCAAGCAAACGCATATGTGAACATCTGCAAAAAGAACGCCTGAAAAAAAGTTCAAAATTTGATTCATTACATTTAAACAAAACAAATGCACTTTTTATGGAAATTGTTCGACTGTTCGATTAGTAAATAAATATTAGTTAATATTCATTGACATAATTTAGTTTACAAACGGTCGAAAAAGTGTATAACCGTGAGTTTAACACAGCACAAAAAAACAATATGTATTTTGCTGCAAGATAAACCTTCCCTACTGATAAAGCAAATTTAATGTTTATCTTACTCTAGCTTTATTATGCAGAATAGTACATAATGATTATGATAAGATTATAATGGTTTTCAAAAAAGAAGCTGACCAAATATGTTCACCACTGTACGTAGGGTCTACTATAGAGAACAAATATTAGAAAATTCAACTTAATGAATAACTTGAATCATGCAAGAACCTTTAAAAATAACCACAACTATAACAATATTCTTATTAACTTGTGAACTGTTTTGCCAATAAAGAAAGTTTTATTTCGAGCTGACAGTATCGATTTTAAAGCAATATTTTCTGTTGACGATTGCTACCGGGATCGTTGATTTTCTCTATCACCGAGGTTTATAAACATTTTCCTTTTGTATAGAATTATACCTCTTGTTGTCACTAGTAATTTTGTTACTTTATTTCAGAGGACTGCAGACGAACAATTCTTTGTTTACAAAGGACGAAAAAAGACGAGATATGAAGTTTCGCGTTTTG
The DNA here is from genome assembly GCA_029582155.1 of Panopea generosa. Lineage (NCBI taxonomy): Eukaryota > Metazoa > Mollusca > Bivalvia > Adapedonta > Hiatellidae > Panopea > Panopea generosa. The sequence continues at coordinate 10,848,185 of CM055901.1, read as the reverse complement.
AATTTTGTCCAAACTTCAGAGGAATCAGCACCGAGCTGGAAAACAGTAGGATACGTACACGGGAACTATCTTGATTTAGAAACTGTCGTTTGGCCTGGCCAATCTATATTTGGACCCGTTGTCATGGCACGGGAATATCTCAAAATAGTCACGCGGCCAGCTGAACCATTTGTTTACGTTAGAGGTCCAGTGACGTCATCAGATGATTGCTCAACAGACACTGCTTGCCTTAAACTATATTCCAGTTATCCTGAAGATGTAACGGCTGCTATTGAAAGTTACAAGAAAGGAGAGTTTCCAAAAAACGTTACGTATGACATATACTGCTGTGAAGGTATAGTTGTGGATATACTGCACAGTTTATCAGTGGAACTAGAATTCGACTTTCTAGTCTACTTCCAAAATTACACGAATTATGGCAACAACGTTAACGGCACATGGAATGGCATGATAGGAGAGGTATATGACGGGGCTGCAGATATGGTTGTCGGTGCAATTAGTATTACATCAGAACGCATGAGCGCGCTGACCTTCACGACACCATTCTATTTCTCGTCATTTAACATGATTTCAGCCAGCAAGCAAAGTCACACCGCACTTCTAGCATTTCTGGAGCCATTCGATACTGTCGTCTGGTTTTTAGTCATCGGAAGCGCTACCATTGTTGCCATATCGACATCGCTGTTGGAATGGAATAGTCCATTTGGGCTAAACCCTTGGGGAAAGAGGCGTAAACAAAATTACACCCTCGGTTCGGCTGTTACAATGGTATATTCCATTTGGTTTGGTCACACTGTTAAAACTAAATCACCAAAAAGTTGGCCAAGCAAAGTACTGCAAAACGTGTGGGCGGCGTTAGCCATTTTCATCTTAGCAAGTTACACTGCTAATCTGGCAGCATTCCTGGCTGGGAATGCCTATCTGGACAACAAATACAGCATTCTTGACGCACAGGTAAGTTTTACGACACAATGACTTGTTACAATTGATTACTCATGAGGTTTTAGAATATATATCCCACCTTGGAACCGTGCATTAATTTATAATGGCCTTAGGGCTGCGTTTTTATATTTTTATCGAAAGCAACAATTTTGTTGTTTTTTCAAAAGAATTTTACCGACTTTTTTTTTTCAAAACAGTAGTGCAAGATAATCAAAAAGTCAAATAAACATTTTAAAGAATATAATCATTAAGTTTCTTTCTGGGTATTTAAGATGTTCGCATCGAAATGCTTTATCAATCTGTTTTATTGCAAATAAAATAGTGTTTAAACTAACCACTGTTTTTTTCACAATACATTAAATATACACCTGGAAAAAAGTTTAGCGCCCCCTGAACTTTCCACAATTATAGCGCGACCACAACTGCAATTTCTAAAATCGTTTTGGTAATGGTAAGAACATTAAAATACTGGTATGCTCTGCACCGAGCGTGGCATAATTTACCCCGGAGCCTCATCCGACATTTTATTGGTGGCATGAGGAGGAGGGTTGAGGCTGTCAACCGGGTATGTCGCGGCTATACACGTTATTGAAAATTGCGGTATTGCATGTTGGGGTAATACCTCTCATTTTTAGTAAAAGATATCCACTTGGAAACGCCTTTTAAACTCTACAGCTTAAAACATGTATATTTTTTTGTAAAAAAACACTTGTGCTTATTCTTCGATATTATGATAAGAATGTACATTAAATTGACAACAGTGCATGTTTCTGATTGTTGAAGGGTTCTCGTTACACATCACATTAGTTTCTCTAAGCTCAATTTATCGGTCATCTCATCGAAGGTGTAATGAATTATCTTGCGTATGCGCTGCTTTTTCCTTTTATCATTTCATTTATTCTACACAATTAACCGCAGCTGTAGTCTATGTGTAGAGCGTCCGCAATACATGCACAAGGTCGTAGGCTCGATACTTGTCGAATTAAAATAAATGGTACTCGAAGTTTCCTCGTTTGACGCTCAGCAGTTAGAGGCTATTCTAGGTCTGGTCGATCCGGTATAATGTAACTGGGTAGGGTATCATTCCACGGCACGAAAGTCCTGTAAGGCTGCGTTCAGTATACTGTGTCAAGTAGACACCGCCGCGATATGACTAAATAATTCTTGAAAGGGACGCTAAACTGGGGCATCATACCATGTGTCTGAGATACAATGTTCCTGTAAGGCAGCGTTCAAAATACTGTCTCAAGTAGTCACCGTCGTGATATGACTGAAACATTCTTGAAAGGAACGCTAAACTGGAGTATCATACCATGTGTCTGCAGCACGATATTCCAGTAAGGCAGCGTTCAGAATATTATCTTAAGTAGACACCGTCGTGATATGACTGAATAATTCTTGAAATGGACGCTAAACTGGGATACCATACCTTGTGTCTGCGGTACAATAATCCTGTAAGGCAGCGTTCAGAATACTGTCTCAAGTAGACACCGTCGTGATATGACTGAATAATTCTTGAAAGGAACGCTAAACTAGGGCATCATACCATGTGTCTGAGGCACAATATTCCTGTAAGACAGCGTACAGAATACTGTCTCAAGTAGACACCGTCGCGATATGACTGAATAATTCTTGAAATGGACGCTAAACTGGGATACCATACCTTGTGTCTGCGGTACAATAATCCTGTAAGGCAGCGTTCAGAATACTGTCTCAAGTAGACACCGTCGTGACATGACTGAATAATTCTTGAAAGGGACGCTAAAATGGGGCATTCTTACCATGTGTCTGAGGCATAATATTCCTGTAGGACAGCGTACAGAATACTGTCTCAATAGACACCGTCGCGATATGACTGAATAATTCTTGAAAGCGACTCTAAACTGGGATATCATACCTTGTGTCTGCGGCACAATATTCCTGTAAGGCAGCGTTCAGAATACTGTCTTAAGTAGACACCGTCGCGATATGACTGAATAATTCTTGAAAGCGACTCTAAACTGGGATGTCATACCTTGTGTCTGCGGCACAATGTTCCTGTAAGGCAGCGTACAGAATACTGTCTCAAGTGGACACCGTCGTGATATGACTGAATATTATTTGAAAGCGACGCTAAGCAAGACTATCATACCTTGTGTCTGCGGCACGATATTCCTGTTAAGCAGCGTTCAGAATACTGTCTCAAGTAGACACCGTTGTGAAATGACTGAATACTTCTTGAAAGCGACATTAAACAAAATACAACTACAACGTTGCACATGATAACGCAGGGGCAAGATAAACTTTTGCTTTATCGGCAAGGAATGTTTATATCGCAGTTGCACATAATGTTATGTCTTCATCATTTTCTTGTTTAAGCTACCGATTTTTAAAAAAAATACTGCAATTCTAAAAATGAATAAAACAAAATAGAAGACGAAATGATATATAGAATACCATGTTAGTGCTGCTAGTCTCAGATTTATCAGATTGTCTGGAAAATACGAAACACTGGCAATGTCTCGTGTTTCATTTTTCTTCTCTGCCTCAGTGGATACATTGGGGACTATCGGGCACTAGCATGGTATTCCCTATTTACCAGATATTTACAAATAAAACTTATTTTAAGAATGCATCTACGCCTTTAGAAAAATGGCCGTTGTCCGATTGATACGTTTACGGAATATATCACTCTAGTGATTTAGGTTATATCTATATAATGTAGAAGAGTAATGTTTCATATCAGTTGTAAATGTATCGCATTAAACCTCCTACTGTGTCACTGGTTTATTTCATCTTTTATTTTATATTGCATTTTGCATGCTAATGGTTCTTTATTGACCTCTTGGGAATACATCCTTTGAATTTCCGATGCCATTTGATTGGCTGGGTTGAATTAAGTTAAACATTGGCTCATGACGGTTTTATTAAAATTATACAAAATCAAGAAATTATAAAGAAATATAGGTCCTTTACAAAATGAAACAATTCAATATCTCTTTGATGTAATATTAAAATGTTTACACGCTTTACAATATATCATTATGTAAGATAATTAAAATCAAAGCACTTGTTTAGTGAATGTTATTTCAAAGAAAATTTCAATCATCGCAATGTTTCAAATTGTAACTCTAAAAGGTCACATCGACCCCTTAAAACATGAAGGTGCTATGAAATATAAAAATATAGCACGTTCACGTTCCAAGGAGTCGACATGACAATGTAAAAGTCCTGCATTAAATGAATTTCAACATCTTTGAACTTATAGAAAATTCATCCTCCAATCAGAACTAAACGAAACTTCATATTTTAATCAAAATACTTAAACGTTTTATATCCAGGCTTTGCTAGATGTACATACGCCTTACTAATTTGATTGACGATATTGTAGCGTTTGGTTTATTTTATGCAATATGTTATCAAACGTATAATACAATGTCCCCAATATGTGCTATTGTTTGATTTTTGCATGTATTAAATATATGAAGAAAATAAATTCGACGAATAAAATGAAATCCCTGTCGCGCATGATTACTTCGGCGGTGATTTGGACTTCAGTGTTGACATAAGAAGAGCTACGCCTTTTGGTTAAGTCCAGCTAAAAATCAACAGTATTATATTACTTTTAGTCTGGATAAATAAAGCTTTGCGGGTCTGTAATATGATTGGATAAAAATGTATTGAACGCTAAACAAAGTGTTGGAATCAAGACAAGTTGATTTGATAAAACATAGGTTGAATTCAAAATTTCAAAATCAAGGCAATCTGACTGGACAGAAAAATAGGCTGAACACTTATACTAAATAAAATTTGAAAACCAAGGCAATCTGATCGGACAAAATATTAGGCTGAACATATACAGTTAAAAAAATGCAATACGGTTTTAATAATGACTCATCAATTTCAGCTGTCATCCAAGAAGATAGGTATTGTAAAGACGAGTGCTGTGGAGGAGTACACGACATATATCAACGCCGGCCTGCATAAACGTTTTTCAAACTTCTATGTCAAAGATATCCACGAAGGTATCCTGAAAGTGAGGTTGGTATAAAGGGACACACTTTTTGATCCTTCAGAGGAAGACACATCTTTGTATATCCATTAAGGATCTTTTTAAGTTATTTTAATTTGTTTGAGTCGGAAAGACCTTTGAATAACTCCGATGAAAACCCCTATCCTCCGCAAGTAATTAGCAAAATTTCGCAGACATTAGCCGGGCTATATTCAAACCTACAGTCTTGATCAGAGCCGAGAATTATCGAAACTGACCAGGTGAAAACTGCTTGAATCATAAAAGCTGGTAAGCTACACTTACAAACTAAGTGAAGTCCGTAGAATGTAATCTCATTTCTTTAAGGAAATAATGAAAATGATAAAAATCTAAAATAAAAACCTTAACTGAAAACAACAGCGGCTTCAACAAAAGTTTACTTTTCAACTGAATATCCTTACGGGGCGTGGTTAATGTGTAACCCCACTCTTGTTTTTTCTTCACATTTATATAGTGAAACATTTCCAAAGGTTTGCTTATCATAGAAAACCCCAAAATCAACGAAGGGAAACTGACATTTTATTGTATGTTCGCATTATATCATATAGAAATGTAGGGATCATGTTTCATATAGAGTTTTTTTTCTGTTCAATGTGTACTGTTGACAAAATGAAAGTAAACTTCAGAAATAATGCAGTTATACTCAAATTTCCAAGCATTTTTCTAAGCATTTTTCTAAAATACACAATTCCAACAAGACAATACTTTCATTATCTTCGAAATTAATCAACCTGGCCATTTAAAACAGAAAATGAGAAAACAGAAAATCATCTCCAATATTGAAGATTTACGCATTTAAATATCAAAAGAATAAAAACGAATATCAGATTAACATCTAATTTTTAATTTTATAATGATAATAAATACATTGTTGTCAAATAACAAATATTTCGGTATTGTGAAGGACTTAAAGACACCTTACATTACCTTACAATAGATTTCCGATTTTAACTGCAGTATTATGGATGTTCTGTTCAACAACTTATTTTTTTGTCCCTGTAGTGTAAAAATCTTTAATTTTGTTGACAGATTACTTAATCGCGACCCGCCATAAAGTCATTCATTGGCCAGTATCGGGTTATGCTAAAACATTAACGAATAAACCGGAAAATGCCGACCTGTGTATTAACGAGTTTCTCATAAATAAGATAAACTTCAAGGACGAAATTAATCGTTATGTTCGAATTGGATCTTCCTCTTTTTGTTTCAATTAACTTTCCATCAGTTACTTAACAGACAATTATAGTTGATGCATCTTTAAATAATAGGATAGGAAATGTGAATATCAGGACTACATTTTGATAAAATAGCACGGGACAGATTAATTTTATGGCAAATTACCATTAAAATTTCGTTGGCAACGATTTAAACAAAATGTGCTGCGAATTTGTATTCCTGACTTGAATGGAACATCAGATAATTGAATATGAGATTTCGCGAGATTTTGCGTGAACACTCGAGTGTTCACAAAATCTCAAAATATTATATAATTCTTTGATACTATATTGCGTGTATCAGCATAAATGATATTACATTTTATGATATATTTCGGTCAGGTAACATATTGCAATGCCATACCTAAGCGATGACGTTTTTTATTGATGCTGGTAATAAATCGTTTGCTATTTTTATTGCTTTTGTGGGCGAGTGATCACCATTGCAGTGCAGCACTCCAACCAACTTCCGTAGCACGCTCGCGACTTCCGGTTGTTATATAAATGATTCATGTGCATAATAATAAATAACACACGACGACGTTAAGAATGTATGATTTATGATGCATAATGAAACATAAAATAAAAAAGTCAATTAATTTAATGACATTAAAGTGGTTTCCAAATGTAATGCTCTACTGGTGGAATAATGATACCCAAATAGTCAGATTTATGTGCAGACAAAAACGGGTAAGGCGACACATATATAGCAGCAAATAAACGTTTCAAAAATAAAATAGAAATTAATTACGTGTAGTCATATCAAGTTAACAAAGATGACAAAATACTGTTCGAGTGAATTGATTTTAGACCTATTCAAACTTGTTTAAAAATGCGTTACCGTCAGCGCAAAGGAACTTTTCTAAGGATGTAATTATGATGAAGGATTTAGCGTTGTGAACAGTTACAGTTTCCGTCTATCTAAAACTACAGCTGTAGCAAGACATAAATGGCACCAAGCATTCAAACATACATTATCTGTTCATGTAAACGTGGATAAGATATTTATTTTTAAAAGGGGAACATTTCTATCAAACTTAGTACGTAGCCTTTAAAGACAACACAGCTATTACAGTTATAACATGATAAGTACAACACAAACATAATAGAAGAATTAACAGCAGGGCTCGTATTTACCAGCCATTCTTGAGAATATTCTAAGACTTCAGCTTAAAAATCCAAATTTCAACCTCAGATGTCTAGTTTGTCATGAGATATAGAACAATTGTGAGTGTTTATTCGATAATACTATATGTAACATGCTTGCAAATGTTGGTCTCAAAAATGATCTCTAAGTGTATTTTTCAAAAATTAAATTCCTGAGTTCATGTCTAAGAATATTCTTAAGAACGATTGATGAATACAAGTCCATGTGTTAACGCCTTGTATTGTGCAATAATAAAACCTCCACTGAAGAACCTGGCTTGTTGATTCATTCAACCTCGCTCTTTCCCCTTTCTCACATCATAAATCAAGACGGTGTATTTTTAAATATAACTCCTGTAAAAGGAAGTTGAATATTCTTTTACTCTTTACTGATAAGTAAAACATTCTAAACATTGATTTAATCTCATTCGATAACATTTGTTAATGACTGCTATTCCTTACAAATTTCAAGTTTACCGGTTGGCGACCTCTCATTAACCGTTCCTATTCATCAACAATGCCGTCATGTATTTCCCTTGTGTATGACCTAAAGCTATTTGCATTCAACAGATGTTGATGATCGTAATATAGAATATATGTCGTATACAAGTGTCGGTGCACATTATTGTATCGAACACAATGCTGACATACGTTATCGCAGGCCTTGTTTGCGGCCTTTTATTTCCTTGTAAAAGTTCGTACAATATGAAAGAAATATTTAACAACAAAACAATTTCATCTCACAATGACTCAGTGCAAAAAAACTGCAAAAAAATAATATTGGCAAATATCAAATGACACTAGATTAAGTTTGCAATGTATTTATATTGTAAACATATTCATATGAAACTATTTTTAAACATATTTTATTAAGTGTATATAAAAATGCAAACACATTAATGTTAAACGTAGATTACGTTACATTGCAGGAACAAACAAATTGATTTGTACATGGATGACACACCGTTGCTGGAGTACGCCCTATCCAAATATGACGACAATTGCTCCATCAAGTATGCTGCGCATGGATTTGGTGAAAACGCCTATGGGTTTGGTCTTAAAAAGGGGTCTTGGCTCAAGGTATTATTATTATCATTATTATTCATATGTATTTTGTATGAGTCTTCAAAAAGTAGTTCACTGTAATATTATCATCATCATTATTATTATAAATATATATGGAGTTGGTTTTCAGAAAGGATCGTGGCTGAATGTATTATTGTTATTATAATCATCAATATTATAAGTATAGACACATTCAGAGGTATTGATCTGAACTCATTTTTTTTACCTCGTATGCACGGCAAAATTGACAGACAAGGGTATCACTTAATACCACTTCACCATTATTCGAATAGCGGAGGCATAAAAAATAAAGTATAATAACATAAAATGTCTATACACTAAAGAGACCCTCCCAGGGGGGTCCCTGTTCCCTGGATCGATCTCTGAAAGTAATGACTATGTTCCCAAGATTCCAAAAGAATTTGCCATAGTTCCCCCAAAGTATTTCCCCCAGATCTCTAAAATTAGGACTTGATCCCTGGATCCCTGAAAGTAATGGTCATTGCTCCCCAGATCTCTAAAAATAATAAGCATGTTCCCCAGATCTCCTATACCCATGGGAGGTCCTCACTAAATATGGCAATCAGAATGAGCTACTAATGTAGTATATGCATATTTTATAAGGCAAAAATTGACCCGTACCTGCTGAACTACGTGGAACTCGGCTACGTGGAAGACATAAAATGGCGCTACATGGGCAAAAACCGACAGTGCAAGAACAAACTCATGTCAACTAGCGAACTACAGTTCGGACTACCACACACGGGCGGCTTGTTTGTGATGTTAGTGATAGCCATTGGTTTGGCAATCCTGCTTTTGATTGGTGAACATGTAGTGTACTTCATTGTTCTGCCGAAACTAAAGACCAAACCGAGCGGGAGTCGCTGGAAACAAAGATATGTTGAATATTTTAGCCAGGTAAGTAGTTTTACGTATGTAGTGAAATACGTAATTCAAGTACAAAGCCGTCAATGTATTGTATAGTCTTAGTTATAAAGTAATCACCCATTACGTTTATACTCAAGTTACTTGATAGATGCATATTATGAAAATGATGATGATAATTATTTGTTTTTTAAAGGGGCGATTCATCATAACTACAAAAGATTCAAAGTTTAAATAGTTAATACATTTGTAAGTTCGTCATTGCAAGATATAGATAAAGCGTAAAGTTACTGTTTCAAATGCAAACACTTCAACATGGAATGCATATACACCTGCTTTACCTGTATCGGTCAATGAAATGTTTAAAACCGTTCTCAGGTGAACAAATACAGACTGTATATTGCAGGTGATTATCATTTACCTCAGAATCGTTGTAAAATAAACAGGTAACTTATTATTGATTTGTTTGTTTGCAGGTTTAAATGTATATGTTAAAACTAGGTTCGCCAGGCACGATTTACCTACTTTACCTTAATCAAAGTGCAGTGGTCTATCTCGTTTTCATTCAAATTTGAATCCACTGTAGTTGAAGTATTCGTTAAGGATTGAAAATAAACAAATGATAAATAACGTCGGAGCTGACAGAGTGGTAATGCTGATTTATTGCACAAATCGCCAAACAAAAATGTACATAAAATTTACATACATCAGAAAGAATACGTTTTTCAAAATAAAAAATAAAACTTAATAAACGTTGTTAAACGTTGACAAAAAAGCCAGAAATTGCTTGCAAACACTTTTAGCTGCTGTTTCAATATTTCTTATTCTATTAATACTAATATAATCTCAACCCGTTTTCTTATCGGCATGGTAACCGTAACTGTATTGGTTAATGACACTGGCTTCACATTATTTAATATAAAAATTATAATTAAATTAATTAAATTCATTTGAGTGACGTTTGTGTTTGTCCAAAGATTATCAAATCAACATGTCACACATATTCGGATCTTTTTAATTTGTGCTTATTTTGAAATCCCTTGAACATGAGTCGAAGCGACAAAAATTAATCCTATAACAAAACTCGGGTTTGAGAGATTTTCTTCCCAGAACTACTAATTGCGTTATTGCAACCTTTGTAACGGCAGCAGATAGATACATATCAGATTGAAAATACACTTCAGAAGTTACTGTTCAAACAGTTTAATAAATAATTAATACCGTAGATAATTAAATGTTGTGATCCACCCTTCTATGACAATATTGTTCTCCACAGAGACTGTACAAGGCCATCAACGGTGAGACGATTAAGCCACCAGCGCAACTGCTCATGTCAAAGGTTAAACAGAGAAAATTCCAACTGCAAGCGAAAATCAAACGGCAGGTAACAATGATTTAGAAATAAGCCACCTAGAAGGTGTCTCATAAGCAATACAATTGGAATGGATAGAATATTTAGCGTCACTTATTTCTTTGCCATCGAGGGCTAAAAGACGATTAGTTAACCTAACCACTCTTTGCTGGGATCCTGGAATATTAACCAATATTCGAACACTTCCATCTCTGCCAGTAATTTTTAATTAAATGTACCACTTGAATCAGCGATGAGAGAGACGAATGATAATAAGACGCAATGTTGCATATTAATCATCACGGAATCTGGCCGAACTGGAATTTGAACTCGCGACCCATAGATTGATAGTCAGTCGAGCTACTGAGTGAGCTAACCAGACCTGGCATAAATAATAAACATGTATGTGACTAACAGGAGAAACATCAAAAGGGCACAGCCAACAAAACAACACAACCATCACCAACATTCATAATAAATGCAATATACACATACAGAAGAAAAGAAAACGGATTTCGCTATCTCGAACTAAGTAAAAAACGTCACTGGTCTTGGAAGCTTTGTCATTTAATGCTCGTAAATGATAACACAGTTATAATGCATGTTTCATTTGCATACAACTAGTGTCCGCAGTTGATAGCATAGTTGTGTTGCTTATTTCATTTGCATACAACTAGTGCCCGTAAATGCTAGCATAGTTGTGTTGCTTATTTCATTTGCATACAACTAGTGTCCGTAAATGATAACAGTTATATTGCATAATTCTTTTGTATACAACTAGCGTCCGTAATTGATAGCATAGTTGTGTTGCTTATTTCATTTGCATACAACTAGTGTCCGTAAATGATAACAGTTATATTGCATATTTCTTTTGTATACAACTAGTTCCCGTAAATGATAGTATAGCTGTGTTGCTTATTTCATTTGCATACAACTAGTGTCCGTAAATGATAACAGTTATATTGTATATTTCTTTTGTATACAACCAGTGTTCGTAAATGATAACACAATTATTTTGCGTATTTCATTTGCATACAACTAGTGCCCATAAATGATAACAAAGTTGTGTTGCTTATTTCATTTGCATACAATTAGTGCCCGTAAATTATAACAAAGTTGTGTTGCGTATTTCATTTACATATAAGTAGTGCCTGTAAATGATAACGCATTTGCGTTGCTTATTGCATTTGCATACAACTAGTGTCCGTAATTGATAGCATAGTTTTGTTGCTTATTTCATTTGCGTACAACTAGTGCCCGTAATTGATAACAATTATATTGCATATTTCTTTTGTATACAACTAATGTCCGTAAATGATAACACAATTATTTTGCGTATTTCATTTGCATACAATTAGTGCCCGTAAATGATAACAAAGTTGTTTTGCTTATTTCATTTGCATACAAGTAGTGCCTGTAAATGATAACGCATTGCGCTGCTTATTGCATTTGCATAGAACTAGTGCCCGTAAATGACAACATAGTTTTGTTACTTATTTTATTCGCAGACGACTAGTGTCCCTGCAGACCTCATGTCGTACCAGAACAAGAACAGGACGTTCCTTAATATCAAAGATATAACGTGAGTTATCATAATACTTCCTCAAGTCTGTTCCATATTTGTATCTTATTTTCGGAGCGAACGTTGTGGTAAATATTAACCATGATTAAACTTGCTTACAAGTGTAACAGGTTAAATAGGGTCACCCAAAATTAAAGAACACCAATTTATTAACCACCACTTTTACTCATAACTGAGCCATACAAGTTTGTTTGAATATTTAGCAGTTTTATACCATTGACAGCTAACAGACGATCAATTAACCAAACCAGTCTTTCCTGAGATCATTGAAAGTTTACCAGTACTCAAGCACATCCATCTCCGCAAATAATTGATAACTTTCCCAATTAAATCAGTGGTGAGAGACACATTACAATTAGACGCAATGTCGTATATCGATCATCACAGGGACTATGTCCCGGTTGGGATTCGAACTCACGACCCCTGGTTACCGTAACATTATGTTGTAGAAACAATAATGACGGACAGGTATTTGTTTTTCTTCTAGTCGGTTGTTTTTCTTTTGTAAACTCAACTTTAAGCTTCAAATGGTAGCATTTTCAACAGGACTGTTTCTAACCTAAACAAATTAATAAACAGCTAAAATGATAATGGGGCAAATTACGACCATTAAAGACCAATTATCGGTTCATTACCATCTATTGCTAAGTTTCTTTACCAGATGTAAATGTGTGCGCTGTAAAACACTATGATTCCCTTTTAGGTTTCAGAGTTTTCCCGACTTAAAAGATTTTCAAAAGTATGACCGAAGCAGATACAAATCAAATGACAGAATTTACACAATATCTGAGGACTTCATGGGTAACAGCATTGAAGAAGATGGAGAATTGGAAAACACTTTAAGCACCCTTTCCCCGGGGGAGTTAAGCTACAATCAAAGGGAATCATCAGCATTTAAGTTATTGCCAAACGTTTCAAAACATGAAGGATATGAAAATCCAGTTTTTGAATCGGATGACGAAGATACAAATATTGTGACCATCGAATACTGTACCGATAAAGGTCAAGGTCACCAAAAGGTCAAATTTAACAACAGAGCACTTATAAAGAACGGGGCTTATCAAATTAACAATGTAACAGGAAAGCGAAGTGGAAAGGAGTCCGTTGAAGAGTCTAGTTATTCAGGAAATGTAGATGTTCCCAGTAGTTTCTGCAAAACAAAGGGTAAAATATACGAGACATGGCCTTCTCCCAAAACTCGGAGAAGAAGTTTAAAAAGAACTACAAATAATCATGCAAAATCATTTTCAAATGCTGATCGGGAGTCTGCTAGTTGTACGAGCAGGATAGTTAACGAGATATCAGGTGCGCAATGTCGGACATGCTCGGCCTCGTCCATGGATAGTTTTAAAAGACGATCGCAGCTGGAGGTGAAGGATAACCGAATGAAATCTAGCCTACGTGACCATGCTATGGCAAATCTAAGACGCAGTCCGTCGATGGTTTACGACAATGGAGCCGTCGAGGCTCTCTCCAAAGAAGATTTGCTGGTATTATGGAAGAGGTCAGAAATTGAACTTCAGACGAAATTAAACAGAATTCTGCACCAGAATAATCATTTACGACAGCTTGTACATATTGTGAAGGACTACAAGCACAGTGAATCTTCTAGCACCATGGGAAGTACTTCCTCTGACACACAAATAGACCCTACTGCTGGTATTCTTGTATCTACTAGACTTTGATATACGTGTACTAAGGCAAACAGCAGTATTGGATATAAAAACATTGATAGCTTGTACATGCACTTCGGCTAAGTTCTCGGAAAAAAAGGAAGATTTTGTAGCAAATAGAGGAGATATAGGGATTGGGCTACCCTAACTGTTTTGATTATACTGTATGCGTTTCTGCTGGTGTAACGTGATAAAATTCGGTCGTGAAATAAGTTATGTGTGTACATATGCGTTGGCATCGTTATACATATTAGAAAGGCGATGATAGATTGTAAAGGAAGATAATTCACTCTACAAGAAAGTCGTGAAAAAAGTAGTGATCTGTGATAAAAGAAGATAGCAACAAGCAGCACTCCGGCTTGAAATTATTAAAACTCTGAAGGCAGTACTTCATAAGATCACATTATATAGTGTACAGGAGTGTAATAAACCCACAAGATATTTTCGACATTAACGGTTATGTTTCAATTATTGTGTGTGTGTGTGTGTGTGTGGGGGGGGGGGGGGGGGGGGGGGGGGGGTATCTAATTACATATGTTACACCTCCTAATGCCGATTTTCAATACTTCATAAGAAACACAATATAGCCATTTCAAAAAACGTTTCCGTTCCTCGTCCTCTATTCTAATAAACAACTCTTAATACTGCGGATATTAAATTGAATTCACCACACTCTAGTCCGAATATATATCAACAATTTATACAAAACTTTACTAAGATATTGATTCTTATGTCGAAATATATCTATTGGACGTTTAACTAACCTAACTTCTAGAAAACATAATATAAAATGTAAAAAAGATACCGCAATGTAGTAATCAATTTATGTGGTATACTCTGCTACAACGTTCCGCAATGTTGGACTTTGCAAACTGACAAGGGATCTTAATTATACTCGTTTATTTATACAAGATGACCACATACCACATGTTTATCTCAAGAAAATCATGGTATTAAACTATCAATCGATATCGAACGATATAACAATGTACAAAAAGGCTAAAGGTAAACTATGATTAGTTTTACAATAATAAATCCCTTTACTTTTCGCTAATATACTCATTACTCAACGGATGTTTATGAAATAAACGTCAAAATGACTTATTCTTTAACCCAAAACAGAAAATACAAACTGTCTTTAAAATGTGTTATCCCTATCTTTCTAGCGATAAGTTAAACAAACCTAGGCTACTTAACCAATATACGTCTGTGTAATGTACCTACGTTGTTAAAAGCTGACACTGATAATTCAGGCCACGTAAACAGACTTATTTTGTTACAACGCGAAACATCGCCATGTAATGTTGATTATTTGTGGCAAGTTTTATTTTTAAATCTATCCATGTATGACAAGTTACAGACTCTCACACAGACTCAAAGTATTGTAAAAAAACTCAAAGTGTAACTTTGACCTCTTAGATAAAAACAATACTACAACAGGCCGGACACAAAATCTCGGACGGACAGCCTAAACGGTCGGACGCTGCGATTACTTTATGCCGCCCAAAGAGTGGGGGCATAAAATCAACACCGAAACAGACAATAAACATATTCATAACCACCACTGAGCACAGGTCCTCACCTGTATGTTTTTATTTCAATGAAGCAGAAAAACAGCACATAAAATGACAACGATACACCTCAATAGTGATAATAGGAACATTACAAATACAATGCAGTGAGTATATGTGTTTATACATGTGTGTCTATCGTCTGCTTTTGCATGTAAAGGATAAGAATTAAAACGGAACACCTTTGTGCAAAGTTAAACGACTTAAAATTACATATATATATCAACTACATTTGTTATTTATGTGCATATATGGCTGTACATGTATGTATAAAGTATATGAGTGATATGTATTACATTTGAAACAATCGTAAATTACTTAACATGTATGCTACTCATTAATGTGTAATTTACTGACTTATGTTTGCCGTCATATACTAGTATATGTAAAATATGTCCTCTTGGGTCTAAGACCTTCTGGAAACATGAAAATAAAACTTGTAAACGTGTACATTCAAGTAATATACCAGAAATGCAAACCAACCATCGATTGAGGAAACACCATAAACACAGTTTTACTGTCCCCGAAATACCTGTCGAACTGAAGACGAACCTATGACGTCAAATTTATTAAATACGGAATTCAAATCGCGGCAAAAATGACACACTCAACAATGTAACCATACGTGTATGTTCGCCCTGGTGTAATTGTAGTACATGTACACGAATGACAGATGATATGATGTGCGATTCTGCATAAAAACAACATTTATACTAGTCATTGATTGTAAAGCTGTCCTGAGAGACAATTCGGTGAACACTTAGATGTAAGATAATGGATTGAACTAAAAGCTTTTTTGGTTTGCAATGATGTTCATTATCCCGATAATAACAATGGCAATGATAAAATATCGGTAAAAAAATCAATTACATACCATCTGTGCAGTGATATGGGTGTATTCTAGAGCTATACACGAGGTGTATTATACGGAGGATACGGAAATATCCGATGTTTCACGATTGGTGATTTGGGCGTACTTTCCGAAATTGTGGACATCTTTATCTGCCATTAATCAAATGAAAATATTAGTTCTAGTTTAAACATATTATATTGCCAAATAAACACATATTACAATATTTATCATGCATATAAGTCGAATACAATTTTAGGCAAAAGGGTCTGGCCACAAGTTCTCTCAACATTAGATTCGGCCATTCCCTTGAAATGAAAAATACAAATAGTATTATTATGTGTTGATATGTGATATTTGCCTGATGCGAAACAGTTGCAAAAAAATGTCATCCAGATTTAGAGTTATGATCCGAAAATGGTCATTTTTCTAGTTTTTGGTCATTTGTTTCCAATAAATTGAAAATGAAAACTCCCACTTACCAAAAAATACTACTAAACCACTAGGTAAGAATGTGTTTTGTCAAGTTACCCTAAACCTGTTTTGGAGCTGTGCTTCTGAAACGGCAAATTGTGTTATTTTCACTATTTGTTTCCATGGTAACAGAAAACATATTGATAATGAAAACATCCACATACCAAGGTTATACTTGTTTCCATGGTAACAGAAAAAAACAAAAATAAAAACTCAATCATAGCAAAAGGCACTATATCGCCATCATGTTGACATGTGAACAATGTTTTGTGAAGTAACCTGAAAGGCTTTGGAGCTGTGCTCCGGAAACGGCAAGTTTTGCTATTTTGAAATGAAATCTCATCTAAAGCAAAATGCACTGCTAGACGACTAGGATGATATGTGTACACAATTTCGTGAAGTTATTTTAAACATGTTTTAGAGCTGTGCTCTGGAAACGGCAAGGTTTGCTGTTTTGAAATGAAATCTCATCTTTAGCAAAATGAACTGCTAGACGACTAGGTTGATATGTGAACTATATTTCGTGAAGTTATTTCAAACATATTTTGGAGCACTGCTCCGGAAACGGCAAGTTTTGCTGTTTTGAAATGAAATCTCATCTATAGCAAAATGAACAGCTAGACGACTAGGCTGATATGTGAACACAATTTCGTGAAGTTATTTTAAACAGTTTTGAAGTTGTGCTCCTGAAACGGCAAGTTTTGCTGTATTGAAATGAAATCTCATCTATAGCAAAATGAACAGCTAGACGACTAGGCTGATATGTGAACACTATTTCGTGAAGTTATTTAAACAGTTTTGAAGTTGTGCTCCGGAAACGGCAAGTTTTGCTGTATTGAAATGAAATCTCATCTATAGCAAAAGGCACTGCTAGACGACTAGGTTGATTTGAATACACTGTTTCGGGAAGTTATTTTAAACATATTTTCGGGTTGTGCTCCGGAAACGGCAAGTTTTGCTATTTCGAAATGAAATCTCATCCATCTTTAGCAAAAGGCAATACCAGACGACTAGGTTGATATTTGTACACTGTTTCGTGAAGTTATTTTAATCATATTTTGGAGTTGTGCTCCGGAAACGGAAAGTTTTGCTATTTTGAAATAAAATCTCATCGATAGCAAAAGGTACTACCAGACGACTAGGTTGATATGTGTACACTGTTTCGTGAATTTTTTTAAACAGTTTTGAAGTTGTGTTCCGGAGACTGTAAAGTTTGTAATTTTGGCTATTCGTTTCCATTGTAAGAGAAAAAATATCGAAAATGTAAACTCCTCTATGGTAAAAGGCTTAATCGATAGCTTGACATGTGCACAAAGTTTCGTGTAGTTACCTTGAACGATATGGAGGTGAGTTCGGAATCGCTATCTGATGCATGCACACATTCATAGACGGTACCCAGTATGTTATACCCTGCAAAACAAAATTGCGACGGAAGCATAAACAAAAGGGCCAGATTGGCCGTAAATCACTCATCTTCGGCAGAGGAGACATTACCAAACTTTTGCAGGCGCTAGAGTATAGATCAATTCATATAGTGCCAACTTAACAAGAGTTGTTTCCCTTCGATCTTTATTAAATATAGTTACCATTTTTTAATTGAACTAGAGTTATGTCAATTCGAATTTTATAAAAAATTGATAGAGTTACACTTTTTCAATTGAACTAGATTTGTTTCTCTTTGGCTATTATAGACTCTAAGTCCCAATGATTCAACTGAACTAGAGTTGTTTCTCTTTCAACCATTTTCAGATAGAATAACTCATTGTCAATTGATCTACAGTTGTTCCTCTTTGATTATATAAAAAATAAGACACAATAATTCAGCTGAACTTCAGTTGTTTCCCTTTGACAATTATTAAATGTAGTTACACTATTTCAACTAAACTAGAGTTGTTTCTCTTTCGACCATTTTCAGATAAAATAACTCATTGTCAATTTAAATACAGTTGTC
Organism: Panopea generosa; assembly: GCA_029582155.1. Taxonomy (NCBI): domain Eukaryota; kingdom Metazoa; phylum Mollusca; class Bivalvia; order Adapedonta; family Hiatellidae; genus Panopea; species Panopea generosa. The sequence continues at coordinate 10,829,451 of CM055901.1, read as the reverse complement.
CCCCTTTAACCATTATATAATATAAGACACAAAAATTCAACTGAACTAGAGTTGTTTCCCTTTGACAATTATTAAATATAGTTACACTATTTCAACTGAACTAGAGTGGTTTCTCTTTGACTATAATTCATAATAATTCAACTTAACTTGAATTGTTTCCCTTTGACCATTATAGACTGTAGGTTATAATAATTCAACTGATCTAGAGTTGTTTCCCTTTGACCACTATTGAAAAAAGATACACTATTCCAACTGAAGTATAGTTGTTCCACTTTGACCATTATAGACTATAAGTCATAAAAGTCAACTGAACTAGAGTTGATTCTTTTTGACCATTATTAAATATAGTTACACTTTTTCAACTGAAGTACAGTTGTCTCCATTTGATAATTAAAGACTACATGTATAAGTCGTAATAATTCAACTGAACTAGAGTTGTTTCCATTTGACCATTATTGAAAATAATTACTAAGTTTCAACTTCAATAGAGATGTTCCCCTTCGACCATTTTATACAATAAGTCATAATAATGCAACTGAACAAGAGTTGTTTCCCTTCGACCATTATTGAAAATAGTTACACTAGTTCAACTGAAGTAGAGTTGTTTCTCTTTGACCATTATATACAATAATTCATAATAATTCAAATGAACTTGAGTTGATTCCCTTTGACCACCATTAAATATTGTTGCAATATTTTAATTGAAGTACAGTTATTCCTGTATGATAATGATAGACGACATGTGTAATTTATAATAATTCAACTGAACTAGAGTTGATTCCCTTTGACCATTATTAAATATTGTCGCAGTATTTCAACTGAAGTACAGTTGTTTCCATTTGATTATTTTAGACTTCATGTATAAATCATAATAATTTACTAAACTAGAGTTGTTTCCGCATAACCGTTAATAAATATAATTACCCTATTTCAAATGAACAGGAGTTGTTTCCATTGGACCATTATAGTCTATAATTTATAATAATTGAACTGAACTAAAGTTGTTTCCCTTTGATTATTATCAACATTATTTACACTTTTCAACTGAAGTAGAATTGTTTCCTTTTGACCCTTATAATTTATAGGTACATTACTTCAACTGAACTTGAGTTTTTTTTCTTTGCCGAATATATACAATAAGTGAAAATAAGTCAACTGAACTAGAGTTGTTTTCCTTTGACCATTACTAACAAAAGTTACAAGATTTCAAATCTGCTAGAGTTATTTTCCTTCGACAAATACCAACAATAACTCACATTTAAACTTAACTGGAATTGCTTCCCTTTAATAAGTATTGACTATTAATCATACTTATTGAACTGAACTAGAGTTTTTTTCCTTTGACCTTTATAAAATATAGTTACAATTTTTCAATTGAACTAGATTTTTGTCACATTGAATTTTATAAAAAGAATTGATACAGTTACACTTTTTCAATTGTACAAAGCGGGGCAGTAGTATTCTGGATAGTGTGTTGGCAGCTCAAGCCAGATGTTGCGGGTTCGATCCCCAGCTCGACCCGATGCCTCTCATAAAACAACACTCACTACTGGTTCTACCCAGGAAGCAGACTCCAGAGCGGTCCATATAAGCTCTGAGCTCTCATAGCAATCGAGCTAAAAGAAATTAGTATAAACTAATTGAACTAGATCTGTTTCTCTTTGACCAATATTGACCTCTTCGAAATCCCGAATTCTCGTCGGGTGCGAAAGCGAGATTTCGCGCGAGACTATGAGCTCAAGGGAATTCGTTTTACTGCGGTCGATGCTGAAACAATGTAGATTTCACGTAAGTAAATTGATTTTTCATATATTAACAACACAAATATTTATTAAAGCAGTTTAATAAAGTTTAATTTAAGGGAGTATGCTAACTATTAATGATGAACTAATGAAATGATGCTGTTGTTGACCATGATTACCTTTTTATTGTGACTTTTATTACTGTTGTAAGTGGGCGGTGTTAGCATAATGTAAAATGGTGTGTTTGTCTGGTAAATAAGTGTAAATTATTAAGAAAAGTTATTCTTGCAGAAGAAATTAATTAATTTGTTTCAAGAACATAATTTATTATAGATATATAAAGACGAAGTTTAAAACTCCGTCTCTGAGGCTGTTTTGTACCAGTTGTAGTAAGCTAGTTTCAACACCAAAACGAACATTCCCGTGATATTATACTGTACATGTTTCATAATATTTATTTTTTATTTTTTAACACATCAACGATTTATAAGTGACTTAAGTTTATTGTTATATGCATTTTATTTCAGTTCAATTAAAACGCCGTCAGATGACTATTGTTGTGTGTCCTTGTGTAACCACAGGAGAGGTAAAGTTCCACCACGTTCTACATTTTACATTATTTCAAAAGAGCCCAACAGTGGCAGTCTAGGGTCAAACGGAGTTATAAGGATTAAAATGGCAAACTTAAGCCATGGATACCCACAGACAACTGATGAAAAAAACCCCAACTATCCTCCATCTCAAATGTCGACAGTCTGGAAAAATTTGTACGGCCTTCCATATTTCCAAACTTGCTTGTTTTTTATGTTTAAGTCTTAAAAAATAATAAATATATTCATCTAAGATATCTGAATTAATATATAAGCATCATTTTCAAAAATGTACCTTTATGGATATTTTTGTTGAGTAGTATTTTAATATTTGCATAACTTGCACTGTTTTTTTTTGTTTTATCACATTGTGTATTTTACCTATAACTAGCCCATATGACATCGTTACCCAGTCTACTAGTTGCCTGGACAAATATGATTTTTTAACCTTTGATGGATAATGTCAAATGGAATATATTTGCCTACAGGCATATTGCACAAAATGTATGCTACTGTCCAGTTACTGGCAATCTGCTGAGCATTCATAATTCACCAACACTACAGTCACACCATGTGGTAATGAGAAAAAACATGCATAGTGTACCCCCAATTTGCATAATTCACCACAGGTTTTATGACCCCAGGGTTTAAGATAGGATGTATGTTATATTGCATAGTATTATTGACAATTACTTAATAATTTAAACATTTTCAGTTATTTAGGGGGTATATTTGCCTACAGGCATATTGCACAAAATATATGCTACTGTCCAGTTACTGGCATCCTGCTGAGCTTTCATAATTCACCAACACTATTGTCACACCATGTGGTAATGACAAAAAACATGCATATTGTACCCCAATTTGCATAATTCACCACAGGTTTATGACCCCAGGGTTTAAGCTAGGATGTATGTTATATTGCATAGTATTATGGACAATTACTTAATAATTTAAACATTTTCAGTTATTTAGGGGGTCAATAAATTATGTAACGTCCGTCTCCTTTTTGTAACGTTCATCCCCTATATAAGAGTGACATTAAACAAAATCTCTAAATTTTTGTTCATTTTTGGGGGATACATTATTCATATCTTAGTTGCACTCTGCAAACATAAAATACTTAATACATTGAAAAAAGTGAAATTGATTCTATAAATTAAAAAAATAGAATGTATATGCAGGTGGGGGAGGGGGAGGCTGACGTTACGGGGACGGACGTTCCATTTCCGTGTATATCTTTCCAAAATGACCATTTTTTTACATTTTATATAGTACCTCGGTATAACAGCAGGTGAATGTGTATCATTCTATTTATCTTTTTGGAAGAATATATACCAGGGATGCAGACGTTACAGTTTTTTTGTCACAAATTGAAATTTTCTGATTTTATGTATTATTTCACAAATACACTATTATTAAAGCAAATATATCTCCTCGTGGTCATGCATTACAATGTGATACACGTAAATGTTGTAAATATGATAAAATCAAAATTGTATGTATATTATTTTTTTGTGATTTGTGTCCGTAGTATATGGTGTAAATTTATAATAAATATATCAAATTTCTCGTTAATACAATAAATGTATAAACAAAATAAAATGTATTTTAGTTACGTTTCAATCCCAAATAATAACAATCCAATACTATCACACACTTATTACAAACAAATACCGTAAGTTTATGATTGTGACACCTAATCATGGTGTGAAACACTGCAAAGTTTATACATTAATCTATGTGTGATACGAAACCTCAATTTGGTGGTACGAAACGTCTGTAATTCATTCAAAGCTCTCTTAAATAAAAGAAAATCATAGATTTGTGGCATAAAAATACATTGAGGTTTTATTGATATGTTATAGTAATAATGTTGTTTTTTTTTAAAATCATTTACCATCGTTTTAAACAAAAAAGGACCATTTTGACTGTGCAACATGCATGTCATCAGTTTGGTTCGAAATTTAGTCGATAATACAACTATAAAAAGACTGAATTATTGATAAAATCAACCATGTCGCATGAACTATTTAACAAATGAAATATAACCATTCCCTATTCGTAAATGATAGTAGGGATATTGATAAAAAAGTTAATACTAAACTTCTCAAGTTTACCTCACCCATCACCAGAAATCAAGCATTAATTTAAGTATACAGACGCGCACAAAACGATAAAAAGTAATTTTATTTTATCATGAGAAACTTATTTTTTTCATTTTCTTTCATATCTTGTTATGTTTTCTTTCTTTTCATGGCTGTTTTATGTAACTTTGTTGTAATTAACTACTGTCAAAAACACCACTGCGGTTTGTTATGGTGTGACGCGATTCCCCTGAGCTCAAGTCACGCACAGTTCTCGTCACGCACGAGAGAGAGATTTCACCTTTTCGAATTGGAGAATAGACTTCAAATCCCAATAATTAAACTGAACTAGAGTTGTTTTCCTTTGACCAATATTGACAAATGTTACAATATTTCAAATCTACTAGCGTCATATCTATTTGACAAATATTAATAATAACTCACATTTTAACTGAACAAGAGTGTATTCCCTTTATCAAGTATAGACTTAAATCATACAAGTTACTCCGAACTTGAGTTATTTCTCTTTCACCATTATTGACTATAAGTTATAATAATTCTTCTAAACAAGAGTTGTTTCCGTATAACCGTTATTAAATACAGTTATCATATTTCAACTGAACAAGAGTTGTTTCTTTTCACCATTATAGTTTTTAAGACATAATAATTAAATTTCTCTTTGACCATTATTAAAAATAGTTACCTTATTTTAACTGAACTAGAGTTGTTCGGTCTGTGTCTCCATACATATCCAGACTTGCGTTCGTAAATACAGTCAAACCTGTCTTAAGCAGCCAGTCAGGGGAAGGAGAAAAAGCGGTCCTTTAAGACAGGTTGTTCTTAATACAGGTACATTTGCTCTGAAAACAAAGAAATGAAGAAAAAAAAGCGAATGTGGCTGCTGCGGACAAGTGGCTGCTTTATAGAGATGACCACTAATACAGGGCTGACTGTATTTTACATCGACTGTGATACAAGTGCTTACAGCTGAAATCAAGCTTGAAGACTTCCTGGGTATAACGAGTACTTAGTATATGCGGCAAAGATTAGGTGTCTTGCTCAAGGACGCTACACATAGCCGTGGTGTGAATCGAACCCACGGCTCCCCGATCCTGGGTCAGTTGCTCTACCACTGGTGGACGCGCTCCATTGATGATGTGGACAAAATGCTGTTTATTGTATATATGTATACTAGTATTCATTTCCTGCAGTACCAGGGAGCAGCATACATTCATGTAATTAAATAAAGAATATAGTAAACATGAACGTTTTTACAACTTAGACAAGTCACACTCGAAGTCTAGTCTCACTGGTTAGAACCGTCATCTAAAGTGGATAGCTCGAGGTCAACCGTGACTACACATAGCCGTGATCTGAGGATCGAACACACGGTCCGTCGATCCTTGGTCCGATGCTCTACCACTGGATCACGCGCGTTACACTATCATAACATTGAATCGTTTGGCTACTATAGCTCTTTACTGACCTTCACCCCGAAAAACTTAACCCACCATTACCTACTACACCGTTACCTACCGGGACCCTCTTCGTTAACCCACCATTACCTACCACACTACCGTTACCAAGCTTAACCCAATTTACCTACCTTAACCCTCTACCTTAACTCTAACATTACCTTCATCAAGGCTGCATAGGGTTAGAGCTATATACGAAACATGAGCATTTTCTGACGAGCATTCTCTGCCAACTTTCTCAAACTGTAATGTGACCTTATATGTCAGTCAATCTGTTAATGTTTAAAACAAATATATTTTATGAATGTGATACAAGTCATTACAGCTTAAATCACGTATGCGTGCGTGCGTGCGTGCGTGCGTGCCTGCCTGCCTGCCTGCCTGCCTGCCTGCCTGCCTGCCTGCCTGCCTGCCTGTCTGACTGTCTGTCTGTCTGTCTGTCTGTCTGTCTGTCTGTCTGTCTGTCTGTCTGTCTGTCTGTCTGTCTGTGTCTCCATACATATTCACGCTTGTGTCCGGGTCCGATTAGCTCAGTCGGTGACGCGTCTGACTATCAATCCTGGGGTCGTGAGTTATAATCCCTGTCCGACAGCAGTCTCTTTGATATTGTGTCTCATTTTCACTCGTCTCTCACAGATGATTCAAGTGGGAAAGTTATCAGTTACTTGCGGAGGTCGGGTGTGCTCGAGTACTGGTTATTCCCAGGAAAAAGTGGTAAGGTCAACTTATCTTCTGTTAGCCCTCGATGGCATAAAAATGACGCTTAATATTGAATGAATTGTGTTCGTGAATACAGTCAAACCTGTCTTAAGCAGCCAGTCAAGGGAAGGATCGAAAATGGCTTTTTAAGAGAGGTTGATGCTTAATACAGGTATATTTGCTCTGAAAACAAAGAAATGGAAAATAGCGAATGTGGCAGCTGAAGACAAGTGGCTGCTTTATAGAGATGACCACTAATACAGGTTTTACTGTATTTTACATCGATTGTAATACAAGTGCTTACTGCTTAAATCACACCCGAATACTTCCTGGGTAGAACGAGTACTTAGTATATGCGGCAAAAATAAAGAGTCTTGTTCAAGGACGCTACACATAGCCGTGGCGTGAATCGAACCCACTAGAACTTAGACAAGTCACGCTCGAAGTCTTGTCTCACTGGTTGAAATCGGTATCTAAAAATGGCTAGCTCGAGGTCAACCGTGACTACACATAGCTGTGGCCGGAGGATCGAACACACGGTCTGCCAATCCTTGGTCCGTTGTTCTACCACTGGATCACACGCGTTACACTACCACAACATTGAATCGTTTACCCACTATAGCCCTTTACTGACCTTCACCCCGAAAATTTTAACCCACCATTACCTACTACACCGTTACCTACCGGGACCCTCTATGTTAACCCACCATTACCTACTACACCGTTACCTACCGGGACCCTCTATGTTAACCAACCATTACCTACTACACTACCGTTACCCAGCTTAACCCACCATAACCCCCTTTACCTACCATAACCCTCTACCTTATCCCACCATTATCTTCATCACGGCTGCATAGGGTAAGAGCTATATACGAAACTTGAGCATTTTCTGATGAGCATTCTCCGCCCACTTCCTCATACTGTAATGCGACGTCATCTGTCAGTCAATCTGTTTATGTTTTTACATCGAGTGTGATAAAAGTCCATACAACTTAATCACGTATGTGTGTGTGTAAGCGCGTGTGTGTGGGTCTCTGCGCGCGCGTGTCTGTCTTTCTGTGTGTCTGTGTCTCCATACATATTCACGCTTTTGTCCAGGCCCGATTAACTCAGTCAGTTACGCGGCTGACAATCAATCCTGGGGTCGTGAGTTCGAATCCCAGTCTGGCAACAGTCTCTGTGGTGATTGATTTATGACATTGTGTCTCATTTTCACTGGTCTCTCACCGCTGATTTAAGTGGGAAATTTATCAGTTACTTGCAGAGATGGGGTTTGCTCGAGTACTGGTTAATCCTAGGAAACAGTGGTTAGGTAACTGATCGTCTGTAAGCCCTCGATGGCATAAAAATGACGCTAAATATTCAATCAATTGTGTTCGTGAATACAGTCAAACCTGTCTAAGCAGCCAGCCAAGGGAAGGAGCAAAAGTGGCCTTTTAAGACAGGTTATTGCTTAATACAGGTACATTTGCTTATAAAACAAAGAAATTAAAAAAAGCGAATTTGGCAGCTGACAAGTAGCTGCTTAATAGAGGTGACTACTATTTTACATCGACTGTGATGCAAGTGCTTACAGCTGAAATCAAGCTTGCTTACAGCTGAAATCAAGCTTGAAGACTTCTTGGGTATAACGAGTACTTAGTATATGCGGCAAAGATTAGGTGTCTTGCTCAAGGACGCTACACATAGCCGTGGCGTGAATCGAACCCACGGCCCCACGATCCTGGGTCAAATACTCTACCACTGGTGGACGCGCTCCATTGATGATGTGGACAATATGCTGTTTCTTGTACGTATACTATTGTTCATTTCCTGCAGTACCGGGGAGCAGCATACTTTCATGTTATTACATAGAGAACAAAGTAACCATGAATGCGAACAGCCGAAAACCACATGTAAAAAGATACCTTTATTGAAAAGAGTTTTAAACCTTTGTGTTTACAACTTAGACAAGTCACGCTCGAAGTCTAGTCTCACAGGTAAGAACCGGTATCTAAAGTGGCTCTCTCGAGGCCAGCACTTCACATAGCAGTGACCGGAGGATCGAACACACTGTCCGCCGATCATTGGTCCGATGCTGTACCACTTAATCACACGCGTTACACTACCATAACATTGAATCGTTTGACCATAATAACCCTTAACTTACCTTCACCCCGAACACGTTTACCCACCAATACCTACTTCACCATTACTAAGCTTAACCCACCACAACACTTTACCTACCTCAACCCTCTACCTTAACTCTAACACCATTACCCACCATTACCTACATGACGGCTGCATAGGGTTGGAGCTAATATACGAAACATGTGCATTTTCTGACAAACATTCTCCGCCCGTTTCCTCATACTGTAATGTGACATCACTCCCACTCAATCTGTTTATCGTTAAACGAATATATTTTACATCGATTGTGATACAAGTCCGTGTTAGGGTTAGTGTTAGGGCAGGAGTGTATGACGAATTTGCTCCTGTGAATTGCACCTCTCGTCCGTTGATTGGCTGAAATTGTCACATGATCGTTGAATTGATTGGTCGATATTTTTAGTAACAATCTTTACTCAGCACTACCCTTTATGTCATTTGTTAATATGATGTGATAGTGAATGGAAGGATATTCGTAGGAAATTATTTAAATTTAAAAGGTAAGACGTGTAAAATGATACATTTAAAATATTATATTAAATAATTATCAACAATTATATGTTATATTATTCTGTATTTTTGCACCATTGTTTATATCAATTCAATGTCAACACTAATTATATCGAAAGTTAGTCTCATTTAATCGCCGTAATAGGGGTGAGAGGACGATCACATAAAAAATATAAAAATCGTTCGAAAACGTGCTTTGATATGCACTAATCGAAAGTATGTTTGATCATTCCGGAATCGATCCGTGCCGCACGCTCAAACATGATAGATACATACAAAAAATATCATTTTTATCACTCTTTCGCGTGGACATTTGTGTGTTCTTTATGCGGTATGACTAAACACCGGAAAGAGCTATATACGAAACATGAGCATTTTCTGACGAGCATTCTCTCATACTGAAATGTGACGTCATCTGTCACTCAATCTGTTAATGTTTTAAACGAATATATTTTACATCGACTGTGATACAAGTCCGCCGATCCTTGGTTCGATGCTCTACTACTGGATCACACGCGTTACACTACCATAACATTGAATCGTTTACCCTCTATAACCCTTTATTCACCTTCAACCCGACCACCATTACCTACCGGAACCCTCCACTACCTACTCCGATTACATCCGTAAAATTTGGATAAAGGACATGAATGCGAAAGGCATAAAGTTACAATTGTGTTTCTCTTGTATAATTCATGAACTTTCTCAGTAAAGAAAGATTTTTTTATTGACTTGTAAACAGCCAGTATTACGTGGCTAGTGCTTATGTAGGTCGCTCACGATGACCGAGACTCTAAAGCACGACGCATATTGAAATACTGTCCAAATCATACAATTTGTCTATAGAGTGATAACACAAGTCTATCGTCCACTGATGACCTAACAATTTTATACTTCGAGATAACGTAAATGGTGTAATTCATGCATTCACATTAAGAGTTGGTATTCATTCGTGTTATAAACAGAGATGTGAACTCTCCCTCTTTGTGTGGGGGTCTCCCTGAATCAAAGAGAAATCTCGTACCCCCCGGACGTGCGTCAAAATCTCCCGCAATCACAATATCCTGTGTATTATATTTTCACGCCAGTGCAATTTGTTGTAAAAACAAACAAATTGACACTGCGAATGTCAATCATTTTCCTGGACATGATCAGGATACATAAGCTCCGCCTTTATCGGTTGTGAGCCAATCAGGTTGCAGATAATATCAGAACTTGATTACACGCGAGAGGTGTTACAATCAAATTCAACACAGCACGACTTATCAGCATAAATTATCTTTTACGCAAATTCTCATAGTCTTATCGGGTTTCAGGAGTTTACCGCCGAAAAAACGATAAAGAAAATCAATATATAAAACTGCATACAAAAGACGATCTTTAACACGTCCTAAACTTGTAGATAAGCGCGATTTGAAATTCAAAGAACTATGTCTACAAAACCAAAAATTAACAAAACTGTCAAAAAGAAATGACAAAATATTTTCAGAAATTGTTACATATTCATTCTTTCTACATTTCAACGCAGTTATAATTGTTAAATCATTTGCAAACTAGACATTAAACGTTCCTCGGCAATCAGTTATAACACGAGGAAATTCTTGTTGAATCTCCGAGGAATCTATTCATCGCGAATCGCTCGTCATTTTCATCGAGGAGCGTATGCGCGACTTTCTAATTTCGGTTTAAACACTGGGCTATTCTCCGGTATTTGCCGTGTTTTTTTATTGGACTGGAAAACCCCGGGATCAAAGTAGATATTTTCTATACAGCAAATATCTACATAAACACTTGATAATAAAGTTTAAAAAAATGTTTCTTCCCACCGACCCTGTTTTTTTGTGGACAAAATCACACTTACATGGTTGGATTTTTACAAACAAAATAAAATAAAATGCTCCTTTCACCACTTTCACATTCATTCAGAAAACTTGTTTGTGGTATTAGAGTAGTTGTTGTAATGAATAAAATTAGGATTCAGACTTACTTATTTGGAAGTTAGAATGCTTAGTTTAGAATTTTGTTTAACCCCCCCCCCCCCTTTTAGTGAAGAAACAAAAATGTTAATAAAAAAATCATGATTCTATATTACTCTTGTTATTAATATATATTATATTCTCTATATATTATGGCCAAACACCATCTTTTATGGTTTTATACTTGAATTATTAAGAAATTATGTAAAATTGTACTAAAATGACATTATTTTCAAATAATATGCCGCGAAAAAAACACCTCCCTCATTTGCATCCAATCTCCCACATTTCAAAAACCCAATCTCCCTCATTGCTTTCCAAATAGGTTCACATGTATGTAATGTAAAAAGTTTATCTACAATCTCGTTAAAATGTCCGTGATCGTACACTACTCCCCTGTGCATTAATTCTCAAGTCCGAAAGTCAGTTAGATTGTATTAATTGTTTTTAAATTACGCAAGCAATACCACACAAGTCGGTAATAACCATTGTATACGGCTAGAGGTATACATTACAATTCTGTATCTTGGTATCATGTACATATGCAAATTATCTGTTCTAAATGAATACTGTAAATACGAGAAAAATTATATACCCCATGTAAATGTAAAATATATAGACTGTCAAATCTCTGTATCAAACACTGTATTCACAGAATTAACATCTTTTGACAGTGTTAAATTATTATATATATATATACAAAAGGCTAGACTATCAAGGATAATGCATACTACTACCTTGCTTGAACTATCCTTAGGCATCAAGGGAAGTTATCACACTACACCTGTAAGAGTAATCTCCCATTGATTTTCTGCTATTATGGACCTTTATACTAACACACAATATAAATTACTAATGTGTTTATGTGTATGCATAATGATACGTATGTGCGAATATGCATATATGTGTATGTGGAATTATAAATAATATTAATGTGTATATGTGCATGTATGTATGTGGATATATGTATGTATATATATATATGTATATTTATACATGTGAGTATATGTGGATATATGTATAAGTTTATACATGTATTTTTCCCATTTATGTATGTGTAAATTTGCAGATATTTGTGAATATATGTACATATGTTTGTATATTTATACATATGTGAGTATATGTGGATATATGTGTGTTCATACATGTGTATATGTATAAGTTTATACATGTGCATTTGTATTTGTTTATGTAAGTGTGAATTTGCGGATATTTGTATGCACACATGAATATAATATGTGTGTATGTGTTATTGTTTTTGAGTTTGTATGATAATAATAGTGTAGAGGAGCTCTCGCCAAATGTAATCGGCAACCACTATGTTTTACACCTTTGTTCCAAAATATATGCATTCAAATTAATATTACAGAACTGGTATCCAGCATACCGGTAATAACATTTTTTTTTATTTTAATCGACATTACTTAGTGCATACTTTCAGACATAATCCATTGACTTTCTTATTCTGATCAATATTATATTATATTATAATATGTAAATACACTAAGTTAAGTATATTTGCCCCCCCCCCCCATCCTATCCGCACCTGCTCGCCCCCTCTTAATTGAAATCCTGGATCTGCCCCTGATACTAATTATAAGGATCAATGCCTTTCAATAGTACACCAAAATATCGGCAATATTATGAATAAGATGAATTACATTAAGGAAAATTTTACGGATTTTGACATTTTATGCTTCACTGAAATCCACTTATCATTAGTAGTATTGTTGTTGTATGGTGTTTATAAGCATCACTTTCTACAATTTTTCAGTCATATCGCGACGGTGTCTACTTGCAACAGTATTCTAAGCGCTGTCACACTGGAGTATCATGCTGCAGACACATGGTATGATACCCCACCCAGTCACATTATACTGACACCGGGCCGACCAGACCTAGAACTCTCCTCTAAATGCTGAGCGTCGAGCGAGGAAGCTTCTAGTACCATTTTTATAGTCTTTGGTATGACCCGGCCGGGGATTGAACCCACGACCTTCCGCATGCGAGGCGGACACTCTACCACTAGACCACGCCGCGGTCTACTTATCATTAGAATTTTTTTATCTCTGGACGGTTTTGATGTTTTCAGAAAAGACAATACTGCACATTGAGGTGGATTTCTTGTATATGCTTCATCTCATTTAAGACCCCAAAGATTATTAGATTTAGAAAACCTTCTACCAGAAACACTATGGATTGAAATCAAAGATAAAAATAAATCTTTTTTAATATGTACAATATATAGTCCACCTCACTAAACAGTAGATTTTTGAGCAAAATTAAACATATGTATTGAAAAAGCTTCAGAGAAAATATAAAACATCATATTAGTCGGAGATATAAATGAAGACCAGCTGAATCCACTTAACCCTTTACTGCATAGATACGCGTTTTCCTGCAGCAATCACAGAAGGACTTTGAAAACAGTGGAGGAAGAGTTCAGATTGCTTGTAACGACCACAAAAATGGAGTTTTGCACAGCGTTTCTTAGTTCGGAAAAAGAATGACTTTCATTTGAATCTGAACTTGACATCACACAAATAACGTCAAACTCCCCCATACTTTGTTACAAAAACATTTTGACTTGTCAAAATTAATGTTAAAATTATGGTGGTGTACGATATTGAACCTTTGCATGTTTAAAGTTTAAATATTGAAAAGTATTCATGCCAAGTTTTGTTTGGATTGAAACACAAAAAGGCATACAGTATTTCTAAATGCGTCCTATTACTTTTGGGACATAACTCGTATAAGTCATTTTGTTCAGACTAAGAATATTTGAAATTTTCTATTAAATGTAATGCTTCTTATAAGCATCATGTTTTGAACTACAAAAATGCAGATTTAAATAAGCTAAATGTCATTGTATAATCAGCAAACTGGTCTTTTCTTCATCACAAGTTAAAAGAAATGGCTAAAACACTATGCCAACCACTTTGCATCATTTTTAATAGGTCTCTACAAGAAAGCATATACCCAAATTGTTTAAAATTAGCAAAATTTATTTAATGTAGTGTCTTTTTTTAAAAAGGGTGCTAAAGGTATTTCATCAAACTATAGACCTATTTCATCAATTAGTTGTATTGGTAAGGCCATGGAAAAGTAATATTCAAGCATTTATACAATTATTTACATTTAAATAACCTGATTTATAAAAATCAGTCATTCAACAATTTATCAGTAATTTAATTGACATATCGGTATACCACCAAATTAGTAAGGCATTTGATGAAAAGAAAACCACCAGTATAGTTTTTTGTGACATATCAAACGCATTTGACAGAGTCTGGCATTCAGATCTCATATATTAACTGCGTCAGTACGAAGTTACATGTAAACTTAACATATGGATTAAAAATTATCTTAATAATAGGACGCAAAGAGTATTTATAGGCTTTTCCTTTCCAGAAACCAAATAATTAAATGCTGGTGTTCCTCAAGGCTCAGTGCTTAGCCCTCTTTTATTTTCAATTTATGTCAATGATATAGCTGAATCTTAAGTAAGTACTAACAGACTCTTTGCTGATGACAGCTCTCTTGCAGTATCATCATTCAACACAAAAATAATTGAAGCAACCCTTAATTCTGATTTACAAAAGATTTCTGCTTGGTCTAGACAATAGCTCGTAAACTTCAATCCATTAAAAACACAAGTCGTAACTTTTTCGTTAGCTAACAAAGAACCTCCAAAATTAATCTTCGATGGAACTGATCTAGTTTCTGTTCAGCGCCATAAGCATCTTGGTGTCACTTTAAGTAAAGATGGTTCCTGGCAGCCGCATGAACAAATATCAAAAATCTCTTCTTTAGCCGCAAAAGTATTAGGTTCAATGCAAATGTTAAATTTCAAATTAAAACGCTCAACACTCAATCAAATTTACATTTCCTATCTTAGACCTATATTAGTATATGCATCAGTATTTTGGGATAGCTGCACCATTATTGAAAAATACGCATTAGAAAAAATTCAATATAAAGCTGCAAGAATGGTAACTGGTCTAACATGCTCTGTCTCAATAAATAGGTTATTAGTTGAAATTGACTGGGTATCTCTTTCAGACTGACGGAAAATGCAAAAATTGATTTTAGTATATAAAGATTAACATGTTTATTTACCTACATATCTCTCTGAATTGTTTCCTCAAACTGTTGATGATGCTAATCCTTATAATTTGAGAAACAACATAAACTTTTCAATTGTTCAAAGAAGAACAGATTTTTTTTCTAAATCTGTGATACCTTCTTCTGTGTAACTATGGAATGAACTTGACCAAAATATCATTGAAGCACCAACTCTTTCAAATTTCAAAACAAAACTTAAGTTCAGTTTAAACCACCTATTGTCCAAAAATTTTATTTAAGTGGTGTAAGAATTTCATCAGTTTACCATACTCGAATCAGAAATCAATGTAGTAATTTAAATTCAGATTTGTTTATAAATCACTTGAGACAAAACTTTACATGTGGCTGTGGTCATTGAAGATGCAGAGCACTATTTTTATAAATGTACATGTATATGCTACTTTTTACAAAGACACAACCTGTTTTTGATTACTAGAATTTTCCATCCATTGAGCACACACAAACTATTGTTCAGGAATAATCTTCTTACAGATGCTGAAAATGATTTCATTTTCAAAGAAACACAAAAATTGTTATGCACACCGAACGTTTCAATTAGTCCAAATATCTACCAAATGCCAAAAAATATACCATGTTTACAACACAATAGCTTTGCATCAAATTGTTTGGTATATTATACGATATAATTAAGTAAAGAATCATTTACTAATAATGTTAATCAAAGCAATATGTAGTAATTTTGAAGTACAAACATCCCACAGAAATAAAATTGTCACTTTTCGTTAATTTCACTGAATACAAATTATGGCATGTCAGACGATTGCTCGACTTTTAACTAATGACTATCAGTCGCGAATCATTCGTCATCATACATGCGTTGTAAATACCAGCAACAATACTTACACATTTCATTATTATCAGTACTGCCAGCAAACTATACTGATAAAAACGTTGTATAACTAATTAATGTGTGACAATGTTATAGGAAATATTCCAGGGAAAGCCTAGATTCAATCCGTGATCGGGCCAAAGGCTGCAATCCCCGAAAGGTACCATTCTACGTCATTGATTTTTGCCGTGTTTATCCAGGCGCTTGCACACATTTTCGAAGCATTTGATTTACGAAGATTATTGTAAGAGGGAAGTTGGGGGAAGCTTTAATTTCGCGGGAAATGCGCTAATCATGGAAGCATGATGCCCCTCCTGCAATTCGGTAATGTTCAAGAAGCATACGAAGCACTGAGAGAATTTGAAGTAAAAACAAAATTTTCAGCGTGTAAAGCCACAAAAAACTTTGGATCAAATGGTAGAAATGTGTTTACTTGTTCAGGCTATATCTCTCATAAAGTGACTAGGCCCTGGCCTTTTTTATGGTTCTTGTACATATCGTATGTGCGATTGAATATTTCTTATCATGCATGTATAACAACAATAAACATATAAATATCGATTTATATGTATACTTGATGGGAATGTGTTAATTCTCCTTAATATTAGGACATATTTTCATTATGTAAGTCTACCTCTCGTGAATATATTTAAAAAAAAAGAACTCGTAAAAGGTCGTTCTGTCAGACCTTCACGTTTGTACCAGTTGGAAACCATAGTAACTAGTAACTCTATGTAACTTGAGCTAACATGACAGAATGCAAAGATTTCTGAAATAGATTGATTGATTGAATATTTAGGGTCATTTTTAGTTTAAACTTATTTATTTTACTTAGATTGTGAAACAAGTTATTACAACTTAGGCAAATCAAAGTCTTCCTGGTTAGAACCAGTACTTAGCATATGTGGAAAAGAGTCTTGCTCAAGGACACCACACATAGCCGTGGCGGAGGATGGAACCCACGACCCTCCGATCAGGGGTTCGGTGCTCTACCACTGGACCACGCGCTTCACTTAAGGGTCATTTTATGCCATCAAGGGCTAACAGACGATCAGTTAACCTAACCACTGTTTCCTGGGATCCTGAAAGGTTAACCTGTACTTGAGCACACCCAATCTCCGCAAGAAACTGAACACTTCCCCACTTCAATCAGCGGTGAGAGACGAATGATAATGAGACATAATGTCATATATCAATCATCATAGAGACTGCTGCCGGGTAGGGATTCGAACTGTAGACCCCTGGATTGATAGTAAGACTTTTCTGAAATAGAGCATTTAATATATTAATTAACAATTACAAATTCTATATTTATGTTTAATATGTACTTTAATTTTATTTAGTTATTTGTCCGTCTTTGCGCATTTGGGTAGATTCTAAAATTTATCGTCTGCGTTGCAGTCCTCTAATCATGATGGAACCATGTGTGCAAACATTTTATAAGTAACCATCCTATGATAATATATTGAACATTCTTGATGATAAGGACCCATGAATGAAAAGCTTTTCATTATTTCAGTTCACATCCTGAACATCAGCAGTACCACAATTTTTTGAGGAGACCTCTGCTGGTATCTAGAGAAGAAAAAATAGAAAGTAGGCTATGGGTATGGCGAGTTTGGTGAAAAGGTAAGCAGTATTAATGGTGATCTCATGATTAAAGAGTTTGTAAATATTATTCATGGTCTCTTACTACACTTATTCCTTTAAGTTTTAAATGAATATGCAGTTATATTGCTTCTGTAAAAATGGCATGTCGTACAGCATTTTGTTCAGTAAAGGATTTACAAATTGGAAGGAAGGTCATTGTTCATAGTAGGGATTGAACTAGCAAGCATTCACATGCTAGACAAACTCTCTAATTACCAATATCCCAGTGTATTCAACAGGTTCAAGACATACTTAAAAATTAAATTTATTTCGTTTCTATATATTCAAAAAATAAAATCAGTAATTATATGAAGAAAATGAATGCATATGTTTCTGTTGAGTGTAATTTCTGTTTGGACAATTTCAGTGAGTGGTGTCCTAGTCCCAAGTACCAAGCCTAGTTGTGCATAATGTCCGCATGTTGCGTGAGAATAGTTTTTCAATGAGTTATGGCCCTTTGAATTTTTCAGACATTATTTTTTTGTGGTCACTTTTTCTCGGCAATCATTGGCTGGAATTCAATGACACTTCACAAAAGTGATTGGTCATTTTAATGGGTTCACTGTGTCAAAGCAAGCAACAAAAGGGTGCAATAACTGTGTCAACATCAGTGATATTTCTAGTTACACTTAAAATTGGAAAGCAAAGAAAATATGAATGATTGGTGACTAAAATTTATTTAATTATTAGCAAACACAACTTGGTTATATATTAATATATGATTATCAGAGTTTAACCAAAAATATACAAGGAGCCATTATATATTTAAACGTATCATTCTTACAAAAGAAAGATTATTGTATTTATTTATACAAAAACACAAAACCTTATACCAGGAAGCTGACGAATCATTGACATTGTCAGAAATAAATTTTGGAAGAAAAAAAACAACATGTTAACGCGAACTTCTATTAGAGAGGAAATATGCTAACTTGGGCTAGATGCCTAGGCTGGATTTCTTGCTTAAAATGAACATATTTTGTGAAGTTTTAAATGAGTCCGGTAACTTGATCTCATTTTGATTATAGTTTGATCTGTTTTATAGGTGTACATGCAATAAAAATGTTGTTTTTTTTTCTTAGAAAAAGTCTGAATGACGATGTGAAGGTTAAGCAGTACTAAAGCGAGTCTATTTTTAGAATGGGGATCTGTTGTAAGTTTACCACTCTAATTTTATTATCAATTCAGTCACTATCTCATTAACAAATAGACAAAAGAATTATTTAATAGAAGAATAGTAGTTAAAGTATCTCATTAATATGTATCATGTGATTCTATTCTTAGAATCACTTTTGATCTATGCAGAGGAGAAGGAATCCTCCGAATGGATGTCTTGTTCAATTTATCATGTTTGTCATGTTCATTATAGAGGTTAAATTAACAACCTCTGTGTGGTTCCAGGGAGCCATATGAGGGACAGCAAGCATAGGATCACTGTGGCTCTTGCATGTAGTAGGAAGAGACAATTTGAGTTATACAATTATATATTTAATGGAATTCTACAGTTCTGCAGGTATCAAAGTTCTAGATTCATTCTGCATATTCATTCATGTCCGGTATGAAAATTTGTCATGCAAAATTAGATTTTATTAATATTGCTACAAATGATCAACATGACATGACGATGTGTCGCACGCGAGTCCCACTCTTGTACCTCTAAAACTTGGCCACAACGTTTGTATATGCATAAATATATGTTCAAGTTTACACCTTGCCAAATATCTTTTGTAAAAAGTTGTTTTGTTGTTTATTATAAAATCCAACTTGTCATCCATACAGTTGTCCAAGCAATAAGAATATTTTGGAGAAAAACATTTTTCAGTATTCGATTTATTTCATTACAGTTAATTTCACATTCGAACATAAGATTAAGCAGTTTTATATCATATAAAACACTAAAGGGATAATGTGAAAGTATACAATAAGCAGCTTTACTTACTTCATATTTCCTTCAATGTTGACTGCGAACTTTGCATAAATCATGAAAACATATATATTGCTGTATTTTTAATGAGTACTAATGCAACTGAAATAAATAAAAGTTGAAACAATTGTATTTTTTATGTTATTTATGTCGTGCTTCAAAAATGATTTCCTCCTAATAGTTGTCATGGGACATTAAAACATGTCGGCTGCACATTGTACACTGATATATAAATATACAGTGCTTTCTGCATTGTAAGGTCCATTTACTGGTGCAATCCGCCGGTGGACCACACCAGATATATAAATATACAGTGCTTTCTGCAAGTATATACAGTACTTTCTGCATTGTTAGGTCCATTTACTGGTGCAATCCGCCATTTGACCACACCTGATATAGAAAGATACAGTGCTTTCTGCATTGTTAGGTCCATTTACTGCTGCAATCCGGCATTGGACCACATCTGATATATAAATATACAGTGCTTTCTGCATTGTAATGACCATTTACTGGTGCCATCTGCCATTGGACCACACCTTATATATAAATATACAGTACTTTCTGCATTGTTAGGTCCATTTACTGGTGCAATCCAACATTGACCCTCACCTGATATAGAACTACACAGTACTTTCTGCATTGTTAGGTCCATTTACTGGTGCAATCCGGCATTGGACCACACCTGGTATATAAATATACAGTGCTTTCTGCAAGTATATACAGTACTTTCTGCAGTGTTAGGTCCATTCACTTGTGCAATCCGCCATTGAACCACACCTGATATAGAAAAATACAGTGCTTTCTGCATTGTCAGGTCCATTTACTGGTGCAATCCACCATTGGATCACACCTGATATATAAATATACAGTGCTTTCTGCAAGTATATACAGTACTTTCTGCATTGTTAGGTCCATTTACTGGTGCAATCCGACATTTGCCCTCACCTGATATAGAAATATACAGTACTTTCTACATTGTTGGATCCCTTTACTGGTGGAACCCGCCATTGGACCACACCTGATATAGAAATATATAGTGCTTTCTGCATTGATGGGTCCATTTACTGGTGCAATCAACCATTGGACCACACCTGATATATAAATATACAGTGCTTTCTGCATTGTAAGGTCCATTTTCTGGTGCAATCCGCCATTGGATCACACCTGATATATAAATATACAGTTCCTTCTGCATTGAAAGGTCCATTTACTGGTGCAATCCGCCATTTGCCCTCACCTGATATATAAATAAACAGTACTTTCTGCATTGTTAGGTCCATTTACTGGTGCAATCCGCCATTTGACCACACCTGATATAGAAATATACAGTACATTCTGCATTGTTAGATAAATTTACTGGTGCAATCTGCCATTGGACCACACCTGATATATAAATATACAGTGCTTTCTGCATTGTTAAGTCCATTTACTGGTGCAATCCGCCATTGGACCACACCTGATATAGAAATATACAGTGCTTTCTGCATTGTAAGGTCCACTTACTTGTGTAATCCGCCATTGGATCACACCTGATATAGAAAGATACAGTGCTTTCTGCATTGTAAGGTCCATTTACTGGTGCAATCCGCAATTGGCCCTTACCTGATATATAAATATACAGTGCTTTCTGCATTGTTAAGTCCATTTTCTGGTGCAATCCGCCATTGGACCACACCTGATATAGAAATATACAGTACTTTCTGCATTGTTAGATAAATTTACTGGTGCAATCCGCCATTGGACCACACCTGATATATAAATATACAGTGCTTTCTGCATTGATAGGTTCCTTTACTGGTGCAATCCGCCATTGCAGCACCACACCTGATATATAAATATACAGTACTTTCTGCATTGTTAGGTCCATTTACTGGTGCAATCCAACATTGGCCCTCACCTGATATAGAAATATACAGTGCTTTCTGCATTGTTAGTCCCATTTACTGGTGCAATCCGGCATTGGACCACACCTGATATATAAATATACCGTGCTTTCTGCAAGTATATACAGTACTTTCTGCATTGTTAGGTCCATTTACTGGTGCAACCCGCCATTTGACCACAACTGATATAGAAAGATACAGTGCTTTCTGCATTGTTAAGTCCATTTACTGGTGCAATCCGGCATTGGACCACACCTGATATATAAATATACAGTGCTTTCTGCATTGTAAGGTCCATTTACTGGTACCATCTGCCTTTGGACCACACCTTATATATAAATATACAGTACTTTCTGCATTGTTAGGTCCATTTACTGGTGCAATCTAACATTGACCTTCACCTGATATAGAAATACACAGTACTTTCTGCATTGTTAGGTCCATTTACTGGTGCAATCCGGCATTGGACCACACCTGATATAAATATACAGTGCTTTCTGCAAGTATATACAGTACTTTCTGCATTGTTAGGTCCATTTACTGGTGCAATCCGCCATTGGACCACACCTGATATATAAATATACAGTACTTTCTGCATTGTTAGGTCCATTTACTGGTGCAATCCGACATTGGCCCTCACCTGATAAAGAAATCTACAGTACTTTCTACATTGTTGGGTCCATTTACTGGTGCAACCCGCCATTGGACCACACCTGATATAGAAATATATAGTGCTTTCTGCATTGTTGGGTCCATTTACTGGTGCAATCCACCGTTGGACCACACTTGATATATAAATATACAGTTCTTTCTGCATTGTAAGGTCCATTTTCTGGTACAATCCGCCATTGGATCACACCTGATATATAAATATACAGTGCTTTCTGCATTGAAAGGTCCATTTACTGGTGCAATCCGCCATTTGCCCTCACCTGATATATAAATATACAGTACTTTCTGCATTGTTAGGTCCATTTACTGGTGCAATCCGCCATTAGACCACACGTGATATATAAATATACAGTACTTTCTGCATTGTTAGGTCCATTTACTGGTGCAATCCGACATTGGCCCTCACCTGATAAAGAAATCTACAGTATTTAATACATTGTTGGGTCCATTTACTGGTGCAACCCGCCATTGGACCACACCTGATATAGAAATATATAGTGCTTTCTGCATTGTTGGGTCCATTTACTGGTGCAATCCACCATTGGACCACACTTGATATATAAATATACAGTTCTTTCTGCATTGTAAGGTCCATTTTCTGATGCAATCCGCCATTGGATCACACCTGATATATAAATATACAGTTCTTTCTGCATTGAAAGGTCCATTTACTGGTGCAATCCGCCATTTGCCCTCACCTGATATATAAATATACAGTACTTTCTGCATTGTTAGGTCCATTTACTGGTGCAATCCGCCATTGGACCACACGTGATATATAAATATACAGTACTTTCTGCATTGTTAGGTCCATTTACTGGTGCAATCCGACATTGGCCCTCACCTGATAAAGAAATCTACAGTACTTTATACATTGTTGGGTCCATTTACTGGTGCAACCCGCCATTGGACCACACCTGATATAGAAATATATAGTGCTTTCTGCATTGTTGGGTCCATTTACTGGTGCAATCCACCATTGGACCACACTTGATATATAAATATACAGTTCTTTCTGCATTGTAAGGTCCATTTTCTGGTGCAATCCGCCATTGGATCACACCTGATATATAAATATACAGTGCTTTCTGCATTGAAAGGTCCATTTACTGGTGCAATCCACCATTTGCCCTCACCTGATATATAAATATACAGTACTTTCTGCATTGTTAGGTCCATTTACTGGTGCACTCCGCCATTGGCCCTCACCTGATATATTAAGATATAGTACTTTTGTATTGTAAGGTCCATTTACTGGTGCAATCTGCCATTGGACCCACCTGATATAGAAATAAAGATACACAGTACTTTCTGCATTGTTAGTTCCATTTCTGGTGCAATAGATATATATATATATCAATGATATCAAAAATACGTAAAAACGCACTCGTGTGGTGCATGCCCTTGGACCTAGCTACGACCCTGAATTGGTGTTATGCCTTTTTTTCAAGACCTATTTTCTAAAAAAAAATATTGTATTAACAAAAACAAATATTGTATTAACACTAATAAAGGCATTCCATGCGCTTTGGTATTCATCCATAAAACATAATTGTGTCATGGTTGATATTTCACGTTTCCCGTCTCGGATTTCCCCCTAAAGAACCTCTTTGAATACTCTCCATCAACAAGGAGCTTCCAAGGCGGCTACGATAGTCTGATTAAGCAGAAAGCAACAATCAATGACGTATGCGATCCGAGCGTACGGGCCCTATTGAGGTTTGCATTTAGCTCATAAGTCAGATTGCATCTAGCATTACCCAATATTCCATGTGTGAATTCTGTTAACATCTGAAAGACAAAGACTTCCGGTTAATAGGTCAAATAACGGCGCTGCTAAATTTCTTATTGATTATTGTTGTCACACCGAGCTGTACCTAGTAAACTATTAGACACAGATCTCAGTTCTATGTATATGTAGTGTAAGAATGAATCAATGAATAGGGTTTTACGGTGTACCAACACAGTATAGGTTATTCGACGCCAATGGGAAGGAAGATTCCAGGTTCACTCTACATGTACAAAAACAAAAAAATAACATTAAAGAAAATACATCAACAAATGAATATGCAGAATGAACCTAGAACCTTGACACCTGCAGAACTGTAGAATTTCAGCAAATTCTATTGTATTACTCAATTTGTCGCATCTTACGACATGCATAAGCTACAGTGATCCTATTCTTGCCATCACTCACATGGCTCCCTGAAACCACACAGGGGTTGATAATTTAACCACAAAAGTGAACATGACAAAAATGATAAAATGAACATGACACCCATTCGGAGGATTCCTACCCTCTGCAGAGATCGACAGAGATTCTATTCTTAGCCGGAACCACACGGGCTATGTAGTGTAAGAGTAATGGCAATAGTGTATATATGTATAAGTAGTGTTATAGTAGTGGCAATGTTGTTTATATATGGATATGTAGTGTTATAGTAGTCGCAATACTGGGTATATATGTATATTTAGTATTAGAGTAGTCACAATGTTGTCAATATATGGATATGTAGTGTAATATAGTGGGAATTATGTTTATATATGTGGTGTTATATAGTGGGAATGATATTTACATACGGATATGTAGTGTAATATAGAAGGCATGATGTTTATATGTGGATATGTAGTGTAATATAGTGGGAATGCTTTTTATATATTTATATGATTGTAGTGTAATATATTGTGAATGATGTGTATATATGTATATGTAGTGTAATATATAGTGAATGATGATTACATATGTATATGTAGTGTAATATAGTGGAAATGATGTGTATATATGTAAATGTAGTGTAATATAGTGAGAATTATGTTTATATATGGATATGTAGTATAATATAGTGGAAATGATGTGTATATATGAATATGTAGTGTAATATAGTAGGAATAATGTGTATCTAGCAATATGTAGTTTGATAGCCGTGGGAATAGTGGGTATATATGAATAGCTGATTAGAGTTTTTTTTAAAAGCAGTGGGAATGGTGTGTATATATGGATATGTAGTGTAATATAGTGGAAATGATGTGTATATATGAATATGTAGTGTAATATAGTAGGAATAATGTGTATCTAGCAATATGTAGTTTGATAGCCGTGGGAATAGTGGGTATATATGAATAGTGATTAGAGTTTTTTTTAAAAGCAGTGGGAATGGTGTGTATATATGGATATGTAGTGTAATATAGTGGGAATGATGTGTATATATGTATATGTAGTGTAATATATTGTGAATGATGTGTATATATGTATATGTAGTGTAATATAGTGGGAATGATGTGTATATATGTATATGTAGTGTAATATAGTGGAAATGATGTGTATATATGTAAATGTAGTGTAATATAGTGAGAATTATCTTTATATATGGATATGTAGTATAATATAGTGGAAATGATGTGTATATATGAATATGTAGTGTAATATAGTAGGAATAATGTGTATCTAGCAATATGTAGTTTGATAGCCGTGGGAATAGTGGGTTTATATGAATAACTGATTAGAATTTTTTAAAGCAGTGGGAATGATGTTTATATATGAATCTGTAGTGTAATATAGTGGAAATGATGTGTATATATGAATCTGTAGTGTAATATAGTGATAATGATGTTTGTATATGGATATGTAGTGCAATATAGTAGGAATGATGTTGATATATGGATATGTAGTGTAATATAGTGGAAATGATGTGTATATATGAATCTGTAGTGTAATATAGTGATAATGATGTTTGTATATGGATATGTAGTGCAATATAGTGGGAATGATGTTGATATATGGATATGTAGTGTAATATAGTGGGAATGATGTTGATATATGGATATGTAGTGCAATATAGTGGGAATAATGTGTGTGTATATATATATATATGTAGTGTATTTAGAGGGAATTATGTTTATATATGGATATGTAGTGTAATATAGTGGAAATGATGTGTATATATGAATCTGTAGTGTAATATAGTGATAATGATGTTTGTATATGGATATGTAGTGCAATATAGTGGGAATGATGTTGATATATGGATATGTAGTGTAATATAGTGGGAATGATGTTGATATATGGATATGTAGTGCAATATAGTGGGAATAATGTGTGTGTATATATATATATATGTAGTGTATTTAGAGGGAATTATGTTTATATATGGATATGTAGTGTAATATAGTGGGAATAATGTGTGTGTATATATATATATATGTAGTGTATTTAGAGGGAATTATGTTTATATATGGATATGTAATGTAATATATTGTGAATGATGTGTATATATGTATATATAGTGTAATATATTGTGAATGATGATTATAAATGTATATGTAGTGTAATATAGTGGAAATGATGTGTATATATGTATATGTAGTGTAATATAGTGAGAATTATGTTTATATATGGATATGTAGTGTAATATAGTGGAAATGATGTGTATATATGTATATGTAGTGTAATATAGTGAGAATTATGTTTATATATGGATATGTAATGTAATATAGTGGGAATGATGTTTATATATGGATATGTAGTGTAATATAGTAGGAATAATGTGTATCTAGCAATATGTAATTTGATAGCCGTGGGAATAGTAGGTATATATGAATAACTGATTATAGTTTTTTAAAAGCAGTGGGAATGGTGTGTATATATGGATATGTAGTGTAATATAGTGGGAATGATGTTTATATATGAATCTGTAGTGTAATATAGTGGGAATGATGTTTGTATATGGATATGTAGTGCAATATAGTGGGAATGATGTTTATATGTGGATATGTAGTGCAATATAGTGGGAATGATGTTTGTATATGGATATGTAGTGTAATATAGTGGGAATGATGTTGATATATGGATATGTAGTGCAATATAGTGGGAATGATGTGTATATATGGATATGTAGTGCAATATAGTGGGAATGATGTTGATATATGGATATGTAGTGTAATATAGTGGGAATGATGTTTATATGTGGATATGTAGTGTAATTTAGTGAGAATGATGTATGTATATGGGTATGTAGTGCAATATAGTGGAATGGTGTTTATATATGGATATGTAGTGCAATATAGTGGAATGGTGTTTATATATGGATATGTAGTGTAATATAGTGGGAATACTATGTATATATTGATATTTAGTGTAATAGTAAAGGGAATAATGTGTATTGAGCGATATGTAGTTTAATAGTAGTGGAATGGTGTGTATATTATGGATAACTGATTAAAATTTTTACTTACTATTGATTCTTATTTTATTTTAGATGATACTGGTTTGAATGATAGTGCTGATGTCGAGGCAAACCTTTGTCTTTTGAAGACTGCAGTAGAGAACGGTAACGCATTTTCTGAGGTTTTCAAAAATTGCGGTGGAAAGGTCGCTGATTTTTTTTAGGCGAAAAAGCTATATTTCAGTGCGTGGAACTGGTATGTATTTCTCAGAGCATGATCTTGCACTGGACTATTCCTTAAGATTTGGATGAAATATTGATAGAATGGACCAAACTGACCGGTACTTCTCAAAGAATAAGCCAATTTCAAATTGTTCCACCAGGGAATGTTTCATTAAAGTATATATACCCTGTGATAAAAAAGCATTTGGAGTTAAATAAGTACAGTCGTGTTCAATTGGAAGTGCTTAAATACTGTGTTGCCTCCAAATTATATTACACAGACGGATGGGAGATGTGGTTAGGTTTCATCCCCGATTTTTGTTGCACAAATCGTTATTTAAAGGAGATAGTTCTACAGTTGTCTCGTAGAATGTTGTATGAACTGAAGGCTATCTTTCAAGTGAAAATGAAAAATTGACGAGGAAAGGGAATGGCTGAAAAGACGTTGCACAAGAATAATCTCAATGATCTGTCAAAGTGTTTATACTCCCTGATGGTCAAGAGTGTGTGCTCAATCTTTATCAGTCCTCAATCGATGACATTACTATGTTAGTGAGCAGTTTCAAAACAATACTAATGATATTTCGCTTTGGTGAGAAATGTGTGAAAGCATCGTTGATTTACTTATTGGAGACAATGACGCCATTGGAAGTATATCCGTCCACGTTGGATTGAATATTGGAGCATCCTATCCTAGTGGAGATGAACTACATGTACTTGTTCCCATATATTTGATGTGGTGTAGAGAAGGCTTGCAACGCATAGTAGGAAGGCGAGGGAATTTGATATCAGCTCTTTCTTTCTTTGAGTGTGCACATAACCAGTCTAATCTAGATGGAAAGGCAATAGATAGACGTTCACAGGTTGTAAATGTAGACTGGAGTTTGTGTTTGAGCTCCCAGCTGTGTCTAAGGCTGTGAGAGCGTGTGATATCTTGGATCTGAAGATTGTCGGTTACTTGCTACAGAAGTACCCACTTCTAGCTCCCTTCAGACATCATAACTTTGTGCCGTTCCTCCGTGCAGTGGGACAATATTTGGTGCAAGATCTGAGCAATTTACTGGACCTATTTAAGGGTAGGGGCAACAGCAACGCTGTATGAAATGCATTTCAATATGAACTCGCTATTGAGAAGTTACTTTTGGGACGTCCTAATTGTTCTATCTAGAGACGTAAATCAATCAATCTTGGTCCAGGGGTGAACTAACCCATCGCGCTGCAGGACTAATGCAATGGGATTTCTCAGTCTAGAACCAAGTACAGCAAGTTGTGAAAATGAGTACACCACTCTACCACTTGAAATATACACCAAGAGTGATTGTATTACTATATATTTTTCTCACTGGGCACTTGATTTTCTAATCAATATATACTCAACATCCTTACACAATATTCAAATTCTTTAAATGACACTATATTTTCATACGCGAAACTAGATTTTCTCACTTGATACACTACATCCTTACTTGACTATTGATTTTTCATAGTGGGCACTAGATTTTCTAATCTATATATACTCAATAACCTTACATGACAATACATTTCCTTATTAGACACTTTATTTTCATAGACGTCACGAAACTAGATATTTCACTCAATACACAACATCCTTGCTTGACTACAGATTTTTCTTACTGGGTACTAGATTTTCTCAACATCCTTACAACACATTCAAATTACTTATTTGACTTTTTATTTTCACATGCGATATTAGATTTTCTCATTTGATACACATCATTCCTATTTGACTATAGATTTCTCACACACACACACACACACACACACACACACACACACACACACACTATTCCTTTCCTGCTAATTCTTAGAATCACAACATATCCTCTGTTATTGATTCATCAATAAATGTCTCTATTGTTTTATTTCTGTCGTCTTGGAAGGCCCTTTTTGTCATTCGTTTCATGGATGATTTGAAATAATTGTAACAAATGATAAGGTATAGTCTTGAATCAAATTAAATCAAAGTTAAATAACAAATATTTACACACACACTCTATTCCTTTCCTGCTAATCCTTAGAACTACAACACATTCTCTGCCATTGATTCCTCAATGAATTCCTAAATTCTTTTATTTCTGTCGTCTTGGAGGGCCCTTTTTACCATTCCTTTTGTTTTTCGGTCGTTGTACCAAATATTTGTTAAAAGTCCCGGATGCTTGGGGCCTCCACTCCTCTTCCCACAAATAGTGAGTTACACCCTCGCGAATAATATCATTTGCCAATTGAAGCGAAATATGTTGACATCATTCTTTAATATGGCAGAAAGATTACTGCCCTTTTATAGTATAGCATGTTTTGTCATTTCTATTGACTACAACTGTTAATGACGAGAAATTATATCACACAACATTTAAGCCCAATATCGCAGAAACGCTTACATTTATAGCAGAAAATGGTTTAAAATAATTGTTACAATATATTATGATAAGCCTTCAATCAAATTTAATTATCTTTTAATAAAGGCGGAATAATGATTTGAAATGATTGTTACAAATGATAAGGTATAGTCTTGAATCAAATTAAATCAAAGTTAAATTACAAATATTTACACACACACAGACACTTATTCTTTCCTGCTAATCCTTAGAATCACAACATATTCTCTTTTATTAATTCCTCAATAAATGTCTATATTCTTTTATAACTGTCGTCTTGGAGGACCCTTTCTGTCATTCTTTTCTTGAATGATTTGAAATAATTGTTACAAATAATAAGGTATAGTCTTGAATCAAATTAAATCAAAGTTAAAGTACACATATTTACAAACACACACACTATTCCTTTCCTGCTAATCCTTCGAACTACAACACAACCGCTCTATTGATTCCTCAATAAATGTCTCTATTCTTTTATTTCTGTCGTCTTGGAGGGCCCTTTCTGTCATTCTTTTCTTGAATGATTTGAAATAATTGTAACAAATGATAAGTTATAGTTTTGAATTAAATTAAATCAAAGTTAAAGTACACATATTTACACACACACACACACTATTCCTTTCCTGCTAATCCTTAGAACTACAACACATTCTCTACTATTGATTAATCAATACATGTCTCTAATTTTTTATTTTTGTCGTCTTGGAGGGCCCTTTTTACCATTTTCTTCTTTTCGTTTTTCAGTCGTTGTACCAAATATTTGTTAAAAGTCCCGGATTCTTGGGGCCTCCACTCTTCTTCCCGCAAATGGTGAGTAACACCCTCGCAAATTATATCATTTGCCAATTGAAGCATAATATGTTGACTTCTTTAAGATAAAGTTCATTGGCGTGATGCTTGTTGAACGCTCTTTGAATATCATTAATCAAATCCTATGTTGCTTTTTACCTGTCTTGTAAAATGGCTTCAGACGTTCTTGAAACTGTGGGTCTGCAGTGAGTTCATGGATTGTCCTGGAATGAAAAATAATAAAAGTGAGGAGATATAAAATGGAAACGTATGTAACAGTCAGAGGTACATACTGGGCAAAGCTTTAAGGGACATACTTGACAAAATACAATATAACCTTACCATGAACATGACAAGGTGTGGTTTTATGATGCTGTATTTATTTTTGATGGCCAAATAATCCATAACATGTAACTACTGTATTCGCATTCACATTTGAAAATTAAAAACACCAGCACAGTATTTCCCTTTTCATTGAAATAAGAACAATATCAGCTGAACAAAAGTTGATAAACTTGATTTAATAAGCAATTCTGTTTGTTGCAGACTCAAATTCATTTCCAGTTGAGTGGCCAAATTGTTTTTCAAGATAACATTTATTGCATGAAAGTTAATAACAGAAAGACTTACTGTGAAGTGACTTTCTTTCTATTCATAGCCGTCGAGTAAAAAAAGTCTGTTGATGTCAGATTCCCCAATTAGGTACTACTCGTGCCAACAGCCGGTACAAAAACAGACGTTAATGGGTCGGGTCTCCTTTTGTTAACTGATTGTCCATGTTCGAACTTGTAGGGGAGTAACTGTTTGGCCCATTTGTACATTATTCAATTCTCCAATACTGGCTAAAAGTACTCGTGAAAGTGTATCGTGGCACGAAGAAATACTGCATGGCTTGTTCTGAAGCTCCAGTATTTGTCTCTCTTACTCTTGGACATTAGCATTAAAACGCTCCAGCTCTGCCTTCAATTGGGCCAAACTATTTTCGAATTGAGGCAGAGCTATTATTTTAGCATGCCGAGCTTCGGCTGCATTTGCTTCATTGCGCATAGACGCTATTTAAGAGGCAACGAACATTTCGTTTCTTCTGACTATATATGTATATATATATGTATATGTACACGACATTCAATTTCCTTATTTGACATGAAATTTTCACAGGCGACACTAAACTTTCTCTCTCAATACACAACATCCTTTCTTGACTATAGATTTTTCTTACTGGGCACTAAATTTTCTAATCTATATATACTCAACATCCTTACACGACATTTGATTTCATTATTTGACAGTATATTTTCATATGCGACACTAGATTTTATCACTCAATACACAACATCCTTACTCGACTATAATTGTTTCTTACAGGACATAAGATTTTCTAATGTATATATAATTAACATCCTTACACAACATTGAATTTCCTTGTTTGACTCTATAATTTCATACAGCGATACTAGCTTTTCTCTCTTGATACACAACAACCTAACTTGACTATAGATTTTTCTGACTGGGCACTAGAATTTCTAATATATATGTACTCAACATCCTTACACGACATTCAATTTCCTAATTTGACACTAATTTTCATAGGCGACACTAGATTTTCTCACTCAGTGAACAACATCCTTACTATGTTCACCTCTGTGGGACGATGACCTCGTCAGACTGGCAGAGGAAAGGTTATTTGAAATGATTGTTACAAATTTTTTGTTCCTAAGTCTCTATAGAATCGAAGTAAAGCACATTTACATTACATAGCACAGTTATGCGTATATATATTCCTTTTTTCTATTTAAGCCCAATATCAAAGAAACGTTTACATTGATAGCAGAAAATGTTTTGAAATGATTGTTACAATATATTATGATAAGTCTTGAATCAAAGTTAATTATCTTTAAATAAAGGCGGAATAATGATTTGAAATGATTGTTACAAATGATTAGGTATAGTCTTGAATCAAATTAAATCAAAGTTAAATTACAAATATTTACACGCACACACAGACACTATACCCTTCCTGCTAATCCTTAGAACCATAACATATTCTCTTTTATTAATTCCTCAATAATTGTCTCTATTCTTTCAATTCTGTGGTCTTGGAGAGGCCCTTTTTGCAATTCGTTTCCTGGGATGATTTGAAATAATTGTAACAAATGATAATGTATAGTCTTGAATCAAATTAAATCAAAGTTAAATTACAAATATTTACACAGACACAGAGACATTATTCCTTTCCTGCTAATCCTTAGAACTACAACACATTCTCTGCCACTGAATCCTCAATAAATTTCTATAATCTTTCAATTCTGTCGTCTTGGAGAGCCCTTTTTGCCATTTTTTTCTTTTCGTTTTTCAGTCGTTTTACCAAATATTTGTTAAAAGTCCCGGATGCTTTGGGCCTCCACTTCTCTTCTCACAGATGCTGAGTAACACCCTCGCGAATTATATCATTTGCCAATTGAAGCGAAATATGTTGACTTCTTTTAAGATAAAGTTCATTGGCGTGATGCTTGATGAACGCTCTTTGAATGTCATTAAGCAAATCCTGTGTTGCCAATTTAGCTGTCTTGTAAAATGGCTTCAGGCCTTCTTGAAACTGTGGGTCTGCTACTTCCGCGAGTTTCTGGATTGTCCTGGAATGAAAAATAATAAAAGTGAGGAAATATAGAATGGAAACGTATGTAACGGTCAGAGGTACATACTGGGCAAAGGGACATACTCGACCAAATACAATATAACCTTACCATGAACATAAGAAGGTGTGCTTTTTATGATGCTGTATTTATTGCTGATGGTCATATTACAAGATAGATGCATACTCAAAAGAAAGTTTAATGACCTCTTTCAATCTTACAAAATAAGATTTTAATGTTTTTTAATCCATTATTAAATCAGTCAGTAACGCGTCAGACTATCAACCCAGGGCTCGTGAGTTCGAATCCTCGTCCGGCAACAGCCTTCGTGATGATTGATATACGACATTGTGTCTCATTATCTTTTTTTTCTCTCATCGCTGATTCAGGTGTGGAAGTTATCAATTATTAACGGATATTGGGTGTGCTTGAGTACCTTTCAGGATCCAAGAAAACAGTGGTTATGTTAACCGGTCGTCTGTTAGCTCTCGATGGCATTAAATGATGCTAAATAATCAATCATTCTTTAATATGGCAGAAAGTTTACTGCCCTTTTATAGTATAGCATGTTTTGTCATTTCTATTGACTACAACTGTTAATGACGAGAAATTACATTCACACAACATTTAAGCCCAATATCACAGAAACGCTTACATTTATAGCAGAAAATGGTTTGAAATAATTGTTACAATATATTATGATAAACCTTCGATCAAATTTAATTATCTTTTAATAAAGGCGGAATAATGATTTGAAATGATTGTTATAAATGATAAGGTATAGTCTTGAATTAAAATTAAATCAAAGTTAAATTACAAATATTTACACACACACAGACACTTATTCTTTCCTGCTAATCCTTAGAATCACAACATATTCTCTTTTATTAATTCCTCAATAAATGTCTATTCTTTTATAACTGTCGTCTTGGAGGACCCTTTCTGTCATTCTTTTCTTGAATGATTTGAAATAATTGTTACAAATGATAAGGTATAGTCTTGAATCAAATTAAATCAAAGTTAAATTACAAATATTTACACACACACAGACACTTATTCTTTCCTGCTAATCCTTAGAATCACAACATATTCTCTTTTATTAATTCCTCAATAAATGTCTATTCTTTTATAACTGTCGTCTTGGAGGACCCTTTCTGTCATTCTTTTCTTGAATGATTTGAAATAATTGTTACAAATGATAAGGTATAGTCTTGAATCAAATTAAATCAAAGTTAAAGTACACATATTTACACACACACACTATTCCTTTCCTGCTAATCCTTCGAACTACAACACAATCGCTCTATTGATTCGTCAATAAATGTTTCTATTCTTTTATTTCTGTCGTCTTGGAGGGCCCTTTCTGTCATTCTTTTCTTGAATGATTTGAAATAATTGTAACAAATGATAAGTTATAGTCTTGAATTAAATTAAATCAAGTTAAAGTACACATATTTACACACACACACTATTCCTTTCCTGCTAATCCTTAGAACTACAACACATTCTCTACTATTGATTAATCAATACATGTCTCTATTTTTTTATTTTTGTCGTCTTGGAGGGCCCTTTTTACCATTTTCTTCTTTTCGTTTTTCAGTCGTTGTACCAAATATTTGTTAAAAGTCCCGGATTCTGGGGGCCTCCACTCTTCTTCCCGCAAATGGTGAGTAACACCCTCGCGAATTATATCATTTGCCAATGGAAGCGAAATATGTTGACTTCTTTAAGATAAAGTTCATTGGCGTGATGCTTGATAAACGCTCTTTAAATGTCATTAAGCAAATCCTGTGTTGCCATTTAATCTGTCTTGTAAAATGGCTTCAGGCGTTCTTGAAACTGTCTGTCTGCTACTTCCTCGAGTTTCTGGATTGTCCTAGAATGAAAAATAATAAAAGTGAGGACTGGAGATATAAAACTGAAACGTATGTTACGATCAGGGTACATACTGGGCAAAGGGATATACTCGGCCAAATACAATATAACCTTACTATGAACATGACAAAGTGTGCTTTTTATGATGCTGTATTTATTGTTGATGGTCAAACTAGATAGATATGTACTCAAAAGAGAGTTTAGTGACCTCTTTCAATCATGTATTACTATAATACAAAATAAGATTTTAATGTTTTTTTTTAATCCATTCTTGAATCAGTCCGTAACGCGTCAGTCTATCAACCCAGGGGTCGTGAGTTCGAATCTTCGTCCGGCAACAGTCTTCGTGATGATTGATATACGTCTCATTGTCATTCTTCTTTCATCGCTGATTCAAATGGGGAGGTTATCAATTATTAGCGGTGATTGGATGTGCTTGAGTACCTTTCAGGATCCAAGAAAACAGTGGTTATGTTAACCGGTTGTCTGTTAGCTCTCGATGGCATTAAATGATGCTAATTAATCAATCATTCTTTAATATGGCGGAGGATTTCTGCCGTTTTATAGTATAGCATGTTTTGTCATTTCTGTTGACTACAACTGTGTTAATTACGAGAGATTACATCACACAACAAAACAACTGTTAAAACTGTTAAAATAATCCATAACATGTAACCACTGTATTCTCATTCACTTTTGAAAATTAAAAAAACGCCAGCACATCTCCCTATTCATTGAAATAAAATCAATATCAGCTCAACTAACGTTGAGTTACTTAATAACTTAATAATCTATTCAGTTTGTTGCAGACTCAAATTCATTTCCAGTTGAGTGGCCATTTTTTTTTCATGATTACATTTCTTGCATAAAATTTAAGTACAGAAATACTTACTGTGTAGTGGCTTCCTCACGCTTCCTCTTTCTATCCATAGCCGCTAGGTAGAAGGAGTCAGATTCCCCAATTAGGCGCTACTCGTGCCAGCAGCCGGTTTCCAATACCGGCTAACTGTACTCGTGTAAGTGTATCGTGGCACAAACAAATACTGCTTGTCTTGTTCTGAAGCTCCAGTATTTGTCTCTCCTTCTCTTGGATATTAGCAATTCAAACGCTCCACGTCTGCCTTCAGTTGGGCCAAACTATTTTCAAATTGAGCTACTATTTCAGCATGCCGAACTTCGGCTGTATTTGCTTCATTGCGCATAGACGCTATTTGAGAGGCAACGAACACTTTCGTTTCTTCTGAATAATGATTCCAGAAATTTTGCATCATCTGCGATACTCGTATTTCTACAAAAAAAAACGAGGAGGGGGGGGGGGGGGGGGGGAATAAAAAAAAATATTATACAATTCTGCACAGATGTGACACTGCTGCCCGTAACCCATCTTTACCTAATAGGTCCACCTTAAACAGTCCTATAACTTGAAAACATTTAACTAACCATTACCCGCTATGTTAACCTACTATCAAAACATTTCCTACTACCATATCCCAGCAACACCATGCCTCACTTGCATTTCCTACAACCCTTAACACACACTAACCTAGTAGTTTACCTTAGTACCTTAATCCATATTTGACTTCCTATAGCATTACCTACAACACTTAACAAACACTTACTTTGTAGTTTATCTTAGTACCTTAATCCACAATTACCTTGTAGGTAACCGAGTATCCATAACCCACCATTATTCTATAGTATTACCAACTACACTTAACCCACCATAACCTAGCAGGTAACCTTACTACCGTAATCCATATTTGGCTTCCTATAGCATAACCCATAACTTTAATACACCCTAACCTAGTAGTTTACCTTAGTACCTTAATCCGCAGTTACCTTGTAAGTTAACCTGGTACGCATAACCCACCATTATCCTATAGCATTACCAACTACTCTTAGCACCTTAATCAACATTTGATTTGTGAGTTAACCTAGTACCCTTAACCCACCATTATCCTATTGCATTACCTACTACCCTTAACCCACATTTACCTCGTAGGTTAACCTAGTATAGCATTACCTACAACTTTAACAAACCCACACCTAGTAGTTTACCTTAGTACCTTAATCCGTAGTTACCTTGTAAATTGACCTGGTATACATAACCCACCATTATCCTATAGCATTACCAACTACCCTTAGCACCTTAATCCACCTTTGATTTGTGAGTTAACTTAGTACCCTTAACCCACCATTATGCTATAGCATTACCAACTACCCTTAACCCACATTTACCTGGTAGGTTAACTTAGTATAGCATTACCTACATCCTTTAACAAACCCACACCTAGTATTTTACCTCAGTACCTTAATCCGCAGTTAACCTGGTACGCATAACCCACCATTATCATATAGCATTGCATACTACCCTTAGCACCTTAATCCACATTTGATTTGTGAGTTAACTAAGTACCCTTAACCCACCATTATACTATACCATTACCTACTACCTTTAACCCACCTTAACACAGGACCCTTAACCTACCATTACCCCATAACATAACCTATAGCCCTTAACACACCATTACCCCATAACATAACCTATAGCCTTTAACACACCATTACCCCATAACATACCCTAAAGCCCTTAACACACCATTATGAACAATGAACTTGACCTTTAGTTTATAAAAGTTGCTTGGTCATTCATTTAATAGTTTAAATATCAAATTTAATCAGAAGAAAGTTCATTTATTTTGCGTTCATTTAAACCAAGCATATGTATTTCGTTGTTATACCAACAACAACAACGCCAACAAGAAGAACAACAATAATAAAACATGTCGTTGTTTATTGTTGTAATGCGTTTAAAGAGAAAAGAGAAAACTGTATACGCAAACTGATTTAAGTATTGTTCAATTAAACAAAACACACACACTAGTTTGCTTTGTGTATAATTGATAAATAAGTTTTGTTTTAATTTCTCTTAACAACTTTTTGCTTTATTAATTCAATAGATATTAAACATTTAAACACAGAATATTATCCCAGGTTTCCACGTCTGATCTGCTATTGCTACATGATATGTTCTAACAATAATCCCGTCCATCATTACCCACTAAGTAAACCTACTAGCCAATAAAGAAGATTGAGTATGGGACAAGTTCAAAACGTTCAATTCATATTTTTAAAAAATATATTTCACGCTGTTATTTTCAGTTCATGGACATATATTTCGTAGAAAAATAATTAGAAATAAACTCGTAATAATGCTAGAAAGTTTTCCAGTTACTTGCAGAAGGACGGTGGTTCTACTCAGATTCATTTAAGGTCTTTCTCCACCAATAAAACTGGATATGCTACATGTATAACCTGACATATGATGAAATGGTGATAAAACCCATTAAATATACTGTTATATCTTAGTAAAAGAATCCAAATGATGATGTGAAGGCGATTAAGCAGTTTTACTGTTACTCTCTATTTTAGAATGGGAATTTCATTTTAAGTTTATCACTCCGATAGAGTACCATAATAGATGGAAAATAGAGAAGAACCAAAATGTACAGCAAATATATCAATCTTTAAGTGTAGAAACAGATAACACATATATATTTATAATATGAATAATTTATTTTTGCAAATCTGTGATTGTATGATGAGAATGTGATTGATATAAATGTAACAAGTATAAATATTTCATTCATTTTGTGTCATAAAATCTATTCATATCTATCTAGTTCAGTTCAGTTTCTAGTCCAGTTCTGATTTTTCTAACTGTAAAAGTAATGCACAAATATAGCTTTGTCATTCATAATAATTATGCTGAGTTCACTTTCTCTCTTTATTAAAGTTGACAGGTCACATTTCATTGAAAAAAGTCATGAATATTGTCCATAGCTGATAGAAATCCGCAGTATTCACTACCTGGTGGAGGAAATCTGTCTTCGACTCGTTTTACAACACATGAGGGTAGAACAAGTCTGTTGCTCTTTCCCAGTTTTTCCCCTTTCATCATCCAGCAAACGAATTGTCTGTATGCAGTTAGACAGGACTGACTGGAAACAAATATGGCATATTATTATATTATAGGAAAATATTTTTTTTATTATTTTGGAGAGTATATTACAGTTTTACAATAAAAGAGACATATATCTTTAACATGTATGTCTATCGATCACCTGTGTGCGTAAAATATTGCTCATGCTGATTGTATAGGTTGATCGTTTTTATTATTGCATATATGTGTATAAAACTTTATTAAAACAAATATAAAAACATTTCAAGTTGTTCATTTATTCTTTTGTTCGTTTGTATGAACATATATTTTAGTGTTATACGAGTACTCGAGCTCAAACATCTCCGCAAGTAACTGATAACTGTCCCACTTGAATCGGCGTTGAGAGACAAATGACAATAAGTCGCAATGTCACATGACAATCATCACGGAGATTGTGGCCAAAAAAAGATTCGAACTCCAGATCCAATGATTGATATGCAGTCTGCCCTAAATTATTTTTTTAAAAAATGGGGGAAAAACAACACCACAAACCATAACGTACATGGTGCTTAATGCAGCTGGTACTCTTCCACGACTCCCCTTATAGGCCATTATCTGTATGAAGGCAACCTCGAGAACTACTGGATTTAGCGCAATTATTTCGAAGTCAGAGTGTTCTGTGATAATTCTAAATCTTCTAAATTTCCAATAGGTAAGGTCATTGCATATTCGTCAGACGAAGGCATCATTGCACAGTTGTCGCAGCTGCAAAATTCTTTCACATTTTCTCTCGTTTTCTAATTCATTAAACTCTGCTTCAGAAAATTCTGGTTTATAGGTGTAGGCCACAAGTCCTTCTCCGTTATTAAAATATATTTGATTATTCTGGCGAGTACTTTTTCCGGTGACTATAATTGCACGTTTCTATATCTGCTGTAGCGTTAAATTAATTTTGTGTTAAACCGGAAGTGCAGTTAAGACGTCACGCAGGTGTCCAATATGGCGACTTCGACCACTAAGTCGATGTGCGAAAATGACCGATACAAAACGAGCCAATATATTTTTATGGACTCGAATTTATGCATATTGATACTATTAATAGAAAGCTGAACTCATAGCTATCATATTATCCTGTTTTATTCACAGGGTTGCGTTCCCCTTTAACCATGTGTCATTACCTTTAACCTTTACCATTTCTGTTGTGTAGTTGTAGGCATAGTGCTACCATTGCAAAAAGGAAGTGCTTCCGTGGGGTAGTCGCATAATGGCGGTTATAAATAATCCTCAATTCTTCTTCTTTAAAAATGCATTTTCCTTATTTTAATGCTCATTTTTTTTATTTGAATGGCATTATTGATGTATTTTGAACATTTTGATAGCATTGTCATGTTTGAATTGTGAATTTAGAAAAAAAAAATGATGCTTGGAAATTGGGGTATGAATTCATGATTTTGGAAGTCTACTTTCACTTTGTCACCAGTGTACACACTAAGCAGAAAAAAATCTCTTATATGACACATGACCCCTACTTTTCTCATCATATTTTGATAGTGCAGAGGTTGACAAACAGTAAAATGTAGGTTTCACTTCTTTCATTTGGGACCCTCTATGAATGACAAGCCTTCAAACTTTTATTATTTACTATAGAATAAAGAATTAAAATCAATGGTGGGGTTACACCTATAAGAGAGACTTGAGTGAAATAGGGGTGATTTTCCAAAATGTTAATTGTAGGTAAAATAACCTCTTTTTTACACTCTCATAGTATTAAATGACGAATTGGAGACATTTGCTTCATAACAAAACACATTTTGGCAAGTGTATGCCTCAAATAAAGCATATATGTGCATATTTACATTGAAATTTCATGAAAAATCACAAAATTTTGAAGATTTTTTATTTTGGATGATTTAAATGTGCAATTTTTAGCATGTACATTGTATTGAATAATGTAATTTGGTAAGATAATGTCTTCAGTGTATCATGAGACTATTTTGGTGTAAATATTTTAATGGAATTAGGTAAAAAGAAATTTTTTTTGGTAAAATTAGTCAAACACATCAAAATTGCATGTCGGTCAACATCTCGCGCCTGTATATAATGATCATGTAAAAAGTGGTATTTTGACAAAATTTTCAGTATTTAATGCCTGCAACTTGGCAGTATTACTTCAAATTGGTAGTACTTAGTAAAAATGAGGTAATTATGAAATTTAAAAAAAGAAAGTTTCCTTATAGGCATAGTGCCACCATTGCAAAAAGGAAGTGCTTCCGTGGGGTAGTCGCATAATGGCGGTTATAAATAATCCTCAATTCTTCTTCTTTAAAAATGCATTTTCCTTATTTTAATGCTCATTTTTTTATTTGAATGGCATTATTGATGTATTTTGAACATTTTGATAGCATTGTCATGTTTGAATTGTGAATTTAGAAAAAAAAAATGATGCTTGGAAATTGGGGTATGAATTCATGATTTCGGAAGTCTACTTTCACTTTGTCACCAGTGTACACACTGAGCAGAAAAATAATCTCTTATATGACACATGACCCCTACTTTTCTCATCATATTTTGATAGTGCAGAGGTTGACAAACAGTAAAATGTAGGTTTCACTTCTTTCATTTGGGACCCTCTATGAATGACAAGCCTTCAAACTTTTATTATTTACTATAGAATAAAGAACAAAAATCAATGGTGGGGTTACACCTGTATTAGATAAATGTAATATGATCACCCGCCCAATAGCGTTAGTTCGCGTTGTTTCTTTCGGATGGTTTTACATCTGACGTAATTTATCAAGATCTATGAAGTCTCAGCTTTTGTTTAAGCGTTATTACTTTTTGACATATTATCGCGGTTTCACGTTAACAGCAAACACCCTGATGGTATGTATTTTTGGACGCTTTTAATATAATATTAATTCAAAATTATTTTTAATAACATTATTGAATTTCTTATTTTATTTCCTATGATAAGAGTATATTTTTCATATAGATAAAATACAATTTGTGTTATTTTTACATCTTGAATTGGCATCTGTCTTTAACTTATACAAATCTATTTGAACATCTCAGACGTTATAATGCAGTGTTCCTGTACCAAAATCCACAAGTAATGTCTATTTTACTCCGTCCATGGCCATTTTGAGTTGAAAGGTATGAATGCACAGATTTTTTCTGTTCTAATCTGCTATAATATACATACATTTATTTTGTATATTATTTCTGATTTCAATGATGCCGGCACCGTTCCATAACCTACCAAAACGAACCCCAACACCCAACAATTCTGCATCAGCTGGACCCTCTAAGAAAGTTGATACACCATCGGAGTCGGACTCATGGTCCTGGGAGTATTGCCAATTTGTTATGTGTTGGAAGCCCGATTTATATACCGATAACCATTATTATGTGCCGATAGCCCGTGCTACTTTGTGCAATTTACATTGATGGAGGTAGATGCTTTGGAATGGCTTATAATTTTATGCACATGCATTAGATATAAAATCAATAGAAGATATGATTGGGGATGTAGAAAGTAATATATAATGAGAAAAGTTATTTTCTAAAATATTTTTTTCTTTTACAAACTGCATTAAAGAATCAATTAATCGTACCATTTCATTGACTGTACTTTCTGTTGTGTTTTTCTTTCTTATTGTCATTAATACATGAACAAACGTGTTTATGTAGATGTCACAGTGACAGCAATCACGGCATTTTAGCGAAGGATTTTAACAGTTCTGTTAATTATTTATCTTTTTCTAAAATGCCTACAGGACAATAACCAATTAAAATTATAACCAAATGTAGACTTGTATAACATATATACGATGATTTGTACATTTAGGGCAGGGCAGGGCAGTGCTATTTTACTAGGGGCGATGTATATCCCACCTCTTCAATCACGTTTTTATAATGAAGACGAGTATTTTAAATTTGAAAATGAAAATTCTCATTAGCGCCATAGCTATACATAATGTGAACTCTTAGGGGATGTAAACGGACATACCGCGAATTTGCCTGACTACGTAAATTTAGACAACTTTCTTGCAAAAGAATTCGAATTTGACGAGGACTTGTTAGTCATCAGAATTATTAGAAAAACAAAATGTACTTTTATGCAGAAACTCAAAAGACACTAAAACAAATGCAATAGGTTTAGATTTTTTAAAAACATGCAAAAATAACAACTTATTTATTGTTAACAGAAAGATCGATAAAGATCGAAATATTGGTTCTTTCACATTTAGAGATATTTCCGTAATAGACTATGTAGCTGCCTCGCCTGAATTGTTCCCCCTTTTCTCGGATTTTGAGGTAATTGATGTTGACCCATTATACGAAAGCCCGTAATACCAAAGAAAACGAAATACCCTGCAAACTCCCGAAACCCCCAAAATGGGAGAACGAGCTATAAAGCGATTTCGTCGAAAATCTAAGTTACGACCGTATAGCATCTATAGAGAGTGCCCTAAATAACTTAACGGAAAATATTTCGAAAGATGATATTAATAATATTAACCAAACCATAGCCGAACAAAGAAACGGCATTTAAAACATTTCCCCAACATAATTGTAGTATAAAAATACAAGTCAAACCAGTTTTAACAGAAATAAATACCAGTGGTACGGGCCTCAGTGTAATAAAGCCAGAGTCAAATATAACATCGCAAGGAAAATATATCGGTTCCATTAGAACGTAAGCTATAAAATTGAATTGAACCGCGCTGCGCATTTTTATAAACAACAAATGAACACATATATGCATAAACATAGAACTCGCAATGAAAATTAATTAAGGGAAATGCACCCGGGTCGCCCTTAGATTTAATCGAAAAAGTACACACCGATTTTCTTTGCAAACTTACGAACAGCAAAAACAGTACCCCTTTATATATGTTATACCGTGAATTAAGGCGATACCCTCTTGAAATCACAATTAAGACTAGAATTATTAATTACTGGATCAAACTGATTTCAAGAAATGAAGATAAAATTGCGCGGATAAGTTACAATATAATGTTATATTCATCAACAAATT
Source organism: Panopea generosa (assembly GCA_029582155.1). NCBI lineage: Eukaryota > Metazoa > Mollusca > Bivalvia > Adapedonta > Hiatellidae > Panopea > Panopea generosa. Next base: position 10,785,056 of record CM055901.1, on the reverse strand, counting down.
ACAAGTGGATTAATTAGTGCCGACTATTTTAGATAATACCTGTAAAACATACATATGGATTAATAAAAAACACTTCATCTCAAAAGCACAAGTAAACTGATAAAACAAAACCTCGTAGATCAATTTCACCAACATTGGTATGGTCAGCTTAACAATTTATCAAAAGGACTTAATAACAGATTTATCAAATCCGATATCATGTCAATATATTCAAAATAATAATAATAATAATAATAATAATAATAATAATTAGAACCTTATTTGTCAATTTCACCAGTTAATCCGACTGGAACTGTTCCATTTCCGTACCACTTACCATAGATTACCAATGGAACTGGACAGATTTCAACAGTCATATTTACCGTTTCACGAACGCATATGCCGACACTGCCTGTTAAACGGTATCGGTGATGAGCTACACTATGTCCTAAAATGTGCATTATTTCTTTCTGAGCGATTGAGATATATTCCCCTATACTATTACCGTCGGCCAAATACCATAACATCTCGTGAACTTATGTCCCGAAACTCGTCCAAAATAATGAGAAATGTTAATACATTTGCTCGCCACATTAACAATTATTTTCGATCATTTAACTAAACACAACAGACTTACCTTTAATTTATCCAAAACAGTTATATTCCCTCAAGTAATCCACTAGTCTTTATGCACAGCCATGTGTTTCTATCAAATCTCAGCCAATGACATTCCAGTGTGACTATAGAATTTCCATCAACGAAAAAGCACGTTAAGCACGTGCAAATGAATAAACTCGCTCAGCCTTGAATAGACAGATAGTGAATTTAAACACGACAATCTTTAAAGTTATGAATGAAACTTTGATCGGCCAATCGTGATTTTAATTCACAAGCCTTATTTGCAATGCATATCACAATAACATTTATTTTTATTTATTCTTTTTATTCATTTTTTTCACAAAACAAATTATAGTTGTATTGTTTTGTTGATATAAACATTACAAAGTAATGTGTTTAAAAAAATGTCGTTGCAAGAATGTTCGAATTTCCCGTATTTCCCCCATTTCATTATTACATCGTCCCCTAAGCATTTTATTAAAGGCACAATCGCCACATTTAATTCTATGTGCAGAACAGAGCGGAATTTGAATGTGAATATGCACACCTTTATTCATTTGCATATATGTTGTTTTTTAAATCAGCAATGCCAATTATATGTAAATAATATAACATAGCACACATAGCACAGAAAAGATAATATAAACTTAACGTATATCTAAATTTACCTGTGACTTGGCAAATGGCACGAAATCTGAAAAATATAGGGACACAAGTAAAACACCATAATACATTTTTTTCATTAAATGTTGTTTTAAATGTTGACTGATGTGAAATCTTCATATATTTCATTTATTTCTGTCCCCTGGATAAAAACCAACATATATGTTTAACAAAATGAATCATGTTGTTACCTTTGTGTAGCCTGATATTAATAAAAGTAAATGTTGTTGTTGTACAACGAATTTAAAGGATTAGATTAACAATTTTCCTAAATTGCAATACATTAAAAATAATTTATATATTAGAAATTAAAAAAAAAGTATAATTAAAATACAAGTTTCAAGTTTCAATTCTATCTAAAATATGCACTTAAACTGTCATTTATTAAGAAACTGAAATTATATTATGGGCACTTTCGTCCCAATTTAGAAAATTATTTAAAAAGCAAGTATCACATTTCATCATATATGCTAGACAGAGACTATAGAGACAATACAGATAACAACATAATATGTATCTTCCAGGACAGGCACTTTCCGTTCAGTATGAATATTGCTAAATGTGACCGATGCATTATTGTCACACCCCACACTCACCTGTTTATTGCTCATTGATTAATTAGAACCAGGTGTATACACATTAAAACATGTATCATATACCGAGGTGGCTTCATTACAACGATATAAATTACCGTGCGGTAATCTGGAATATGGACAGTCACGAGAAATCCAAAAGATTAATGTTTGCCTGTTGTCGTATTTAAAATTGCCAATAGTAACGATGCATATGTTTTTGTAAAAAACCAGGCTACTGTAAACGTATACACTACAGTATGGAAAATAAAACAGGAATAGTAAACACTTAATGATTCGCTTTTTAACAAGCTGAATCCTATACTAGAGTTGGCGCTAAATTATTCTAATTTACTTAAGAGTGCCACCACATAGTATAATACAGAAATCGCATTGATTATACTAAGGTAAATGTCTATTAGAGCCGATCAGCTACTATCGTGTTGTTTTTGTATACGGAACTATAAATACGGTTATATAGCTCATACGGTGATGGTAGTTATTAAAATTAAAACAGCTATATGACGTTCGTTTATAAAGAAGTACAGTATACTATATTAAATAGACCATAATATATACAAAAAATACATACTTATACTGTCATTTGATCTAAATAATATGTAAATGGTTGAGAGCCTCGTGCTAGATCGGGTATTTCAAATGAGCTTTCCACTTATAATAGCTAATCAACGGCATCTTTTAGCAGATACTATTTTTTATATATACACTATAAAATATACAAAAGCTCAACTGCGTAAAGAACCAAGGGAGCTAAATCAGTTTCACCAACTAAACTGAATTTTACCGTTTTTGTTTACCTTTATTTGCTGTGTGATACACTCATTCGTCGCATTTCAAGGCTATAGTTCTTCATGTGTCACATTGAATTGAAGCATTTTTCTTTCTTTATATACGTCGCACTGCTACTAGTGCTCTAATCTCTTGAATGAGAAATGTAGAAATACATGGACCTATGCTAAATCCGAGATCAATGGTCTTCACAAGCCTTATTATGCAAAAGCGTGTAAAAAGTTTGAATTGAGTGTTTCTCGCCGGGTCAATTTATAACAGACTGAGGGACACTTTGCTGGAACAATTACCGTGTTAATAGCAGGGCATATAGTTATAGATGAGCTAGACAAAATACACACGGATTAGTAACGTATTTAACTATGGTCATGTCTGGGAAGCCTACCAAACGACAAACCATTTATTATTTGTATTATTATCATTATTATCATTATCATTATCGTTATCGTTATCGTTATCTTTATCGTTATCGTTATCGTTATCGTTATCGTTATCATAACCACTACTGCTGGGAATATCGTCCAGGCGATGTGTTGAACATGGTGGAAAATGTTGAAAAACTCGTATTTGCCGGTATGTAATTTTTTTCCAAATATAATTCGGAACCTATCAATCTGTATTTAAGAATGTAACTAGATGTTCCCTGTACGAATTGAACCAGTACCCACAACAACCCGTGCATGTTTGAAGTACGTGCGCTACAACAAAAAGAGTTAAAATAAAATCGATTTCTGTATTCAGGTACCAAATTGGATTGTGCACCAAGCTTATCTTATGAATTTTGAAACAATTGTTAATGGTAAAAACAAGAAAATATCCATTTTCCATTACAGAATGATAAAAAAAACCCAGAGCTCTAGATCAATAATTGAAGTCTGAGGAACTTTTTGAAAATTGAGAAGAAAAAAATAAAAATCCGTGAAAAAACTTGTGTATAGGTGCCGTGTTCAAAGCTCTGCCGATAACTCATTCTTAGACCGAATATGTTTAACTCGGTATCAATGGGTAGGTATTGACCACATTGTGAGTTCTAGATGTTAATCATTCGAAAGTGCCCACAAAATAGTTCGGACTTATATAGGCAGACATAACATGATAATTTGTTAAATTTCCCAACATGCACCTCAGTTGTTTCACTGTCTCCATACCGAACAGACGTGCTTGATGGTGCTTCCAGTTGCATTCGTTTTAGTGAAGGCTGTGAATTTTGCACGCCTGGACGAGTTGTGCAGCTCTGCGGAGATAGATGTGTTAGGGGTGGAGGTCAGTGATTATTTTGGATATGGCTTCTTCCAGAAAGTAGAGGTCGATACTGCTCTTGCGTTTATACGCAACAACAATATCGAATTCCGCCTAATGGCAGAAGTCACATCTGGGAATAACACCTCTTCTCCACCACCACCTTACATTGATATTTGCTTAGGACCTTGTCCTCGGTGTTGTACATCGACTGTGAATCATCAAATATTATCCGGGGACTTTGTCCTCGTTTTTTTACATCGACTGTTAATCATCAACTAATACCCGGGGACTTTGACATGGAATTTCTTAGAGAAGATGGCTCATATTCACTTTTGTCTTTGATTTTTCTGGCACCTAGCACTTACCTTCCAAAGTAAATATCAAGTACATGTTGGGGAAGTTGTTCGTTTTATTTTTATTTTTGACATGAAAGCAACGCTTTAAACTGGTTCAGGTCACTACGGGATTTCTGTTTTGTTCCCTTGCTCTCCAATCAATCTGGATGCTATTCATCATCGTAAACTACAAATCATCCATTGTCTTCCTTTGAAAGTATACAAATGTTTCATAGGGAATTATGTGACTCTTTGTTTAAAGATAATGATTATTTAAACTTATTTTTCACTGAGCCTGTCCTTAAACATAATGTTTGTCGTGCTCTTACCTACTGACACAAACTTGTATATTGACTTTGGCAAAAGAAAGAATAAACTACCTACATACCCACATGCAAAATAATGGGTCGAAGCTAAGCAAACACACATTTATCAAGGATGGTCTGAGAGATTTAAATATTTCTCTGGTCAAAATGACATTAGTTGTGTTTAATAGTTAATACTAATTTATAAATATTAGCACGATTGCGATGAAAGCTCAGAGCTTATATGACCGCTCTCGAGTCTGCTCTCTGGGTAGAACCGGTACTAAGTGTTGTTTCATGAGAGGCATCTGGTCGAACTGGGGATCGAACTTGCAATCTCTGGTGCAAGCGGCCAACACTATATCGATTACACTTATGAAATAAATTGTGTCTATTCAATAATCTGGGTGAAATTCTTATAGACGCTCATCGTGAAAAAAACAAAAACAAAACATGCACGACCTCTCGTTAATGAGTTCACAGTCATTCTCTCAGATTGTTAGTGTTTTCAACTAAAAGATAAGTTTTAAAAAATGTTGGTGTTAATGAAACATCACTCAGTTCATATATATATAAAATATATATGCTAGTTTCATACCAGTTTATCAATTCTCTTATTCTCTGTATTATCTATTCTCTTGTAATATTTGTACAATTTATGGTATCACAGTATGCCTTTTTCGGTATCTGAAATTTACCCCCCCCCCCACACACACTCAGAGATCGATCATTTTCAGTGTTTTGACGTACCCGATATCACTTACATTTCATTCGCTAACAAGGTTCAGAACAATAAAGCTCAGTCGTCGTGCATCTGACTATCAATCCAGGGGTAAGTTCGAATCCTTTGTTGGCCAAAGTATCTGTTATGATTAAAATACGACATTGCGTCTTAATATACTTTTTCTCTCTATGCGGATTCAAGTGGGAATATTATCATATACTTGCCTAGAAGGGTGTACTTAGGTACTGGTCAATCTTTGAGGATCCCAGGAAACAGTGGTTAGCCGTAGGTTAACTGATTGTCTGTTAACACTCGATGACATAAAACTGATGCATAATATTCAATTAATAAGAACGAGACGATCAATTAGGGTATACTCTAATTGCTGCTCAGTCACAATTTCTTCGAAGATTGTGACTATGATTGTCAAACTATTTTCTATCATTTTAGAGATATCATGTTAAAGCAACACATCCACGTTTGAACTTTAAAAAAAAAAATAATTGAGTTATGAGCACATTTCCCATACAAACATATGATCAATTAGCTGTATATGAGCATATAAACACAATCCCAAACAAAATGATGCCCAAATTATAATGCGTTACTAACACTTTATAAAACAAGCATGTAACTCACCCGAGTAAAAAAAATGATTTTCAAAGCAGGTAAAGTACACTACGCACTAAAACGTGAAGTTTTTGTAATACGACTCGCATAATTCAATTTGAAGCAAAGTTGGAATCCTCGGCAATTTAAAAATAATTTATAAAGCGTTTGTCACGCTTTATAATTTGTACATCTTTTTTTATAATTCTAAAGCGTTCTGGATAGTGTTTGTTAGCACATATACAGCTTACTGACCATATATTTATGTATGGGAAATGTGCTCACGACTCAATTGAAAATTTTTTTAAAAAGTTTAAACGTGGATATGTTGCTTTAAAGTAAATTGTACACTTTTGACAGTCTTTGAAATTAAATGAAAGAACACACACACACACACACACACACACACACTAGAATTCTTGATTTCATTGTATTTATTTCAGTTACCATTTAGCCGCCACTCTCGCAACAAAGAAGGAACACTGAATTGATTTTATTGTAAAATTGACAGATGCATTGATATAAAAACTTACTTTTTTGTTTTGTTTACAGCTTGTTTTCATCTAGGAATGAGTCATAATATTTCAAGTTCTCGCCGATATGCTCCCAGTCTATATCTCGCAACAGATAAAGCGTATGTTGTGTGTTTATATAATTTGCTTAAAAAAGTAGTCCGCATTGGCGACGTGCTTATCCACGGTCGGAAACAAACTTTACAACGTCATCAGAAATGTACACAAATGAACTGACCACACTAAAAACACCGTCGCTTCAGGTAAGAAACTTTTTTAATAATATAACAATCGATACAGGATAAAGAGCACCGTAGCCGCACAGCAGTTAACTTAACGGCTGTAGTATTAGATTTTATGCATCTAGCGTACTTTTTTCCTGAAAACAGAAACAGTTTTAAAAATTTGTAGGAGTACTTCCACACCCAAGTGAAAGAGAAATAGAATTTGTGCGTATTTTCATGAAATAAAAACAAATAAAGAAAAATATAATATCAGTGCCTTGTATCATTATGAAAAGTGATATAATTTCGTGTCTTAAAGAACGTCCGATGATATTTCAGTAGAAACCGAAAAAGAAATGATAATGAGAACTTCCACACTCTGATTTTCTATGAGTTCTTCCACTTCCAATGTGTGGGTGTCTTCAAAGAGATGCAAAAAGCATGCAGCTAAATGACATATTCTGTCGAAGGAAATTCTGTTTGTAATTTATCAGTTCCATATCGACGCTTCCAATAAGTTCGGCTAACTGGGTGACAACATAAGTAACAACATACTTTGTTAGGTACCACACGCCGTTCGAGTACGACCCAAAAATGTTGACTGTTTGGTTGTAACATGCCTCAGGCAGTTAGCTTAGAAGATATGATATCTAAATAAGGCTACCCCGAATATATGGGATCTGTTGGTCGTTCGAGTTTCTACATTTGTTGTTGAAATGAAATGGACATCATTCAGGTTTTATCACTCTCCTCTCACTATTGAAACTGTCACGAAGGTGATATCAAACACAGAATAATTGTAATTTTCAAGGTGTAATACCCTATTATTCTTAGATAGTTTTTCGAATTTCTTAGCATATATCGAACTTGAATAAATAAACATAATGAAAAGAAGTTCCAAAAATGGGCGATGCATGGATAATCCATCAGAAGCACAACTATTAAAATGATATTGCAAGAGTTCTGTAGATATTCGATAATTAATACATGTAATAATTCCTTGGTGAATCTACAATAAACATTTTTTTTGTCCAAAATTTCATTGCAATATACGTGTATACAATGTATGCTATTGGAATGGATAGCCTAACATTTGAAGATAGACATAGTTTCTGTTAATTCCTTGTTAACTGAGATCAATAAAAATGTTGACCTTCTATATTGAATCGCTGCTCTAGTTTTATGCCCTGTTTTTGTTTTTGGGGAATGTTAATAAGAGAATTTCAAATTTTACTGCCCTTGTTTTAGGAAATACTAAAACGGAACATTAAAAGAACGGTTACTATTTTGGGAACATCTTGAAATAGAAACTGCAAAATTAATGGTTTACTGATTGAGAGAAATTAATTCTGTTTAGTGTATATTTCAGTTTTTCATTTTAAACAGATTCCACTTGTTTATGTGTTTCAGTTTGTTGGCGATGAGAAAGAAGATATCTAACCTCAACCTCCATAGACAAAAAGGCAAAGTCTTCAAAAATTGAAATATCAGTATGCTGCCCTGACAAAATGGCTATACACACAATTTTATAGTAAAAATCTCATTTACTCCTAAAAAGCCAGAAAAAAAAATCCCCATTTAAATCGCCATCAACATTTGGATCAACTTTATACCGAGCATTTCCATTATCAAAACAATTTAAACAGAATTGTGTACGCTCTTTATTTGCCAGAAACGACTCGAATGAAATTAGACCAAATGAAGTTTCAGTCAATTCTGTTGACATATGCCCAAGTCCTATGAGAATTTTACTAAGATAAACAGCGGAACTGGACAGGAATTTGAATTCTGACTTCACCCCTTTGAGCTGGATCGAAGTAGAAGGCGGAACACTGAACGTAAAACTGATAAATCTGAATTCGAATTAAAAAATACACGCCACTATCAGTAAATATGAAATACTTTTATTGTTATTATTGTGCACTGCAAGGGAACTACCATTTACAGAAAATTCTAATACACAAATGATTAAACCGTTATAACTGAATATTAACTGACCCAGTGAATCTCAGAAATCCATTGAAGCATGGACAAAATGAAGAAATAACTGAAACTGAAAATACAGAAACGCGTAACGGCCTGTCTGATACAACCAAGAAATGTCACGTCTAGTAGCATGCGTTATGCAAAGATTGTCTGAAGAAAACCGACTTGATGAAGCTTTAATTGCATTTTTTCAGCATATACAGGGATATTCCCAACAGCCACCATTGCTTCCTTTTACGAATCGATGTTGTACGGTGGTATCAATGTCAGAATAATACACGAATGTGCTATTTACATAAAGCTAAAATCAATTGGGAACTTGGTTGGATAATCTTTGGTGGACGTTTTGTTTATTTCATGGGGTTTTTCAAGCATGAAGCAGAGCTCATCTAGGGAAAAGTCACTTAAAGCAAACATTCTCCAATTAAATAAAAAGTTAACTTCATTATCAAACATTTCTTCGAATCATTTTAATGTTGATGGTGAAAGAAGACCAGGGTTATATTTAGATATACTGGAAAACAAAAGTAAGAATACCAATCATCGGACAGCCTGTTTGACTTATGTGGTAAAATGATAAAGCAAAGACTAACGCAAAGCTCCGGCGATGTTGACTTAATTATCATCGCTTCAGAATCGGCAATGATATCTACAAATGAAAAAAAAAAACACGAGATAGACGTATTGATAATCAATGTTCTTATAAATGTCCATCAAATCTCAGTATTCATACATTTAGTAAAAACCATCAAGAAGAAAAAGAGAAGCACTCTCCGGCCTGAGTTCGAGCACCCAGTCGAGTCGTCATTGTACACCGTACTACGGCGTACTCAAACTGCAAGAGTTACCTGACAAAGTATGTTGTTACTTTTGTTGTCTCCAAGTTAGCCGTAATACATTATACTTCGCTATCGAAAGAACATTTTGGGAACATCAATATGGAACTGATAAATTGCAAACAGAATGCATTTCGACAGTATGTCATTTAGCTGCATGCTTTTTGCACCCACACATTTTGTGTGGAAGTACTCAAAGAAAATCAGTGTGTTGATGTTCTCATTATCATTTCATTCTCCGTTTCTACTGAAATCTCATCGGACGTTCATTAAGAAACGAAATATATAATTTTTTCATAACAATACAGGTCGCTGATATTAAATTTGTCTTTATTTATCTTTATTTAATGAAATACGCACAAAATATGTTTCTCTTTGACTTGGGTGTGGAAGTACTCCTACAAACTGTTAAAACTTTTCCGTTTTCGAGAAAAAAATGTATGCCAGGTGCAAAACATCTAACACTACCGTTGTTATGTTTACTGTTGGGCGGGTACGGTGCTCTTTATCCGGTGTCGATTGTTATACTATTAAAAAAGTTACAAGAGATTTCTTACCTGAAGCGGCGATGTTTTTGATGTGGTCAGCTCATTTGTGTACATTTCTGATGACGTTGCAAAGCTTGTTTCCCGACCGTGTTATCTTTCACACATATGTAATAACAATATTGTGAAATGACTATGTTATATTTCACTGAGAAATCCTAAACTGTCTCCGGTTAAAATGTTATAAATTACTCTCATCAATTTTATAACATCATATTTGTTTAGCAATAAGACAAAGTGTTTTTTCTCTTGCGTTTGAACCTTTTTGTACTAGAAAACAAGTCCAGCATGTTTATGAAACTTTACACTAAAAAGAATAATTGTTATATGCATGAACCAATTAGTCTTACCTATATGCTTCTGATCATTTATAAAGTGGAAGTATGACGCAATAATCGTTATTAAGCAATTTAATTTGCTTTACGAAGAGAAACATATTAGCAAATGTCAAATGTTTCCGGGTGTAAATAATCAAATAATCTGCTTTCGGATATTGAACTGTATTTGTTTGGAAAAGAGTAAATCACAATATAATATGGTAATGATACTGCAAAATAGAAAATGTCAAACGTAATTTGATTCAGTCAATTCAGTTTGCTTTCCGCCCTTACGAGATATTTACATCAATTTGGTTCTAAATTATCCATGCAATTATTACACATTCTTGATTTAAATCATTTACTGAACCAATATAGAATTGTAACGTTACTTTCCCATGACCGCGTACCTATCAAACGTTATGCTTAGCATCGGGCATTGCTTTTGCTGTAAAAAGTATTCCGAAGATATAAAATTAGATAGTAACCATGTAAAAAATGTACACATATGCATATCTGCACAAAATACTTTTATTTGGCCTGTCGTTGCTGTTCTGTTTACCGCTTTGAACCTACGTATATAACAATTTATAAACATGTAGCGATAAAAAGATAATATACTGAACGGAACAGCTTTATCGACACCGGACAGTTTGATGTATCTGACATTTTATGTAATTCTAAAAAAATACCAACGCAATTTCCTTGAGATTTGGACTTGAATAAGAAGGAACATTTAAGCTATGTTAAAATACAAACTTGTCTGTTAATGTCAATTACACATTTTAGTAACGCTACTCAATGTTTTGACGATGACATTGGGAAAAAATGGTGCGTTAGCTGTTCCATTCAGTATATTATTAGGTAATTGATTAATTTATAAATGGAACTTGTTGGTATAAAATTTGCGCGTTATTTGAATTAATATACAAATATAGATATTGGGTCAAATTTGTTTTGTAAAATGTTCGTGTGGTGTCATTTTGCATGCAGCGTATGGAGCACGTGCTATATATGAGCACATACCTCACAAATAAACGAAATAACTTAAAACCTTAATTGTATCTTTTTTTTGATATTGCAAAATTCGACAAAGTATTTTGTCATAAGACGTAAAGCGCCAACTGCAATATAAAAGCCGCACGATGGCTATGTGGCATTTATTACATAATTCAGTAAATGTTTTAAATCAGAGAACGTTTCATCAAATTTTCACAGTCAATGCGTTGTATTTGTTATAATGTTGCATACTATTTGATAATTGTTATACACTTAATTGGGAAATAATTCCAAAGGTGTTTGTTATAAATTATGCAATTTGAAAATGTTTAACCCCAACTGCCAAAAATTCGAAATTCGAGCCAAATGGACTGTCTACACATGGATCTGTGTTAATCACTTTCAACAGATAGCTTAGTGTAGCGTTGTAATTTGATAGTCACCCCTTATAAAATATTTACTACCCTGGCAGTAAAAGTTATTGGTTTAAGCATTAAGTACATGGTTCCTGGTAAATGATTTTACCACAGAAACTGAAGTTACTGAATTCTTAGCATAAAAGTTAAAAAGTAACACAACTTAGTTAAAGGGTAGTCAAACAATACATTTTGATATTTTTGAAAGGGTTGATAAATGAAGAAATGGATCTAAGTTAAGATGATCCGGAAATAGTGCCGAAGTCTCATCTACAATGAAGAAGACAAATAGAAAATTTGAGAAGTAACATTGTGAATGTGAAAGGCCTCTGGAAGGATATATAGCAGCAGTTTATCAGATAACACAAATTGTCAGGCAAGGCTCATGATTATTTTGAAGGTTGTCAAAATGTCATAAAATCATCAGATGAAAACCCCCCAGAAAAAACAACATTTTCATGAATTCCAAACAATGGCATTCCAAAGTTGAAGGTCAATCTGTTCCTGTAATATTGCTATAAAAAGTGTGGATTTCTTTAAACAAAATATCTGGTGTATGATCACCTGACAAAAGCAGGAAGTAACACAAAACGGTTTAAAAGATGCAAATGCCATCTAGAGCCAGGGTCAAGCGTGTCAACCAATTTAACGTTGCCCTTCACAAACATTTAAAGGACAGGTGTGATTTATGCTCCAGTGATAAATGTGGTTAAGCTTCTAAAATGTTGTGATGCAAATGGACTGTGGAAATATATTAAAAATAAAAACTTAATCAAAACAAAGAATTTGATAAAGGGTGAGGAATTTAAGACAATGAGTCTGTTAAGATCTTTAACAGGTTCTTCCAAGGTATGAAGGCATATCAAGTCAAGGAGCAAATGAAATTACCTCTTGCATTTATAAATCCCCTGACCTTCAGTTCTGAAAAGGCAAAAAAGAAATAATTTTGTGTTGTGATAATTTTGACATAAACCTGTTTAACTGTTTTATAATGGTAAAAGTCCTCCAAAGCTGCCGATCTCTTACTATAAGTCACTGGTCCAAATGAATGAATGAATGAATGAATGAATGAATGAATGAATGAATGAATGGGGTTTCACGGTGTACCAACACATTGTAGGTTATTCGATGCCAATAGGAAGGAAGATTCCAGGATCACTCTTCATGTACAATAACACCAAATTATCACACATGTTAAATACCACATCAACAAATGAATATGCAGAATGAACCTAGAACCTTCATACCTGCAGAACTGCAGAGTTTCAGCTAATTCTGTCGTATAACTCGAGTTATCGATTTACGACATGCACTAGCAACAGTGATCCTATTTTGTCATCACTGAAATGGTTCCCTGGAACCACATATGGCTTGGTAATTTAATCACAATAATGAACATGGTCTAGACGATATCTACCCCTCTGCAGAGATTGACAGTGAGTTCTGTACTAAGTTGAACATATTTTTCAAAAGTCCTTAAATTAAAATTCTCAAATTTGCCTATAAAGTTTCATCGTTACGCGGACAAATGGCTCCCAATTTAAAATTGTGATGGAAAACACTGCATGTATAACCAACAATATCGATGCTAAGTTGAAAACAAGCATCTTAAAAATATAGCAGAGTGACAGGTTTTGTTTTCTCTAACCGGCTACCCTCGTCTTATGCGCTGTCTGACTTTTTGTATTGATCTGGTTACTGTGATTCTTATGAGAAATTTCAGCTTTAGGCAAGCCGCAAACTACCTTGTGCTTCATTGGTCCAGTGAATCGGTTTCCCTCTTCTAGATTCATACTGTGTATAACAATATTAGAGGAAGAGGATTCTTAGAAATAAATGTAATATATATTTGTATAATGTCATAACAAGGCTACTAACTTAAGCAACATCAATGATGAAACAAAACTTATTGAAAAAGACTTAAGCCTACGAGCAAGGAATTATATACAAATCCTTGATTTAAGGCAAGAAGCTTTCTAGAGTATTTCGTCTTTTTTCACAAATAAATTATTAACTACGTATGATTGGAGTAATAAGGGTGGATATCGGACACCGCAGGATTTGTTTCTGTCTTGCTTGGGCAAATGTTATGAAGTTCGGATATACGCTTGTATTTTCGATAATTTTGTTCATGTTCTAGAAGTTGTTGTGGTCAATTGGCATTAAACTAGAACAACATGTACCACTCAACTGTTTTTATAAGTACACTTCGGCATGGGGAGTATTGGATGTTTTGTGGGATTTATCGGACAACAAAATGGGGTTTATAGGACAGTGAAATCTCATGCCTGTTTCATCAGACAGCTAAATTATTCATCAGGAGCTTATCAGATACTTTTATTTTAATTTAAATTACGGTTTATAATAAATTAACCGTTTTAACGCATATACACTGGTCATACCTATTACCGCGAATCTAAAATGTTGTCAACCATGTAAATAATGGCATCAGTAGTAAACAGGAATACAGTTATTTAAGTGTGCCGAGTAATAAACAGCTGCCGGTACGAAATGTAAACAAATGCAGATACTAACGGAAGTTGGAGCTTTGCGCATGTCTGGGATATTGTTAATTATACGGGCATTCGCGGTAATAGGTATATCGCGGTATTAGATATACAAGGGATATTTGTTTCAAATTCATATTCAACACAATTTAACTGTAAAATAAGTTTTAACCTTTTTGTTTCGTATTTAAAAATTGCAATGTAAACAATTGTCACCAGCTTTACCTGGGCGAACGCATTAGAGGAAACTTGCTTTCTTCCATTATAATTGTTGTCACATATAGTCCGGGTACATAAACAGCCGTATGTTACCCGGAATGTGTTGATGTTTCGGCTGCTTTGATAGTTTCTGAAAACGAATGTTGTACATGCAGAAAGCTGCGAATAGTACATTTTTAAATCGTGCTGAAAACTCCGGGTATCTGATTTTTCCCCACATTATTCACTTTTTTTTATTGAACAGGACTTTTTTTGAAAGTAGTCCTTCAAACTTACCAACGATCGAAATGGCTAGTGTCTTTTTGTCAGATCATGCTCTGTATAGATTTTTTTATTGCTGTGGTTGCTATGATCATCTCAAAAATATTGTAATCAAGACAAGCTCCAAGACTGACATGTGCTTCATTTGTTTCCACTCAATTTGCACCGATTGTAATATTTCACGAAAACACATTACAGTTTTATTTATTTTGTTTACCAGCAACATTCGATAAGATAGTAGCGTTTTAAACAATTTTAGATAAAAAACGAAGTCAAACACCGACAACTGATCTACAAATATTGTGTATGGAAGTCAACAGAGTAGATTAATAATCACTTCCGATTTATCGTTCGATGTTTTCTGTATAACTCGGCTCTCTTACGTAAAATTCCGAACTATTTTTCGACTTCCCCGAATGTATAAATGACTCCGATATGTCATAGTGAAGTGACATTCTTTTGAGACATTTCGTCACACGACGAATGGCGGAAACAAATATGTAGGATTTTGCAGACATGATAAGTTAAATAAATGGTAAATATACTAATTCTTTTGATTAATATATTAAAAAGAATCTTACATTTGTGCTAATTTATTATTGAATTTGTTAAACTCATTGACAGATATGATATAACGCTCGGCAACGCCTCGTACAATATATTTCTACCAACTCGTTTAATAAAATCAATAATAAATGAGCACTCATGTAAGATCCTCGATATATGATATGCAAGAAAAAATATATTCAAGTAACACAAAGTATTTAAAGTGATAGAACTTACTGTGATATGATAACATTTAAACATGATACAGTATAATTTCTTGTGGAAACGTTTTATTTCATGATAAAAGTTAATATGATTAATTAACGCATTAATTTGTTTATGATAGTTTTTTTTGTTGGCATAACATTTTAGTTGCCATGCAACCAACTAATTAACACTATCTGTAATTTGTAAAATGTAGTTACTAAAGTGGGTGGGTTTTTAGATTTAATTGTGACATAATTCGCAAATCATAATTCTTTTGATTACCTTTTTGTGGTCGCACTGTCGTACTCTTCAAACTGCGATAGTTTGTCAATGAAAATAACGAAGTTAAAAAAACAGTTTTTGAAAAATAAAGAGTTTTTCCAGAAATTCACTGTGTTGTGTTGATATAAACTTTAAATTTTAAAAAGGATGCCATCATTGCTACGATGTTTTAAATAATAATGACGAAGTACCCGTTTCGAAATTTAAATGATATCAAATTTATAATATTTCTGAGGAAACGTGGAAAAATAAATTCCTATTACTTTTCAAATATAATTATAGCTCAACCTTACATTGATTTTAAGTCAGAATTAACCATAGACTTTTACCAATACAGAAATATTTAAAAATAATTAAAGCTGTCCCAAGCTCACTTTGTTCTTATTGTAATCAAGACGAAAGCATTATTCATTTATTCTGTACATGTCCTTCAACAAGATCATTTCTTCAAAAAATACAATCATGGTTTATAAGGAACAGTATTACGTTACCATTTGTAGAAGAATTATCTATATTTAATATATGAGAACAATATAATTTTATATACTTAAACATACATGCATGTCATAGAAAACCGTTAAGTATTGTGTTCCATAACATGACTTCTCAATAAAACAAAATTATGGAAATAAAAACGTTACATAATAAAACGCACCCGAGTCCTCATCTGATAGTTCGACTTACGCCAAAATACATCATTTTAGTTTTATTCAAAAGGTTTTCAATTCTACTATTCTTGCATGTCAGATAGTGAAACTGTTCTCGTTATGCTGTATAACATGTAAAAATAATACACTTTGGACAATAAAATGCAAAGCAGAAACCAGCAGAAACTACACGAAACATTTCAGATATTCCGAAAAACAATGTATTAGCAATATGTAATTGGTGTATCAACAATAATTAAGTCGTATCACTTAAAATCAAATTTAAGCCATTAAATTTAAAAGGCGAACTGGTATAATGATTTTTCCTGTTTCATCGAAACGAGAGAACTCATGTGTCATATATATGCAAGAAATTAAAATGATGATGTCCAAAAAGAGACGTACATGTAGAATTAATTCAAAGGGCACAAAAACAGCACACAAATCCTTATACCGATAACACAATACACATATAATACATAACTCAGCACTACACAACACTACAATACAATATAAAACGATGTTAAACAATATAATAAAACACAATACAATAAAATAAAATAAAATATACTATTTGTGAACGCATTCAAGTAAAACAACTTACACATTTATTTTGAGTTTCATCTTGTATTTCCGTTTAATGTTATCAACCAAATATTCGTACACTTATACGAGTGAAATATATTTTATACAAAATGGTATGCTGAATTAATAAAAACATATCTATGAAGTGGAACAAAGTATGATTGATAAACATTTTATTATTTTTTAACCATAAGGAAAACAGTACAATTTATTACAAAAAATTGTTTTCAGATTCACATGACATGATGTAATTATATAAAACAGTTATTTGGCTGATTATCAATTGATTAGTTTATATTTTTATATAGTTATATATACTCTTAAGTTCTTCTTTACAGAGATAGTACAAATTACATGGAATTATATGGGAAAAACATTTTCGTGACAACATTGCATAGATTTACATCTCATAATAAAGATAATTTTACAAATATTTACACACAACGAGTTTATATCGAAACACAAAGCTATGCTGTGAGTTTAAGTCGAATGCCAATAATAAGCGACATGTAATCTTGTTTTGCCCTCAAGAAACGTTTGAGGATTCCTGATCGAGCATTTGGAAGGAATTGGGACTAGAATGAGAGAAGTGGCGTTATCATAATCTAAGTGAGCGTAATAATAATTATTATTATTATCATTATTATTATACACTTTTGAAATACTTATTAACAAAATGTGAATGGTCCACGCAAGTACATTTTAGACTGAAGTGCACGAGGTGATGCAAAGTAAAAAATGACAATGGCACGAGAAGATGACTGTTTTCTAACAGAATTGTAAGCATATAAGACACATTATACATTAGCATTTGACTACAGACCCGTCTTAGCTAGACTGTGATAGCCGTTTTTGCTACGGTGTATGTAGATGAGACTACCGTGGCAGACGTCCAAAGTAATCCTATAGGGATTGGCTGACAACAATTAGAATGGATAGTGAACAAAGATAGGTTTCTCGTTATTATTAAGTAAGTACAAAATTGTTACATCATCAACGAATTTAAGTATATACTTTAAAAACATCTTGTAGATCTTGACTTTAGACTGGCTCCAGACATAATATAAATTTGGTTTCATTACCTTGGTTAAAAACTGTTTAAGACTCTTTTAGTAATCTTAATAAAATGTTGGTGCAACAGGAGCTTAGTCGTATTCCGGTTTAAGTACGAAATTTAGCTATTTAGTTTTCTATCATTCATTAATTTATTTAATCTTAAATGTGTTCTCTCTGTATTCATTTGCAAGATATGTTTGAAACATGTACATACATTCATAAATAAGCAGACAAGAGCGAGCATGATATTCTTTTTTAATACTTAGATATTTAAGAATGGAACTCTTCAATATTGGAGATAAATAAGGTTAAGGTTAGTTTAATATTGACTATCGACAGACAAAAACGAGTTTCACTAATTCAAGTTTGTCCACAAGTACCAAAAATAATTTGATAAAAAAACCCAAATGTTTATAAAACAAATATGCATATCAAGTGCATATGAACATTATTTACACTTAACCATTATTATTTTGTTTTATATACCCTCCGCATATTGTTATGTTGTTCCAGTAGAACTGACGCGAGAACAACTATCGCTCAGACCACAGGCCGCAAGGCATTGTTTGTCCAAGTAAATACAATGTTGTGTTAACCCAGGCACCGATAACTATTAAAGAAAAGGCGGCGTAGATACCAATATCGATCACTGGTTGGACTATCGCCTTGTCTGTTTGACAGCTCGCGTCAGGTTAATTGTCATATACCACATCTGTCCAATGGCGAGCAGTATTGATTCTTCTTAGGTGGATGACAGTGATAGATTTGCATTATAAACATCGAGTATGTTGTTGCTTTTTTAAAAAGATACGAAACCTGCAACAAAGTAGCGTACTTTAATTAATATATCAAGTAAATTTAAATCTGTTTTAAGCAGCCAGTCAAGGGAAGGAACAAAAGTGGCCTTTTAAAACAGGTTGTTGTTTAACACATGTGAACATGCCCCCTGAGAGCAGAGACATGGAAAGTAGCAAAGTGGCTGCATAAGGCAAGTGGCTGCTTAATAGAGGTGACCGCTAACATAGGTTTGACTGAATTACTGACGTGCGTGTATGTGTCTATGATTATCATAATGCTAATCTCGGTATACAATATTTCGAGGTGAATTAAAAGTATACAACGTCGCGTGAAACTTCATTAAAGCGGTTTGTCGACTTGTTGGCTTTAAAAAAAGGTAATACTTGTGTAATATGTTTGTTTAATGAATTAAATGGGTGAATCTCTTCAAAATAATTTGTATCTAATTACTTAAGTATATCGTCGCATTAATACAAAACGATATAATTGTATGTTAATTGCACATGCGGTTTTTGCTTAATGGGGACATTGTTAGCTAAGATAAATATTTGAATAACCTGAAGTTAAAAACCTAACACAAATTTATCACAATTAGGTGTTCAACGTTTTCCCACAAATAACGGTGCCTGGCAACTGCGAGGCAGAGCGTGACATTACGGATGATAAAGAGGTTAACCCTTTTACGAAGACAGTAACTGAACGACTACCGGAGCTGTTTTTGTTAATTGAGTTTTAAGCCATTTTCAACACATTTCAGGTTATAAACGGCATATCCAGTTTTAATGGTGTTGAAGACTTCGAAATCAATCTGAGTAGAACCACCGTTTTTCCGCAAGTACAATGTAATTGGCAAATATTTTCACATAACGTTTTTGAAGCAAGCGGGATTCAAACTTACGACCTAAGCGATGAGAGGCAAGTGACCTTGAGATGGCGCCGTAGACCACTCGGCCACGGAAGAGGACCCTATAATGTGGAGATTGTGGAGAGAGTTTTCAACCTTTTTTCAACAGTTTGTCAGTTATATAATGGCGATCAGCCTAAATAATCATTGTTTCGAGGATCTGCTAGAGGTCGGCCAGTATTAAATACATCTTATCCCTTTAGGTCACTTCAGTTCTCCTCACATAGTAAACAGTTAATGATTTGTGGCAGTAGAACACAACTAACTATCGCGGACACTGTAACTCGGCGGGTATTCTAATTCGCGACTTTTGTATTGGCACGTAACCGGCTTAGACATCTCGATCCGGAATTACAATGAAATAATATACATTCTTCAAGAATTCAAATACCAGTATGCATCGATTGAATCGGATTCATGACAAATTAAATTGAATTTCAAAAATCAACATTTAAGCTTTTGATTGTATGTATAATTAAAAAAAAGCAAATCACGCTTCTTTCAAATAGAACAGTCAAAGCAGTATATTTTCCTTTGGTGACAGAGGGCACAACGTATTTCTATTTTGAAAAATAAGTGACATTGATTAATGTTTACCATTACAGTCAAGTGAATACCTTTTGAAAAATAGGTGATAATAATGCCAGATGGATCAATTCTATAAGAATTGTTTGTGCTAGTCACCTTATTACGAAGCCGTAAAAAACATGAAGTATGCTCATATCAATGATGACATTGCGTGCACTTGAATAATAATAGGCTTTTTACTTGCTATGTTGGACTAGTATGATATAAAATATAAGTTGCCATGCATATATGTAGTAAGATATCACGTTTGTTTTGACAATTGTTTAAAAGTAAAGACAAATTTGTTTTAGAAATTTATAAAAAGCAAGTCAGTGTTAGATATATCATAAACTTGATTACAAGTAGAATGCGTAATCAAGGGCATAACTGTAATTAAAGCGGTATCAATCAAATGCACAAAAGCGTGCAAATGATTAATGTTACATTTCTAACTTAATTAAAAGTTAAACTAACGAAATGCGTCCATTGCAATTAATAGTATAAAAGAAATGATGTTATTTTTGTGTAACAGTAGTGTTCTTCTCGGTGCGTTAGATTTTCGGTCAAATCTGTCTTGATGCGAATCGTTAGTTGTTCATTCACGATTATCTCCCTTTGGTAAGATCCACCATTTGCCATCGTTTTTGTAACGTATAACAGGCGTGCTCGAATTTTGTGCGAAACTGATCTTCCACTACGAAACCCAGAGAGGTATTTGTTAACATATATTTGATCTTAATATGAATTGCGTTTTTCTATGTCTACAATCTCTAAAAATAAAAGGTCAACATAAATGAAAGTCTTGATTTCGGATCGTCTCGATTTCGGATACCATAGTCAATAAATGTAACTAATTCATCATTTTATCTAACTTGTATTTACTGTCTTATTTGTAGATAGAACGTTTCTTTAATATTTAAATAACTGTTTTTTTTCTTCAGTTCGACATAGAAATATACGAATAAATCATCTTCAGTCAACCTTTGGTAATTGTCATCTTTTCAAAGTCACCTTTCGTGCGAACGAGGCAGCATTGCGATACCGTTGCCGTTACATTCTGTATTAATGAATTGTAGTCAATGACGAGGATGGACCGAAGTATCTAGTATGATAAAGATGTAACAACAAAACACCAAGTAAATTATGATTTGCTTTCTATTTAAAAATTCCGATGAATTTTATTACATAATTCCTGAAAAGATACGTTAATTACCAATACTACATACATCAAAACATAGCTGGGAATACAAAACCACCAGATACAAAGAAATAAGCATAAAACAACAAGATATGACTTATGTTTTAATCTCACTGATATATATGTATAATTTATGGCTAAGATAAAATTAAACTAGGAGCCCATGAGGAATGGCTGGTAAATTAAAAATGGTGACTCAAAAAAATTCCGCGTCAATTATCCTTGAGATTACGGTAAACTGTGAAACTGTCAAGTTATCGTACTATTAATGTTTGGGTCAAGCGCACATCGTCCGGGAACCAATACATTAAAGGTGACGCCGAATAATATTTGGTAACATATACCGGTCCGATTAAAACATAAATCTAAATACATAAATACTTTTATCTTAAATATAAACTACATGTAATCATAAACATTTGCCTCGTATAAAATATATGCCGGACATAAGCAATATATTAAACCAGCAAAATAATGAAATTATTCGGGGGGGGGGGGGGGGGGGGGGGGGGGGAGGCACGTGACCAGCAAATGAGTACATTGATGTAAATGAGTGAAATTTGTGGTCAAAACACTATATTCAAACCAGTTATAGGGGTCAAAACTCTACATTCAAACAAATTGTATTTGTATAAGGGTAAAAACTCTACATATAATCCATATCAAACTTTGCACAATGACATAAGCTCGTTCCTAGCCGAGAGCTCTAGACAGGAGGAGATTGGATTGAACCTCGGATTTAAAAATGGTTAACGTAGCTCTAAATCGCATTATGCAAAAGTAATAGAATCCATCTATCTAATAAACTTTACGTCATATGTCCAAAGGAATGATCAAACCAGTGGCAAATATGAATGTACTAACAAATATGACGGGAAATTATTCTCCGTGTAGTCAAATTTATAAATATGGTGTATTGGTCTTTGATCAATTTACCTTGTTAGAATCACAGCTTTTATTATATACAACAATTTCACTGACAACATATTTCCAATATTTCGACCAAACGGGTCATCATCAAGGATAGAATACTACATCTCAGTGACTAAACCAATTTAGTATCAATTAAAATGCATAATATGTAGTATTAAATTGTATATTTAAGTGACTTAAAAATATTGGAAACATTGTGTCTCAAATATATTTACTTACTTCCAAGCCGAAACTTACTTTAAATTCATTTTGAAATATTCAACTGTTACAATGAATCATTTTTGCTTAAAAAATATATTGGCTATAAGTCCATTTATTCAATAAAAAATGACACGTCATTGTCGTGTCTGTACAGTCAACATGTGACACTATATATGCATATAAAGAAATACACCAAGTCAATATATTTTCTATTTATTTTCTACGGTTAACCAAACAATTTCCGTAATGCTGTTTCAACACTGATTTTTTTAATTAGTATTCGTTTATACTAATTTATTTTAGCTCAAATAGAATGAAAGCTCAGAGCTTATATAAACCACTCTCGAGTCTGTTTCCTAAGTAGAATCAGTACTGAGTGTTATTTTATGAGAGGCATCGGGTCGACCGGGGGGGGGTCGAACCGGCAACCTCTGGCGGGAGCGGCCAACACTCTATCCATAAGACTACCGCTCCGCTATCTCACGACACTTAATACTATCACCAACAAACACATCAATCAGCTGTAATATTAATGACCTAAGTGATCTATTTTACAAAACCTATGGGAACGTATAAGCCCTATTAACTAACTAACGTCAGATTATAATTTCCTTTATTTTATTCCGAAATGAACACAATTGGAAACAGTGCTACTCTTCTTAATTACAAGTTTGTTTTCCTTGAAAGTACTACTCAACGATCCTTTGTTTACCAGATTGGTTCATGTCATACGATCATATGAAATTAGGAGTGGAAAATAGATGTTTACAAAATTATAATTTTACTGAAGCTTAGATATAACCTCAAGTTGTTATTTAATTTCTTTATTACTTTTTGTTTGTAGTTTAAAGTCGATGTCCAGATGTGTTTCTGTTCAAATGGAATTAGCTATCATTTTATTTTCGGAATCAGCCTTTTATATTTAAACTCTCTCTTTTGATGATGGGTAAATACAAATCAACATACATGTATATAGTGCACTAATTTATTCTGGGTACATGTACGATATTGTTAATGCGATCATCATTGAATTAAGTATACATCGTCAGCTTATTCGGTTTGCCAGAAAATAAGTCACTATTGAGGTTCCAATTGATGTTTATTGCAAAGAAATTTCAGAGCAAGACTGTAGTTATTACATGTTACATTATGAGTTTTCAAATATTTACTAACGTCGTTCGCCTCTCATTTGCAAATGCAACATCGAGTTTGTAGACGTCCGTCCTAATCAGTAATTTCGATTTCCTTCAAAAGAGAATTTGATATTAGATCTTAATTCTTCTTCTAAATAAAGGGCTTCTCGGCAACATTAAACTAGCCTAATGTTTTTCATCACTCGATGAAAACTCAAAATTCGGCTTTTAATCCTTATGTTTACATTTTACATTCTATTCTCCAGCTATTTTAGATAACACTTTTGCGTTATTTTTGTCATTTTGATTTAAAAAGCAAACTACACACTGAATTTGTAGGACAACTTACGGCAATTTTTGCGTGAAACTAACGGCAACGTCTCGTCAGCAAAACAAAATCGTGCAACCAATGAAATGCAAAACGGTCCTTTTTAGCTCCGCCCAGCTGCAAGTGTTTTTCATTGGGAAATTAAATGCAGTAAATCTATATAGTTCATTTAGTATGATTGCACTTGTAATGTAAATATTACATAATGTCACAAATGGTAATATGTCACGAGTAACACTTTGTACTACTCTTTTTTAAAATTTGTAATTATATATTTAAGATATGACATGATATACGGTTAATGAATCAGACAATTATGGCATATGCAAAACCGGAAATATATAAGGACCATAACATTCACAATAATTCTGTTCGCAATAATGTGTGTGCTATCGGGAGCGTGTGGCGTTTGTTTTATTACGTTTTGCTAAAAATATCATTTTGATGCAAAGTGTACGATACAACAACAAATGAAAGAGAAAGAAGACACATGACACTATTTCCAGATAAGATTCAATAATGATTTCGCCCACCTTCAATAATCATATAATTTACTTTTGCAAAAAATGTATATACTTTTAATATCATTAATATCATTGTGTACATGTACAATGCACAATGTACCAGTTAACTTCAATGACGATAAAAAGCCTGAGTGATTTCTGGAAATAGTCGCAGCAGGGACACTACGAGTCTAAATATATCAACGATTATCGAATAAATATATCGGTTTATGATATAACTGAGGCACTTGTCTTTGATAATAATCATAATTGTAGCAATGCCAATTTTTGTTATGTGTAATTTAGTATGACACATGTCTGGGCTGAAGAAAATAAGTAACTGTTCTTGTCGAACTTTAAAGAAAATATGTCAAGATATCGTGAGATAAGCAGCAAAACATCGCCAGAAATGACACTACGCGAATAACATTCAACATAACTTTTCTTTTTTTTTTTGACTCAATTTGCCATAACGAGAGCTAGAGTATTTCAGACTGTAGAATTGATTGTGAACAACTATTGGTTACTCGTTTTAACTAAAAGTACAAGACTATTACGTCATCAACATATTTAAGTAAATATTTAAATACTCTAACAAACGAAAAGCATCTAGGTGATCATAAGTTTAGAAACAAATATATTTGGATTCATTCACATTACTTAAAGAATATTCAAGAACAACCAAAATATGTTTTTATGTAGTTAATCCTAAGAAAATGTTGGTGTAACAGTCTGATCGTATTCAGGTTTACATATGAAATTTAACCAATTCCCTACAATGTTCCCTCTGTTCATTTGCAAGATATATTTGATATAGTACATATATATTCATTGGTAAGGAGATAATAGTAGCCGTGCGGTATTTTGTTATGTGTAATTGAATATAACACATGTCTGGGTTGTGGAAAAGGATAACTGTTTTTGTCGAAGAAAATATCTCAACATATAGGGAGATAAGCAGCTATAGTTCGCTAAAATGATACTAGCGAATCACCTTGATCCGGTTTATCAGGATTTTTCAAAATTATCAAATTGGTCAAATACAATTATATCATGGCTATATATACTCACTGATCCAATAGTATCATAAGAATATATATGAAAACATGCCAGTTTAAAAAATAATATACCTAACAATGATTTTCTTACTTGGCCAATGTGGCTGGGTAGTATTTAATAGATTTCCCGCTTAAGATTGCAACGTATTCTGTGACATTTCAAATGATTTACATGATTTTGTTTTAATTGATTCATTTTAAACCGCCATATTGATTGTGTACTCTGGAACTTATTTTATCTTAGAACGGGTCCATATAACGAGGTGAAGGTCGTTAAGCAGTAATTTTGTGCTATCTATTTCTAGAATTATGCTTTCGTTTCACTGTTTCACACAATCATTTGTTCAGTTTTCCTAAATACTATCTTACTAAATAGCTATGTATGTTTGCAGAGATTTATTCATATACACACTAGTTCTTATTGATTTATAATGGTTTTCAATAACGTTTTGAGATATTCCAACTATTGTTCAAATAATTAAGTTTTATCTAACAGATAGTTTACCGTATGTGTGTTAACATTATCATATTTGTACATGTATAATGACATTCTAAGTCAGTAGTTTTAAAAGTATGAGTTGGGGGTAGTATTTATTTTTGAGCTGTAAGAAACTATAAACTATTTTAATTTCGTACAAATTACTTTTTATAACAGTTTAAAGTTTATTTACAAGTACAATAAACATATCTATTTATTTTTTAATTAATTTGTTCAGAAGAATGTATACATAACACTTAAAAAAGTCTAATAAATGACTAAATCAAATAATTGCAATTTCAATATTCGCACTCGTGGGTGTTCATGAAATACGAAGTGACAGTTAAAAGGCGGTAACCATTGTCATTTCTTCTCTGTGTCTGCTGTTATGGAAAATGTGTCCTCTGAAATCTACGTCTTCATTTGGAATTAATATTCTTTGTATTTCTTTAGATAAAAAACCAAACTTTTTGACAACGCTGTTAAGATAAATGTACATTTTGTCAAACGCACATTGTTACGTCTTTCATGAAACTCGTGCAAAGTAAAATAGCCTATACCTGCTGATTGACGATAAGAATGATTTATTCACGGTCTCATGAAACCACTTAAACTAATAAAATCACAAAATAACTTAGAATGATTAACGTACTATATTACGCAATGGAATCAAATTATTAAAATAATAAGGTACATTGAAGTTTCAACTAAAGTAATCATTTGTTATAAGCTAAAACTTGTAAAAACTAATGTATTGCGACAAATCAATGTATTTTGCCATGCAGTGCCATCAAATGGAAATATCGTCTGCTGTATCTATAATGAGCGTGTCAATTTATTTCAACAGATAAACGTCCATCTGACAATGATCGATGTTCTGTTTGTTATTTGAATAATGTCCCAAATGTGGGTTAAACAACGACGGGCAGCTATTATATTCTCCTATGTTCAAGGCACATACTATTTAGTAATGTAACTGTTGTTGATAAGTTAAATGTATTCCAAGCTAGCTGAAAACGTCTGCTGCAACATGTCTAAACTGTGACATTAGCATTAGAGAATTCACTTCTCCTGAACAATATTTTATGGAAAAATCTCAGAGGTCTCAATATCTTTAAGATAAATAAATCGTTATGTTACTTGTAGCAAAATTACCAAGGGCCGACAACTCACGAGGGTAGAATACAAGTATACTCAAAAATAATTCACAATTGACAATTTTAATTTTACATGAATAAAATTACGAATAAACGATTATACAATATATACAATTTGAAACAAATTACTAAACAAAATAACACAGCTGGTTAAGAAATGTCCTATGATGGAAATAACACCCTTTTTTACTCAATTCTTTTTCATACACGTTCCGTATATCTATATCGCGATCAAAACATGCTTACATCATATGAATGTTAAAACTGTTATAAAAATTACACTAATATTGTATTTAAGATACTACTACTGCGTCCGGATTATCGTAGATTGAGCGTCAATCGTCCCTCGCCACGATGGCTATATCAACGGGGTTATCTTTTCTAGAATTTTGTACTGAGTTTCTCTGGCTTTACGTCGCCTCGTACCGACTTTCTTCGATCGTACTCCTACGCCAGGATCGTCAAGTAGTTCATATGACGAGTATGTGGGTTGCTGTCATTATGACAGTACTACCACCAGCTGACTTCCTGTCACGTCTACACGTCGTAAAAGTAGCGGACACATGTCTCGCTTACGTCTAAAAACGGCTACAATATATAAATAAACTCAGATTTACAAGTTACTCAATACATAATGACATGGCTTCTATTACTTACCATCTATCGATTTCATGGTATTTTTATCAATATATGGTTACAGTGCATTCAATTCTTACCATCTAACTGTTTCATGGTAGATTTATCAATTTATGATAACAGTTCATTCAATTCTTACTATATGCAGTTTCATGGTAGTTTAAACAACATCTCATATATTAACTTTCGTCAATCTCAAAGTAGAAATTATATCTCTACATAATTTCTCATTTATAATATTAACAATTACAGACCAATTATGTTTCTGTTCACAATACCGCAGTTGTGAAATTAAATTACAGACATTCTCGTCTGAATGGATATGAACAATTTATACAACTTTGCTTAGATCTGGTTAGGTCAAAATATATCTATCAGACATTTAAATAACTCAACCATATAC
This sequence comes from Panopea generosa, assembly GCA_029582155.1. Classification (NCBI taxonomy): domain Eukaryota; kingdom Metazoa; phylum Mollusca; class Bivalvia; order Adapedonta; family Hiatellidae; genus Panopea; species Panopea generosa. The sequence continues at coordinate 10,756,757 of CM055901.1, read as the reverse complement.
AACATCATATAAAATTCACATACCCATCTGCCGTTATGCATTGGAATAGTAACATTCTCAATCCTTCTCGTCACGAGAACTCCAAAAGATGTTTCTGCTAGACTGGACAGTGTTTCCATAATACAGTCAGACATATATGGTAAAACTCTTCACATACCGTCTACAGAATTTGCCTATCGCGTGTTATAACAATTGTTTGTTGTATAGCACTATTTTTAGCAACGCGAGTAACGAATACACTGTAATAAAATGTCATAGAATGACTCCACATTAAAAAACCAACATATCAAGAATCGCATTTTAGTATTGCCATTGCTCTGTTGGGATAATGAAGTTAATTATTATTCTACCAATGGGCGCTTTTCTAGTTACAATATCGATATATAATGCTTTTATAATCTTAACACTGTCATTTTCTGGAGAAATTACTGAAATAAATCTAATTTGACAGTTTATATTAGATCTGGCTTTGATTGGATTTCTTAGAACTACTCATGGGCAAAATGGACATAATGCATGGATTAGCACAATAACGTTGGTCATGAACCCAGAAAATGTATGAGCAAATGTGGTTAGATTTTTATTTCTTCCAATATGAGGCATGTAATCATATAATTGATGGTACAATTATGGTAGAGTATGGATAGTTAAGAAAAAGATACACGTGCATCAGATTACTAATTGTTGAATGCAGTCAGTCAAGCAATCGTTCGATATTCTAAAATGTTCATATAAATCATAAGAAAAGCCTGTAAAAGAAACCTTTGTCATAATATACTATTAATATATCTTATATTTATCTAAATTTTATCTGAAACAAATCAAGTTTAATCTGACTTTGAACTCATTAACATTTAGCAGTGTAATCAATAATGCTATATTGTTTTTCAAATTGAAAACTATATGACACAAGGTTGAAAATAATGCAATAAAAATATGTAATATATATTGGTTACCTTACAGTCTGAATCAAGGGAAGGGGTCATCAATCTTTCTGACAGTAAAAGAGTAACTAAGAAATAGTACCAACCGATACATTAAGTAAACCGTGTTAGGAGAGATATTATGTTGTACAAAATAACGAACTGCATCGATTATATAATAGACAAATAAACCATTTTTGCCAGGTCGTCTTTGATTTCCCAAGGTACTGTAGGATAGATGAGAACAATGGCAAAGTAACAAAGGAAATCTAAGTTTGGGAAAAGTTATATAGCAAAATGCAAAAAAAAAAGGAATATAAAATATTTGAATGCCTATTACCCATGACCTTTTAAGCAATACGTTTGCGCACTTTCATGTCGTCTTTTCTTCTGTATGAATGTACATATTGTATGTTTAATGATTATTTTAGAAATATGCATGCAGCTGTGGTATTTGTGTCTATTAGATGTTACTAAAATGGTTTTTAGTGGCCTAGTGGTCAACTGGGTGTCTTAAGATTACGTAATCCTTCACAGCTGAGGTCTTAGATTTGAATCCCGCTCTGTCCAAAACATTTATTTGCGGAAGAACGGCCGTTCTACTCAGATCTTCTCTTTGGTCTTCCTCCACCAATAAATCTGGATATGCCATACATAACCGGATATTTGTTAAAAATTACGTTAAAACCCATTCAGAAATGTTACGTCTCCTGTTGTGCACTGACAAACTTATGGTCGAATACCTGTTGTTGTTGTTGTTATTGTTGTTGTTGTATGGTGTTTAGAGTCGCTTTCAACAGTTTTTCAGTCATATCGCGACAGTGTTTACTTGAGACAGTACTGTGAGCGCTGTCACAATGGAATATCATGCCGCAGACACATGGTATGATAGCCCACCCAGTCTCATTTGCCGAACAGACCTAGAACTCTCCTCTAAATGCTGACGACGTTGCTTATGCTATGGCTAGGATGGATCCGATCTTGGAGGTGATGTCCGTTTAGTATGAGTGTAGGTAAGGAAGGTTATGTCGGATTCTTCCCATAAACAGACTGGTTACCTGATGACCAATTAGGCTGGTACCGAATCCGTCCGAATTACCCAAAAGGAATGAAACGACCCACATGGGATGTGCCTATTTCACCATAATGCTGAGTGTCAAGCGAGGAAGCTTCTAGTATCATTTCTAAAGTATTTGGTATGAGCCGTTTGGGGATCGAACCCATGACATTCCGTATGCTAGGCGGACGCTCTACCACTATACCACGCTGCTGTCTTCGAACACCTGAAGTCGCACTTATAATAATGTGCGTATGACCCCTTTGCATGTAAACATCTGAGCCTCATAGAGAACTCAAGTGTTTTTAAAGCTATATGGTGTTGTTGCAAAATCAAAATATTATAAATATTTCTAACTTTACGTTTACGACTGTTTTTTTCGTGAAATGCATCCCAGTAACGGCTACGTGATAAAGACGTACTGAAATCGGAGAGCTACAGGCTGCAAGAACATTTCTAAATGTATGATCGAGCATTCACATTTTGCATTCAATACAGCTTTGTTCTGGCCCCAGTTTCACTATCATCTCAACTTGAGATTTTCTTAGAACTAAATTTTTGATTTGCTATAACTTCATTTACATTGATCAGTGTGCCTGTTTTTCCTCACCAATGACTAAAATGTGTTGTGGCTTCAAATCTGTGTGATCATTCAATGAAAATCTATGCTTGAGATGATTAGTGAAACCAACCCCTGGTGAACTTTGATTTGAGGTGGTCGATCACACGTACCCGGCAATTTTGATAGATCTATCTTGGCTAGATTTAAATATATTACAAAACTATTACCCGTGCGTTTTCAAAGCTTTTCGCTGCACACAACTATATTTTTATATTTTTGTATATTCGAAACACACTTATGTTTTCAAAATATAATAGAATAAATTTTTATTACATGTGATGAAATATTTTTGTTTGACCGTTTATGTAAATACCAGAATAATTTGTATATATGTATGTGTGTGTTTGTTCTGTGTTTAAATTGAGTTTAACTGATATGTAACATACAACATAATACCCTGTATGGATTGTATGAAGAAAGACTTCAGACCTAATCTGAGTAGAAACAACGACAGTTCAATTTATATTGGTAATCGATTGATAGATAGCAGTTCCAAGTAATCAACATCTAATGACAATTTGTCATGATAAAGACGACTTGTATACATTAAACTAGGATATCTTTCCCGATATCACCATGCTATCGTTGTAGGTACTCATTACCATTAAAGATACACTGAACTTGAATAAGCAGTCTCAAGTAAATTTATAGTGTTGAATGTCCCTTTCTCGTTTTCTTTATATAAATTGTCTTACTGTTGGACTTAACGTCGCTGTACAATTTCAGTCTATAATTTAATTATACTTTATGAGAAAAACGTAAATAATGTAAATGATATCAGACTCATAGCTACATTTACATGTAAATCAATATACAAACACATGTTATTATATAAGTTATAGCAAGATAGGGTTCAGTACATAGTTGTGCCCTTTTTGCCACGGTGGCATGATTCTTGCGCTTGAAAAATGGTTTGAAATATTTTCAAAATGGTCCGTAGGGGCTGTGATTTTTTGCTGCAGATACTGCAATATACTGCTATAAGACACCTCATTGGTGTTATAAAGTATGAGTTTAACAGATTAGTGTATCTATGAGCATTTGAGGACTTTTACACAAAAAAAGATGTCACTGCAGCGCACAAAAACAAGATAGTAAAATTACCAGTCATTAGGAATGTTTATGTGCGGATACATTCCTGCTATAAAATAAAAGAAAATATTTTTAACGTGACAATTCTAAACCATATTTTGGTATAGAACAGAAAAAAAAACAAAAAACTATGCATTGAGACCTGTATAGGGTTGTTCATGAATATAAATTATGAATGTTTGAATGCTATTCAATTGCATTAGTTTTAAATTGAGATTAAATACTCAGGATTGAATGCGCTAGTTGAACATTTGAGCATTTCTTTTTTGTAATTTTAATCAACCATTCAAAATACCAATATGAACGATGACAATCAGCAGCAAATCAAACTAATAACACTAAAATATAAAAGAGAAACGAGACACATGGCAACACTTTGAGATAAAACTCAATAAACAAAGGCCATTCCCCAATCCTCATACACTATACTGTTGTTAGGAGTAAATTTTCTATGATTATCGCTGCTAATTTGTGCCATTAGAAAACATTGACGAAAATAAGCTTGCAATTCGGCAAATAGTCACATCAGAAACACAATGAGTCTCAATATACCAAAGACCATCAAATTACTCTATCCGGTTATGGAATAACGAGGCAGTTGTTCTTCTATAATAATGATAATTGTGGTGATAAGGTATAATGCTTTGTTTAAATGTGACATGTGTGTGTGGTAAATATCAACTGTATTTTATTCAAAATTATCACAAATTCGGTGTTTTCTGTATATCTCAGCTCTCGGACGTAAATTGCTGACGTACTTTCCGACTTGCACGAATATATAAATGACATATATAAATGACGTCGATTTGTCATGGTTAAATGACGTTATATTGAGACAATACGTCATATGATGATTTATGGAAAAAAATAAGCCCGATTTTTTCTCGATACTTATTGAGTAGATCTGTTGAATAAATTGTAAACTTCTCCTGAGTTATGTGTTAAAATGAATCTTACATTCGTGCTCATTTATTATGGAATTATCAAACTCGTTGGAATAATGTTATACTAGCGGAAAAAAAAAAACTGTGCATGGGTATAATATGCAAGGAGATATATAAGAAATCGCAAAAAAATTTTCAACAGGGTTTTATCTGACCTTTATTTAACACCAGCTCAATTGATATGGTTATTGCACCAGCAGCGTCTTGGATAGAGATCAGTTTTCAGAGACGTTCTCTAAACAAAGTTCATCTCATCAATACCATGTATGTCCACCACTGAAATCGATGCATGCTTGGCAACGACACCTCATTGATGCGACAAGTATGCTGAAAAATGCCTGGGGAATACCATTCCAGATTCTCGCAAGCGCACGTGACAAGTCAGGTAACGTCAACGGCTGATTTTGGAGGCGACGTAAGCGACGCTGCATCTCATCCCACAAGTGTTCTATAGGCGACATATCCGGTGATAGTGCAGGCCAGGGCAGCACATTCACATTGTTCTGGATCAAGAAGTCGGTGACGACCCGCGTGACGTGCGGGCGAGCGTTATCCTGTTGCAGCGTGGCGTTACGTTGCTGCACAAATGGAAGGACGTGAGGCCGTATGATTTCGTCACGGTATCTGATGCCTGTAAGTGTGCCGTTGACAACCACAAGAGCTGTTCTGTCACTGGTTGAGATACCACCCCACACCATGACACTACCTCCGCCGAATGGACGTCGTTGAATCACACAACTGCCATGGAAACGTTCACCAACACGACGGTACACTCTAGAACGACCGTCGCTGCTGTTTAAATGAAACCTGGACTAATCCGTGAAAAGAACACGTGCCCATTCCTGTTGTGCGAATTGTTTGTGTCGTCTACATCAGGCAAAACGTGCTACACGATGACGTTGCTGGAGAACAGGACGTATGGCTTGACGTCGTGCACGTATGTCTCGTTCAAGCAATCGATTACGTACCGTTCGGGGACTATTTCTTCTAAGACCAGGAATATTTCTAGCCGTCAAAGTAGCAGTTCTGAGTCGTTCACGAAAATGAACAACCCGGATGTACGTATCCTGGCGATTAGACGTTACGCGAGGAAGTCCTGACCGAGGCCGGTCTCTGGTGGTCCCAAACTGTTGGTACCGTCTCCACAAGGCGTTTACAGTATTTCGGTGCACACCAAATTGTCTGGCAACGTCAGTATGACGTAAACCAGCTTCAATCATGCCTACGGCGCGGCATCTGCCAGATTCATTCAACTTTGGCATGGCGTATCAAAGACGTTTTTCAAAATTATACTGGTTTTATGTCTTACAGGTATCAACACTATGCTTTTACACAGGTTTAGGCGACAAACGTGTTTGCGATTGACTGCTGGCCGAAAACAAACGTGAAAACAAAGACGTTTGCCAGACAGACAAACTACCCGTGCAACTCATGCACTGACCAGTGTAAATGACCGAGAGGGATTAATTAATAAAAGTGAGCGATACATGAACATTTTACACATGCACAGTTTCTTTTTTCCGCTAGTATATGATGCTCGACAGAGCCACGCATAATAGTATATGATGCTCGACAGAGCCACGCATAATGTAACTTTTCCAACTAGTTTAATAAATTCAATAATAAATAAGTCATCATGTAAGATCCTGTATTTATAACGTTAGTAACCTTCATCCGTTTATTTCCTGAAGAAAATATATTTTAATGATAGTATGGGTCAAACGTTAGGACTAAATGTCACGTATATTATTAGATGCACGTGCATCGATATTTCTATATATTTTTCAGTTAAGCGGGGTGTAAATAAAATTGCTCAAATATTCAATAATGTTAGATATTTAACTGTAACTTTTAGTTGATTTATAACAACAAAGGTCCTCCGTGGACGAGTTGCCTAAGGCGGCGTCATAAGATCTCTTAACTTTCACTGCTTAGGTCGTTTGTTCGAGTCCCGCTTACTGTAAAATCTTTATGTGGTACAATTTGCCAGTTACTTTCGGGAGGACGGTAGTTCTACTCAGATACACTCCTCCATCAATTAAATTGGATTTACTTTATTAAACCAACAAGCTTGCGATTTACTAATTATTCCTATTACTGTTTTTTTTATTTACCAATACCAGTCAGTATAAAGAATATAAAATGGTTACACTAAATAGCGAAAAGAACGTTATATTTATTTTCAATACACGAGTGTTCTGCAAATCACAAGAGGAGAACGGGACACAGCTTTAATAAGACATACGAGTCTGTAAAGATGTTCCATTTCACATTGAATAATGGACCAGTGACACACATAACAGAAAATAATGTTTATCTAAGACACTAACGAAAATCAAGCACAGTTGAATCAGTTGATAAATATCTTAAGAGACAAGCTGGCATTACGGAAATCCATTAACACTGGGCGGTATATGATTGTAGAGTCGGTACTACTCGGTAGTATAAGTTCCTGGTGAGGATAACATATCTCTAATGTATGGATTATTTGGTCTTTATTGTGAGAACATTTCAAATGTAAACAGTCAGCTGCGAGACGATAGAAAACAAACATTATGTATACCCATGGAACAAAGGAGTTCTCATAAGTGAGAATAAGTTAACACTATAACACTCAATTAACGGGTGATTTATTTTTGTACAGATATAAATGCTACCTTTTTTATTATATTCCTTTGAGAAATAACAGTTTGTAAATAACGACCAGGTCCCATAGACGTGTTAAAATGAGTTAGCTAAAACGATTCTATTACAAAACATACAAATATTCATCCTATTGCGTTTAAATACAAAGCTAATGTTTATAAATGTAATTTTGAAACATCACTCAAATAAAGGTTCTAAATTTTTGTATAAATATAAGTATTGATACATGTTCCTTTGATAAATAATAGTTTGTAAACAATTATAGGCAAAATGATATGTTTGCACTAAAAGACTGGTTACAATAATCCTGAGCTGATATTGGTGAAGTTTTTTAACTGATCGAGATGTTATAAAAGAGGTATTTGGCTAAAATGACTCAATGGAACCCATGTTTTTATCGTAACTTGCATTTTGAGTTGTCAGTTTGACCTAACTCAGTAGATGCATAACGATTCGTTATTTGATCAAAACACTAATCTATTTGACAACTCTTAGTTCACGTTATATCTTATCATTAGTTCTGCTATTGAGTTTATTGAAGTTTGCACACTCTCGGTGTACTGTCTATCAGAATAAATTATGCTCTGTGCAATTATCTCTAATTACCAAAAGAACCAGACACCCTAGGGATACATAATGTATATCTTGACATTTAGTGTTACTGACTTCCATATTTGAACTGCTCCATTTATATTTTTTTAGCATAATGTTCACGTACATCGCTTTTCAAACACTTATATTGATATTAACAATGTGACAGATGCCGCTGGTTTCTGTTATCATGTATGTGTAATGGTTATATAATATCCATAATTTTCAGTATCTAACAGTGAACTGAGATCTTAAGAAGAAGAAATTGCCTTAAACATAGTTTTACTTTATTCCTTGATTTTTACGCTTATGATATTTTTATTTTATTAAAATAAAAATCATAATTGCGACATAAAATTCACTTTAATGTTTTATTACAACAATCAGCGTACTGCTGTATAACTGTAGATAAATTATTGTAATTGTAAGTCCGTGCACAATAATAAAATATTGTTCAAACGTTACCGCCTTTTCTCCTGCATTATCGTTGTGTTGGTTCAATACATTGTTTATTTATTTCCGCCACCACGTAACACTATATTATGGTAATATAAATGAATAGAATAGAATGAATATGGTTTTACGGCGTACCAACACGTTATAAGTTATTCGACGCCAACAGGAAGGAAGATTCAAGGTTCAGTCTACATGTACAAAAACAACAAATTAACATACAGATATAAAAAAATCACCAACAAAATGAATCGACGTCCTCTCTTCTATATCGGTCATAATCTAGTTTATTTCGCCTCCAACAAGAAGCTAGCACGACTTTCTATTTTTCTAAAGTAGGTTAATATAAATCAAAAGAGTGCAGCCCCCCCCCCCCCCCCGCCCCACCCCCCAGCATTATGGCCGCCATTCATCGATTTATCTTTTAAAACTTTCAGAATTAAAATCGATGCAAAGACGGGCCTAAGTTTGTAAAGCAAATACAGGATGAGCTCACAACGATTCATAGAAGTGACACGTAGGGTGTAACGCTAGACACACCAAGGGAATCTAGATTTAATAATTATACCATTTAACACCAAATGGAGCAAGTTTCGAATTTCGGACCAACCCTCACGTAGGTACAAAAGCTCATCGTGAGATTATGTTGATTTTCTGAAACTGTCTTACTGACATTAAAAGTGTTGACTTGACTTATAGCCTACAGTGTCGATCTGTTCCATGTTCTCATTTGCAACGTATAGTCGTAAAACTACTATTCCATCAAAAGGTTGGGATTACTGTAAACATATTATCGAACAAGTGAACATTGTGAGAAAGTTGCAAAATTATTATTACTCATTTAAATGTCACTGTTAGTGAGTTTGACCTTCATGCTGTTGACATGGGTCCACCGTGGCCGAGTGGTCTCAGACACAGTCTCAAGATCATTAACCTCTCATTGCTATGGTCATATGTTCAAGTCCCGACAATCTTTTATGTGATATAGTTTGCCATTTACTTTCGTAAGAGCGGTGGTTCGTCTCAGATTCATTCTGAGGTCTTATTCCACCTATAAAAATGGATATGCCATAAATAACGTGAAATGTGTTGAAAATGATTTTAAACCTCATTAAAAACAAAAACCTCAATACGAAATAGATCCCACATTACCGTAATAAATGAGTAATGCGTGTTGGACAACAGTAACAGTGTCACTCACAAGACTTCTAGAATCATCGTCAAAATAACTTACCACCTGCGATGTTGATACAAATATATATCATTGTTATACATGTAAGTCAAAATGATACACATTAAAATTATGTATATGAAATTCACTCTGAACCCCGAATACTGGTCAAAGCAGACTCAATCAAGTGTATGTAATAGCATCATGAAAAGCTGAAAACATCGGTTCTATTCTTGGTAATTAACAACTGATTGGTATATAGAGTTATTGAAACGTTTTTGACATAAACATTTTGCGTCATCTATAAAGATATTTTAAATCAGTAGGAAGATCTGCCGTCCTTTTTTTTCTTATTAAAAAGTTATTTAAAGAAGCCTTAATTTGTACATCTCTTAGCGTTGTAATCATTAACACAACTATGAGAAGCATAAACTCCTATTACCATTTCTTTAAGATTATTCGGATTTAGCTGAATTGTAATCTATTGCTAACATGCATTCTGTTTTAGCATATTTGTATTAAAACACACAAATGCCGGCATGCTTTATCAATAATGATACTACAATTGGTAACTGATTTACATAATTGACAAATTTGCCTCACAAACAAGCTTCTAATCATTTACATATTAGTCGAAGTCTAACGTAGTAATCTTTATAGGACATGCATATTGCATTGCCGTTGAAGAATATTTTATATCTTAATTGCTACAATCACGAACACTGTTAGAATCAAAAGTTGCATGCATATGGTTTGATATTCTTCTATCGAAAATAACTTAAATTTAAAAATGAGTATCCATGTCATTGGTAATACATACTGTGAAATAAAAAAGTCAAACTAAAGCTAATTCGGAAAATAAGATCTGACCTTACGGGAATTTTACATACGTATTATATCAAATATATTTAAAATTTAAATGCTTGTCTGACGTGGCTCAATATTGCAATCAACAGAAATATTTCCTTTCATTTACCATGAACGCATATCAATGGACGGTCACGACACAAATGTCACACAGTTACATGAAATCGACATGAAATAGTTGTACCAGGTGCATTACTGTTGCTGTTTCCTTAACTTACTCGAACATGCTTAAACAATTACATAGTCGGTAGGAAGTTGCTTGATATTTGATCAATGGGACATTTTGGTATAATATAAACATGTATATAACTTTTTTTGTTTTGATTAGCCTTCATTGTTGACACTTATTTATTTTAAAACGAGTATGAAACACATGCTTACATGAACATCTCACAACTGACAATTCACGGTTAATTGTTTCTAGATAAAAGTTTTAAGCAAATGCAAATTATCTATCTTTTTCAAGGACACAACACATTTTCAGGACACTGTGAACCGCGCGTCGCTCCTTTGTTATACATACGAATAGTAAGGTTTATTCTTGATACATGTTGCTATGTTCCAGTTGTTCAAAATACTGTTAGTTAAGCCAGGTTAAGATGATTTTTAAGCCATTAAACTTGATATGAACACCTTTAAAATTTCAATTAAAGGTATATTACAAGCACACTTTCAACTAACGAAGTATTAAGCTTACATAGCTTTGAACAACTCAGCTCTCATGCTCTCATTAAATGTGATAAATTGAGCATTCATATGTATGCGAGTGAATTAATAAACATGCATACAAAAATCCGAAAAAATACTCGTTTTTCCCGCAGAGTTGTTTGTTGAAACCACTATAGACTTGGGCAAATTGTCCTGTCGTTTCGACAGCTTTACTAAAAAGGCTCTTCACTCATACTCTAAAAAACTGGAAGACATATGTGTATTCGAGGTGTGCTATCAGTAAACAGAAATATGATGGCTGTTGCTAAACGTTAAGAGGTTATTCTAACACAGTTCTAGATACATAAGTACTAGAATCTTTATACCGTCACCAAGGCATAATACTTGTTTAGTGAATTCTTAAACAGATGTAACTACAATTAATTGTGGCCAATAAGGTATACACTTATTTGGTATAAAAATATACAATATCTACATTGTGTTACTGCTATATCCGTAATTGAGTAATAAGGCATGTTTATTTCCCCTGTAAGACCTTCTTATAGAATCTAACATCTAGGAGAATATTCCGTCAGGAAACATAAATATATAAAATAGGTCGCCCTTCACTGATGTAATTGCTGACCGAAATTTGCTCAGTAGCGCTAATGGCCACATTCAAGAATAAGTACAGTCATACATTGAAGTCTAATGAACTTCATTAAAAAGAGATTAGATACGTAATAACCCTATTTGATAAAAGTACAGTCGGAATGACGTTTAGGAATTAAACAGTACTACTAAGACTGTTATATATCTTAGTGACACAAAGTAGACTAATGGAAACGAATTTGCTATTGTTTTCTTATTGCATGAAAATACAATTTCTTCATTAGGCGTTTGCCATATGTTTCTCTAGAATTGTAAACGCACTTGATATGACTCGTCATTCACAACATATCAATTAGTTTACGAGTATCATCCTACTGATTGTACACAATATATACACATACTATATATTAATATAGAGTAATGTGAAAGGAGACACGAACGTATCATAGTTGAAGACGAATATCACCTCTTTTTTTAATGTCATGTATATGATTCAATCCATAATTATATATTTTGATGCCAATTATATAATCTATCACATGTACATTTGTTTTACTCAATTATATTATCAAAATACACCAGTACAGTTATTAATGTTGCTTAATTCCTGTATTGTAATTTTAAATTAAGATTATCAATTGTAAAATCTACACACAATAGTGTTATGAACTAATACTTAATATTGTGGTTTGATTAAATTATGTAAAAACTAACAAATTTCACTCACTTTAATAATGCTTTGTAAATTTGTCGTGTGTCTGAATTATTATGAAATAACAATTTTTTGTTTTTGTCTATGCATATGGTAATATAATTAGTTCTCCATATCTTTTTACCTAGTACCTTATGGTTTTTTTTCATAATTTCGGATGTTTGCTTTTCTTACAATTCGTCTGTCTGTCAATCAGATCACTAGTCGACAAGGCATCTCATTAACACTTCGACGTTTTTTGTTAGAATTTATGAACTTCATGATTAAGTAATGCAGTCTACTCATACATATTATCTCATTTAATTTGGTAGGATAGTTTTATGAGAACTCTGGCCTTTTCAACAGTTTTGTCCCCACTCAATATATTTAACCTTTCCTTGTATTTTTATGAAACCGTATATATTTTCAAGACAAAAATATTAACAACAAACATGAACAAATATACAGAAGGTAAACTGAAAACTCAATAGTTCAACGACTTGTGATTAATATGTATTTAATGCTCCTACGTTTGCGTCAGATTACCCTTGTGTAAGACATTGGTGGTTCCAAATCCGGACTCTCCCGAGATATATGATAGGTCGATCTGACGCTGTGGCATTTGCCATGTCATAGACTCTCATTTGCAGCTGAACGTCGGTACGGTTTGTATAACAAGTTTGTGGTTTCAACGTTCTGATGACGGCATAACCTACCTGCTGACATTGATATAACTGTTGCACTCCTGCATTCGTTGGAATTTGTTGTGCTAATCTTATTTTGAATGCCGTGTATAATACGAAGCCCAAAATGCAATGCAAACTTACCAATTCCGATTGATTATCAACAAGAACCGAAGACACTCACTCCCAGTCCCATTCTGACAGGTATTTCCTGCATCCGAATTTAGCACTGTTGACATATCTGTATGGTGTCATAATGCTTGCTCAGGCTTCAATGTTAATTTATACGTGGAAAATGTTTTTGCAAAGCGGACACTAACCTCTATCTTGAACGCCTTATTGTAACCAATGAACATCACACAGGTTTAATTACCGGTCTAAATATTGACATTCTTAAACAAACAACATTTTTATTGAAGTATTATATTAAAATACGTTCAACATTAAAACTTATGTCAAATAATTCAATTCTTAATTATATTTTTGTTTGCATAATATCTTAGGGATCAAATAAACATGTAATCTATGAACTGGAATTGTAAACAAAAACCGGTATTTTCGGAAGTTTAGTGAGCCTTTTACTATAAATGATAGATCTCTCAGCGCATCTGTACTTAGTCTACTAAACCAAGTTTCTAAACAGTTTTGACGGAAGATTTCTTGTTGGTAATTATACTTCATAATGTAATAACAGACCAGCTAAAAAAACACACAGACATAGTGCTAAATAATTAAATGAAATGAGTGCGCCAAGGTTCTACCATAAGTATTGATCCGTGAACCAATGACATACTTTTTTATAACAAAATATCTAAAACACCCTACCAAGAAGAGAAGATATTTATATCAGTTGCTGAATAAATAAAAAAACATGATGACATCGACGAAATCCAATAGCACAAGGCACTAGGTAGCAGCATAATACAGTCGGTGCTATAACCTTCTGGTGTTGATTCATGTGACGTTAGTTTAATATTTTATTGCGAGAACAAATTAATTGTACAACAAGTTAAAGGATAACAAAATAATACAGACTTGACTGTAAAATGGACCCAGCTATACGGCTTGGGTTCGATACTAAGAATATATGTTGTCACTGGAAATTTAAGATTTTCACAAGAACAGGATTTTTTCCAGGCCAACCCTTTAAAGTACTCCCCTCAAACAGATTCACACTTTTGAAGTCTTGCTGTCCTTGACCTAAATGCTGCAAATTAATATCTTCTTATTAAACTGTCCAGACACTGAAAAAATGCAGATCCAATGGCACTTCTACATGTAGTAGCATAGCATTTACCTGCAAGCACTGTTGTAGCATGGGAAATGGAAAACAATCACAGGGGCTTAAGTCAGTGGAACAAGGGAGGTGTTCAACCTTAATAACTTTTTATTGTTCTAAGAAAGAGTGTACATTTTTACTTTTGTGGGCAGAAGCATTATCATAAATAACCCGTATGCCTTCCAAACCATTACTTGGGCGTTTAATTTGATAAAACGGTTTGACAGATTAAAGTATTTTATCTTTGTAAAACTTGCTTGTAATTGTTCTATCTTCGTTGCAAGGAATTTGTACAACAGGACCACTAGAATTGAAGAAAAAATCATATTAAAACTTCTTCGCGCTTCTTGTCCTCTTTGCTATGACCGGCCTAGCCTGATTTGTACCAATCTCCAGTTTTATCCTCTGTGAGCAAGTCACAAAGTTTCATAAGATTACATTTTTTATATTTTACAGAAGTGTTTAAGCTCAATCTAGTCAGGTGTCAACAAGTGTGTGTGTGTGTGGGGGGGGGGGGGGGGGGGGGGTCCACCTAGCACAAATCTTCTTTAATTTCAAACAGTTACTGCACAATAACTGCAAAGAAACTCATATTTATAATTGTTTTTTAGTTTTTATTATGACATTAAAATATAGGCACTGTACAAGAGTGTGTATAATTCAACAATGAATATCAATTATAATCGGGCAAAATTGAGAATTCGCAGGTGTATTGAATAAACATCCCCAAACAATTGCACGGGATTTTCATATTTTTACTTTATTTATACAGAAGGCCATTAGTAACGGAATTCAATGTATGCCCCTCATTAGGGACTGTGATAAACTACAAATAGAAATCTTTAGAAATTGAAAAAAGAATATCTAAATGTGAGAGTATAATTTGAATAAAATTGACATTATTACATGTCGAGTTTTTGCACAGACCGACCAAATTTTCATGAACCCCAGCTCGTCATTCTAATGGTGACCAAACATCACTCAACAGTTCAAGAAAAAGTGATATGATGGCGTTTATGATACATATAAAGTGCACCATAAAGTGCAATCGTTACTGTGAGAAGAGGCGATTTGCTTGGTTAAACGTCATGTCAAAAGGCCACAATTTTGACGTCATCGAACTACTCCGGGTAGCCATTACATGTATATTTCCTACGCTGATGCTACGTAACAGTATTCATTGTCAATATGAAATTGGTAATTGCATAGATGAAATGTTAATTATCATAGTAGTAAAGTTATATTCATGTGCTTTATTAAATGTAGGAAAAGCACAAATGTACACATATAGTGTATGCATCTCGTATGTATATTACATTACATATCGTGCATATAAACAATATGTTATTATAGACACATTGGTATAGTGCCGCACTCTGGAATGTATCAAGCAGATGTCTCAGAAACGTTTACATTGAATTGGCAATAATTTCAAATAGTAAATAAACTGATTAAACAGTCACTACAATTAAAGACGATTGCTATAGTTATTACCATTTTTTCCTGTGGATAGAATTTTATGAAACTTCCCAGCAATATTTAAGTTTAATGTATGTTCATGCAATATCACAAATCAAAAACATATGTTACAATACTGATGTCTTGGTATTACCTCCTCAGAAACATACCGTCTTTGAAAGTTGGCGAAATAATTTAGGTTTAACAAGCAATGAGAAAACAATATTAAGAATTGTTAACATGCAGTGTTTATTTAAAACTAGTACATATATACATGTATATAATATTGTTTTTATGGAAATGGTGATTATAAGCTTATTTTTATATTGCTTCCATTTGTGCACGGATTGGGGGCGCATAACAAACTGTAGCAAGTTTTATTAGAAAAGGTACCGCGGCGTGTTCTAGTGGTAGAACGTCCGCCTCGCATGCGGAAGGTCGTGGGTTCGATCCCCGGCCGGGTCATACCAAATACTTTAAAAATTGTACTAGAAGCTTCCTCGCTTGACGCTCAGCATTTAGAGGAGAGTTCTATGTCTTGTCGGCCCGGTGTCAGTATAATGTGACTGGGTGGGGTATCATACCATGTATCTGCGGTATGATACTCCAGTGTGACAGCGCTCAAAATACTGTCTCAAGTAGACACCGTCGCGATATGAATGAAAAATTGTTGAAAGCGACGCTAAACACCATACAACAACAACATTTATTAGAAACGATGACAAATATAATATAGTCGTGCAATCGAATCGGTTTTAATCTTCAGGTATTCATTTTATATAAATTTCTTACCCCACATCTTAACTTCGCTCCGTCATTTATCCATTTAGAGAAGGAGTAATACAATGACCTTTCAGTTTCATCCATATAAAACATTATATCTTAGAGTATGGGACATCTGCTATTATAAATTTTTAAGTTGGCACAATCCTAATGTACTTTTTTGTCATGGTCTGAACAGACAATTAACTTTTTATAGTATAAAAACCCAAGGCTCCCAAATAATGCATTTTCATCACTTCTTTAACATTAATGTTTTAATTACTTTTTTAGACAATTTAATGGCACACAATATTCATGTGTCTCTAAACTCAAACAATGTTATTGATATTGATCACGCCAATTTACGGATATTCTTTTTTATACACCATCTGCTTCACTTTATGGAATCCTCCCGTAGCAAGACTATCTTTCACAATTAAATTTTCTTCTGGGAAAACATGCAAAGTCTCACTACACAGTTGTGCCATGATTGTAACGGAAATATGATTCTTGCGCTTAAAAACAAGTTCTACGTAACTTTGTTCCAACTATTTTCGTAATGGTTCTTAGGAGCCGTGATTGCATGCTGCAGATAAGAAGAGCAAAAGCTGACATACTGCAATAAGAAACCACTGATGTTTGAAAGTGACGTTTACAGAATTTTAATAGATTGGTGCATATAGTGGCATTTGAGGACCCTTTTTAATTAACCTTAAGGGTGTCCCTGTGCTTTCTCTTAAAACAAAGACGAAGAAAAGACGAATCTGTTGGCATCGTCGGACCCGCTCACAAAATGCGAGTTTTCTACTGATCATTCAAATGTTGTGATCCCTGTTTTTACTTGTTTTGTTGTTTTGTGTAGTATTTATTATACTTTTATGATTATTTACAAGCTATTACTGTTGTGTTGGGTGATACTACGTCACGTGTTGGACATATGCTTTATTAGTTTTGGTTAGAGAGTGGTTAAACTCGCCGTGACGTCAAAAAAAATGGTTTGTGTTACACACAAATATTTTAAGGTAAACATAACTATAATGCACTTGTTATGTACTTCGTACTCACTGACTTTACAGAAGTCAGAATAGTTACCTGTAGTTAATAAAAATTACATGTACGTTATTGTTGTTGTTTTATTGTGGCTCAACACTATTTACAAGATGTACATTGTAACAGAATATATATGACATATCAAGTTTCAGTGGTGGAAGAATATAAATATATTTCATGGGTTTAAAGTGCGGATGGAAAATTCAAACCCATAGGATAACCGTTTAAGTGGTAACGAGGCTTTGCCGAGTTACCACCAAAACAGTTATACTGAAGGACGTTAATTTCAATCCGCACCGACAAAACTTTAAAAGACGCTTTGTTTTATATCTTGTGCTTTTTTAAGATTTTTATATCAGTTTATTTTTATAGTAGCGCAAGTATACCACAGTATTAATGAATGAATGTGTCATAGCGCAAGGATTTTATGAACGGCGTTATGGCATAGCACGAAAATTTATCTCGGCCCTAGGGTGACCTAGAAATATCTTACCCTGTTAAAATGAAAATATCCTTGTCCGGTTTGAAAGAAACCTCAGAATGGATCTGAATAAAACTCCCATCTTTCAGCAAGTAACTAGATAATTTCCTCAAATGCAATTTACTGACCGAGTTGTCAACACTGGTCATATGCTAATGACTAACACCGCATTTCTATATTGAACTATATTGTCATTTGTGAGTTGGCTCATTCATATATTCATATTGAGGTGTAACCAGGTTAATTCATACACCAAATTTAAACCAAGAAAACTGAACTAATTCCCAAATTTTTCAATCGCACTGCATTATTTTTCTAGAACTTAAGTATTTATATACTAGATGTAAAGACTATTCATCATCTCTATATATAAGACACATATAATGAAAGTTTACTGAGTATCACCTGCCGCAATAATATAAAGGTAAAATGAAATATTCCAAAGTCATTCTTTAATGGTACGACACATAACTATGCCATTTCATTATTCAACAAAGTGCATGATCATAAGGTGTCAAAATAGATATTGAAAAAGCAACATAGTCAATCAAAACGTATCTGATTCAACAGCCAGCCAGTCGCCTTGATACGTGTATACATCGAAGTGAGAAGTATGAAAAAAGTCTCTTCCCGGCTTTCGTATCAAGCCCACGACTACAGCGGCGAAATTTAAATGATTATGAGAGGGCGCTCGATTACGGTGAAGTCCTTTTCAGGTAAAGCCAGGCTCAGAAATAAACAAATACGATTAGTATACTTTAAGACGTTAAGTTAATTTCTAGACATGAGTAATTAACGACACCATGCTGGCATATTAAATATGAATCTTTTCTAAATAAAAACTTGCTAATATAAACATATTGTATCTGTACAAGCATGTACCATAGTAAGATAATCATTAAAGCCTTAACTGCGATATATAGGCCGAAAGATGGCTTTGGGGCAAATTCATTACATAATTCAAGTCGGAGAACCATTTTTAAAAATTTTACAGTCATCAATGCATTTTTTTGTTATACTACTAGATTATAGTTAATACATTTTACTAGCAAAAAATATTTCCAAAAAGTTATATGCAGTTTGAAAAAAAAGTATAACTCCAAAATTAAAAACAAATGAAATTGGATGGAGGTGCACTTTATGCATACCGATCTGTGTGAAATTTGACATCAGTAGATAGTCTCCTCTTACAAATACTAACTACTCTGTCAGTAAAAGTTGGGGGTTTAATTGTACACAACTATTTGATAAACAAACATATATATTCTTAATAATTTCTGTATGAACCTGCCACTTGAAAAAGATAGCAAACATGTTTTATTAACATTTTGTACAAAAACACATAAAATCTTGTTTTATGAACAACCATATTAAAAAGTGTATTTGTTTTACATAATTGTAATAATTCTCTTCATAAAGAAGCATCATTTACATAGTGTCTGACATACTAATTTTTTCTAAATATGCACGAAAGACGATAAAATCAAATACGGCATTTTCCTGACGGGAATATTCAATTCCGAAGCTATAGAACATTAATAATATTTGTTAGGAAAATAATATGTACATCATATGGTAATGCATACTGAAAATAGAACAAAACATATTATACGTATTCAGTTAATATAGTCTGCTCTACGTCCTTCGGGAAATCGTCATAATTATCATACTAAATTTGTCTACAGAATCATATACGTTCGTGACATAGTTCATTATTGAATCCATAAAAAATGATGTCGTTTTCATAAACGCACACGCATAAACGGCCATTTTAGCTTCATACAACGATATCATATAACGATCAATTATGACGTCACAAATGTAATAGATCAACACGAATTAGTTAAACCTTTGGCATTACATTATATTGCATAACGAACCTAAGCAAACAATGGATCAATAATATAACATTGTATAATATAAGAAAATACTTTTATTTGATGAACGTCCTTGAATTCACATGTAAATATGTACCTACATCTCAGAAAACTGTATTTAGTTTAAACTTAGTAATTTTACTTCGATTGTGAAACAAGTTATTACAATAACCTGTACAATCACGTGTAGAGTCTTCTTTAGTAGTACTAAACTTATGTTGAAAATGTAACTTTCTCAAAGACACATCACATAGGTATTGGAGAGGGTCGAACCCATAACCCTCCGATACTGGGTTCGATGCTCTACCATTGGAGCACGTGCTCCACATAAATGTATTAGCAATTACAACGTTTGGCATAATTATGTAGTTTAAATGTATTACTTTACATTGGTTGAGAAGCAATTTAAGACAAAACACGTTTTCAGACAAACCAAAAAGACTCACAAACTGATTAAGTATGCCTTATTCTCTATAGAAAAACTCACTGAAAAACAACCTGAAAAAAAACGACCAGACCAGATTGCTTTTTCAAACATTTCAGTTTTTTTATGACATACGTAAAGGTCAGTATGCCTACAGGCCGTTCCAATATATTACAGTAACATCGCATATGCTGAATAATAAATTAAGTATTCTTTGAAAGAAATGATAAACACAGATCCCTTTTCTCCCGCTATCGTTACTAAGCAATGATAATTATTCTATTATTATAATATGTATTTGTCACGAAAAAGGCACACTTGTACATATGGACAACACAATATTAATTACATTTTATTACTCACAAGAAAAATTGTCAATCTTTGATATCAATTTGTTAATTAAGCAAGTGTAGTTTCTCAATAAAAGCAAATATTACTTTTAAACTTCTGATAATAGAGAAATTGGATACGATCAGTTTACTTAGATTTGTTCATTGACTCTAATGAAAATAACAATAGTATACAAGGCATAGAGTCGTGCATTGAAGTCATCTTTGATTCGTTAAGGGGTCATTAAGTAAGTGATAACCTTGATATAGTGGTAGTTCATCCGGGATATCGGAAAAGAATTGATAAGTTCGATTAGAGATATTTTTATATATGCCTTTAATAGTGACATAGACACGTACACCTTATATGGTAGTTTAGTGCTGTTAAACAATGACACACAATCTAATAGTATGTATTACTTTCAAACAATGTATGTCCCCTTAAAGGACCAGATTCACGAAGCCCATTTATGGGGCCCGTAAAACGCATTCCTTTTGAATATTTATTTTTCAGCAAAACTATGTATATTTATATTAAATATAAATTGTGTATATTTTATCCTTTAGTAATATGATTTTATATTCATAGAATAACTTCCAAGACTGTGAAAATAAAGGAAAATGCTATTTTTTTTCAATTTTTATCCTATTTTTGGCATTTAGATTGTTTGGCATTTAGTTTGTTTCATAAAGGCAATCTTGCCACACAAAGATATTTATTCTGATAATTGTCTGGTACATTTTGTAAATATTGCCTTGTGGCAAGAGTGCCTTTACTATTAAAACCATAATATACTTACCTAAAATGGCTTAAACTGTTGTAAAATTGCATATTATCGCTATTAATGTACTCTTAAATGATATTTTATTCAACGAATAAATTAGAATTGAAATCAAAATTTACATTTTATAACAAAATTAAGTACAATTAAAATGAAAAAATATTGTTGTTTTTTTTGCAAAAAAAAAATGTTTAAAGGGATTATATTGGCAAGTAACACAAACACGCTGTTAATCCAGACTTTTCCTGTATGCAGTGTGCACAAAATATTGATTATGTATTGACGTATAACCTTGATTTACTTGAAAGTTATCAAATTAACAGTAATTGAATATTGGCCAAAACTTTAATACGTCCTGAAATAAAGTATTTCGCAATGTTTACATTGAACTCCTTAAACTTCCCGAACAAAGCCTCGAAAATGCGATCGGGAACGAGTCTTCACGATGTTATCCGATGATTGATGGGAAACCCGAAAGCGGTTCGTTGAAAATAGGGAATGTAAACAAAAACAAAAACGTGGCTTCAGAAACCCGATGTTTGTAATAAAGATGTTAGGCAAATATACACTTTAGACGCGTATATCTCTAAGTTATAAGTGTATCTGCATGCTTGGCGTGTGTATTTAGGACAGGGGATTGGCGATACTTTGCCAATATAATCCCTTTAACTTTATTGTATTATACAGGGCCATTTTTGGAGGTTCATGGATTTCGTCCTTAAAATTTGTAGTTAATTACTTTATGATTGATCATTGATGATTTTAAACAAAGTTTTGTTATTAATGCCAAAAATACAGACATTATCACAAACCGTATGGTTATGTTACACCAAAATTTTATCTTAATAAATTTTGACTAGATATTAATCTATAATTTGATCGATAACAATGAAACAATACGTGTATACAGTTTTACAGGAAGCTGTCCAAAGTCTTGATCACCTGGGTGCGTTTCCTCGATTGAAGTTATTAAGTATTTAGGTATATGTTGGTAAAGCATATGCCAGGTTGGCTTGGTTTTCTATATGAACTGTAAAAGTTACTCATATATTAATGAGGAAGAGTCATGTAAAAAATTGATAAACATTTTTATTTCCTCGTCATAGGTCAATTGGGGTCGAGGCCATCCCTTATTAACCATACAAAGTTTCATATAAATTTATGCATTAGTCACAAATGACTATGAGCAAGCAGATACCATGATTTTACAATAATATAAAAAAAATATGTGTGTTCAATGGCACGTGCATCATATGAAATATATTTATCTACCTATTCCTGTGATATGTAGATTTGAGACAAGATTGCCAGTTTGCTTCAGGACGTTGGTTCTACTTAGATTAATTCCAAGGTCCATAAATAAAGTTGGATATGCCAACTATAACCGTTCATATTGACAATGACGTTAAACCTAATTAAAAAAATGGACAAGAACATTATATTATTTTGATTTTTTCCAATTCGATATACTTTACGACATATTATTTTCGTGTTTTAATCAACAGTATTTCTGGCTTTTATAAGTACCTGCTGTTTGTTGTGCATCATGTTTTTGTATATTAATCGGTTTTCCAAAGATAGTTCGGCTATTGTTAAATAGAAAACTAAGACTTTTAGCAGACATCTGTGGAGAGGTTTACAGCAAAGCAATGATTTTGATCAACCGGATTGTTTGCAATATACATATACTGAACGTAACAGATACCAGCCACTTTTCTATTTCCAGTATGTCGTCAAAATATGGAGTAGCACTATCAAAAATTGTAACAGACAATAGTCCATAGTTCAAGGTTTGCTTTGATGCTTTTTGAGAAAATAAAAATTTCAGGTAGCGGATTTGCTGTTTTGTTTAGTATCAAAGCATCCGCAGTCAGTTAGGACGTTCAATTTTGCAATGAAACTTTCAGGATTATCTGATTTATGTATTTATGCTATTCAGTCCTTATAAAAATATCTAGAATAATATTACAAAAGTTGCACGCATCACAGTTTTTCATAGGAATTATATTATTATTTCATTATTTTAAAATATTTTTCAAAATACACAAACGGTTTCCAGGTACAAAATATTTATATTTACAAAAGTAACAAACTTGTCGATTGCTACATAATTTACGAGTTTACTTATTCAAAACACTGTGTAAAAGCAAGATCATGCAATCAATCACTTCGAACAATACCTCATTTTGCACTAGTTTGTTTTATCTGGCAAGCATGTTAAAGACACAGACAGTTGATTAATATATTACCAATTTGTAAATAAAATATAACCGATGTGTAATCTTATTCCGATTAATCAATTAATCGCCAAATTGTTTCCAAAAGCTTCTGGTACGATCATCGACAAACAAAGATACATCGACGACGATCATGCTAATTCCTTTTAGTTATCATTATACTTTGTTGTGTACGGGTTTTAGTTCTTCCATAACTCAATTGAACGCTGATTTGACGAATATTTTTGAATGAAGTCAGTCAGTCAGCTAATCAAACTTGCCCGGGCCAACTGACCAACATGACTGACAAAGACAAAGGTGAATAACTCTATCCCTTCCCAAAGAAAAAGAAAAATATCTCCCATTAGGGTAATTGTATGTTGTAGAACTATTATCACTATAAGTTAATTGCGATTTTAGTCTGAAATGTCACTTTAGCTCTGATCTCTATCAGTACTTGTGTGTTTTGTATTCCTGATTTGTCATTGAAAGTGGATCATATGTCACAATAACTGAATTTATTAAGGTGACAAAGATCGTATTTATTAGACAGTAGTACATTGCAAACAAAAGCATGTATCTATCTGTTCTTCCTCTTGTATACTTGATCAATTTCCCATAATTTACTGATTATCCGCATCACGGATATGAGCCTGATAAGTCATTTATAAATACCCAATGTCTATCATCTTTGTTCTTAGCAATGTATTGGAACTTCTTTCACAGCGATAATGGTACATATATCGAATGCTCTGTCAAATAGGAACTATAATTAAATAAGCGATTACATAGTGTCTTGAAGTGTCATTTTTGTGCCAAAATGTATCAGATTTGCATGGTTCGTTTCCTATATTAATTTTACTTTATGTCAAACTATATCCGATAATAAGAATATATACATTTATGTCCTGTTATCCTGGACATCCGTAAGAAAACGATGTCCGTATGCAAAATTACCATAATTCCTGTTAAAACTTTGAATTCCAAGTGGTTACGCACCCAGTCATCGCCGATATACTAATAAAACTTGAGTAAATTCAACCACATATTATTTATTCTACATTGTAATACAAAACAATTTATTATATATTTCATCTTAAGGTTTGGAAATATATGGGCGCGACTGTTATTACTTTTTCTACAAATCACGAAATATCACTTTTATTTAATTACAACAGTGGGCTTATATAACGAGTGAGCTGCCGTCCAAATTGGCGTGTATATGACTAGCTCCAGAAATGTCTTATTTATTTTAATTTAAAATTCGTAAGCCCCAAGCATACTCATTCAACAAAAACAAATAATCTGACCCTGGGATATACAGAGGTCAGAATCAAATTATTAAAAGTTGATAGAGTTCAAGATTTTAAATGAATCAACATAATGTTAATGCTTAATTTATTTGATGTTTGGAGCTCGCTAATTGCCAGAAAAAATCTACATTTCGCGGAAGCGAATCCCAAACAACAAACACTGTAGTGTAAACTTTATAATGTTGAAATTAACCAATAAATTATATACATATATTCCAATTTCGTAAAACCATCAACATTATCCAATATTTTTATAGAAATAATCAATACAAATTTAGAACCCTGGTTATCATCAACATCATAGATAATTTACTTCAAATAATCAGTGCTGTCCATATACTTAATTCTTGATAATTCGCAAATATACTATTTTCCATTCAAACATTCAACAATCCCTTTATGTATTTTTTTATCAAATAGCATTTCAAATGTCTGTAAAATGCACACCATCGCTACTAAGATAATTTTGCCCATATGTACATATCATCGGATGGCGCAAGTAAGCACCATCATTTCTAATTTTCAACTTGCAAGCAAAACTGTTTAAACGCTTCCTACAAAGCTTCATTGCTCTGTTACTAATAGCATATCTCCATTTATTTCTTGGCAAATTTTCAGACCAGATAATTTTCGTGCCTGGCATAAGGTAAGAAATACGTTTAAATATCTGTGGAATCAAACGTCTCATAGACTTATTAACAACAAATTAAAAGAAAGTGTCTCTCGTACTTGAAACAACGTTCTTATCTTTTGACTAATATTACTAAGCATAATTCAACGGACCCTGCCACCAAAGTTCGACTGACTGTATCCTAGGGTTAACTCCCCCTTGTCTACATCTGGCCGCAATAAATGCTCTTTTTATAATTGACGAGCAAAGGCACCATACCAAGTATCCTACAACAACTTGGTTTGAATTAGAATAAAGATAAATCATTAATATTCTGATACTAAGCCAAACTTGGCATAGCACTGGGTTCAGGATCCGATATAATGTATGTACGGTATGCATTTGAGCTCCATTTACCTGCTAATTTGATAGTTTCTGTAGAGTGACCTAAGCTGCAGTGGTCTACTTTTTAAATGACAAAGTAATGGACCATTTATTTTAGGACGTCCTGTTAGAAACTTTATCATACTATTAACTGGACAAACATTAGTACCCGATCTGGATAATTTTAAATGTACGACGTTTCCCGACTGATCTGTTTTTGAATACCTTAGTAGAACAGTTAAAGTACATTTAACAGTGTCCAAAGTAACATCTTTGATTGCAACAATTTTTTCAATATACTCAATTTTTGTAACAGTTATCTCCCCGATTCTAAAGAAACCAAAGAATGCTAAACAAAATGAAGCAGTAAATAATTGACATTCGTATGTTTTTGTACATACAGCTTAAAATATTGGTTATAATTGAATTCAATAATGAAATTTAATTGGCAATCTAGCTGTGCGCTTGTTTAGAGATCTTTGCATACCCACAATAATTTTTGCGGTATAAAATCTTTGGTGACATCATTCAAATGTTTAATTTTGCACCGATATCCTATAGCGCAAAAATATAAACGGGCTGTTTTATGTGACAATCTTTGCAGTGATAATGATGCCAGAAACAGGGAAAGCTGTTCTATTGTAAGAGGCAAACAATTGTCAATCCCATATCGAAACCGCAATGATTAAAAGCGGCAAATTCCAACCTTGTACGAATCAATAGTATTTTATGCGAGCATAGCATTTACAAGTTTCATCTTTGAGATCAGAAATTGGAAGTGAATGGGTACTGGTTCGGGGGTTTCTACCGCTTCCGGTGCCAATTTTCGCAATCGGTTCTACTGCATACGAGAATTAGCATCAGCAATTCCATTACATTTTGATGAAATATGAACAGCTTTAAAACAACTATCTTTTTTCATTGATATCAATGTATTAAAGCAAATGAATACTAATACGTGTAATGTTCAGTCAAGAGTATAGAACACGAGCCAACTCGTGCTATACAGCGGGTATATAAGTGATTCAAGTGTAGACCCACTCCATTCGATGTTATTGCGATTGCCGAATAGTTACGTTGTTTACACATATTTTCATAAGATTGGCTATGAAAACTTAATCGACGACCGTGACATGTTATACGTCGGAACTATTATTAAAACTTTTAAAATGTATTAGATATATGAATTATATTGATTTAAGATGGAGCTTAGAAAAGTGACTCATGAAGTTATAATCTTAACTGCAACAAGTTCATCGCCTGGATTAATAGATAGGACAGCTTTACAAACACCAATACAGGAGTCAGACAATAATGCCGGATGGATAGTAAGCATAAGCCGGCTGTCCATTGTCTGGAGCCGTACATAAGCCCCATTGCTTGGACGAGCGGTGAAATATTACAATAAGAGCACCAGCTCTAAGGTTAAGTATGAGACGACTGATACAGTCATATACTTTCTAAGATAAGTATTCTATTTTATTATCACAGGGCTTAAGTTACATAAAACTTAAGTAAGGCCAGTGTAAAATTATAGAAACATGTTATAGTAATGATACAAATATACAGAATCTAAGACTTAATATAAGATGTAAGAGATAACGATAAGAAGTAGTTTTTTTCCATATCTATTCCATGTAACAGTGTAAAACTAGTTTTGGATCTTTTTGTTAGTTTGATAAGTACAAGTAGTAGGAAAAAGCAGCGTAGCTTGATAAATTTAAAAGTGCAGGTCTATATATATGTAAATTGCTATTGTCACATAATCAGGGGTTGTGTGTGTAATTTATATAATTATGTAAAACATACAAGTTACTTGAGATTGATTACAATTTCAATTAATTCAGATTGTTTTTATTTTTCTTGGGAACAGTGCAAGCCGGGGCCTACTTGTAACTACGCCGGCGGGAAATATAGGTAACATAACGTTATTATAAAAGTTTACTTTTGCATTATAGAGTGCATGTCTTTCAGATTAAACAATATGAATAGCAGATTTAGTAAAAAATCCTAAAATAATAAGGAACGAGACAATAATCTGTGCAGTTTATTAATTTGATACAGTGTAGTTTAAACGGGCAGGTAAAACGTTTGTAACTTTTCTGGGACTTTGGGGGAAAACACTACACAAAATATTTTATAATTGGATAAAACGGGCATGAGATGATGGTATCAAATGTAAGTTGTATATTGTAAGGGCAGTTTCAAAGGGGGCTCACCCATTAATAAAAGTCCATGGATCTTCCAATGCATCGTGATACATTAAAGTTATACATGTAGTACGCGGTTGTGGCGGAAAGCAAATTTATCGTTTATTGTACTTTACATCTATACACACATTCCATTGTTTGAATTTAGTTATAGCAAACGATGTATGAACGCATGAAATAAAACTGGAATACGCGCTTACAAAGGTGTATTGTCCGAAAATTCACCACGTGGACACACCCACTCTTATTAACCAAACCGGTTTATCATGAGTATTTATGCATTATTTACACTGTGCAATATTTACGGGAGTTTATATAAATAATTCTAAAAGTGTATTAAGATGCACATGGTATGTGGGTAAAGTTTATTTAGAAATTGAAGAATGAATACAATGGTAGATGCTCAGTTATGTATTATTATGGATACGCTTCCTATTTTATGGCAGAAATGCATGTCGATTATTAGTTTGTGCGTTGAATTCATCACAGACGCTGAGATAAGGGCCCTTGAAGAATGGCTCATGTAGTTGTCTTTAAATTACTATCTTATTATTTATACTTGCAGTGTTACTTATTTCACGCTCGTTGCAATTCTATATTACAAAACACAGACTTGATTGGCGGAAACGTACCTTGTGCATGTCAATTTTTTCTAAAAAATAAAAATGCTTTATTTACATGGGTCTTATTTAAGTTTACAAATTATGCATTTTGTTTGTACTAATGTTGCTTTGTTCAGGGGAATAGGGGATGTATGTTGTTTGCACAGTCTTAAACCACTTGGTTTAGACAGGGTCCAAAGATCGCTTGATACGGACTATAATAATCTAAGCACTGTTATGCTGATAGTATATTTGGGATATTATTCGCAAATATCAAAATGTAGTCGGCAGATCGTGTATTTGTCCTAAGTAATTTACGTAAAGTTATAATAATAGGTCATTATAAGAGGTATGTAAGTGCAAGTATCGGCTTGTAACAGAAAATGTATATCGTATGCTATTGTATATTATGCAGTCTAAAGCCGCTTGGCGCAGACATGATTTCAATGTTGCTGGGTACGGATGGGTATTTGTGCAAATAATGAACGTAATACAAAAAATAAGTATGTATTAAACTAGTGCATATATTGATTTTACTGTTGTGAATATTTCGGTAGTGACAGTGCACAGGCGTCAGTACTGTAATAAGTAATTATTCTAGTGCAAATGTTGTGTTGTTTTGTCGGAAATATATAGAGAGAACGAACTAATGCCCCTCGATACAGTCTGGAGTACGTGTAGCTTGATACATATTTAGTATATTGTCTATGGTCTTTTCTATTAACAGTTATATACTATGTAAGTATTAAAGGCAACTGTTTTACTGTTTGTCAGGCATACTCGTATATGCCGCTATATACAGACCGTAGACTAAGGTAGCTTGTTAGATACTTTGTATTTGTATATAATAATAATGCTAACGATAATGATAATATATTTCGTATTAATTAAGTGCAAAGGCTTACTGTTAGTCGGGAAAATATGTATTTTATATATTGCATAATGAACAGTGAAAGGTGCTCGGTATAGACCAGAAACCAATACCTCTTGGTACAGATTACGTATTAACTGTAATGTAATACTTTTACATGTAATCCATCTGGGTTTGTCAACATGTGTCGTTATGTTGTTTATAATTGTATATTGTAAGTTATATATCGCTGGTACAGACTGGAGTCCAAAGCCGATTGGTGTGAACTGTGTATTTATCAAATTACTGTAAGCATAACAATACATGTATATTGTCTGATGCAAGTGAAAATTTTGACTTTTGTCAGGATTTGATGTCGTTTGTGTATTTGTGTGATTAAAGTATTACTAATAATACAGTTTCAATTAGCTTAGTGATACCTCTTGACTGTAATACATTAAATATTTTGCCTTGAGCAGTTTAACTTGCTTGGTACAGAACTGAGTCTTAATGTCGATTATTTCATTGAATATTTAAGATAATAAATATACGGTATAATATATGTCAATACAAATGTCGCCTTTTAACAGGGACAGCATTTCGAGGAGAGTTCTAGGTCTGGTCGGCCCGGTGTCAGTATAATGATACTGGGTGGGGTTTCATACCATGTGTCTCCGGCATGATACTCCAGTGTGACAGTGCTTAGAATACTGTCTCAAGTAGACACCGTCGCGATATGACTGAAAAATTGTTGAAAGTGACGGCTAAACACCATACAACAGCAACAACAACATTTCACAGGGAATGTTTGTCGGTATTTTTTCCATAATTGAAAATATAAACCCATTTGTTACAGATTTGAGCCATAAGCCTGTTTACGAACTGAAATTTACCTTAGTCCTGCTATACTGCTAATAATTATGTAATGTCGTAAGTGCATATGTCTACTTTAACTGGGAATGCATATCGTTTTGGTACAGACAATGTATGATAATATGCATACTATTGTAAAACTAATTGTAATTGTTTTAATGCAAATGTTGAATCATTTTAACGGAAATATATATATATTGATCGGTCTAAAATTGCTTGCTACAGATTGTATACCATGCCAGTTTGATACAGTCTATTTGTGTATTAACTGTAAATTAGTTAGAATGTGCAAGTGTTTACTGCTTGTCAGAAATATATGTCGTTTGGATAATGTGTTTTTATCAGTTTAAAGTTGCTCGGAATATACAGAAGTCCAAGGCCACTTGGTATGGACCATGTATGTGTCTAAGCATTGTACTACTAGTTGTACATTATGAAATATGTAAGTTAACATAATACCTGTCAGGATTAAACGTCGTTTGATATTGTATATATGTTGTGTATTTCCAACCGTGTATTGCAAACAGCTGCTATCAAATCAAATATTGTCGGGAGTATATGACACACTATTAAACTCGTTGAGGAATACCAACCACAACTGCATTTCTTGCTTTAGATCTGCAGATACCCTTATAAAATGAAAATGTTTTTAAGGTGCCTCGTTGCATCATAAAACCGCCTTAAAAATGCCCTATTTGATTTAACAGCTTGACCGAAGAAATAAAGCTTCCCTACAAGAGTTTGTAACTCTTTTAATTATTACTTTACGTTTGTTCAACATGTTTATCAAAAGTTGTCTCAATTCCTCGTTTCCTCGTAATGGGAATCCAATGGTCATTGTTTTAAAAGCAAGCTCAAGACCAAATAAATTAAAATAGTTGATGGGCCTACAGATTTATCGTCGGCTATAGGTACCCCGACTTCATTACAAATACTCGAGAAGGCAGAAACTAATGTTTGACATGTATCCGAGTAATTTTCTTCAGCTGACATACAATCATCCAAATAATGATCAAGGGAATAAATGTTTGTTTTGTAACTGATTAACCAATGTTAAAAAATTGAAAACTTTTCGAATAAGGCACAACTTAAAGCAAGACCCATAGGAAGCATTATGTCTATAAAATCCTGATCATCTAACTTAATACCAAGTAAATGAAAATCATCAAGATGAAATGGCAATAATCTAAATGCTGACTTAATGTCTCTTTTTGCCACAATTGCGTCCTTGCCAAGCTTAAATATCATTCTAGATACCTTGTCAAAAGATGAGTAAGATACAGAGCAAAGGTTATCATCAATACCATCATTTACACTATTACCAGCCGGAAAAAATAAATGTGATATAAGTCTCCAGCTACCGTCTGATTTAGGTACTAGGCCTGCTGGAGATACTTTAAAATTATCAAAAGGAGGTTTATTAAACGGACCAATCATACGACCAAACTTAACCTCTTTAAAATCTTTTTCTTTTATTTCATTTAAGTTCAAATTGGCCGATTTGAGATTCTTAACACTCGATGTTAAAGTTGTCCCTGTATACTGAAGGCTTAACCCATTAGTAAATTCCTCTTTTAACAGTAAAGCATCTTCCATGATTAGGATATATTATTAAGTCAATATAATGAACCAATCTTTCAAACTTTACAGGTGTTTAGCCCAACTTAAACAAATTATCGTGGGAATCTGGGACCTGCACGACGTGGCCTAAAGTTTAGTTTAATATATGGTCTTTGTTGGCCTTGGAAACCAAATGCCCTCAAATTATAGAAATGACCTCCCTTGTTCCTTTGGCAACACCTTGAAGGATGGCCATTATTACAGTTTAAACAGGAGTATCGAAAGGAGCAATTAACCGTAAAACACTGGTGAAAATATTATCCAAAGCATTACTTTATCGCAACACTGTTTGACTAACTGACATACATTGACTGGATAATAATAGAACTCATGTACAAGAGCCACAACTCGGAATCATTTTATCAAAAGACACGACATCGGATCGGACGCCATACGTAGTTGCAACTGCTGATCATATGATCTCCAACCCAGTCCTCCATGACGTTTGGCTCCTGTTCGAATGGTATTCATGTATTTTAACAACTCTTGTGTTTTGTGATGATGAGCAGACATACAAATACCACTGAAAATGATAAATGCGTCAGTCCAGGATTCTATTGTATCCAAACTATTTTGTTTTTGCTTAGACTATCACCTGAAGAATTTATGGATAAATTGCTCTCCATTTTGCCATCAACTTGTTTTGAAAATAAGGACCCGAAGTCTACATACTGCCCTCCAATATTTTTTTCTTTTAAATTAGAGGACACGTAAACCCCAACAGCAGAGTGTACACTAGGCAGCTCTCCGGACAATAAATTGTCTAAATCTAGATTTAAATTAATACACGGCAATTCATTACCAGCATAATCCGGACGTTCCAAATCCACCTCTCCCAGTTGTGAACTTCGTTTTGGCGACGACACCATTCCCTCTTCGTCTGCAAATCTTTTAGCCATAACACTGGACTGGTCTGCTTATTCTGAAACAATGAACAAAACCCATTCATATTTTATTTTTTTATTTATTTATTTTTTTAATACGTACTATTCTATCCAATAAAATCCTCGTAATGATCATCCATCCGATTTAAATTTAATTAACCGTATATCTTCTGTCTAAAACAAATATAAAGACTATTGTATGAAATAGGTTTAAATTCGTTGCGTTAATTCTTTATTTTAATTCAGTATGTCGTTCTTCGGTTAGTGTCTGTATCAAGTCGGGTTGAGAATCTTTATCAAAGCGAGGCTCTACCGACTAATCTTTGAAATAGGTTTTAATTCTTTACGTTAATTCTTTGTTTTAATTCAGTATGTCGTTATTCGGTTGGTGTCTGTATCAAGTCGGGTTGAAAATCTTTATCAAAGCGAGGCTCTACCGACTAATCTTTGAAATAGGTTTTAATCTTTACGTTAATTCTTTGTTTTAATTCAGTATGTCGTTATTAGGTTAGTGTCTGTATCAAGTCGGGTTGAGAATCTTTATCAAAGCGAGGCTCTACCGACATATCTTTGAAATAGGTTTTTATTCTTTGCGTTAATTCTATGTTTTAATTCATTATGTCGTTATAAGGTTAGTGTCTGTATCAAGTTGAGTTGAAAATCTTTATCAAAGTGAGGATCTACCGACTAATCTTTGTAATTTCGACCGAGATTATACCGTTTACTAAAAATGTAATTTTGTACGTTTTAATTACAATATCTTTGGCACCAGATTGCAAACGAAAATTTAAGTAATAAGAATGAATGTTTATTGTATCAATACTTATACAAAAAAATAAGTATGTTAAATCATTCCTTTATCATGTTAGATAATACAGGGTGATATGGTACAATGTACAATGTTATAATGGCATATAAAATCCCAAAATTCTTTTCCCACAATGCATCTGTTTATGGAATGATTTTCACTTTATATTTATATGCATTTATTACATTACACTTTGAGATACATTCAAAATACCTTCTGGTACTTTTTCTTCAGAACGATTTTACTTTGAATTTGTCCAGAAGGTACACTATTGTGCTTTGCCTGCTGATCTGTATATGTACTAAGAAATATAATATATTATATCCCGATATTTATACTGAACGGAACAGCTAACCCGCCACGTTTGTATTTCAAATTTCTTCGTCAAATTATGGAGTGGTGATATCAAAATCTATATTTGACATTAACACATGGCAAGTATGTATTTGTACATAAAATTATAGTGTAAATGTTGTTTTTTTATTCAAATCCAATTTTCAAAACATTGCTATGATACTTTTTAAGAAATTACGTAAATTGCAGGTATGTACAAGTCAGTTGGAGGGTTAGCTGTGCCGTTCAGTATATTTATACTTATCTATTATTAAGATAATCATATTCGTAACTATTAGACTTAGAGGACATGTCGTTTTACTTCGTTAACGGTGATGTCGAAAGTTCATGAGATGACCAAGTTATTTACATACATACAAAGAAAGAGACCTCCGGCCGTATCAGCAAATGAAGTGTAATCCTTATAAATTTATATGGATTTTTACATTAGTAATGCACTTAACATTGATCAATGTCCCGAGGAAACTTCGTTTCATCCCTATGTTTAGCTAACCCAATTGGCGAACCAAGCTTGCTAATATGTATTATAAATGTACTACGTATAAATGTTGATGGGTGGCATTTCTATCACAAAGCTATTTTCTCCAAATAACTTTATGTTCGAATCATGAAATATGGAGTTATTTTTTTCAATAATATGTAGACCATACTCTTTTATATAGATTCGATTACATATATGAAATATGTTCGATTACACAAACCCGTCACTGTAAATGCTTGCTTACATTGAACTGTTATCAACACGACAACGCCATCATATATACAAGGCAACCGGTCATTAATTTTATTTTTATGTTATTTTATATTTCCATTGTTTATGTTGAATATGACCGATCGACGGTTTGAAGGTTAATGTTTACAACTGATTATATACCAAATATGAATGTAATAATTTTATTTAGCTCAAATGATATTTGATACGGTATTGCATTTGTAATGTTTGGAAGTTAACGCTTTATGGGTATATTAAAATAAAACCAACAGAATAAACATTTTTCTTATTAGTTTTACATTTTGACTTATGACGAATAAAGTTAATTTAAATGCATATGATACATCAAATTGGATAATATTTTCATTTTGGATTTGGTATTTAAAACTAGTTTCTTGGCGTATAGGCTGTATACATCTAAAATAATTGTCGACACTGTCAACATCAAAATGCTTTCTTTATATCACGAGTAGGTTTTATTGGGAAACGACTTTCGAATGAAACAACCAGAAATAAGTTAAA
This sequence comes from Panopea generosa, assembly GCA_029582155.1. Lineage (NCBI taxonomy): Eukaryota > Metazoa > Mollusca > Bivalvia > Adapedonta > Hiatellidae > Panopea > Panopea generosa. The sequence continues at coordinate 10,721,357 of CM055901.1, read as the reverse complement.
GTTTTGGTTAACACTGAACTTGTTCTTTCTTATTGTCCCGTCTCAGATCATATGAGAAAAATGTTTCCACAATGATAATGATAATATAGTACAGCTGAGTTAATTGATCAATGCAGCAATTTGACTTACATGTAGAAATGCTATTCGGGACGGGTTCTTTGGCAAATATCGACGAACATACTCATGCTTACTCATAATGTATATCTGTTTGCTTTCTGCTTCCTCAAAGTGTATATTTAATTTCTTCTATTGTATATACACTTCCACCAAACAGACAAAATACGACGTCCTTGTACTTAATAATTATAAGAAACGAGGGAGTATAAATACCGCATTGAACATTGGGCCAGTGACATATACTGATGTGTATCTTGTTTACAAGAAGCAGACCGTTTGTATCAGTTAATGAATATCTCCGAGAGAAAAGCTAGCTTCGCAGTAACCCATTAGCAGAGGGCAGCATATGTTAATCTAAGTATGAGAACCTCCCGGTGTGTATAACATCACTCTTATGTACAAATTAAGCCAAGTGTATGAGGAGATAAAGGAAGCTAGTAATATGTATACAATTAAGTGTAAAAAAACATTCAAAGTAAAAGATACAACCCTTGGAGGATGTTTATCATATATATTAACACAATGTATGACATCGTCATATTTATTTATGCTTATCACGCACAGACGTCCCTAGGTCCTTAAATGCATTTATAATATTGATACTTATACATGTTATGTCGGCAATTTTCATTAACTGGTGTTAATAAGAAGGAAAATGTGTCTCAAATAAAATTGTATTATATTTTTAAAATTATATTTATGAAAGCTTGTTTTTATTTTACTGAAACCTTAGTACTCAATTTTATGGATATTTGATATATAAAATTCATTTAACGGTTTCATTACGATACTCCCCTGTTGATACTTGCAATATGTAAATGATATTATATTTTTAAATTATTATTTCGTTTGCAATAAATCAGAATCAACATCTATAATTTACCAACATTAACATTCGAAGTCAAATTAATGTAGACATCCTTAATTAGTAAAAAGCAAACTGCCAGAAACATATAATTAAAAGTCAATAATCTAATATCACATTGCGCTGGTGAATCCATCATATATCTATTCAAAAATGAGACACTTTGCTATAAATGATTTCTTCAACGTTAGTGAGTAGAATGTGAGGTGTGTGTATTTGTCCGTTACCATTTGTGCTGTGTTAAATATATTGTAGCTGTAACAATAGTTTATATACCAATTAAAACGCAATGTATATCGTTAAATAAAGATACATTTAATTTAAGCTGTTGTGTAGGCTGTTTATCTTTGTAACATTCCAACAATAAAATGGAACATTCACCACGACACCATAAACAAAAAAGGCAATAGTACATCACTGATCCGGAACAATTGATGAAACCGCACTCAATGCGGAACTTAATCTTGAGTAAGGCAGTAACCATCTTCGTTCTTTGTCCGTTGTCACATCATAAAATGAAACAGTGCAAATACAAACGGTTGTTTACTATCCTACCGATCGGTCATATAAACGTGATGTTTTACTTAAATATTCAAATTTGCTGTCAAATGCATATTTCTACGGGGGAACCAACATGTGCAAACAATTTCATTTGCCATTTGATAAAGTATGATATAACATTAAGTTGTCAAAAATAATAACCATTTGTACCTATACTTAATGATATCCTCGCTCTTTTTTTATACAACACTACCATTAATGTTATCTTAATGGTTTCCCTAAAAAATATTATTTCTTAAAAAACAATCACGCCATTGCAACGAGTATATATAAAAATATAAATACACTATAACAATGAAATACACATCTTCATATTGCCTTACATTATTGCTGTCATTATCCTATTCTATTGTTTCCTCCTTTCTTGCTTATCATTTGCTTTTTGAATATACGTGCTATGTATCTCAGCATGATGTTAACGATTACTTCTAGATGAAATATCTCCTAATTAGACAACCAAATGTGTTTCCAGGGGAACATTGTTTACATTGATGTTGGTGTTTAAATCCAATTTTATTATCGATAGTGATAAATATTATGGATATTATCTGTCTTTGAAAAATGACTACTTAACACTGTTATTGTTTCACTTGTACAATGTCGTTTCTTTCGCACCAAGGGGAGATAAGTAATTATTTATTGGGGCCTTAGACCGGATTTAAACGTGTCTAATAAGGCAAACATTGAGCAATTATCGAGGATAAATCATATATATATATATTTCGTGTTACGCATAGATATCCATTTCGCAGTTAAACCGGTACATGTCATCTTTTATCGAATTTGACAGAACTTTTCTCTGGCGTATCATTTTTACCGTCATTAAAAGGAACAAACTGTTAATGAAGACCTTGAACATAAGTGACTAAATCTGATTAAAACTTGAATCAAATAAGGCATAGGTAAACAGTCAAGCGAAATGAATATAAAACAGACATTACTTTTAGTGTTACTCGAAGACTAGCTGTGACCACATGATGTTAATAAAAGCTGTTATAGAATTTCACAAAAGAAGTGTTTCTGAAAAAGGAGAAACTGACACACAACCTTCACTGGTGTGTCTTCTCAATAAGGCTTAAGGTTATAAACATACCATTAACTAACATATATATTTATTGGACATTACACTCATTTTGTACGAGTGACATTAAATAAGTAGTAAAAGTATGATAAAACATATTATAGTGACAGTCACAGAGTGCGGATAGGTTAATATTGTACATGTACATGTATTGAAATACCTATGTTGTCATTGGTACTTGACCATTTTTTCAATAATTCAGAGTATTGGATAGTGTTTCCAAATTAACTACGTATACGTGGTTTTCTGTATTATGTCTTTGGTCTTAAAATCATGTTTACATGGTCCCCAATCATAGAAAGGTAGACCATAGTCAAAAAGGAAAACTTACATTAATTGTTTGTTTAAATTACCTTTGCTCTTCCTAGGGTCCTCCGTGGTCGTGTGGATTATGATTAAGGCACTTTCATCTAACGACCACTTACCACTCACCGATGCGGTTGTGGGCTCGAACCCTGTTTAATAAAAAAACTTTATGTAAAAGTTTGCTAGTTCCTTGCGGACTGACCGACGTTCTTTTCAGGAGTATTATGGTGTTTCAATGAAGATGGACATGCATGCCAATTATCGCATGTTTCTTGTTAAAAAAAATATTTTTAACGTAGTGGCATTTGCACTAAATCCGATATGAACAATTGAACTTTATTACCTTCTATGAATAGACTGAAAATAACCATCTCGTTTTTAAACCCCAAAACAGCACTTAATCTCTATTCAACAGTATACCTTAAGTCACCACGATCTCTGAATCATAATATTTAAAAGGACACGAAAAATGAAGCTTTAATAAATATTTACTTAATACTATATCTGAAAATTGTTATCTAGATTACGCATGTAACAATATGATTGCAAAACATATACATACGTATTTAATTTGTAGTTATGGGTGTGAAAAAAAATTCAAATACATACAAAGAATGTTTAATGTTTTTACTTATTTTTTCAAATCTTGCGTTACGCCATTTCCTGTTGTTAGTATTTCCTTAAAAAATGAAATTTCATTACTTGAATATTTATTCTATACCGGATGACGTTCATGTGCGAACATTACTAAAATTGATAACATTCTATTAGTACTTTAAAAACTTCCTTAGTCACCGCTTCATGAGATCCAAACAACACACTTTTCATTCAATCAAAATAGGTTGTATTTAACACCGTCAATGTATATGGCTACACGTATCATGTTTTACATGCATAAGTAAGGGTGTATATTAGAACGACCAGAACTTGAAATACCATCTTTTCCAGATACTAATGACGTATCATGAATCAATATAGCTAAGTGTTACTAGCGGTCATTGGACATATATGTGAACATATTATATTTGTGACGTTTTGTTTGGAGTGTATCTAAGAGCTTGAGAGCCCTGTAAAGATCACATAATTTATCTGTGACGTTTTGTTTGGAATGTATCTAAGAGCTTGAGAGCCGTGTAAAATCATTCATAATTTATCTCTGACGTTTTTGTTTGGAATGTATCTAAGAGCTTGAGAGCCTTGTAAAGATCACTCATAATTTATATGTGACGTTTTGTTTTGAATGTATCTAAGAGCATGAGAGCCGTGTTAAGATCACTCATAATGTATCTGTGACGTTTTGTTTTGAATGTATCAAAGAGATTGAGAGCCTTGTAAAGATAACTCATAATTTATCTGTGACGTTTTGTTTGGAATGTATCTAAGAGCTTGAGAGCCGTGTTAATATCATTCATAATCTATCTCTGACATTTTTGTTTGGAATGTATCTAAGAGCTTGAGAGCCTTGTAAAGATCACTCAAAATTTATCTGTGACGTTTTGTTGGAATGTATCTAAGAGCATGAGAGCCGTGTAAAGATCACTCATAATTTATCTGTGACGTTTTGTTTGGAATGTATCTAAGAGCTTGAGAGCCATATAAAGATCATTCAGAATTTATCTCTGACGTTTTTGTTTGGAATGTATCTAAGAGCTTGAGAGCCTTGTAAAGATCACTCATAATTTATATGTGACATTTTGTTTTGAATGTATCTAAGAGCATGAGAGCCGTGTAAAGATCACTCATAATTTATCTGTGACGTTTTGTTTTGAATGTATCTAAGAGATTGAGAGCCTTGTAAAGATAACTCATAATTTATCTGTGACGTTTTATTTGGAATGTATCTAAGAGCTTGAGAGCCGTGTACTTATCATTCATAATCTATCATTGACGTTTTTGTTTGGAATGTATCTAAGAGCATGAGAGCCTTGTAAAGATCACTCATAATTTATATGTGACGTTTTGTTGGAATGTATCTAAGAGCATGAGAGCCGTGTAAAGATCACTCATAATTTATCTGTGACGTTTTGTTTTGAATGTATCTAAGAGATTGAGAGCCTTGTAAAGATCACTCAGAATTTATCTGTGACGTTTTGTTTGGAATGTATCTAAGAGCTTGAGAGCCGTGTAAAGATCACTCATAATTTATCTGTGACGTTTTGTTGGAATGTATCTAAGAGCATGAGAGCCGTGTAAAGATCACTCATAATTTATCTGTGACATTTTGTTTTTAATGTATCTAAGAGATTGAGAGCCTTGTAAAGATAACTCATAATTTATCTGTGACGTTTTGTTTTGAATGTATCTAAGAGCTTGAGAGCCGTGTAAAGATCACTCATAATTTATCTGTGATGTTTCGTTTGGAATGTATCTAAGAGCTTGAGAGTCGTGTAAAGATCACTCATTATTTATCTGTGACGTTTTGTTTGGAATGAATCTAAGAGCTTGACAGCCGTGTAAAGATCACTCATAATTTATCTGTGACATTTTGTTTTGAATGTATCTAAGAGATTGTGAGCCGTGTAAAGATCACTCATAATTTATCTGTGACATTTTGTTTTGAATATATCTAATAGCTTGAGATCGTGTTAAGATCACAAATAATTTATCTGTGACGTCTTGTTTGTATTGTATGTAAGAGTTTGAGACCGTGTAAAGATCACCCATAATTTATTTGTGACGTTTTGTTTGGAATGTATCTAATAGCTTGAGATCGTGTAAAGATCACAAATAATTTATCTGTGACGTTTTGTTTGTAATGTATGTAAGACCTTGAGACCGTGCAAAGATCACTCATAATTTATTTGTGACGTTTTGTTTGGAATGTATCTAAGAGCTTGAAAACCGTGTAAAGATCTCTCAAAATTTATCTGTGACGTTTTGTTTGGAATGTATCTAATAGCTTGAGATCGTGTTAAGATCAGAAATAATTTATCTGTGACGTTTTGTTTGTAATGTATGTAAGAACTTGAGACCGTGTAAAGATCACTTACCTCTCTTCGCTAAGCCCGTTAGTCTTCTATTTTCTTTTGTATTGCAAAAGTTTTCTACAAATAACATGACGACCAGACAAAACAAAACGTCCTTGTCTTGAATAATCAAAACTTACGATGGCGTATAGATTCCACAGTTACCACTGAATAATGGACCACTGACATATATTATTGAGACTGATATGTTCCTCGGACACTAAAACACGAATCAGGCACATTTGTATTAGTTGACAATTACCTCAAGAGGCTGACTGAATAACTAAAGCATATTATAAACTAAGTGTTAGAAACTCCTGATGTGGATAATGTCAGTGTAACGGAATCGATCGTTTTGTCTTTATTGCGAGATTAAATTTTGACAACAGCTATATATGGTATAAAAAGACAAATTTGTTTACGATTACAGAGAAGGGTAATAAACAATTAAAAAGTTTGCCAGTTGTTTGCGGAAGGATAATGTACTTTTTCAGATTCAATTTGTTGTATTCCACCACCAATACAACTGGACATTTTTTATATAACATGATATTATTTGCACATAGCATTAATTTTACCATAAAGTGCAGACATTCCAAAGAAAAATGTGTCTAAATCGAACACACTCTGTATAGCAACATTTTCCAATTAATAACAGGAAAAAATGCTACATTAATTTAGCAACAATGTAGAATTATTTGATATAAAATGCATAGTATAATAATGTCACAGACTCGAAAATGATACAGCGCAAATATCATTTCTTTAACATTATACGTTTTAACTTCTTAATTTAGATTGATATCAACAAAATGTCCATTTGTGATGTCATTCGTTCATTTAATCTAAAATAGAAAAGTGTCGTTCATATATCATGGAAACTTACACGTGAATGGTCATTTTTATCCTCTGACTTATTAATTTGATTAAACAGTGTTAACAACCTATTATGATATATAATGTTGAACTAGGTTCAGCTTTATTTCAGCGTGAAAGAATAGACGCTAGGGCACAAAGTATGCGTGACTTTTGCCATTGTATTGACCGATGTAATAATTATATGGACACAATACTAACTTTGCCGTTATAAAATGCTGATAATTGATCCATAGGACATGTTGGTAATTACTGAGAATTTTGCTAATATAAATATAATTCCATTCATCTGTTGGGAGTTCATTACCTTGGAAACTTTAACTTAGTTAACTGATGAATCCAACCTCACTGTTTCCCCGGGACGTCACATCATTTAACAATGTGGTGTATATCCACCTTCCGCTGCTAAGACATTCTACATAATGCACATGTATGAGGTTTAAAACATATAAATGTAAGTATACTTAATTAACCATATCATCCTATCCGTTCTCACCCCAATCACCACAGCCGACCCCTTGTTAAGCTGAGAATCTACCATTGTACGAGGGCTTTGGTAACCCTAAAATAGTATTACAGTGGCCATTTGCATCTTCTTTCTTTTAAGTTTGACATAATGTATCTTCGCTTTATGCGATCGAATGAATATTTATCTTTGTTTACAGTATCTGAAGTTATTTTAATACTGGAACAATCTGTTTTATAAGAATTATGTGAATGCGTGATTGAAGTACACAAAGACATATATGGGTCTAGGCAAACATATAAATATGCAAATTACATCCTATTTTGCCGCCAACAAAATGCCTTTTCCTTGATCAATATTTGGTCCTATTTGTTTACAGGTGACGGTTTCTTGGTTAAGTCTCATAAGTTATTTATGACTAACACGTATTATAAAACAGTCTATTTATCTTTATTTCCTTTCCATGTTTTAATTTAAACTTTATGAATTTACATATTTTGTTTAACCAGTTCATACAACTTATTTAAATTAAGGCTCTGTGTATAGGATTCTAGCCAGACATTTATACACAGCATAAACCTGTGGAAGATGATCGAGTTCACTCATACCCTTCCTTTGCATAGGCATAACTTTTGATTCACAACTTATTTTTATCTTCGTTTGAAAGGAAATGTTATATTCGTTTGCCATTAAATGTTGCTTCTTTTATTATTTTCGTCTTTTGACTTTAAGGAATAATTTTATAGTCGTTCTACACCTAACTATTATATATTCTCATACATGTAATGCTCTGACTACTGCAAATCCGCGAGTTCATATGCGTATAGTATCACCTGTTTGTTTAAATATATATATTTACTTGAGCAATTTTGTAATTTGCAACCATATATCAGGTTTAAACTCCACAGTTTCGTTTTTTTGTGTGTGGACGTTCCAAGATTGTGGCTCTTGTTGTCATTTCTTATCTATGTATGCGCTGGGTCCGATTAGCTAAGTCAGTAACGCGTCTGATTATCAATCCAGATGATTGATATACGACATCGTGTCTAATTATCATTCGTCTCTCATCGCTGATTCAAGTGGGAAAGTTATCGGTTACTTACAGAGATGGGATGTGCTTGAGTACTTGTTAATCTTTCAGGATCCCAGGAAACAGTTGTTAGGTTAACTGGTCGTCAGTTACCCTCGATGGCATAAAGATGACGCTTAATATTCAATGAATGAATGAATGATCTATGTATGTAGTGTAGTTGCTATGAATATTCATTATTCTAATTGTGTTCATGCGGCTTTGGTGACTCTGTCCTTTGATTACTATAACTACGTCTCCTGTTTATTATCCAGTGGAAAACTGGACAAAATTGTACGAGCTAAAGGTTGTTCGAGACAAGTATTGCTCAAAATGATACCGTACATTACGCGAATATACATCGAAATAGTAATTCGGCAACGACCAGATAAATGGTTCGAGCTATATATGGTATTCCAGACATCCTTGTTCGAGCCACTGAAGTTCTACTGTGTATTTTCCTTATGTTTGAAGTGTAACCTGCTAGATTATGATAACACTTAACATGACACTTGCTTGTATGGGCAGGTTATTGGTAGTTTTATTTGTAAGTTAATGAACACATCACGTTGTATAATTATTGTTTTTTTTATTTCTAATGCAATACTTGCTAGTCCCATGTTTTCATTTTTCGCTTTGCTTGTGACATAAGACACTTTGTTTGTAATCTTCGTATATTTCTTTTTTATATAATTTAAAACGATGTAACGGAATGGACATTTATTTTCTCACGTATGACTTAATTTGACTGCATGTATTCGTTGTGGCACAATATTATATAGTTATTGACGTCAGTGTTACTTCCAAATTGACTTTTGTATCATTGTTTCTAAATGTCAGTTGTTTCTTTACCACCTTTAGGAGGGCGTTAAGTTATCTCTAATTAACAATGACGACGTGTGTAACTTTAATATGCGATTTTAAGTCGTGTGAAATTGTAATTGATTTGTTTTTAATTAAATGTGTTATTACTGATGAAAGTGAAGTATTTAGCCGATGTTTGTATTTAAACTATAAGGACCTTTGTGATAAACATCCTTTAACAAAAAAGAAGCTAAACAAAGGATAAACAATAACGATTATAGACGTTTTTTAAGGAGCCGGCTGTTTTATAAGTATTCACAAACTAGAGCTTTAAAATGTATTTATCTTGAAATAAAAAAAAATGACGAGATTTAAATAACTTTCAAGAACGCTTAAGTAGCTATCGCTTGACTTTAAGTTGGATCAAGACATACTCAGCAAAATGTAAGTAATAGTGTCATGAATTATACGCTCTCTTCTTGTTTATTTAAAAAAGGGCCAACCGTCATGTTGTTCTTATGCACAGTTGGATATCATTGTCATACATGAGTAGGAGGCAACCATTGGGGACATAGTTATAATACAAAATTAATTTACCAACTTATTTGTCTATACTATATCATTATACTCTTTATACAGTATTAGAAAGATATTCCTTTTATCAATGTTATAACATCACATTAGTTTAGCAATATGATAAAGTGTTTTTTTCTACTGCGTTTGAACCTTTTTGAACTAGAAAACGTAAAGTCCAGCATGTTCATAAAGAATAACTGCTTACGCAATTTGACCAATTTGTCTTACCTATCTTCTTCTAATCATTTACAAAGTGGAAGTATGACGCAGTAATGTTTCACCATAACACATAAAGCAGGATTTTCTATATATATTTATTTCTTACATTCTTACAACTGTCATTTAAACTTTAATGAATTATATTAACACATATGCAGTTTCATCAATATATTTCAACACACGTCGCCATTTTTGTGTCAATTCCTATTTAAACATCAACCCTAATCTCAATCTGACCATGCAACTAACCCCAACCCCCTTTCAACTTTCCAAAGTATCCTACGATCTATAATTTCCCGCATACCAAAGTAAACTCTCCTTCCCCTCATCCGAATAGTCCTATTTAAATGTTTGGCTAGAATCCTATACAGTCACATCTCGACCATTAAAAATACATTAGCCAGGGCTGCATTTCTGAATGCGGACATTTGGTTAATTATCAACATGTAAAAGTCTCCGGAATTGATCACCCTGTCACTCGCTAATTGTATACACGCAGTCAAAAGAAATACCATACATTTTTATCATGACATTTGGATTTAGTAAATACACTTTATCTTGCTTAGTTAGTTCCCCCGTCAATCATCTGGACATCTCATAAGAGTGTACCCCTTTTAGTTTTCTTGTGTATATATATATATATATATATATATATATATATATATATATCCAATTATGGTTCCAATATTAAACTGATTTGATAAAAATATAATAATTACCTAGTGACTGACTATAATACATATGCCCCTATCAAATTAAAAGAATGTATCAATATACTTTCTTTTTAAAAAAAAAAAATAAAGTCACGATATAATTATTACATGCGAATAATTTCAGGTTTTCTGAATATATATCATCTCTAACGTCAACGTTTAGTTTTCTCGTACTGTTTCTTATCACTCTTTGTTTAAGTTTAATGTCATTTCAGAAAACACTAACTAAGATATGTTTGATTAATATACACAATACCTATATAATTCCACTTTAATGTCTAAACTGAATGTTCTGCACGCAGTCGTATCCTTGTACAATCTCCTTGGGAAATGTCAGTCGTACCATGGGTTCCATATCCATGTGTCGTTGTACCATAACTAATGTCGCCAAGCCATATGTACCATTAGTACCATACTCGGTTGTCGTATTATGCCAATGTTCATTCATTGCTTGATTCATTTGCCTTATTAACTCTTTTGCGTTTTAGACCCTTCATACGGTGATACATTCTTGTAAAAGCCTTATGCTGCTCTTGTAACGCTATTTCATGAGCATCAGTACCTAAATAATTGCGCCTTGGGGAAAGTACTATGTATATTGGAAGTGTTGCGTCTCTGGCATATAATGATTAAACACAGTTGTTTTGCTTGACTGATTAACTGTCATTCTAATTGCAGCTAGAGACTGATTTAGAAATAGATTCCAAGTAGTAGGGTCATCTTTAATTTTCTTTGATAACATATCATTAAGACCGATGTGTGAAACTTCAACACGCCCGTTACCTTGTGGTGAATAAAAGCTAGTTGTTATGCACTTAGCATTCAAGTAAGTGAGTGTCTTTATAACCTTTCGGGACACATTCTCACTTCCGTTATCACTCAGATATACGAGGGGTATTGAATGTCTGGGGAAAATGTCCTCGAGCAGCACGTGCAAAATTGAGTCACATTGCTAGATAATAGCAATGGATATGATTCAATCAAGCCTGAGTAAGTACATATAACTGTATATATATGTATACCTGTTATCGGAAAGCGTTGTTGGGTTTGGTCCACTGATGTCAGCAGCAATTTTACTAAATGGATATTGATTTATTTCAGTTTCTCCCATGGGTGGCTTAATCCCTGCGACCCGTCGCTGTTGACAAGGTACACATTTCTCTATGTATTCAATCACGCGTTTATACAGATTTGGGAAATAATACTTGTGTTAAATCGTATCTACCGTCTTATCTATCCTAACATGCCACAAATCATGATAACCTTTTAATACCACATCAGTCAGATGGGACGGAACATACAGTCTTAAAACAGCTTCACTGTCGGCATTTGCTTACAAAATACAGAATCTCTTCAAGCATTAGAAATTTTCGATCGGTATTTTTATTGGCACTACAGGTGCTTGAACGTGCAGGTACTTAAGTGGGTCAATATTTGACTTGTCTTTTGTATTTACTAAGAATGCCCTTTAGCCTACACCTATTTCTGAGGACAGTTCCTCGGTTTCATTATCTTGAGAACTCCCTTCCGGTACTCGTGATAATAGGTAACTTAAAATATTGTTTTTCCATAGGATGTGTTTTATCTCTACATCATATGACCGAATAAGCAACCCCACATCACTACCTTATGATTATTAAATTGCTGTTTCTAAAGAATATATTGTAATGGTTTGTGGTCAGAATCAGTACCTTAGATCCATGTAAATAATGATTGAAGTGTGTCACAGCGTTAACTACTGAAAACCTTTTCAATAATCGGCCATTTCATTTTTGAACGCGATAATTTGTTAGATAGAAATATAAGGTTTTTTTCTACATTTTTCCCCGTTTCATCTTTATCTTCTTCTGTCGATTTTTCACTAGCCTCCGTATATAAAATGAATCTCGTATTCATGTCGGGATAAACTAATAATGAAGCTTCTGCTAAACTTGTTTTTAATGTTTAATGTTTTTAATGTTTCAAATGCTAATTGTCAATTCTTATCCCATTTAAACCTAGCATTCTTTTTTGTCAGACTAATAAGCGGTTTTGCTATTTTGTTAAAATTTGGTACAAATCGTCTATAATAACCAAGCATAGCTCCGAAACTACAAACTTCTTTAACTGTAGTAGGTGGAGCTAACCCTTGTATCGCTTGTACTTTTTGTATTTCTGGTTTAATTCCATCTTTGTTAACAATACCCCAGGTTTCATAAACTGACACTTACTTAATTTCATTTTTAACTTGTGTTCCTTTAACCTGTCTATTACCATTTGCATGTGTACTAAATGCTCTTCAATAGTCTTACTAGGATCGCACAATATTTTAACCCGTTCAGCGCGCGCGTCATTACTTCTAAGAAATCGCTAATGTTTTGAGACCAAATGGAAGTAGATTCCATTCCATCAGACCTTTAGGAGTGCTAAATGCTGATTTCTCTCTATCTTTTGAACCAGAAAAAAACCACAGCGTACATCTACTGAGGAGAATATGACGTTATTACCTAATTTGTCTAACACTGAATCAATTCTGGGTAACGGAAAAGCATAACCTTTTACTACCTTATTTAGACCACGAAAGTCTATACACATTCGCTTCTCATTACTATCTTTTTTGCTTACCAGCAGAATTGGAGCGGATTATGGATCTACTTATTCTACCTGCAGTTAAAATTTGTCTACTGCCTGACTTACATATTTTAAGTCATTTAACGGTACTCTGTATGGCCTTACTTTAACGGAATCACTAGTTCCTGTGTCTATTCGAATTTGTAAATTATCTGTTTCTTCTACATCAGTCGCTGATACTGATATGGTACTTTGATTTCTATATAAAAGTTCCTCTATTTTCTCTTTATGCTCCTCAGGCGCGCTTATTTGCGTGAAAATGTCATCAATTTACTGTTAAGACTGATTATTTGCCTTTTTCGAAAACTGTGTGTCACTGATTGCATATACTTCTGATATTTCATTTAAGCGTGCAATTGTACCATTCTTTATATTCTGAGTTTGGTTTCCATCATTAACTATAGCAACTGGTAATTTCCCTCCTTTGTTTCGTTTAACTTTAGAATCTACAATAACTAATTCAGGTCGATTACTCATGTGGCCTGTCTCACACTTGTCAATAACATAACTTTTATTTTTTAAAATACATAATAATATTGAATTCGGTTATAAAGTAACCTTTTTATATAATCATACAACTGAACTTATGTGTATATCACTTACTAGCGGAACCATTACTTTCCTTATACGTAAACATCCTAAATCATAATATAATCTAACTCCATTTTCATACTCAAAATCCTGCCTTAATATTAAATTTCTATTCATGTCTGACACTACAAAAAACGGATGTTCAATTTTCTCTCCTTTCATTTCAAATTTCAAATTTATTTTACCTAACATATTTATTTTGCTACCATCAACAGATTGTAAGTTTGCAAACTTGTTTTCAAATCTCGGTTTATTCTTCAATTCTTTGTATATTTTGGAATGAATTAAGATAACCATGGCACCAGTATCTACCAAACATCTTAAACAATTCTTTCCTACATCAATTACACAAGAATTCGCATTCCCGGATAATGAGATATTGTAAGTGGGCGGTTTTTCATGTTTCTTTCCCGAGTCATCACACCCAAGTCTATGTCTCGGGATTGTCAGTTTCCCTGTCTTTTATCAATTTTATGCCCATTATTTGTTCTGTAATATTGTGCACACTATCCCTATTCCTATAATAACTCCTTTTATCGTTGAGAAGACCATATCTCCTAATGTGCCCTATTTTGTTTGCAACCCTAATATACAATTTTATAATGTCATTTCGTGGTTTATTAATGAATGCATTTATCTTCCGCGACGCGACGCGTGCCCTACAAAGTCTAGTCAGGTGACCATTTCTCCTGCATTTTTGACATTTCTTTGTGATCTATTACTTATTTGCATTTCTTTGTGACCTTCATTCTCTTTAATTCCTGATCTAAAATTAGCGTTTTTTCTAAAATTATGTTCCCGAATAGCGATTTTTAATGCGTCATCTAAATTTCTCGGATTTTCTCTCATTAATCTAAATTTCATAGATTTATCTAATATGCCCTTGGTGAAAAAATCTACAAGCTGTCTCTTAATAAAATTCACTAACTTCTCCTCGATTTACATAAGCTTCCTCTGATAAATTAAATATTTTTTCTGCAATTAATTGAAATTTTTCATCATGTGTTTGTTTGATTTTACCTAATAGCATAAATGTGTGAGACGTATTTCGAACTTCGCCAAATCGTGACTCTAATTCTAATCTCAAATCTTCAAAAGTTTTGTTTTCTTGATTATTCAGATATCTTTTAATAAACTTTGATGATAAACCGTCACTCTTCCGATACATTAGCATTATTTTCTTCTCATTTCCATAATTATTGATATAACTAAATTTTTCTATCTCATTTACCCATTCTTTAAATAATTTTGCATCTGTTCCATCAAATTTTTGTAAGTACTTCGTATTATTTTCAGCCACGATATTAATTTCTGCCATTTTTATTAATTTTCTTTTAGATTTTCACGCCCAGAAAATATATTCAGTTATAAAGATCGCTAGTTGAAAAGTTTAAATCCGCAATTAATCCACTTAATTGTTTCTTTTGGTACTTCGTCACGACACTCCGGTGCTCGATCCTTGTCACGGAAACCATTTTTCTTACTCCTCCTCTTACATGTTTCACCATCGCACATCATTAACACGTAAAGCAGGAGTTTCTATATACATTTATTTCTTACATTGTTACAATTGTCATTTGAACTTCAGAAGTATGTCGTGGTGTGAACGGTTAGGCAGTGTTTACCTCGGTGACGATTACTTTCATTTAAACGGATAATTTATAAGTTTTAAAATTACGATAGTGCACGGAATTTATTGATTTTAAACGGACTTTGTGTTTACAGTATTTATACTTTCTTTAAAGTGATAAAAAGTAGTTTTAAAAACATAAACTTTTTACCTAGCACATGTATATTGGACATTTATGTGCATAACCCGTAACACACGCCCATCGGCCTATTGTTATAAATGTACGCACGAGGAAATTTCTATACACACCTACCGCGTTTAATATAAAAACTACGGAAGCACAGAAGGGACATACAGTACATGTTAACATGTCGCTATATAATATAATCTACATAATATGTGCAGCTTTAGTGTTAGTGTGTCATATATCTAACTGCATCAGTTCAATAACATTTGAACGTAATCATCTTGATGCTGGATTTTATATCATTAACAGTAATAATTATCGTGAGTTTACATCGTTGAGTGGCTTATTACTGACACAGCCACAACTTGTAACTATAGATCGCCTTCACTATGACCCAGAAGTACGTTCCGTCGTCATATATTCAACATTTCATCCAAACCCCAAGAATATTTATATATTGTGCCTACTCTAATGTGGTGATATACAGTCCAACCCTGGGCCTGTTACTGGATCCGTGTCTACTCGAAAACCCCGTCAGCCGAAATTTCCCTGTACAGTATGTCAGAGAGGAGTTATCTCAACCAGCAAAGCAGTAACCTGTGTTTCCTGTCATTCAAAGACGCATATAAAGTGTACCGGCTACATCACAGTTAATGACTATGAACTGACTTCATGTAACGATAAAGACAATCTGTTTTACTGCGTTCAATGTACTTTCAAATTATTACCTGGTGACTCTGAATTTGATAATTCTGAATTTGAGAATTTAGCAAATGAGCATAAAAATGATTCATCAAACAATTTACCTACTTATGTTAGAAGTGACCATTTTCAATGTTTTACCAGGAAAGGATTGCACTTTGTTCATCTAAATGCACGCTCGTTATTTCCTAAAATGTCCGAAATTCGTTTCTTTGCTGACAAAGCTAGGGCCGCTGTTATCTCTATTACTGACACTTGGCTAGATGATTCTATTACAGACGTAGAGGTATCAATAGAAGATTATTGTATTGTCCGTAAGGATCGAAATCGAAATGGTGGTGGTGTATGCACCTACATCCGAAATGATTAAGCGTTTAATATTAGGACAGATATAAGTAACCATACTGACGAATTTCTATGGATCGAGCTATTGTTACCGAAAACAAAGCCTATTACTATTGGTACATGTTATAGGCCGCCTAATCAGTCTAATTTTACCGATAGGTTTGAGGAAAATCTATTTAATCTACGATCCGATAGACTAAGTGAAACTATTATATTGGGTGATTTTAATATGTGTTGTTTTAAAAAAGAAAGTTCATTGTATAAAGCATATGTCAATATGTTACGCATTTTTAACCTAGATAAAATCATAACCGATCCCACGCGTGTATCGCACACTTCAAGTACCCTTATAGACCATATCCTATGCAATAATAAAGACCGAATTTTTCAGTCCGGTACTATCCCTATGGGTGTTAGTGATCATTTTATGACGTTTAGTTCAAGGAAGGTACCGAAAGGTTATTTTAATTCACATAAAACCGTTAAAATTAGGTCAATGAAAAATTATACTAAACAAGATTTCATTCATAATCTCACGAGTGCTGACTGGAGCACATGTTTTAACTCGACATGTGTAAACGATGCTTGGTCATGTTTTCATTATATTTTTATGAATATATTAAACAATATAGCTCCTATCAAAGAGGTCAGATTAAAGCAGCGTACAGAACCTTGGATGACCTCTGAAATTCTTGAATTAATTAAAGCAAGAGACAATGCCTTATACAATTATAAAAAACATAAGTCTACTGATTAGTATAAGCAATTTTGTAGCTTTCGAAACAAGGTTCAATATTTAATAAAATCTACAAAATCTAACTATTTCTCGGATAAAGTGGAAGAACATAAGTATGACGTGAAAGGTCTATGGCAGCAGTTGAAAAAGCTGGGTTACAAATATAAGACAAACAATAGTTCGAATATTGTCTTAAATATTGATAACGAGGTTTGTCATGATCCTTTGACAATCGCGAATCATTTTAATGATTTTTTTACTACAGTCGCGGCAAATCTTGTAAATAAGCTGCCGAACCATATACATATTTTTGCTACATCTTCACAAATTTTAAGAGTTTTTATATTTCGAAGAAGTCTCCAGACACTCTTTTTAAAATTAATCATGTCACTGAGGATTTTGTTTTCAAGGAATTAAATAAGTTAAATGCTTCTAAAAGCACTGGACTCGATAGGTATTCCACCTAAATTTGTCAGAGACAGTGCAATTTTTCTAAAAACACCTGTTACTTTTATTATTAATATGTCTATTGACTCCGGCATTGTTCCTGATGAAATGAAAACTGCAAGAGTCAGCCCAATTTACAAAAAGTCTAGTCCTTTGGAAGTTGGTAATTATAGGCCAGTTAGCATACTTAATGTTATATCAAAAGTTCTAGAGCGTTCTGTATATAACCAATTTGCGGATTTTTTAGATAAAAATTTTCTTCTGTATGAGTTCCAGTCCGGTTTTAGGAGTAAATACTCCACTGATACATGTCTTATTCACCTTTTTGATTTTATTAAACATAACAATGCAAATGGTTTTTATACCTGAATGGTTTTACTCGACCTACAGAAGGCGTTTGATACCGTTGACCACGTTATTCTATGTAATAAGCTCTCATGAAATACATGTCAATGATATGCCAACGTGCATCGACTCCGATTGTAAATTATTATTATATGCAGATGACAGTGTAATATTGTTCGCTGACAAAGACCCTAATGTTATTGCAGATAGACTTAGTCGTATCATGGATAATTGTTCTACATGGTTAGTTGATAATAAATTGTCCCTTCATATAGGCAAAACCGAATGTATGTTGTTTGGCTCTTCTAGAAGACTTAACAAAGTTCAGTCATTTACGGTTACATGCAACGGTCATGAAATTCCGTCCCAGGAAAAGGTCAAATATTTAGGATTAACTATTGACAAGTTACTAAACGGTGAGGCGATAGTTGACTCCATTGCTAAAAAAGTTAATTCGCGGATTGCTTTTTTATATCGAAACTGTCGTTATTTTAACCTTCAAACTAAGAGAACTTTAATAAGTGCCTTAGTACAATGTCATTTTGATTATTCCTGCTCGTCTTGGTATGCCGGTCTTACTAAAAAGTTAAAACACAAACTACAAGTCACTCAAAATAAAGTTGTACGATTCTTATTTAACTTATCACCATGGTCTAGTATAACCTGCGCTATGTTAGAAACAGTTGATGTATTGAGGGTTGAGGATAGAGTAAAACAACTAAGACTTAATCATGTTTTTAATATTTTCCATGGCACCGCGCCAACATATCTTTATGATAACTTCCATAGGGTGTCTTCTATTCATAACCGCACACGGTTTAGTGAAAGTAATTTTATAGTTCCACATGCTAAGAGTTTCGATTCGGGCACCTTTTATTGCAATGCAATTGCTGACTGGAATAATTTGCCTAACGATCTGAAGAAGTTAACCAATAAGCAAACTTTTAAACGTGAAGTTAAAAAACATTTATGTATCTCCTCGCGGGCTAGAGAAAATTTGAATATTTAATTTTTAAGTATATGTTGAAAATATTTCTTGTAATGTGAACCACTTATATGTACTATTCAGTTATTCAGGGTATAAGATAATTCAATGTTTTTTGTATTGTTACATTTTAACAAGTTTATATCAAATGTTTACATTCTTAACATTTCATGTATATCATATTTTTTTAATTTTTAAAAAAATCACAATTTTAAGGGAAGGGACCCCGTTGGAAATAAGCGCGTTTGTTGCTTTAATGGGTTATCCCAGGTTATAAGATCTTTAATTTTTAGATGATTACTATGATTGTTTTACTTACTTATTTATTTTCTTGATTTATTACTGTTATTTTATCATCATGATGATATATATACGTTGTATAATGATCTTATATACCTGAATAAATTTGAATTGAATTGAATTGAATGAATTCTATTAACACATATACAGTTTCATCAATATATTTCAACACACGTCCCCTTTTTTGTGTCAGTTCCTATTTAAACATCAATCCTTATCTCAATCAAACCATGCAACTACCCCCCCCCCCCCCCCCCCACACACACACACACCCTTTCAACTTTCCAAAGTATCTTACGATCTATAACCTCTCGCTTACCAAAGTAAACTCTCCATTTCCCCCTATCTGACTAATCCTATTTAAAGGCTTCGTTAGAATCATATACAGTCACACCTCGGCCATTAAAAATACATTAGCCAGGGCTGCTTTTCTACATGCGTACATTTGGTAAAAGTCTCCGGAATTGATCACCCTGTCACTCGCTAATTGTATAAACCCAGCCAATTCAATACCATTCATTTTTAACATGATATTTGGTTTTAGTGAATACACTTTATCTCGCTTAGTAAGTATCCCCCGTCAATCATCTGGACATCTCATAAGAGTGTACCCATTTTAGCTTTCTTGTAAAAGTTATATATATTCAATCATGGTTCCAATATTAAACTAATTGATAAAAACATGATAATTACCGAGTGACTGACTATAATACAGTAATCGTTATTAAGCAATCTAAATTGCTTTACGAAGAGAAACATATTAGCAAATATCACATGTTTCTGGACGTAAATAATTAAATAATCTGCTTTCGGATATTGAACTGTATTCGTTTGCTAAAGAGTAAATCACAATATGATATAGTAATGATACTGCAAAATAGAAAATGTCAAACATAATTTAATTCAGTCAATTCAGTCTGTTATCCGCCTTTTGCAAGACATTTACATCAGTTTGTTTCTAAATTATCCACGCAATTATTACATATTCTTGATTTAGATAATTTAGTGAACCATTATAGAATTGTAAGGACCCTTTCCCATGACCGTGTACCCATCAAACGTTATGATTAGCATCGGACATTGCTTTTGCGGTAAAACGTTTTTCGAAGATATAACGTTAGATTGTAATCATGTCAAAAATGCTACAAATATGCATACTATAACATCTCCACAAAATAATATTATATGGCCTGTTGTTGCTGCTCTATTTACCGCCTCAAACCTGCGTATGTAACAATTAATATAGCAATACAAAGATAATATACTGAACGTGACAGCTAACAGCCACCGGGCAGTTGTATGAATCTGACATATTTTTATGTACTTCTAAAAAAAAAACCAACTCACTTTCCTTGAAATTTAGAATTAAATATGAACGAACATTTAGGCAATGCAAAAATCTATAAAATACTACATTATTGTTATACATTTAATTGGCAAAAAAAGGTAATTTTCAAAAAGTTACATGCAGTTTGTAAAAAGTTAAACTCCAACTGGCAACAATTTGACAAACGAGGGAGATGCACTCTATACACATGGATATGTGTTAATTCGCAATCATCAGATAGCCTAATGTGGCGTTTTAATTTGATAATCCCCTATTACCAATTCTCACTACTCTGGCAGTAAAAGTGTTGTGTATAAGGATTTATTACATGTTCCCTTGTTCAATAATCATGTGTGCCAATCGTATTAGCTGCTGCAGTTGTAGTAGTCGCTGTCGGAAACCGATCCTGTAGGTGAGTATTAAAGATACAGTTGTCATACGAGTGAGTAAAGATGTATGAGTGTTCACGTATACTGTTTTTGTTCGCTGAACAGTGTGTTCTCAGACTTCTCAAAGCCCCGAAAGCTCTTGAAACGTCTTCTGTGGAAATTCCTGCAATTGAGCATACCAATTGCTCGCTAAAAATGTTCGGAATTGCCTTACAAACGAGCTCTAAATAATTTATGTAGTCGGTATATGATGCAGTAGTCTTTATAGACATGCATATTGCACTCCTTTCGTCTAACTACGGAGTCGCATCCCTTTCTGGTGACGGTAACACAATACTTGCGCTAAAATATAGTCCTATA
Source organism: Panopea generosa (assembly GCA_029582155.1). NCBI lineage: Eukaryota > Metazoa > Mollusca > Bivalvia > Adapedonta > Hiatellidae > Panopea > Panopea generosa. The sequence continues at coordinate 10,699,844 of CM055901.1, read as the reverse complement.
TAATTTGGTTTGGACTATTTTTAGAATTGTTTATAGGAACCGTGATGCACAAACTGCAATTAGATATTGCTTGTCTGAAACGATATCAGATCGATGTATTTTCGATCATTCTAGGACATCTTTTTATTAAAAAAATGTCTTCAAGCAAATAACAAGTCAACAAATTAAATAAATAACACAGAACACAATTCAAAGTTGTAGTAAGACTTTAACAAATGTGTCAAATTTAATTGATTCACGCACGACGATAACATAAAATGTCACGTGCTCCAAGACTTAAAAAAGTTCTGACGTTATCAATTCCTCTTATTTCAAACAAGGACCAAATTTAGTTGCAGCACTTTTTAAAATCATACATTGTCTTTTATATTCGTTATTCCATGCATAGCAGATTTGGGTTATTTGGTCTGTTATACATATTTTACCGGAGAGTTATATAATTATCATAAAAATATACAATTTAAAAACCGATACAAAGGGGTTTGCAAATAGACCTGCTCAATGATATAACACATTGCCATGATCCAGGCTCGAACTTCAATGTATTACACTACACATTATAAATGTTCGATAAATCTACCAACTATCGCACATGGTTACTTAAATGCTGTTGTGGGCGTGATAGAAATACGATTAGTACAAGTAATCTTTGAAAACAAAATGACAAATCAGTTCCCAAAGTTATACTTTCTGAATTACAAAAACAATTTCCTGCTGACACAAAGGCCAGGTCACTGTTTAGTGAGACGTTTTATCGATTTAAACAAATTATTTCTTTCGTGTTACTTTCAGAACAAACAAAAATGTGATTTGGTGATATACATTTGGCACTTATCCAAGACTAATTTCCTTATAAAAAAGGTAATACAGGCTTTCCAAGAGCCTCGTTTCTTGTTAAGGAGAATCTCCGGCACGTGCACTGTTGTGATTCTTGACCTATATTCGCTCAGCAGTTCTGATTGTTGTAATCGTAGTATACAAACGTTTAATGAAGTCAATTTCGATTATTACAGAGACATTAAGTAGGTAGTAGTCTTCATATAGTACTGTTATAGCCGTAGTATTTGTGAAAAGTCATATAACGCGATAAGAGCAAAACAATACATAATGTTAGGTTTCCATTGGCACATATGGATGTTGTACGATAGATCAGATAAGCTAATAAATGTACAGTGGATATTCAATGGCTCGAACCCGATGGAACTGGACAAAATATTTCAACTTAAAGATTGTTCGATACAAGTATTTTTCAACATCATCCTATACATAAATTATACATGTATATACATCGAAATAGGATGTCAGCCGGAAACAGATAAGTGGTTCGCGCTTTGTGTGGGGTCCGTTTTAAATAATTAAGGTCGACCTACGTTTTGACAATTTATATCATTGACATGTATATGTTTTTATTCAGGTTGTGGCACATCAGTTTACTTTGAGATGAACAAAATAATATTATTGAACATTTTTTAGGGTAAACTATTTAACATTGTCCCCCATAAACTAACTTATTTCTGTTTTGAAGTCACATATCTCATTTGGTTATCAAGTCAGCAAGACCGACGATCGTAAACATATACTGAACGATATATTTTACCTGACTCACCCACGAATTAAAAATCGAAATGACTCGTTTATACGAAATCAAGACTTAGTATAACTTTGTTATTATGTCAGTTTTTTAACAACGTGTCTATGCAAAACATATTGCAAGGACTTTCACAGATTATTTTCAACATGAACGGTGCCCGTGTTCTTCATTGGGAAATGATTCATATCAGAGGTACATGCATATGTGTACCGTTCAGAAATGGAAACACTTGCTTATTATTGACACATTTGTATACCATCCTACAGTAAATATTCGGTTGATCGTATTTTCCTCCATGGACATGGTATAGTTTTATGTCCCTTAGAAAGGTGCTGTTATTTCTTTAGTTGATCAGTACATTTTAATGATTGGTTCTGTCTTGCATATCAATTACAAATAAATTATGAATTATGAACTCTTTGATTAACATTCTTCAAACAAACAACAAAGTGATGTCATACGTTTTAAGCATGTTAAAGTCATAATCCTAGAATGAAATAAAATCCGATATGCAGGAATATTATTGGAGTCCTCTTTCCTTAACAGTCCTTTAACGTTGTTGTGGAGTTTGGTCGTCGGATGAATGGTAAACTATTATATCTTGGAAACTTACACAATTGTAGTGACTAGGTTTGAGTTCATCATATAAACTTTGCAATTTATTGCATATTTATAAAACGTTAGGTGTATAATATCTTAGGTATACACTAGACCCTAAATAGTCATCAACACTATAACATTATCATTTGACAGAACTGTATCAGACAAAATCGTTAACATTGTATATCAAAAGCTTTGTACATTTATGAATATAACAGATGAAATATAAAAAGGTATCCATTCACAAATTGTTCATGATATAATTGCTCTTTTAATTGATAAAATAATTTTTGATTAGTCGGTAGTTAATCCAGTCAATCTTTTAAACTATTATCCTACAAGAATGTTTGCAATTACCGCATTAATCCAAAAATAAATAGATAATATGCAAACACGGTTATTTTAGGCAAAAAGTACCACAGAAACAGCGAACAATGGTCAAGGTCATTCCATTGTTTTTAAGGTAATATGCGTTATACAACAATTGCAGTAATAGTGTATTTTAACAAATCTATATTTAGCGATTTTGTCGGGCGTTAATGCATCTATAAATTACGATATAGTCTATGATTTTTGATTTATTAAAGAGAATGTACAATGAAATTGTTGGATAATTTAATGGTCACAAAAAGCGATCCTTGCAGGCAAAGAATAAATAAAATAAGTGTTGAATTCAGGGAAATATCAATTTAATTCCAATAAGGAAGAACAGTAAAATGTGCATGCTTACTCGTGGCAAGGCCGCTTGTGTCACTACCTCTTCAGTGCTCATTCGATTAAAAGATGATCAACTAAGATCAAGAATGTTTTTTATTTATTTTGCGATCGATAATAATAAACAGTTCAAAACCAGTTTATGATTGCTTTATAACGATCGTTTTATAATGTATATCCAACGGTTTTAAAATGAAATGACTTCCTTAGTTACAGTGTCATTGAATTATTCTGGTTTGATACATGTTTTAATTCAACAGTGGCTTTCTTTTTCAATTATGTAAATAAACCATGCAAGACACCACTTGGTAAACCTAGTCATTTGTTTGTTCTTGGCTTAATGAATTATGTTTCGCTGCAAAGGGAGGAGCGAGTTTTGGTGTGGGTTTTCATCAGCATAATGATAACATAAACACTCGTAACTTTAGTTTCCCCATCTTGTTTACTATATCAATGTTGTTACTACTGATCAATATAGTTACTAGGTACATCAACGTATCAATCTGCAATGTGCTATCATCATTATCATAAACAAATGAATTGGATTTGTTTTTAATATCAGTTAAGGTATCAGACAGCTTTTTCTGTCAAATCTGAAAGCAAAGTAAATTTCCAATTATACATTGTCACGAATGCCAAGTTCCTGTTGTTGTCAATTATGTCACTGTACGTATCGGATTTGCAACATTCAATTTGTATGTTATCGGTATCTTATACTTCTTTATTTCAGGGGATAAACCTTGTAAACTACTAGTAGTTCTTAAGTAGAACTGAGAGCAGATCTTTATACATAAATATATTTAAGACCAATTCTTTTAATTATTTCAGATCTTAATAGTTTATCTAAATTGCAAAGTATTTGATAATATGCATTGTGTTGTAACATTTTGTATTCGATAACATAACTCATTACATTTTTTATGAATTATGATATAAAACAAAGTAGTTGTTTACATTATGGGACCCATTACAAACGAGATCCTAGTCATCATTTACGCAATCCTTGTCTGGCGCTCTACTGTTTGTATAGCATGCACATTGCATTCCATTAGTAATTTTAAAATCTTAATTGCTTAACAATCCACTGTGATATCAAATCCGACATGTTTCCTGACTTAAATGATAATATCTTCGATTTTCTAACATTATCCAAATGTGTTCGGAACATATTTGTTGCATCAATGATAATGCATATGCAGTCTGTAAAATATTAAATGTGAAAAAAATTTCAGTCTATATAACGCTTCTATATAATGAAATATTTACGCAATCATCTAATTTAAATTATAAGGATTTTTCAAAATTATAAAATTGGCTATTAAAATTTCTTCCAAACATACCATCTCTTTCTGTACTCACTGACTTTATATTGCCACGATAATATTTGTTCCATCATGCCAAAATCACCAGGAAGACCCGACGCCACGCGCACTACTAAATACAGTGCACGAAATGTTGTTTCAAAAGCTTGTTGAGCGATAGTTTTCGTTTCGATTTCGGGTATATATGTGCAGATTTTATAATTCTCAACGATCGTCTGGCTATAAAGGGAATATATTTCGCCAATATGTAGATCAGTGCGACCTTCACTATTCTACATTACCTCAAAACAGTTCATGTAACGGTTACATGTAAAATGAAGAGCAACTTAAGACATTACGATAGTCTCGTCTTAACATTGAAGTCACTCTATGAGTTTTGTGAGATGATTTCCTTCCTTGAATTGACACTTTCGTAGCAATATCGGTTATCAATATGTGTGTGTATTATATAATATTGTCTGAGCACTGGCCAGAATAAATCTTATTTGGTGACTTTTATTAGATCAAACATTGATTAGATGAGATTGTGTGGTATTTCTTGCCGAGAAAAAATGCCAACACTGTAATTATGATATTGTTTATGTGTTGGTCGTAAATTCGGAATATATGTAAGCACATTTGTACAGATATGTTTTCCGGTGGTATTGAAAGATACTACTTAGAAAATTTAAAACTGTTTTTTAAGTCACATGATTATTTTTGTCTCTACGTCCGATATAACTTACATGTAACTTGTCAAACCATGTAGTAGTTTTATTTTAATGCATTTGACATTAATTGTATTATCCAAACTGACTATATCAAAACTATAACGGTGAAATCTGAGTTTAATCAATAGCCTATTATTTCTCATATTTTGTTTTGAATTTTTAGTTGTTCAGATGATTATGCAAGAACATTTGTTATTGTTGTTTTTGATAACTAATTCATCTTGTACATCTTGCCGTTAAAGGCTCAAAGAATATCTATTGAAATAAAATATTTGTATCAAATTGATGTTATAAGAGCTATGAACATCATTTATCTGTGAATGTAATTGGTATTTGTCATATCTTTATAACTCAGTAACATAATAGTGAATTGTTGTACTGGAAAGGTTACAATAGTTTTACAAGAACCCGCGAGACCAAAGTTTGATTCCAAATGGCTTTGAAACACACACAAAGAGGACTTATTGAACAAAAGTAATTCTTCCGATGGGGTGTTAAGCTGTGTACAAGAGGCAACACGGAGTGAACGTAAATATACCATTGTACTTTTATCTTATCCAAGGTCGACACAACACATTTAAACCTTGTTAACGATCCTGCTCATAATTTCCTATAGTGTGTGTAGTAATAGACAACCGAGTAAAAAGATAATTTAGTAGTATTTCTCCGTGCTATCTTATCTAGTGACAAATGAAAAAAACATATCAATTGTAATTTTCTAAAATTAATGGGGATTATAGATTGCAACTTCGGATGAATCAAACTGTGTATATGTGTTTATCACATCAAATGTTTACCACGTGAAATAAAATGTAAAAGATCAAGTTATAAATAACTACGGGTACTATCATATCAAAGACGCAACTGTCCTATTTAAAATCCGCTGTTGTCATGGAAATTTAAGTTTTCACTATACTTTCGTGGATGTTTAGCTATCCGAACGAGTAAAAAGCAAAATGAACGCCATCCTTGGTTTTGTTAAATCTGTGTTAACTTATAACTCAAATTCAACATAGGTTCAGATGGTATTTTAAATTTAACATTGTTTTAACAAAAGGTTAAACTTAACTTTGCTTGAACAACAGCAAACATGCTGTCAAAATATTAAACAAGTAGACAAGTAAGCCATTGTTATATAAACTAGTATATGATCTAACTTCAATCAGAAACAAAAACGTCAACACAAAATAAAACATTGATTTGGTTTATTTCTTTATGATATGAAGCATATAACTTGTACAGACATCCATAGGTATATGTTTATGTAAGAAACTATTTCAGAGGGAAAACATCGCCTATTCGTGTTTTAGACATATAACAATCTTTATATAAGTTTGTTACTATTCTTAGACATTCAAGTATCAACTTTAAACTATTCGTATACAGTCAATATCAGTTTAAAATAATTGAAACTGCATACATTGATTGTTCTGAGATATGTTGTATGAGTAAAGTTTAGTAATATCCTATTGGGGCATTAACTTTTTGTCCGTTTCTAATATAACATGATCTTATAGTGGATGTTTTTACCAACACTTCAAAATAAATCGCCTTTAAATCAGTAATGAATCATATTTGTATCAGCCTTTTGTTCGGATGGTTGGTTGGCTAGTCAGTCGATTGGTATGTTCTTTAAGTTGGTTGTTAGTAGGTTTTGTTTTGACAGTTAATGACAACGGGCACTGCCGATATCCCATGTCTTGGCGAATATCTTAGCAGTGCTTGTTGGTCGGATAAATGACCTCATCAGATCATTAGATAACCCATTGTCGTAGGGACCAAGAAGGCCGCTTGTCTTGCATAAGTACTAACCGTTTAATTTGATGGTGTAAGTGTCTAAATCATTAAAGTGGTCGACTTCAAAGCTTTCTGTACATTCTACCTTCCTTAAAGGGGTAATAACAATGTTCTTCAGTACAGCTGCTAACTAGACTTGTTTAATGTTTACTTAAACCTGCATATTAAAGACGCTTTATCATATATCATAGTATCAAATAGATAAAACCTTAAAGGTGACCGCAGCTGCATAACTTATGATATGTTTATATTATCACAACCGTACAAAAACAGTCAATGTCGTCATCGGGTGCATTCGGAACAAACAGGTAAACGGTATGCTGCAAAATAAGATTATCAACGTGTAATTGTTTATTGCAGTATTTTAATGTTCGTGATGTTTTGTTTTAATACACAACAGTGTTCAGTTTTATAACAACCCTAGTGTAATCATTGCCAAAATCATCAAACCATTACGGAACATTGTTTTTCAAATCTTTTAGAGTTTTGGATTATTTCAATGTAAACATATATGCGCTTGCACCAGTAAAATAATTGGTTAATCGTAAGTTATTAAATGGCATGTTTATTGTAATAGAGTATGTCAGTAAATATACAAAGTGTTCGCAATAGTTCAAGTAAATATTAGAAAGTATCTGTCCGTCCGATTGGATTGTGATTGGTTTCCCATCAGCCATATATATTGAACACTCTTTTCGTTGCTTTTCCTGTTGTGTGCAAGAGAAAAGTGGCCATTGATGAAGTCACGGGCTACAAAGTATATATAGCTTTCGCCAGGATCGTATGTAAGGCTCTCAAAGGTGGTCACTTTGTTATCCTCTATCGATGCGATGGTTGTAACACATTTATAAAATATGCAATGCTATTGCTTCCTTTCCATTAAGAAATGGAATGAAGATTATCGTCACAGTGTACCAATCAACCATTAATTACACACTATTCATATATAAAAAAAGGAAGTGAAGAGGTACACAACATTACATCAATTAATTAAATACTTGCTATTCAGACTTAAGCATATACATATACAAAGCCAAATGAATAGAAATAGACATGGAGATCTGTTATTATTAGGGTAAAAGATTAATTTAATATTATGAGTATAGAACCACATCTGATTAAATAATGTGATTATCCTTTCGTATATTATATGTTAATATATTACGTATAACGACATTGTACTAGAATAAATTATTCGGATGGTAACAAATAAATTATTCATATAATAGTCAAACGTTATACAAACACAAAACTTATGTTTACATTGTGGTTGCTTTTAAGTCGCTCAACAATAATGTTAATGTATTCTTACGTAACATCAGCCATATTTTCGAGAACAAGTCTACAACTACTTTAGAGCGAAATTAATAATTGACGTTAGCCTAACTGGAACAAAATACATTTCGGCATGCTGCCTTTATTTGTCTGTAAATAATATGTCGCAATGTCGAATCTAAGATTCAATCCTAATGTTGAAATAACTTGTGGCCCAACCCCTATTTCATGTTGAAATAAAATATGTTTAAACTATCTTAAGAAAAGCACAAGCGACTTCGTCTTTACATAAACTGTAAGTGTATAATCAATTTGATGTGGGTATCGTATACATCATTTCTTGTATTATGTTTGCCGACATATCCGGTACTGCATAAGGGCTTACTTTCAAGACGTATACAACTATTATTAGAAAAGAGGAACTAACGTGTTTTTATATAAAACTCATTATGATAATTGAAATATATCTCAGCTGGTGTTTCGCAAGGCTCTGTTTGTGTCCACTTCTATTGTAATTATATATAAATGATGTTGCAGACAATATGTTAATAGTTTGTTTGCTGATGACAGTTCGTTTTCTGTTTCTACAGCTAAGTATAAATGATATGGAAGGAATAACTAACCACGAATTTACAAATAGTATCAAATAAGTCTAAACAATGATTTGTTGATTTTAATCCAAGTCACAACATGAATTATCTTGTTTGCATCTAGTAACAAAGATCAACGACCTGTACTGAAATTTCATTATGTTCAGAATGAGTTTATTGAACATCATACACACCTGGGTTTAACATTCAGTTCTAAAATCCTCGGTATTATGCGTTTCTTAAAGTTCCAATTTAATCTTAAAACATTATATTAAGTATACATTTCTTACATGAGACCTATCCATAAATATGCCTCTGTAGTGTTGGACGGATGTACAAACTTCTGTAGTGTGGGACGGATGTCCAAACTCTGAAAAAGATAAGCTTGAAAATATGCAAAATGGAGCTGCTAGAATCGTTTCTGGTTTAACTCAGTCCATTTCATTAATGCCTTTAAAAAACAAAAATAGGATGGTTAGATTCACAAGATACACAGAAGTTTCAAAAATGTTTTATTACTAATATTAAAATGAATGAAGATGTAATTACCAGGATATCTATCTAACCTGAAATTTGGAACAACCTACCGTTAAAATCAGTTCCTCAGCATCACTTCTGATCTTTAAGAATACACTGTTGATGGCTTATATTTAAGACATCAGCTATTCTTATACGTCTCACACACCAATTAATTTTGTACTGTTCTACATATAGAGACATGCACTTCTGGAACACTGGATACATTACCAATGGTTCTAAAAGTGCCTTATTCCCATAGATAGTCCTCTGTTGGTCCAAATATGCAGAAAAAAACATTGGGTTGACCAGGTTACTTTTTCACAATTTCGATGGTTTGATGGCACCCCTTCATTTTTGACAATTCTGCCAGTTTGTTGCAGTGTATCACTACGCATCTTTAAACTGTTATAGCATCATCAAACAGTTCCCAGGGATCATCAAAACTTTGCAGAAATTATGAAAATGTTCCAATGTTCCCATATGCACAAAGAAATATGACATTTTATGCATTTTTAACAAAAAATTACCCGACCGCTTTACACAGTTCTAATTTCTTGGGCGTAATAATCTTGCTACGGTCATGTAAGGGAGGTAATTGTTCCGTAAGACCTATATACTACTTGATATGAGGTAGCAGGTCATTTTTCGCGATACATGCCAGGACATGGAACTCTTAAAGCAATCGAAATCACGATCTCTTTATCAATCATTTACGTTTAGCACCTAAAGTGATTGTGTATTTGAGACAGAGACTGCTGAACATTTTAGATTCCAATGTAACCGATTCACAGAGCAACGAATTACTTAATTCCGTACTACCAGGGATTCCATCAACTCAATGTCAAATGAATGCTGCGTGGTGATATCAGCTATATGAACATCTAAAACAAATATATATGTGTTTTGAACTGTCCAGACATTAATCAAATTAATAACACCAATAGATTTTCATAAGTGTATGCATTTCTTTGTCAAACATGATTGTGATATTTATAGCTCTTGGTTGACGTGTCTTGACTACGTGTAGAATCATCTTTATAACCTCACCTTTTTCTTTATCTCTTCCTGTGTCTGTTCCTTTTACCTAACCGTTCTAATAAATCTTATTTATGTTCTTTTCATGTGTAATACGTGGAATGACCTGATTACAATGATTTTTTTATAATGAACCATTTAAGCCCTGTTTTATCTCTGTATCAATTATTTATTAGAAGAGCCGTGACTAACGCTGTTAAGAACTTGTGGCTCAGCTCCATTGTACATACAATGGCACTTAGTACGAGGGGAGATATAAATCTAATGAGATGATTTTCTCTTGAAATATTTATCAGTCGTTTTGATACCAGGTTACTAGTCTGTACATGAAGCTTAAATCATTATCTACAAGATGCGTAAATAATAATCAGTTTAAAAATACATAAGCTCATTTGATACGTTACCCGTTCGTACACAATCGATAAACAAGCAACCGTTGCTGAACTAAATGAAAACAAGAAAGGATGCCTAAAGATTCGATAGAAAAACTCACAGCAATTAAATATTTACCTGAGCTGAAATATACACCACACAAATGTACGAAATGATGCAGCGAACATCTATAAAATCAGTCTGTTTCATTGGTATTGGTTTTAGATGGTACTCATGCTTCAAATTTGAATCTATCGATGTCGCACTCAAACACAGTCCGTCCATAATTTTAAGAGAAATACTAGTTATGCAACTTTTGTAATAAAGTGTTTTAAACAAGAGCACATGACCAAGTCTTAAATATGTTTAGTTTACGCTTTTTCAGGAATGTAAGTAATTTCTCTGCGAACTAGATTTGATAATTTCATAGTTAACGAAAAGTGAAACTTGCAACATGGAAGAAGGAGTGAGTTGTCAGACATATACCTTTAATTATATTTGTAACAATTATGATGCGTAGACTGACATCATGTCGGTTCGTCTGAAGCACCAAATTCGATCGTCTAAAGCATCGTTACGTAAACCAGTATCAAATTTGAGCTTCCTTTTGTCTTACACATAACAGTGACTGGTAGTTGAAAATGCAAGTGAAACTTGCAAACATGGAATAATTACTATTATTTTGGTTCAGAACATAGAACAAATTGATTTCGATCGCGGACATTAAACTTAGAATGCTTACATTGGGAATAGCGACTTCAGTGTTCAATACGATGCAATAAAAGTAAATGTCAGTTCACCGAAATCAAGATTAACACTTATTTAAGTTTGCTATCTTAATAAAAGACGCTAAATGAACATGTGGACTCCAGCAATAAGATTATTAAAATTAGACCAAACTGTGGAATGGTGACCTGCTGTCTCTCTGTGTCTCTGTCTCTCTCTCTCTCTCTCTCTCTCTCTCTCTCTCTCTGTCTCTCTGTGTCTCTCTGTGTCTCTCTGTCTCTGTCTGTCTCTGTCTCTCTCTCTCTCTCTCTCTTAATTACATCGTCGTCGTTGAATTATTGTGGTTTGATGTATGTATTTATTCTTCAACGACATATGGTTTCAATGATATAGTTAAATCAACAGCAACATTTCCTTTCCTTGTAAATACAGATATTGTGTTTATTCTTGGTTCAAAGGGAAGAGCGAATTTTGATGCACCTTTACATCAGACTGGTGCTAAGTATTTAAACAAGAGGCCCAAGAGGACCACAACGCTATACTGGCAACAGATGCTTTACAGGACCTCAATGCAATGCTGCATATAAAATATCTAAGGCAAGGCCTTGAATTTTCAGAAGGAAATGTTTATCAAAGATTGCTTAGAATGTGCTTATACGCCCTGTGACTGGGGTGTCTGTGGTCGAATGATGCTGGTTCAAGAACATGCCCAACACGTCCGAGATAATATGATTATATAACTGCTGAGCAAGTTTGGATTAGATCCAATGAAAAATAGAGGTACTATCGCCGTCTACAACATTTTCCCTATATAACTCTATGTAAAACGGTGACCCCCATGGTGACCCCCCTAATTTGACCCCAGGAACCCGACTTCAACAAAAATTTTAGGGGACCTCCATGCAATGCTACATGTAAAATATCTAAGGTCTATGCCTTGAATTTTCAGAGAAAATATTTTTTTAATTTTCTCTTAAAATGTGCTTATAAGCCGTGGCATTTGTGTCGAATGATGCTGGTTCATTACTCGTCCGAGATCTTGTGGCTATATCACTGCTTTGGATGTTTGGTTCAGATTCAATGAAAAATGAAGGTGCTATCGCGTATACAACTTTTTCCCTATATAACTTTATGTAAAATCGGTGACCCCCAGGTGGCCCCAAATTTGACCTCAGGGACCCAACTTCAATAAAACTTTTAGGGGACCCCATGCAATGATACATGTATAATATCTAAGGTTTAGGCCTTGGACTTTCATGAGAAAGCTTAAAAAGTGCTTATAAGCCCTGTGGTGGGGATTTTGTGGTTGAATGACGCTAGTTCAAGAACCTCGTCCGAGATCTCGTGGTTATATAACTGCTGTGCAAGTTTGGTTCAGACGAAATGAAAAATGAAGCTATCGCGTCTACAAGAAAAAGGATTAACAGACAGACTCTGTGACGGACGGACGACGACGGATAATTTACCATGACATAAGCCCTACTGGCCTTTGACCAGTAGAGCAAAAGAACCTGATTGGCCACCAGGTAGGTCAAATTTTACCCAAGGGTCATAATTCATAGCTTGACAGAGCTTCATGTAACAATACTCAGGTGAGCTTAAAATGGGGGTAGGATGGGGGTGGGGCACAACAAGATTACCAAATTTATACAGATTAAACCCATATCCTTGGAATTTGGAATATTAGCGGCGTTTTCATTAAAACTGGGTAACAAAGTTGAAATGTGGCAGAGGTTTTCATTCAATACAAAATAAAACATAATATATTATATATAATAAAGACATCAAAATACATTAATGTGACCACGTCTTTCTTGTTTTTCTCTAATTTAATGTTCAAACTTCAGAGACTGACTGCCTAACACCTCCTTGATACTCTTTTTTTGCCAGTCCATGTTGTACCTGAACATGCCAATGACAGAAGAAATTATTATAATTTTGTAAATTTGTCACGGATTATTAGCAAAAAGTTCCTTAATTTTCAAGTATTAAAATTCATATATTTGCTTTATAAGAATGACAAGCGTATTAACTCTGCTAAATAAAAATCATCAAACGTATTATAACTTGAACTGGTAAGCTCAGTCTATGGCATGTCTGACTATCAATCCAGTGGTCATGAGTTCATGTTTTTTAATCACCCTGTTTAAAGTAATTTTCAAGGATCTCATGAAGAGAGGTATGTATTAACTGATCAGCAGTTAGCCATCGCATAAAATTTTGTTAAATATTCAAACAGTCAAATCATAAACCTGTAGTAATCTTCTTTGAATAAATAGAAAATGTTTGTTGCAGGGCAATATCATTTTTATTTCACCATGGTTGTGCAGAATTATTAAATGGTGGAGCCATGGGTAAGCATAGTAGCACACTTCAGTGCTTCAAGAGTGCATTTTAATAGATATTGCACTGAATCAACAATTTTTGTTTTTATTTTATGATTGGAAACAAGATTATAACTGTTTAACTACTGCAATCATCCGATAAAATTGATAAAATCTAGAAATAAAAATAAATTTTAAAATTTTAATCAATAAAATAAACATGTAGGACATGGGAAGATTTGCTGATTAATATAGACTTCCAACTAACTTCAATTTGAAGAGCTTAATTTTCTTGGTTATAAACCAAACATTTCTGCAGCTAGTCTAAGACTGTATTGTTGTTTTTATATGGTGCAGAGTCTTTCAACAATTTTTCAGTTATAGTCGCGATGGTGTCTACTATGTTCGTGAGGCCGTATTTTGAGAGCTGTCACGCTGGAGTATCAGGCTGAAGACACATCGTTGTAATATACCCCACCCAGTCACATTATACCGACATCGGCTCTAACTAGATCTAGAACTATCTTCTTAATGCTAAATGCCAAGTGAGGAAGCTTCTTGTACCATTTTTCAGGTCTTTGTATGACCGGGCCTAGGCACCGAACACACGACCTTCTGCATGCGAGGCAGATGCTTAAACAATAGACCACCGCTGCAGTCTAAGATGGTCTAGAGATTCTTTCTTTGTATTATTTTCTGTGTAATGTACAAATCTTGTAAGAAACATTGCTATCATATTAAATGATGGCATGTGTATTTCATGCATTTGTGAAACGATGACAGAGATTCGAACCGATGCCTCTCATGAAAACAAAACTCAGTACTGGTTCCACCTAGGAAACGGAGTCGGGAGCGGTTCATAAAAGCTCTGAGCTTTCATCGCAATCGAGCTAAAACTAATGTAGTTTGTGTTTGGGCTTTATTGGTCAGCGCCCTATTGTCATATAGCTTAAGTTGTTACCTGTTTAATTTAAAGAAATAACAAATAAATAATTATGTTTGGTAGTTAGCATTAATATCTTTAGCATTCATCATTAGGCTTTAATAAATATTCATTTAGAATTATTGATTGAATATCTAGCATAATATTATGCCATTTAATGCTAATAAACTTATCAGTTAACCAACCTCTCTTTGTTGCAGATGCTGGAAGAACTCGGCATTCCTATCTTCACAAGTAACGTATAACTTTCCCACTTGTATCAGGGGTGAAAGACAATGATAATGAAATGCAATGTTGTATATATAAACCAATCATGAATACTTGATGGCCGAGTTCGGATTCAAATACACAACCTCTAATAACATATACAGTTATTAAATAGGAATAAAGATTATTTTAAGCAAATGAAAACATTAACATAATAAATCTGTTTAAAATTTACAAATTTTACAAATAATAGAATAAAGAAACTTAAACATTAACAAAATTTAATGGGACATATTCAATTTAGAATAGCCTTGTTGTATTTACTACTGATGAGTATTTAATATTTAAAGTTAAAAAAATATATAGTTGTATAGCATTTAAGTGTCACTTTAAATTTTGTTTCAGTGGAAAAGGGGTCACAACTCTTGTAAAATGTGACAATGGAATTTGACCCTGTATTTCCAATTTATACCTTGGCATATGACAACGGACCCGGTCTTACCTAGACTGTGATAGCCGTTTATACTACGGGGAATGAAGGTGAGACTACCGTGGCAGACGTCTAAAGTAATCCTATGGGGATTGGCTGATAACAATTAGAATGGAATGGATGGTGAACAACGACAGGTTTCTCGTTATTATTAAAAGTACAAATGTTACATCATCAACGAATTTAAGTATATACTTTAAAAACATCTAGTAAATCATGACTTTAGACTGGCTCCAGACATAATATAAATTTGGTTTTTATTACCTTGATTAAAAACTATTTAAGACTCCTTTAGTAATCTTAATAAAATGTTTGTGTAACAGGAGCTAAGTCGTATTCCAGTTTAAGTACAAAATTTATCTTTTTTTTTCTATCATCCATTAATTTATTTAATCTTAAACGCGTTCTCTCTGTATTCATTTGCAATATATGTTTGAAACATGTACATACATTCATAAATAAGCAGGCAGAAGCTAGTTTGATATTCTTTTTTAATATTTAGGTATTTAAGAATGGAACTTTTCAATATTGAAGATTGATCGTTATGTTGTTCCAGTAGAACTGACGCGAGAACAACTATCGCTCAGACCACAGGCCGCATGGCATTGTTTGTCCAAGTAAATACAATGTAGTGTTAACCCAGGCACCGATAAATATTAAAAAAATGGCGGCGTAGCTTCCAAAATCGATCACTGATTGGACTATCGACTTGTCTGATTGACAGCTCGCGTCAGGTTAATTGTCATATACTACATCTGTCCAATGGCGAGCAGTATTGACTCTCCTTAGGTGGGTGATACTGATATAATTGCATTATAAACATCGAGTATGTTGTTGCTTTTTTTTTTAAAATACGAAACCTACAACAAAGTAGCGTACTATAACTAATATATCAAGTAAATTTAAACCTGTTTTAAACAGCCAGTCAAAGGAAGGAGCAAAAGTGGCCTTTTAAGACAGGTTGTTGTTGAACAAATGTTAACATGCCTCCTGAGAGCAGATAAATGGGAAGTAGCAAAGTGGCTATGTAAGGCAAGTGGCTGCTTAATAGAGACGACCGCTTACATCGGATTGACTGAACTACTGACGTGCGTGTATGTCTTTACGATTATCATAATGGTAACATCAGTTTACAATATCTCAAGGTGAATTAAAAGTATACAACGTCGCTGTGAAACTTCATTAAAGCGGTTTATCGACTTGCTGGCTTTAAAAAAAATATGTAATACTTGTGTAATATGTGTGAATTAATGAATTAAATTGGTGATAGGTCGTTTTTCCTTTCTTAATGGTGACATTAGCTAAGATAAATATTTTAACAACCTGAAATTGAAAACCTTACACAAATTTATCACAATTAGGTTTTCAACGTTTTCCCAGAAGTAACGGTGGCTGGCGACTGCGAGACAGAAAGTGACATTACGGATGATAAAGAGGTTAACCCTTTTACGAAGACAGAAACTGAACGACTACCGGAGTTGTTTTTGTTAATTGAGTTTTAAGCCATTTTCAACACATTTCAGGTTATAAACGACATATCAAGTTTTATTGATTGTTGAAGACCTCAGAATCAATCTGAGTAGAACCACCGTTCTTCCGCAAGTAACTGGCATCTTTTTCACATAACGTTTTTGGAGCGAGCGGGATTCAAACCTACGACTTAAGCGGTGAGAGGCAAGTGATCTTGAGACTGCGTCGTAGACCACTCGGCCGCGGAGGACCCTATATTGAGGAGATTGTTGAGAGAGTTTTCAACTTTTTTTCAACAGTATGTCAGGTATATAACGGCGGTCAGCCTAAATACTCATTGTTTCGAGGATCTGCTAGACGGTTGGCCAGTATTCATTTTCATGTTATCCCTGTAGGTCACTTTAGTAAGTGACATTCTCCTCACATAGTAAATAGTTGGTCATTCGTGGCAGTAGAACAAAACTAACCATCACGGACACTGTAACTGGGCGGGTTTTCGAATACACGACCTTTGTATTGGCAGTAAGGCACGTAACCGGCTGAGACAGCTCGACCCGGAATAACAGTGAGAAAATATATATTCTTTAAGAATTCAAATACCAGTATGCATCGATTGAATAGAATTTATGACAAATCAAATTGGATTTCAAAAATCAACATTTAAGCTTTTGATTGTACATATAATTAAAAAAAGCAAGGCCACGCCTATTTCAAATAGAACAGTCATGATAGTATATTTTCCTTTGGTTACAGAGGGTACACGTATTTCTATTTTTAAAAATAAGTGACATCGATTAATGTTTACCATTACAGTCAAGTGAATACCTTTTGACCTGTGGATGCAATTGAATAATATGTGAAAATGATGCCAGTTGGGTCAATTCTATAAGCATTGTTTGTGCTAACCACCTTATCATGAAGCTGTAAAAAAACTTGAAGTATGCTCATATGAATGATGACATTGCGTGCACTTGAATAATAATAGGCTTTTTACTTGCTATGTTGGACTAGTATGATATAAAACATTAGTTGCCATGCATATCTATAGTTAGATATCACGTTTGTTTTGACAATTGTTTAAACATGAAGGCAAATTTGTTAAAAATTTATAAAAAACAAGTCAATGTTAGGTATATCATAAACTTGTTTATAAGTAGAAATGTATATTACAGGGTATAATTGTAATGAACTATAAAACGGTATTAATCAAATGCACAAAAGCGTGCAAATGATAAATGTTACATTTCTTACTTAATTAAAAGTAAACCTACCGAAAGACACCCTATCGCAAATAATAGTATAAAAGAAAGATGTTACTTCGGAATTACTGAATTATAATCAACGATGAGGAAGGACCGAAGTCTCTAGTATGGTAAAGATGTAACAACAAAACAGCAGGTAAATTATAACTTGCTTTCTATTTCAAAATGCCGATGAATTTTATTACATTATTCCTAAAAAGATACGTTAATTACCAATACATATATATACATCAAAACATATCTTGGAATACAAAACCGCCAGATACAAAGAAACGAGCAAAAAACAATACATGTCGTATGTTCTAATCTCAATGATATATATATATGATTTAAGGCTAGAATGAAATTAAACTAGGCGCCCATCATATTGATAAAACATTATATGGTTTTAATATATTATATAATAATTTAAACTTGTGTGACATTTGGAAATTATCCCAAGAAGACTAGAAAATGTTTATCACAATGTACCATAGCAATAAAGTTGACATGTAATTTATTCAGTCAACCATATGAGCAAACATGCTCCTAAGTGCTATATTGTTCATGTTTATAATGTTGAACATGTTTTACTATACTGTATAAAGAGTAACAGTGAAAGAAATATGTAATACTGCAAGTTATTTGAGAAGTTTGGTGTTGTTCTATATCGCTGTTTGATATGCATGTCACCTCGTCTGCAGTTGATCCACATGTTTTGTGGAATGTCACGTTTTCTAAATAAAGAAGATAGTTTTTATTGTTTGAAAATTTGCTTAGATACATTTTGTAGCATTTGGTTAAAATGCAATATAGTTAGAACTTAAAAGGTTCAGCTTTAACTTGTATAATAATAGATTTCATTATAACAAATCTAAACTTGGTTTATAATAATGTACGTATGTTGTAAAAGTATAGTTTCCTTCTAGATAAATCTATATATTTCGTTTCGATAAGATTTCTTATTTTGGATAGTTATGCATGTTTGAAAAGCTATATTGTAACTGTTGTATAACACGTGATGTTATGTTGTGTACATTTATTCATATATATATATATATATATATTTAGTGTTGTATTGTCATTGTAAATTTGTAATATGTATACGTTTGTTCGTTGTTTTGTATGTGTAAATGTATGCTCTCCTTGTATGGAGGAATAAAAAATTAAATTGTCCAGGAACCAATACATAAAAGGTGACGCCGAATAATATTTGGTAACATTTACCAGTCCGGTTAGAACATAAATCTACATATATAAAAACTTTATCTTACATATAAACTACATATCATAATTAACATTTGCCTCGTGTAAAATCTATGCCAGACATTAACAACACACTAAACCAGCAAAATAGGAAAATCGTATCCTTTAGTTTTAACGTATTATAATTCTAAAATTTACACTGCTGCGTGTATCAATAAAAGAATTATATAATTAAAAATAAAAGATCAGAACCAAATATGAAATTATTCTCGGGGGTGGGGGTGGGGGGGGGGGGGCACTTGACCTACAAATGGGAAAATATTTGCACTATAAACTTCAAAATATAGGCAAAAACTCTACATTGCAGCCTAAAATTAGGTGGTCAAAACACTACATTCAAACCAATTATAGGGGTCGAAACTTTTTATTCAAACAAATTGTATAGGTGTAAAAACTATATATGTAATCTAAATAAAACTTGTGTCTTCACAATGGCATAAGCTTGTTCCTAGCCTGGATCTCTAGACAGGAGGGGATTGAATTGAACCTCGGATTTAAAAATGGTCAAACGTCTACATAATTTGTCCAGAAAGGAGGATCAAAGCTCTACATCGCCTTATGCAAAAGGAATAAGAATATATCTATCTACTGAACTCTACGTCATATGTCCAAAAGAATGATCAAAACGGTAACAAATATGACTGTACTAACAAATATGAAGTGAGTGCCCAAACTCCAGGGAAATTATTCTTCTTGTAAGTAAATCTATGAATATATATGTTATATTGGTCATTGGTCAATTTACCTTTTTAGAATCACAGCTTTTATTATGCACAGCAACTTGACAGACAACATATTTCCAATATTTCGACCTAACGGGTCATCATCAAGGACAACATACTACATCTCAGTGATTAAAGCCAATTTGGTATCAATAAATGCATAATATGTTGTCTGTCAAATTATATATTTAATGATTGACAAAAACCAGTGACGTAAAAATATTGGAAACATTGTGTCTCAAATATATTTACTTACTTCCAAGCTGAAACTAACTTTAAATTCATTTGACATATTCAACTGTTACAGTGAATCATTTATGCTTCCAGTTATATTTGCGATCAGTCCATTAAATGGCACGTCATTGTCGTGTCTACTACAATCAACGTGTAACACTATATATGACTATAAACAAATACTCCAAGTCAATGTATTTTCTATTTATTTTCTAATGTTAACCAAACAATTTCCGTCATGCTATTTCAACACTGATTGTTTTAATTAGTATTCTCACGGCACTTAATACTATCACCAGCAAACACATCAATCAGTTATAGGATTAATGACCTAAGTGATCTATTTTACACAACCTATGGGAACTCATTAAGCCCTATTAACTAACTAACGTCAGATTATCATTTCCTTTATTTTATTCCCAAATGAACACAGTTAGAAACAGTGCTGCTCTTCTTAATTACAAATTTGTTTTCCGTGAAAATACGATTCAACAATTCCGTTGTTTGCCAAATTAGCTCATTACATATGATCATATGAAATTAGGAATGGAAATATGATGTTTACAAAATAACAATTGGACTGAAGCATAGATATAAACTGAAGTTGTTATTTATTTTCTTTCTTAAATTTTGTTTGTAGTTGAAAGCCGATATCCAGGTAGTGTTTCTGTTCAAATGGAACAAGCTAACATTTTAAATTGAGAATCAGCCTTTTTATTTGAATATCTCTCTTTTAATGATGGGTAAATAAAAATCGACATATATGGCACAATAATTTATCCTGGTTACATTTTCGATATTGTTAATGCGATCGACATTGAATTAGGTATACATTGTCAGCTTATTCAGTTTGCCAGAAAATGAGTCACTGTTGAGGTTCTAATTGATGTTTTATTGCAAAGAGCATGACATGTTACGTAAAGTGGTTTCAAACATTTACTAACGTCGTTCGTCTTTCATTTTCAAATGCAACATCGAGTTTGTAGACGTCCGTCCTAATCAGTTATTTCGATTTCCTTCAAAAGGGAATTTGATATTAGATCTTAATTTTTCTTCTGCGATTTATCCATAAGTATGCATAATATTCAATGATACGCTCTGGTTATTTCTAATGAAAGTGACTTGCTATAATTGTTGATTGTTACACAAGTATTGATATGTTTTAAATTAGACAACTTGGAATGTAGTTTACTTAAGGAATAAAGCCGCAATTTGAGTTTTCATTAGGTGATGAAAAACATTAGGCCCGTTTAATGTTCGTTAAGCCCGAAGGGCTTCTCGGCAATATTTAACTAGCCTAAAATTCGGCTTTTATTCCCTATATTTACATTATAATCTCCAGTTGTTTTAGATAAACATATTGCGTTAGTTTTGCCATTTTGATATTCAAAAAGCAAATTATACATATTAAACCGCAAAGTCAATGTCATGAATGTAACGGCGACGTTGTCAACAGTGGGAATGTAAATATTACATAGTGTCACCAATGGTAATATGTCACGAGTAATACTTTGTACTTCTTTCTTTTTTAAATTTGTAGCTATATATCTAGGATATAACATGATATACGGTTAATGAATCAGACAATTATGGCATATGCAAAACCGGAAGTATATAAGGACCATAACATTCACAATACTTCTGGTCGCAATAATGTGTGTTCTGTCGGGAGCGTGTGGCGTTTGTTTTTATTACGTTTAGCTAAAAATATAATTTTGATGTGAAGTGTACGATACAACAACAAATAAAAGAGAAAGAAGACACATGACACTTTTTCCAGATAAGATTCAATAATTATTCCGCCCACTTCAAATAAACATATAATTTACTTTTCCTAAAAATGTATATACTTTTGATATCAATAATATAATTGTGTACATGTGCAATGCAATGATTCAAAGACGAACCTGAGTGATTTCTGGAAATAGTCGCAGCAGGGACACTACGAGTCTCAATATATCAACGATTATCGAATAAATATATCGGTTTATAATATACCTGAGGCACTTGTCTTTGATAATAATCATAATTGTAGCAATGCCAATTTTTGTTATGTGTTCGCCAAAAATGACACTACGCGAATAACCTTCAACATTACTTTTCTTATTTTTTTAACTAATTTTGCCATAACGAGAGCTACAGTATTTCAGACTGTCGAATTGATTGTGAACAACTATTGGTTACTCTTTTTAATTAGAAATACAAGACTATTACACCATCAACCTATTTAAGTATATATTTAAATACTTAAACAAACGAAAAGCATCTAGGTGATGATAACTTTAGAAACACATATATTTGGATTCATTCACAATACTTAAAAAATATTCAAGAGCAGCCAAAATATGTTTTTATATAGTTAATCCTAGGAAAATGTTGTAGTAACAGTCTGATCGTATTCAGGTTTACATATGAATTTTGACAAATTCTCAAAAATGTTCCCTCTGTTCATTTGCAAGATATATTTGATATAATATATATATTCATTAGTAAGGAGATAATAGAAGCAATGCGATAAATGTGTAATTAAGTATGACACATGTCTGGGTTGAGGAATAGGGTAACTGTTCTTGTCGAAGAAAATATCTCAAGATATAGTGAGATAAGTAGCTATAGTTCGCTAAATATGATACTACGCGAATCCTATCTTTGAAATAGCTAGGTATATTTGCAGAGAGTTTATTATTTTCGCACTAGTTCGATTATATAATTTATAATGGTTTTCAATAAAGCTTTGAGATATTCCAACTATTGTTCAAATAACTATGTTTTATCTAACAGATAGTTGACCGTTTGTGTGTTAACATTATCATATTTGTATAGTATAATGACATTTTCAGTCAGTAGTTTTTAAAATCTGAGTTATGTGTGGTATTTATTTTTGAGCTGTAAGAAATGCAATAAACTATTTTAATTTCTTAAAAATTACTTTTAATAACAGTTTAAAGTTTATTTACAAGTACAATACACATATCTATATATTTTTTAATTAATTTGTTCTGATGCATGTATATATAACCCTAATAAATGACAAAATCAGAAAATTCCCATTTCAGATATCTGCACTCGTGGGTGTTCATGAAGTACGAAGCGGTGACCATTATTGACATTTCTTCTCTGTGTTTGCTGTCTTGGAAAATGTGTCTTCTGAAATCTACGTCATCATTTCGACTTAATATTTTTTTTATTTTTCATTAGATATAAAACCAAATTTTGTTAAGATGAATGCACATTTTGTCAAACGCTCATTGCTATATCTTTCACATAGTACATAGTAAAATAGCATATAACTGCTGATTAACGATATGAATGAAGAGTTTAATGATTTATTCATGGTCTCATGAAACCACTTAAACTAATAAAATCACAAAAATAACTTAGAACGATGGACGTACTATATTACGCAATGGAATCAAATTATTAAAATAATAAGGTACATTGAAATTTCCTATAAAAGTAATCATTTGTTATTATCTAAAACTTGTTAAAACTAATGTATTGCGACAAATCAATGTATTTTTCCATGCAGTGCCTTCAACTGGAAATGTCGTCTGCTGCATCTATAATGAGCGTGTCAATTTATTTCAACAGATAAACGTCCGTCTGACAATGATCGATGTTCTGTTTGTTATTTGAATAATGTCCCAAATGTGGGTTAAATAACGACAGGCAGCTATTATATTCTCCTATGTTCCAAGCACATACGTATTTAGTAATGCAACTGTTGTTGATAAGTTAAATGTAATCCAAGCTAGCTGAAAAGGTCTGCTGCAACATTGTCTCAACTGTGACATTATCATTAGAGAATACACTTTCCTGAACAATATTTTGTAGGAAAAATCTTAGAGGTCTCGATATCTTTACGATAAATAAATCGTTATGCTACCCTATCTACAGAATCTTCCTGCCACGTGAAATACACATTGTATAGCATTATTTTTAGCAACGCGAGTAAAAGCATACACTGTAATATACTGTCATAGAATGGCTCCACATTAGAAAATCAACACATCAAGAATCGCAGTTTTAGTATTGCCCTCGATCTTTTGGGATAATGAAGTTAGTTATCTTACCACCAACTGGGCACTTTCCTAGTTACACTATCTCTATGTTACGCTTTTATTATCTTTACACCGTCATTTTCTGGAGAAATTACCGAAATAGATCTAATTTGACAATTTATACTAGATCTAGCTTTGATTTGATTCCTCAGAATTACTCATGTGCAAAATGGACATAATGCATGGATTAGCACAATCACATTGGTCATGAACTCGGAAAAAGCATGAGCAAATGTGGTCAGATTTTTATTTTTTTCTAATATGAGGCATGTAATCACATAATTGATGGTAAAGTTACGGTAGAGTTTGGATAGCTAAACATAAAGATATCTAGTGTATCAGATTACTATCAAAGTTTTTTTTCAATTGAATTGAGTATATTACTAAACTACTAAAGTACTTAGCTGATATATCTAAGTAAATTGTGTTAGGAGAGATATTATTTTGTACAAAATAGCAAACTGCATCGATTATATAATAGGCAAATAAACAATTCTGCCAGCTCGTCTTTGATTTCCCAAGGTACTGTAGGGTAGATGAGAATAATGGCAAAATTATAAAGGAAATCTAACTATGGGAAAAGTTATATAACAAAAAGCCAGAATGAGATAAAATTAAAAGACGTAATATTTGAATACACATTACCCATGACCATTTTAGCAATACGTTTGCGCAGTTTCAAGTTGTCATTTCTTCTGTATGAATGCAAATATTGTACGTTTAATGAGTATTTAAATAAATAGTCTGTTTGCTGCTGTTGTAGCTATTTCTATTAAACGTTACTAAAAGGGTTCACAGTGGCTAAGTATTCTACCGGGTGTCTCAGGATGACGTAAGCATCCACAGCTGAGTTCGTAGATTTCAGTCCCGCATGGTAAAAAACTTTATGTTTGCCATTTATTTGCGGAATGACGGTCGTTCTACTCATATTTACTCTGAGGTCGTCCTTCACCAATAAAACTGAATATGCAAAGCATAATCTGAAATGTATTAGAAATGGCGTTAACCCCATTCAAAATAAGATTACCTCTCCTGTTAGGCACTGACAAACTTATGGTCGAACACCTGATGTTCGCACTTCTAATAACGTGCCTATGACCCATTTGTATGTATACATCTGAGCCTCATAGAGAACACAAGTGTTGCTATAGGCACATATATGGTGTTGTTTAATGTGAGCCCACTCCTGAACTCGAGCCCGAGCAGATCTGAAACTGAATGCGGAGAGGGTTGCGCGCATAACGACAAAGTTTATTCCAGATATGCTCAATTGTAGACATGTCTTAAGACAATAATCCAAGACAATAACCTTATTCGGCACCAAGAACTGTGCGATTAAACGCACAGGAGCATTACAGACTGGCCAAGTGAGAAATGACGTACTGACAGTGGAGGTCTATAGGCTGTAAGCACATTGTAAATCTATGATCGAACATTCACATTTTGCATTCAACATCTCAACTTGAGATTTTCCTCAACTCAACTTTTTTAACTGCTATAACTTTATAAGTGTGCATGTTATCTCTTACCAATGAATAAAGATGTGTTGTGGATTCAATTTTGTGTAGTCTTTCAGTGTGTTAATGAGGTCAAGTAATCATGAAGAGAAATTAAGAATTTTGAATTGATGAAAATCTCTACTTGAGATGTTTAGTGCAACCAAACCCTGGTGAACTTTGACTTGATGAGGTCGATCAGACGTATCTGACAATTTTTAGATATCTCTCTTGGCAACATTACAAAGTTATTACACGTGCGTTTTCAAAGCTTTTCAGTGTACACACTTAAATTTTTTGTATTTTTGTATATCCGAAACACCCTTATGTTCTCAAAACATAATATAAGACAGTTGTATTAAATATGATGAAATTCTTTTGTTTTATCGTTTATGTAAATACCATAATTATTTGTATAGATGTATGAGTGTGTTTGTTCGTTGTTTAAATTGAATTTAATTGATATGCAACATACAACATAATACACGTATGTATTGTATAAAGGAAGACTTAATCTGAGTAGAAACAACGACATTTCAATTTATGTTGGTAATCGATTCATAGATAGATATTGCAGTTCGCAGTAATCAATAGGATATCTTTCCCGATATCACCATGCTATCGCTGTAGGTACTCATCACCATTAAAAATACACTGAACTTGAATAAGCAGTCTCAAGTAAATTAATAGTGTGGAATGTCTCTTTCTCGATTTCTTAATATATATTGTCTTACTATTGGACATACAGTCACTCTACAATTTGAGTCGATCATTTAATTATACTCTATGAGAAATACGTATATAATGTAAATGATATAAGACTCATAGGTACATTTAAATACAAATCAATATATAGCGTATAAGTTATTGCAAGATATGTTTCAATACACAGTTGTGCCCCTTATTGGCATGGTAACATGATTCTTGCACTTAAGAAATATTTTCAGAATGTTTCATAGGCACTGAGCTTTCTTGCTGCAGATGAGTGAAGACAGAGCTGGCATAGCATATACGGCAATAAGACATCACTGATGTTAAAATGTGACTTGTATATGGTTTTATCAGATGAATGTATTTATGAGCATTAAAGGACTTCAATATACAAAACAATAGAATGTCACTGTAATGTCTTACAATAAACAAACTAACCAACCTACCAGTTAGTATTTTTATGTGCGGATACATTTCTGCTATGAGTTTAAAATATTTACAAAAAATATTTCGGAATTGTTGACGTGAAACTTTGTCTTATATAGAACAAAAAACAAAACTCAAATGTGTTGTGAGACCTGTACAGGGTTGTTCATGAGTACAAATTTTGAATCTTTGAATGTCATTCAATTGCATTTGTTTTAAATATTCAAGATTGAATGCGCCAGTTGAACACTTGTGCTTGTCGTATTTGTAATTGTAATAAACCATTCAAAATACCAATATTAACGATGACAATATGCAGCGTATCAAACTAATAACACTAAAATATAAAAGAGAAACGAGACTCATGGCAATAAATTGAGATTAAACTCAATAAACAAAGGCCGTTCCCCAATCCTCATACATTATGTGTGCCATTAGGAACCATTGGCGGAATTAAGCTTGCTATCAGAATCTATACATCAGAATCACAATGAGCCTCTATATACCAACGATTATCAAATTACACTATCCGGTTATGGAATAACGAGGAAGTTACTCTTCTGTTATAACAATAATTGTGGTGATAAGATAATTTGCTTTGTATTAATGTGACATGTGTGTGTGGGAAAAATATCAATAGTATTTTATTCATAGCTATCACATATTTTACCGTGCAGGAGTATAATAAACCCATAACATATTTTCGATATTAGCCTAGTGTAATATCACTTCTTATTCATCGCTCGGTGTTTTCTGTATAGCACGGCTCTCGGACGTAAATTGCTGACGCACGATCCGACTTGCACGAATAAATAAATGACGTTAATTTGTCATGGTTAAATGACGTTATATTGAGACGTTACGGCATATGATGATTTATGGAAACAAATATGCCCGATTTTTTCTCGTTACTAATTGAGTAGCTCTGTTAAATAAATTGTAAACTTTTCCTGAGTTATGTGATAAAATGAATCTTACATTCGTGCTCATTTATTATGGAATGAGCAAACTTGTTGGGATAATGATATAATGCTCGACACCGCATAATATAACTTTTCCATCTCGTTTAATAATTTCAATAATAATAAGTCATCATGCAAGATCCTGTATTTATAACGTTAGTAACCTTCATCCGTTTATTGTCTGAAGAAAATATCTTTTAATGATAGTATCGGTCCAACATATATGGCGATAGGATAAAGTGTCACGTATGTTATTAGATGCGCGTGCATCGACTTTTCGCTCAAACCTTCAATAGTGTAAGATATTTAACTATAACTTTTAGTTGATTTATAACAACAGAGGTCCTTCGTTGCCGAGTTGCCTAAGGCGCCGTCATAAGGTCTCTTAACTTTCACTGCTTAGGTCGTTTGTTCGAGTCCCGCTTACTGTAAAATCTGTATGTGATACAATTTGCCAGTTACTTTCGGAAGGACGTTAGTTCTACTCAGATACATTCAGGTATTCCTCCATCAATAAAATTGGATATACTTTAAACCTGAAATGTGTAGGGAATGTTGTTAAACCTCATTATATATATATATATATATATATATATATATAGAAACAAATGAAGA
This sequence comes from Panopea generosa, assembly GCA_029582155.1. Lineage (NCBI taxonomy): Eukaryota > Metazoa > Mollusca > Bivalvia > Adapedonta > Hiatellidae > Panopea > Panopea generosa. Next base: position 10,671,425 of record CM055901.1, on the reverse strand, counting down.
ACACGAAAATCTATTCAATAATCAACAATTCTGTGCATCCAGATACACGATTTCAAAATGCATCGATTAAGTAATTTGAGTGGTTATTTGTAAGACAATATTTTATATTTTGAATTATATATAAAAATTTGAGATAACTTAACTACATTTGATTCAACTAAATATTTAATGATAAATAAATACTACTACTTGATAAAAAATGACAGTTTGCACTTATTATTCAACACTGAATAACAGGAATGCCTATTGTAATCCCTTATTTCAAATACGACCTCAATAAATCAGATCTATTTCCTCATCTATTAAGTTGATTGTTTTGCTATTCCAAATGAATGGTTATTACGTTTCTACTTCAAAGCCATTCGCTAACATAACTTTAACGTCAGAACATCTGAGTTTAAAATGATTACCTATAGGGTGTATATTTAACTGTCTAGACCATGTTTTAACTACTTCTTATAGACATATTACCATATGTAAACAGGGATAACGACAGCAATTAAGTTCACCTACGTCGTAACAAGTCTACAACCGCAACAGTTTGACATTTAAAATGTTATGAGAAATGAGAGGGGGGAAAAATTTCCATCATTTGATTAATTTACGATTCGGCTACCGGTTGACTAAACCTCTGAACTTAGAACTTCTGTTTATATGGAGTTGTTCAAATATTGTAAGACTTTTTAAAATTAAAAACAATTATATTTGAGAATTTTACATTTATTTTAAGAATATTTTACGCAAATTTGAATTGGGAAAATGTCTGAAATACATATCATAGTGTGCACCATGTGGAAAACAGTTCTAGTTCGCAATTACTGAAATACATGTAATTTAGGAGAACATTTATATCGAGGTCTAATTCATTAAACTATGTTTTATATATTTTATATATTATGCTTCCCAAACTTACCTCAACGAGATGGAATTTGATACATTATCAAAGTTTGCTAAAGAAATGCATGTCATTTCCAGGCTTGAACATATATTTTCCTAAGTTTGATAAAGGCGTATAGATCACTTCAAAAGGGGTATTCTGATAAGAGTTTCTGGATAGAAAAACAATGGATTGGTTATCAATTACTTAAACGTTACTTGTTATTTGTATTATCCGTAAGGCTTTACCTGGCATTCATTCGCCAACATATTCGGGAATTTGAACGCTTTCTCTGGGTAGCTATCCATGAGTGTGCCACTATGCCGATTTAAAGATATTGGTATCTATTTGTCTAACAGTAATATCGCTATTTGCGGACGGACATCAAAAATCATTTATATGGTATACATGGATTCATCATCAGTGACAGGTAAATCATAATCAACAATTATCATATTCAACTAGGCTGTTTAAAGGTCTGAATGATTATAAAGTTAACAAGCATTAGTTAAGTTTGTTATATAGTTAAGATATTTAACAAATGAATATCCAGATAGTTGACATGAATCACTTAGTGTTATACTTTTTTAAAACAAGCTGAGTGTTGTTATAATTTGTGAAATGGATATTTGAGTGCTGACTTGGATGTAAATAGTAATGTAATACGATTCCATATCCAATTATTGAAATTACTCAATGTATTTAAGATTAGAATAAAAAGACACACCTAAACACACAAAACAAAAATAGACGTCGAAATATGGCAAACAGAAAGGTGCACGTTATGTCTGAATATAACATAGATATTGTAATCCCAGTGTGTTATTGCATGTTACATTGGAATAAACAAATCAGCGTTTACTTGTATTGAGTATATATCAACAAAAACTTGTAAAAAAAGAATAAAAAAGAAAAGAGTAACAGCAGCATAGACGTGTCAGGTATTGAACAACAATAACGTGTGGAGTTATAATATATATATTTGTGAGTTGATAACTATTAAGTGTTTTCGGAAATTTACTTTAACAAAAACTGTTAACACCCCTTGGAAGCACCGAGCAGTAAATGTCTCATTTCACAATTATCTCCTTTTGGTGATAGAAGCAAAGTTACTGTTCCTTGGACATTGGAGGTGTGTAAATGTGTTCGGCTCTTTGTTTTTAAAATGCTTATAATGGTAGTTTCGTTCTACAGATGATAACGGTGAGACATGTTCGTAAGATATGTCAAGATCGGATGACACTGGTGCTGTTGGATGAAGAAACGACAGTTTGAATTTGTGATATATAACAATATCAGTCGAAATTCCAGAAACGAAGTGGTGTTATTTAATTATTTTCAATTACGAATAAGCGGTCTGGTCAATCCTTTGTTTTTTCTAAATATTTAGACAAACATAGATTTATCTTTAAAATCCAGACACCATTGACACTGTGTTCAGTGATATAAAAATACATTTCTCTAGATTTCTCAGTGCAATAAATGGTTGCGTTTCTTCACGTGGCTTGTTTATGTCTTATTTGCACCGCTTGATTGGTAGTTCATACCCTGGAAACACTGGAAAGTAAGCTTCGTGATTCAATAGAAGCCAAAGGTACGACACACACAAATTAGAGTACAAGTTAATTATGATAACCAAACCAACTGTATTGTGTGTTTAGAAACAATGTATACAGTGCCTAGGTTTAAAACTAAACATTGTTATGAGCAAGATAAGAAACTAAATTTCATGCCAAATGATGACAATGTTTTCGTTTAAGTTGTTTATCGGATTAGTTGTTTAAATTGTAAGGTTGTGCATATCGTAGAATAACAAGCAAAGTGATAAACATATCAGAAACATTAATCTGATGACTTATCACTTGAACCAAAGAACGTTCATCTTTGTCGGTATCCAAATACAAGAACATAATGACCAACAGGAGACGTTCAAAGGACACGCCGACCAAAGTGCAATACTATATAATCAGTATATAAAACACTCATAATCAATACACATCATACTTAAATACAGAATAAATGACAGCAGGAACCAGGCATTTGAACGAATAGTTACAATACACAACACTGTAGAGCGCGCATCTTGTAAACGTATACATCCCACCTCACTCTTCCCCCCGTCGTCAAATTGTTAATTAATGTATTTTCGACATACTACTCTAATAAAATCAGTAGCATGCTCACCATAGTGTAAATGCAAATTGTCAAGTAAATATGCGAATTTACAAATTAAAAAAACCTCAGAATGTCGATATTCAATTGTGTTTACATAATTGCGGATATTTCCCTAACAAATGAGCTCCAAATAATTTAGATAGTTGGCATCTGGTCTTGTATTCTTCATCATGCATGTAGGAAATCGCATAGACGTAAAAACGTAAGCATGTACATTGACAGTAATGAATATATAGACAGCCATCTAACACAAACAGAATGATGCTTGTATCTTGAAAAAGCTGATATCATAGTTATGGAATATGAGAATATGCAGAAAAGAAAATGCCAAATGTAATCCATTTTAATTACCCTTTTTTGATATTCGTACAGTCGATTAATAAGTATATATATATATACGTATGTACGTGTATTTATCTGATATAATAACTGACGATAGGGCAGTTGTATACAATAAACCACTTTCAGGACACTTTTCCCACCACTCAAAAATGACCAGCTCACCCAAGCTCGCCGATTATTTTTAGGTGATAGAAAAGTTTCGCTGCAAGTGGTATATTGTATATTACTACCCCACCCTACTTAGACATCCAAATCCGTAAACAGAACCAAAGCATTGAAATCATTTGAATGACCACTCCATTTTACATATGTTTGTTTCTTTTTGCAATCACGTCTCAATATTTTTTCTATTCTAAATATTTCTTGATTTAATTTAGCTAGTTCTTGTTCGTAGAATGATCCCATAGTATTTACGTTGTTTAAATCTTTCAGAGGATATGTAACAGGTTCTGTCTTTTGAATTACTCTAACAACACATATTTCTTCCGTCTAGTTAGGAGTGTAACCCTTTTCAAATTGTTTTTTGTATTTACTTATTTTAACCCTATCATCCATTTTGAAAGATATTCTAGATGTCTGTGATTTTTTGGATTTGGTAGGAGAATACAAATAATGTTATACCTTTTCTTTATTCTTTTTCATTCTTCCTTCTCCAGGAGACGTACCAATACTGCCATGTTTGGTCTTATTATATTTTGAGATTATTTTAGACAGGACTTAATATAATTATTTGTATTATTTGCAGTGAAATGCCTCCACATTAATCTCTTCATAGTCCTGTTATATCTTTCAATAATTACTGCCTTTCCTTCATTAAAGGTATTGTACATTTTACCATTGTTATCAACCAACAAGTGCTTATTATAAAATTCACTTCCTCATCAACCCACAACTTTTGAGGTCTTACATTTATCTAATTTAAAAGGTCTTCAAATGTCTTCAAATGATTCAGCTACCTCCAAACTAGTTTTATTCTTAAGCGGCACAATCCAAGCATATTTACTCAAGACATCAATTACATTTAATAGATATTTAAATCCTTTGTTGTAATTGAGAAGGTATGCATATCAATCAACTCAGCCGACCTTGTATCATCCACACCACTTACAATGATCCGGCGTCTCGGAAATTTTCATTTAATAGGTTTTTGTAATTCATCCGCTAATTTACTACCCCAAGACGCCGATTGTAACGTTGGTCTTTCCAGTTATTTTAGCCCAAACCAAGTTTATGTTTTATACCAATAGTTCGTTTAACAATTAAATTTTTAGCTATTTTTTCACCAAATGATTTTGATTTAGTGTTCTTTAAATACTCCAACATTTCTTTATCATAAGTAGTAATATTATTCCTTATTTTTTGGTATTCCACAAGACGCGCAAATACTCTTTTGCATCAACTTTCCATTTTAACTGTAAAAATTCTAGGTTCTAAATCTTGTGTTACAGTTTTTTCCTTTACACAATAGCTTCTCATTTATATATTAATAAAATATTTTTTTCGGTTTGAATGGCTTCAGCATTTTATACAAAACATCATACATGCTGTGCCCATCTTGTAATTTCTTAATGAAATACAGACAGAAGTAATCACACAACACACTGTTTTTGTCTTGATATTGTATTGTATTGTATTTAGTAAACATGTTTTATTTCAACTGGTGGGGGTAAAGCAAAAGGATCGAAATAATTATTATCATAATAACAAATCCAATGAATTCCGGGACCAGACACATCATCTAAATTAATTCATTGCTGAATACCCATTTAATGACGTACGTAGAGTTGTATCTCTACTAAACACCCCGCCGAAGTTACGAATTTTTAATATCTTAACCAATTCTTATACATGTATGTCGAAGTTGTTGATGGGCTTATTCGCATTTTTTTTGGGGAACCCAATTCGGAGTCCCCTTCCTCTAGGCGGTCCAATTTGAAGTCCTCTTCCTCAGAGAGGTCCAATTCGTAGGCCTTTCTCTCCAAGCCGGAAAGCATTACCCCGTCAAACCAGAAATAAGCGATCCGATAAGAGGTATTCCCAACGAAGTCAACAAACCAAGGAATCCCCCATTTTACAATTTCTTAGCAGTCATTTGAATATTGTTTGATTTTCCGAGTTTATTGATATGAGCTTTGTTCAAATAACCAGAATTGATGAGTTTTCTCTTACTGTTATTATGGACTGAAAGCATTCCATTTCCGAAATATTTTTATTGATTCCAGTAGACGTCAACCACTTAATGCACCAGTAGCCAACGGAGCGACAATTTTTGGAATACATTTAGCAGCCATAGGTAAAACACGACCGATCAATCCCGCCAATGCACCAAGGAATCCACCATTTTTCGCCTGAGCGGACATTTGAGTCTATTTATTTAAATCTAATCCAATACCCAATCGATTTGCTTTGTTAATTGTATTATTTGGTAATAAGTTAACATTAATGGACACTGCCGCCCCGGCGATACCACCGTAAAATTGATTATTTTTTAATCTCAATATTAATTTCGCTTCTTTCATTAAAAGCATATGCTAAACTTTTCTTCTGTCCATCTGTTAAATTTACTGAATATAAAATGTATATCATATATATTATATTTACATTAAAATTAATTAATGTCCTACTTTATTTATAACGACGTTTTATTTATACATGATAATAGCATACATTTTGTAAGCCCCACCAGGAAGAACATTAAACTTACAACTTAATGAGATTTGTTTAGCATCAACAGTAACACTGTCGCTAGAACTACAACCCAAGTTAAAATACAAAAGCCCAAATAAGTGTTTAAAATTTCTTCTATTTAGCAACGATCCCGTATTTTTGTCATTTTATTTATATAATAACATATCTAAATATTCTAACAATACTATCTCTACTGTATTCAGTTTATTGATAATATTCTCCATTACCTACTTCCAATCGAACAGAGTGTAAATAACAATTTGAATTATCAGGATTGAGTTTAAATATATCAAAGAGATGTGAAATTTTTATTTGACTTTTCTTTATCAGTTCTTTGTTAATAAATGAAAACATGTTTCGGGTCCTTGACACCAGCAGTTATATTCCAAAGGATTAATTTACCTGCTGGGAACTGGCTGATTCTTGTATCATTTCTATATGGTAATACCTTCTTGTCGGAAGCATGTGATTTTCTGCTACATACGCTATTTCATCAGAATTATATGTCATTTTTGACACCCAGAGCACTACTTTTGCAATAACAAGTTTTCAATCACCAACAACAGTTTTTTTGAAGATCAGAGTATCATCTTCAGTAATTTTCAAAACTATTTGTATTTGACTAGGAGGTAACATATTCGTTTCTAAACTTTCAAAAAATGAATACTTATTTAAAGAGATGGTTGTATTTACTATTTTATTTTCTATAATTGAATTATGTCGTGGAAACCTGAGATTATAATCAGATTGGGTCTTATCAATATCTGTTTTCGGACCTTTATTAAAACGAAAATATTTACCTGTTCCGGTGGTTTCAACATAGCCATTAGGATAGTTCAAGTACATCTTTAACATCAATTAGCCTGTACAATCTATTTCGGTCACAACTTCCCATTTTGCTTTATTTGAAGACTATTTATTAAAGAAGCAGAATCATTAGTTAAAGCAATTGCATCAGCTGCTGCAAAATCCGCTCCATCTGCGAGCTTATTTACTCTAAAATCAACCTCAAAATAAGCATTATACCAATCGAAGTTTGAAGATCTGTCATTGATAGTAAATTGGTGTCCGCTTTTTAATTGTCTTGTGCCGTTTCCAGGAAGTGAAATAGGTGCATCTAAATGGACTGGAACATATTCATATCTTTCACAATAGTTTTTGCTCCTGAACATTCTATATTAATTGGTTGTGAAAATAAATTAAAGCAAATTTTCGATTCTTTTTTGCCGACACCATCTTTGTGTTTTGTTTTTTTTCTTCACCATCTCGTGATTACTTTTATTCTCGGTCCTACCAACCTCAACAGCCTTAGCATTCTCAATTACACCGATCTTGTCAACTTTGTCTTCTTGACCTTGCTGGTTTTATTAGCGCTTCGCGTCGTAATCTTATCAATAACTCTTTTTCCAATGTCATCGCCCAGCCTACTCGATCCAAATTCTAATGCCTTTTCTGCTACGTTTTAGCAACATTGTTTTAGCAACACTTTTAGCAGCATTACCAGTAATTCCGCTTATGATTGAATCAAATAAACCTGCTCCGGTTAGAGAATCATGATAAACATATATACCCTTTTCTCTATTTCATTTCTTCTTCACTAATCCATTAGTCATTATATTAATAATTCTTTTAAAACGAGAGAGAATGAGACGTGAACATCATTAAGAATGATTATTCTAATACTATTAATAATAGATTCATTTACTTCACAAAATCCAACGTTAGTGGTTTTCTTCTGAATTAATAACTTCTAGTCAGATTGGCTGTACTGAGATCGTAGATAACATCTGAATATGTCCCCTCTACAATACTATTATTGATTAGGTCACAATGCACATAAATTGTGTCTACGGTCACTGTAATATTGGAAAAAGTTTCCCAAACTCAGTTTCCCTCTCAACTTCCGGTTCAAAACCAATAAGACTACCAAAGTTTGAATCCCTTAAATCAACAGCGTAATTTTCTTGTATTATTAGTTTACATTTGGAAAATGATAAGTCAAATCGCTGCCGTCGCCACAATCTCTATTAAGAGAAATATCGAGACAATATATCCTTCCAGCCAGCATTCTGGTTTATGGCCAGTATTAAGCATATTATTAAACAACGCAGTATGCACTGGTAAAACAGATTTTGAGTAGATTTAATATATTCATTAATAATTTTGTCTGATGAACTCGGCGACTTTGAATTCTTTAGTTTTGATATATGTTTCGTAACATCGCTTTCGGTTATGGACGAATTAAGTATTTCCTGACTGTTTTATACTGGTTTTAACTGAGGTATTATAAAATTTTCGCTTGGATCGGGTTTTTTTATTTCTCGTCTTAAAGAAACTATACAAATCGTTTAACGGGGGTATATTATTTTTAGTTTTCGATTGAATACCATTGAACTATTTCCAATACTGTTTTGGATTATGCATGTTTCGCAAATCATGAGGTTTGTTTTATTTGTATTAATAAATATACGTGTTCATTGTCCGTTTAGAATGTTTAGCGCATCGCTTGAGGGCTGACTTATTCAATATGGATTTGTGACGAGAATAATTCAGTTTAGCATTGCGGTACGCCTTTCGTGCTTTTCTGCAGTCAGACCCAAACCACGGTTTATCATTGTTTGTGCTACGAAAAATTCGTTCGGCCGAGGCTGCGCGTTCAAATATTAAGCCTGTTTCATTTGTGACAGAATCGAGTCTAAGTTAGTCTATTCAGTTACTTTACGTAATTGATTTACATCGATATTTTCTATTAAATTTTGTTTAAGGGTCGAAATCCACTTGTGGATGCTACGCACTCGCAGCTGTTGTCAATAACTTCGACAGAGTCCATTATATCGTCGCGTAAATACACGCCTATACCGCCAGATTTCCTAATAATGAATTTCTGTCTATTTTAAGCAATAAATTCATATCCTTTTAGATTTGCAATATCACGTGTATCAAGATTTGTTTCCATTGTACAAAATGTCATATTTGTTAGTCATATCAATATATTCTCGACTAGTTCAATCTTCTTTTAAGACCTCTAACGTTTAACGAACCAAATTCAGATCACATGTCGGTAAATGTACAAAACTATTATTAGCTTCTACCTGACAGTCAAATATCACAATCGTTTGAACACGAACGTTATTCAAATCAATGGTATCACCATTTGAACATTTTAAAATATCTTCAAGAGGGAAGTCATGTTTTCCCGCTATATCCTCAAACCGTTTGATTAGGAAATTTATATTTTGTTTGTTCTAGATTTTTAGCAAAAATATATAATTTATCATAGGGAATTAAAGGCTTTGTCAACATATGTATTATGCATTAGTTTTCCTACTACCACTGTCGCCGCAAATTAACATTCTAAAACAAGAACTTGTCAATTAATCGTGTAGTTGCCTAAAGTATCTTTTTTCTTGTTTTGTGACATAATTCAAAATTTCCATAATATCATTAGCTGTGCAAATGTTTGAAATAAAAATATTATTATCTAAAGTTATCTTAAGTTATCTAAAATTGTCTAAAGTTATCATATAATGTCGTTATTGAAATGGAAAGAGCTGGTGGAAAAAGAAGAAAAGAGTTAAAAAACTTTTTGATGAATTTAATAATGCTGTTATAGAAAACAGATTGATGAAACAAATGAGTCAAGAAATATACCAGGAAGTATTAAAACCCGTTACTTCTGCTCAAAAAGGGATTGTCGAGGACCATGAGGATCAGAAGATAGACCAAAACAAGGCGCTGACTATTCTAGAACAAAAAAATGCTGAATTACCAAAAGAACAGTGTGAAAAATTATATGGTTTGTTGAACCTTCCCTCCAGCAGTAAAAGAGAAAGCGTATGACCCCGAAGATAAAGAGTAATATATTTTGAATCCGATCCTGAAGACAACCCTGAATACGACCATGAATATATCCCCGTCTTTGGTTCTAGAGAAGACCCAAAGAAGAGCGTGGCGCCAAACTCAAAACCATAAATTTGGATAAAGGAATTTGACGTATATATAATAATGAAAAATATCCTGGGGTCATACTATTAAACGAATTAGCAGGAAAATCGCATGAAGTGCGGAAAAAAGAGCATGACTGGGGTTGTTACTATTATTAGAAAAGTATCTGGTGACTATCTTGAGTTTAGGCAACAAGAAGGAAAATACTAAGGATGATAAAAAAGGACCGAAGAATTGAAAAAGACCAACTTGAATTTGTATAATACAACAAAAGAATGCGCACTATGGTAGATAATCAAGAAGTACTTCCTACTTGAAGTGGCTAAAGAAATTATTGCAAAGTAGATAAAGATGGAAATTCATGGAAACCTCAAAATAAATATACCTCAACTAGTTTTTAATCATAAATTAATTGCAAAGCATGGTTCTGAAACTGCATTAGAAGCAAACATAGATGACGAATTCATTGAATTAATTACTCAAAGATATAAAAATAAAAACTATTCCATGTTGGCAAAAGATATCTTTCAAAATCTAACAGAATTAAGTGGATAACGAATAAGCGCATTAAGCAAGAAAATAAATATCGTAGGTTCATGTGATTATGTTGATGATCTTATTGATCAATCAGAACTTATCTGTGGTTCTATTGAATCAGGAAATAATAGCAATTTTTTTAAAAAAATGATGAAAAAACATTATTGACAAACTATTGTAGCAATGAGAAATAACCTATGAAAAGCATGAGGCGCTTTAAAAGAAGCACATTGAATAATATAGAACGAATAAAAAGTTCGAAACAACGGATGAGTTAATTCTATGTCTGTCAAAAGTGGTTTCAGCATGCAGAAAAAATATAAATTTTGTGAAAAGATCAGAACAGTAATTGAAGTATTCACGGGGAAATTAGGTTCAGCGGCAGCTTTAGCGCGGTTACGGTACTTCTTGTTTTTGTTGCAGTAGCGGAGGCTGCTCCGGCGGTCCTTCTTGCGTTAACCAGTGTTTTAAAAATGAAGGAGAAAAGACAAAATTAAAAATGCATCATAGAAAGTTAAAGCAGCTTCTGTCTTATTGTCAAACAGTAAAACAAAAGGACGACCGCCAAGTAGTTGCAGATGTATTTAATAAAATCCTGAAAATGCAGAAAAGTGATGACTTTGTTGAACCTCTAGAAATGCACATGAAACAAATATAAGATAAATGGGTATACAAATGGGAATACATAATAAATAAATCAACAGAAGTAGTAGGTTTTTATGTAGAAACTAGTCCGACGACTCCCCCTGGTTCGCCAGCTCCCGCTGTTTCCAAGATATTATGCCTTACTTATAGAAATGAAGAAGTCATTGGTGGTTTGGTTAGATGGGTTTCGGGTCGAGCGGGTTTTTATGGTTTTGTTGTAAATGGAGAGGAAATTATCACGCGTTATATTTGTATTCTTTTACTTATTGTCGATGGAAATAAAAAGAAGAATGAAGAAGCTGAACTTAGGATGGTGGTAAATGAAATGAAGAAAAGAATAACACAAAATTAAAATTAATAAGAGTTTCTCATTCAGGATGTTTTAAGGAAAACAGCATAATCACATTAAGTGGAATAAATGTTGAGAATATACAAGTAGTCATTTATGGCCAAGAATATATATAAGACTTATAGATATATGGTCATAATCTCCCTAGAAGGTCTTATTGGAACTGGAAAAAAGTACAGTTTTGAGTTATTTAGATAAGTATGCACCTTATATAAAAATTATTCCTGAGCCAATTGAAGAATTGGTTTATTTGGATGGGATAAACCCACTCAAAGAATTTTATGAAAATACAGAAAAGAATGCCTTTATATTTCAAATATTAAGAATACATTCTCATTTTAGGTTGACGAAATCAGCTTGGGACTCCGAACGGAACTTTCGTATGTGTTTGTGCTCTTGAAAGGTGTTGGGAATCTAATAAAGATACGTTTGCCTCGTCACATGTCTTCTCCCCTTTAGAAAGTGTTGTGTACAATTATGTCATTCATAGTATAAGTCAAACTAAACCAGATTGCCACATGTATTTGAAAACGTCTATTGATACATGCCTTGAACAAATAAGGGAAAGATCAAGACATGGCAAGAGTGAGATTTAAAGAGAATACCTCACCAAAATTAAAAGGAAAAAAAGAACAATTCCTCAAGAAGTATGAAAATAAAGTATAAGTAATTAACAATGATATAGAAAGGAAAAACAGAGATGATTATAAAATAAGGTTTGATCGAGTAATTTACTTTATAAGATAAAAAAATATGTATAAGCTTGATATATATATATATATATATATATATATGGATAAATTAGTTGTAAAGATTAGTTGTAATACTGGTCAGGTTGAGTATTTAGATAGAATGAATCAAAAGGAAAGAAAAGAAGCTTTAATTAAAAATAAACAAAATAATGAAATTATCAAGAAAAATATGGAAAGAATAGAAATATAATTAAAGGAGGCTGCTCGGATGCCGCGCAGTGATGGAAGTTTTGGATAAATAATTATGGAGAGGATAGATGTTATCAAATCGTTTATTAATAAAGAGGAAAGAAAACCAAAAGCAGTTATTGCTATCGAGTGGGATAATGAAGATAATAAAAAGAGTATAAGAGTATGTATGCTGCACAAAAGTATCTAAATATAAATGCCGGTTGATCACCATGTGTTGTGAGAAATCCAATCAAATGAAAAGCAGGTATTCTAAAAATGATAGAAAAAGATATAGGTTTATTAACGCTAAGGAAGAATAATTATTTTCTAGATATAATATATACATGATCTTCACACCTATTAAAACTGTCTAAAAATAACACATATCAAGCACTATCAAATACATATAGTTAACAAATACGATCCGATGATACAATAAAAAAAGTGTTAAGTCACTAGTGAGTCTCCTAGCTTAACAGGAGATGAATATTAAAATAAATATACCAATTGAATATTTTGTTGCTGTAACCAAATGTTGTTTTTGGGATGACGGATGTTAAAGATATATGTAACTACTCAAAGTGTGTGTTTTTAAATAAAAAGGGAAAAACATTGTTAAATCAACTAATATAAAAAAAAAGAATTAATAAATAAATAACTGAATTTTCAAACAGAATCAGCGAATAGATTTCTCTGGGATCTGCTGGGATCTGATTGGATAACAAAAGAAGTGAAGGAACATTATGTAACAATTATAAAATACAGACCAATCAAGGGTTCCTCGTATGTTGCTCTTCCAGATGTTATAAATATAGACAAGGATTAATCAATATTAAAAATGAAAAGGATAATGAATGCTTTCGTTGGTGTCATTTGGCGTATTTGTGACCTGCAAAAGAACCACTAAGAACGAATAACAAAATATACAAAAACAAATAGATGAAGTGAATTATGATGGTATAAAAGTTAGTATGCACATATGATAATACATTTAATAAACCGGTAGAGATTTACCGAGGGAAGGATTCGGTTTATTGTTTTATTGAAAAGATGTTGGTTAAGCAGGAGTATTGAGAATGAAGTGATAAAAACCCATTTAAAAAAAGAAATGGTAATAACAGGAAAATGAGGAAAAAGAGTTTAAGAAAAGTAAGTCTTGTCATATTTATGAAATGGAATATACAGAAGATAATTTATAATGGAACTATCCTGTGAGAGATCATTGTCATGCTACGGGAAAATATTGCGGAAGTGCCCACTAACAAGTGTAATAGATTCTTTAGACTAAGTAAAAAAACCCATGTCGTGTTCCATAATCTAAAAGGACTATGATGGTCATTTCATAATGCAAGAAATTGGTAAGTTTGAAAGGGAAATTAATGTAATTCCTAATAATATGGAAAAATAAATGGTCTTCATGATAGTCAACTTAGTCTTTGTGGAAAATTGACAATTTTTTTTAACCAATCCTTAGCTAATTTAGTTAATAACTTGCCAGAAGAGGCATTTTGTTTTAATAAAAAAACATTCTAAAGAAAGTTGGAATTAGTAAAAAGAAAGGGGGTTTATCCATATGATTACATGGATAGTTAGGGGTAAGTTTAGTGATAAACATTAAACTATCAAAGAACTTATTTTATTCAAAGTTAACAAATGAGTATGTGAATCAGATGATGAATATAAACATGCGTGGGGTGTGTGTAAGTCATTTGGTTGTAAAACAATGGAATATCATGATCTCTATTTAAAGACTGACGTCCTTTTGCTATCTGATGTATTTGACAACTTTTGTGGGACATGTTTAGAATATTACAAACTTGATCCTTGTCATTACTTTTCAAGTCCCGGTTAAGCTTGGGATGCAATGTTAAAGATGACAATAATTAAGTTGGATCTTATCACAGATATTGATATGCATTTAATGGTTGAAAAAGGATTACGAGGAGGTATTAGTTATATCGCCAACAGATATTCTAAGGCAAATAACAAATACTTAGATGATTACAATCCTAGTAAAGAAAGCAAATACAATACATACTTAGACTCTAACAGCCTTTACGGTTGGGGAATGAGCCAGCCTTAACCTGTTGGTCTGTTGGTAATTTTAAATGGGTTAGTCCAGAGAATTTGGACAAAAATGAAAATAATAAATGAGTGTGATCTCATTTATCTAACAGAAATATGCGATTTACATTCTGATTACCCTGTAGTACTAGAGAATTAACAGTAAAAGATTTTTTTAAGTTGATGAATAATTCTGTGTTTGGAAAATCAATGGAAAACTTAAGAAAAAGAATAAATTTAAAATTAACTTATGATGAAGGAGTATTAGAAAAGCATGCAACCAAAGCAACCTTGTTTTCTGCACAAATATTTAACGATATTTTTTTATGGAATAAATAAAATAAAAGAGGAGTTGATTCTTTATCGTCCTTGTTCTGTTGGAATGACCATCTTATAATTAAGTAAACATTTAATGTATGATTTTCATTACAAATATTTAACGATAATTTGTATGGAATAAATAAAATAAACGAAGAGATGATTCTTTATCGTCTTTGTTCTGTTGGAATGACCATATTAGAATTAAGTGAACATTTAATGTATGATTTTCATTACAATTTTATTCTTAAAATGTATGACAGAAATAAAGTAAAATTATTATTCAAAGATACTGACTCCTCATGTTATGGAATTGAAACAAAAGATGTTTATGAGTATTTGCATGAGGATAAAACTTGTATGATAATAGTAAAAACAGTCCATTCTTATTCGGTGATAATACAAATGTTACTGGTTATATAAAGGATGAGGCAGCGGGTATTCCGATTTATGAATTTATCGGTTTGAGATGTAAGATGTATTCGTATAAAATGGGTGGTGTTAAGAAAATATATTGCATGAGGATTACAAAGATACTTTAATTAATGAAGGTGAAAATACACACAATAAAAACAATAAAATAAGTTAAATATCAGGTAAAATGTTATGAAATAAATAAAGCTAGTTTATCGTGTTTTGATAATAAAAGATATATTTCGGATGATGGAATTAATACACTTCCATATGGTTATCATGATAAATGATAAGACAAAGAAAGAAAAGTGGTTGAGGTGTGATTACAAAAAAAAAACAAGCATATGCAAAATGGATTGGAGAAATGATTTCAATTCTTTGGCTCCGTTTAAGGACTTGGCTGTCTAGTTGGGCGGGGGGTAGTAGTAGTATACAATGTACCACTTTCAGCGAATTTTTTCTATTTTTGAGAGGTGGGAAAAATGTCCTGAAAGTGGTATATTGTATATTACTTAGGGCTATACTTGTTATCTAACTAGCATGCTGTGAAAGGAGCGCAATAAAAAGACTCTTATTTCATATTTTGCATGAATGAGTTTCGCAACAGTTTTGAAATAGGCTTGTTTCTGAAAAGCAATGTGATTGCACTTAATTGGTTTTTAGACAGGTTACTTCTTTATTCAGACAATGTCTTAACCACTGCAGTCGGCTAATGTATGATTATCTCATAACAGTTCTAATATAAAAACACTGTTAGCTTACATTCTCAATGCATTTCATTTTAAAAAAAGGCGTGCGTTATATTGCAATTACATGTCATTGTACTAAATATATGTTAAGATAAATTGGTATACCTGTAACAGGACAGACAAGAAAAATATGCAGCCAGTCCGAAACTCGAATCCAGGACCCTTCACTTATAGGGTGAATGCTCTAACGACTGATCTAACCAACCCGCTTGCTGTAGACTCCTCTCATAGAAGGTTACGTTAACACTGTGACATATTCCCTCACAAATTTTGAATTCGGCCCCGAATTTCCATACAGACCAGTAAATCGTGTAAATGGTTCTCGGAGTATATATAAGTCACAGCCCAATGTTGGGCGCCAATGTTAGAGGACGAGAAAAATATGCAGCCAGTCCGGGACTTGAACCCGGGACCCTTTGCTTACAGGCCGAATGCTCTACAGACTGACCTAACCGAACCGCTTACATAAACTCCTCTCATGGTAGGTTACGTACAAACGGTGACACATATATGTGTGATGTGCTATCAAGAAAACCTCTCATCTCTTGTGATACAGTTTATAAAATATACATAAGCATCCATTTCAAGTTTTTTTTTATTAACCAAATTACTACGTTGTTTAAACATTTTTCTTCTTCATTAAGTATCCTACAAAAAGCGATTCGTGTTTTTTCTTTACGACGAAGCTATTAAACTGGCAAACTGGCAAACAACAGATCGGACGACAAACGTTCATAGCAAGCAAATGATAGGCATGTGATATGAATATCTATGAGCAGGGAAATATTCCACATCGACTTTCCAATCTGAGGAGCCGCATACATGTACCATTATAATGTCGGCACGGTCAGTTTGGACGCTCCACTTTATTTTTCCACGATTTGTTTTTGGAAATGTTACCTATTATGTTTGTATCTGTATGCAACGATTTGTCGCTTTCGTGCTATAAACTAATATCAGTTAATGCATATTTACTCGTAGGGTCCAGTTGAAAAACACACTATGGAGATGGAATAGTTTTTTTTCTCAAAATTTCGGCCGGATAACTTGTCGACTCATTCGGTACGTGGTGTTTAATGGGCTTACATATATATATGAACGTGTCATATTTCACTACTGTTCATGGTCCTAGTAATATTTTGAGTAAGTTATTCTTCCAGGCAATAAACGCTATGCGACTACATTAAGTAAGCAGAAGGTGACAAACAAGTAATTTAGTCAGAATTCGTGGTAATGTACAATTTATGGGCAGAACTGGACTCCGAAATAAATTAACGCACCAGGACCGCACCTTTCATGTGCAAGGTCAAGTAATTCGTACAGGGTAACAATTGATTGATGAGTGTCACATTTTGCTTTGTAGTAAACACATGAAACTTTCACCAATTTCACAGCTCTTTGTTATTGCATGAAAGGGAAATAATTTTGCCAAAGAACACATTTTAAATAATATAGTAATTAATAACTCAATATCTTGTTTACGACATGTACATACGCAATCAAGGTTTAACGTCCAATTAATCGTTTTGTTAATAACAGCTCCAAGATGTTGATTCTTACTATCACGTCTTCTGTCTGAATGTATTGTGCTTGAATAGTTTTAGTATTGATAACATTCATGCTGCTTGCGACGGTATCACCTTTGAATAATAATGTATCTGTTAATTTTTTTCTTAGTTGCAAATTCAAAAAGGTAAACCACCAGCAAACGCTATTCATTTAAAGTATGGCTGGTTTTTAACTTTGTGTTTTAGATATATTTGAACAAAGAGTCTAATCAATATTTTTTTGATTGAATAAATCACATGTTATAGTAACGTGAGATATTTTGAAATATATTTCATTACTGACGACACCATCTAATACTATAATTGAAAACCAAGCAATTAAATTGATGACTATTTATTGCGCAGTGGATTGAAAACTTTACCTTTGTTGAACTACGTCAGCACTTCCGTATCCGATAGTTGATACGCAACAATATGCTAGAATGCGTCTTCCTCGGCAAGCCGGTATATGCAATCTGATGGTATTACTGTCCCCCTGGAAATTCGACCTATTGTATCTGTAATAGGTTTTATCTAGACATTAACATTCATTTGACAATGATTAATGTTTTGTTTGTTATTTGAATAATGCTTAAGGTCACTTAGTGTAGACAATCAATTGTAGATATTATATTCTCCTTTGTAGCAGCCATGCATTATTTCCTAATGCTGTTGATATGTGAAATGATGAAGCTGCCAAGTGAGGACATCTGTCACACTAGGGAATAAATGTAATGGACATCTTTTTTAAACAATACAATAAAGTTTTGAATAATTGTTTTACCGATTTTCCAATAAGATGCAACATTAAGCAAAGGATAGTTTGTCATTTATCACGTCTAATCGTTCCTTTACATGCTGTATGGCGGCCGTAAGCAATCGCCCAGTAACTGATCTGATGCGGCCCTCTTTCCACCGCTGACTGCGTGGCTTGTTTTGTTCACGTAAATATTATGTAATATAATGTAGTGTTTACTTAGTTTGCCTTATGAAAATGACGACAGAGCAACCAATATTGACCGCTGATTAGATTATCTGTTTGTTTGATTGGCAGTTTGCATTATGTGGATTGCTGATGTTATTATTGTTGACTCCTTGGAATCCCGTAGCTAATACAGATTTGTTCGAAAATAGATTCAAGCTCAATTTTAGCGTCGCCAAAGGTGTTGGATATCAAATTATCAATTTACCGCTCACAGACAGTCTCAATAAGACCAACCGAATTATCTATTTTATTTTCCTGGTTAAGTTATATGCTTTCAATGGCATTCTTTTTTTTACATGAAATCATAACAATGTTTTATTTTGCAACATGATTGAAAATAAAACAAAAGAAAAAAATTATTAATACTAGTAAGTATACCAAATAAGGAAAATATATCTTATCCCTCAACAATCCCTACATATACGTGTAACATATTTAAAATTAAAGATAATACCAAAAATTGAAATGATTAAATATATATTGAAAATTGAAAATTAAAAATGAAATAAAGAAAACTTCCAGACAAAAAGACAGGATATTTCTTAGGAGATGCGATTTTCATTTTCAATAGAAACAGCACGGGCTGTTTTAATAGTGATGCATTTTTAAATCCCATTATAGTATTGAGAGCCTCAAGATACCCAATCCATCAACAAACATTACACATACATAAATATAAAATATAAATTGAAAAATAAAAAATGAGATGCGATTTTTTGTTTTTAATTAGAACCAGCACGGGATATAGTGCGGAAGCTATGTTTTATAAACTGTAAAGATGTTAAAGTAGCATACTAGCATAAGTGGTCTGCATTTTACAACTTTTTCAGGAGTAAAAATCAAAGACAAGTAGTAGTCAAAATAAACCATATATGTGCCTGTCAAATTATATTGACAAAGAATATTCCTAATTGAACTATAGTAATTGGTAATGTTCGAAATTTCCTCATTGTTCTCAAAAAGGCTTAATTGACAATGGTCAGAGAAATGATTACCCCGGTACCCAGACTGTTAATTGGAAAAAATGACGTAATACTTACCATTGTATTTTTCCTTATCTAAATCATGCAACAGAACAATTTCCTAAAGCATAATCAAACAGTCAGAAAGCATTAAGCTTTCCATACACATGAGTCAAAGCAGATAACACGTACGTCAGAAGCGTGATGTCCATATACAGGGCTCTTTGTCTTGTCTAGTCCTTGACAAATGATATCCTGATCTGTCGGGACATAAATTGATCATAATATGTTGTTTGCATGGTTTAGTTCTGCAAATATGCATTAATGTCTGTTTTCGTCTTGAAACCAACTAAAACATCCGTATAAACAAAACAACACAATACAAAATGAACCCACTAACTTAAGTATCAAAATACTCGTAAATACTCGTGTGTAACGAGATGTAAAAATAAACATGTTTTGTTTTAAATCTATTTATTGAGAATATATAATACACTGTTTATATATGTATATATAACTATATATATCTTAACTATTTTACCCAGAGCTATAATAACAATGGATAGAACATTCTACTTGAAAACACAGAATGTTAGACATTGCCATCATGATATCATCGTTGATAAAGACATCTGAATTACTGTATGATGTCAGTAACCAATTTAAAAATGCAAACTGAAAGAAATAATGATTATAAAGGTTACTGTTTTTATACATGCTGTATTTATATTCACTTGCGAAAACTACTGGCTTCTACATAGGATTTTAAAATCAGTTGTTCACATGATATCTCTCAGATAAGGGAACATTTTTCTTTTTTTTCTTATATTGATTGTCTAGATGAGGATCAATTTGTATGCATCACAAGGCATACACATGTAAATGTTGTTGAATATAATAAGTCGGACTTACTCGGACATTGTTGTATAGCTATTATTAAGTCTGCTTCTAACGTCTGACCATACTTTATTGCATACCGGACAAGGCTTTCTGCGTATTTTTACCGGATGCTGATTTTTCATCCTACTTCACCTTCACGCGCTTATCCTATCCTCCTCGTGCCATGACGTTTTCATATATATTGTATATTTGCACTAGTATGAAAAAAGATCGAAATAAATATCTTCAAAAATAACAGAGTTATGTTTGAATGAAAGAAAGGATATCTTCATCCCCGCCTCAAACCCATGAAATAAAAACATGCACAGCAATTGTTTCAATCATTATTTTATTACGTGTACATGTAGTAAAATCATTCTACATCCATTGATACATGTAGGTCTGTATTCTTGGGATTATACCGTGGCTATTGTTTGCTGATACTGAAAACTGATAGAAGAGTAATTATATTTCCGAAAGGAGAGAATTTAAAAGACATGTGTTACTACAACGACATAAATCAGACAAACTATTGATATATTCTGCTACATTTATAAGAAAAAATTGCAAATTTGAAAATCGATTTTTGTATTTGAAGCATTTTACATGTAATGTTCATGGTAAATAAAATCACAGTTACGAAAAATCGTAACTGACACATTTTGAATTTTATTGGTTGAATTGCTTGCACAATTTTGAGAAATTATCTTGTCATCTCAGTAAAGTTGACACTAATAAAAGAGCAACACATTTTTAAGATGATGTATCGACAGATGCTACGCTTTAAGTTAAATTTAAACTTATTTATTTTACTTCTATTGTGAATCAAGTTCTTACAACGTAGGCAAATCACGTTCGAAGTCTGGATAGAAAGAACTAAGTATGTGCGTTTAATGGTCCTTGCTGAAGGACACCACACAAAGCCGTGGCGGAGGATCGATCCAACGATCCTTTAACCGAATCACAGTGTGACCATAAACAATAACTGCTGAAAGGAAGGAGATATATAAATATATATCAAATACGTTCTGGGAGTTCCAAGTAGGTTAATCTGAATGTACAGAAAACTACAGGGAACTTGTGGTCTAGAAGATATTCGTTTTTGACACGACCAAAGTGCGGCACAAAAAGCACACACGAGAAAAAAACTCTCAAGAGTCTATGTGACAAATCATACTGAAATGTTTTATGTCGTTGTTTTATTAGTTTAGACACTTTTCCCATTACTTAAAAGTGCTGAAGTTCAATTTTTACTTTTAAGTGACGCTTTAGTGCACATTTCTTGTCAGGATAAACACTTTAATGTCAATCAAAAGAGTTTTGGGGACTGCAGTGCATTTAATTTTATGTTGATATAATAAATGACTCTGTTATAAAAAATTCAATGTTTATTAAATGACATTTCTCTACGCAAAACATCTAAGGTATTTACTGATACATTTTTTAAAAAATTAATCTTAAAATGTAACGTTTATGATGGGTATATAAATATATTTGGGTTGACGAATTCATGTTTTTCTAATCTCAATGATTTCATATGTTTTTACCCCGTTTATGGCATAAACATAACACAGTGAATTTCTGGAAAAAACTTTTTTTTCATTATAAACTTTAATGTTATAAACTTATTATTTTTTTATAATTATAACTATAATGAAGTATATTAAAAAATTCAGCTCAAAGCGTTCGTAAAATACTGAGATATATAGAATTAAAGTATTAAAAAAACACCCTGTCCAATAGGAATTATCATATTTCAATTGGCATTAGTTTAATTACGATTTCAAACCGATCAATTTCAGTTGGAAACCCAAGTTTCACATTTTTTTATACGATTACATGCTGGAACAGTATTTCTCAAAAGTCTTCGGACACTATGACGTGACACATGGTGAGCTAATCATTGGCAGTGCGTTATTGTATTCCCCTCGTCACAGGCTGTGGGACAATGCTGGATAACAGAAGGCAGTATCGATGTCCAATATGTACTTTAAAAAAAACATTTTATTTTTAACTGATGGGCAAATTAAACACTTGAGAACAGATAATAAAATGGAAATAATATTTTAAAAAATCGTACGTCTATAATAAAAATCACATCATATTATCAGAATATGATTGTATCAAACTCTGCTTTGAAACTTACGCGGAACAAGTTGTATCAAGGAATTTAAAAAGAAGATTTTTCTAAAATTGGTTGATTGTATAAATAAGGTTTAGGATATCGTTTAAAGTACATATATTTAAAGTGTAACGATAAAATACTAGTACGGGTAAACTCGATTTGCGACATTGTCGTATACATCCCTTTATATTTTTATGGCCCCGAGACATTGAGACATTGATGTTTACTGATTATAAAAATACGAATATATCCATTATCCAGTTTTCACTTGCGAGGATGCTCTAAAAATCTGTTAGTGCTTGTGAAAAACTATAAAAAGGACGAAAATATTTTAAATCTATTTAATCAAAAAATTTCATGTATACTCAGAAATTAAGACAATTTGTAATTAACTTGCCAGAAATAAAATTCGTTATTAAATGTGTTCATTTTGTTAACAAAAAGTATGTTTCTCGTTGATACGCAATCAAAACAAACAAGGATTTCTATCTCTTTTTATTCTTTGTAAATAGTAGGTTAACAATATTTGGTATATGGAGTTAATATTATCTTTATTTAGATATAGTGCTGATAGGAATATCAACCAAGGAATTATATATGAAACCTTCTATATTGATGTCAACATATAAACGTAAGAAGTTGAATGTTCATTATAGTACACATCCTATCATATAAAAAACATAATCCAAAACATTTACAGAAAATGACAAATACACTGCTCCAGTATAAACACGGTGCTATATACGTCCAAGGACTTCTTGATACCGCATAGTATTATTGCATTAATTCTTTTATTATAACTTATTTCTGCATAAGATATCGTAGCAACAACAACAAAATAAACACTTTTTTAAATTCCTGATATATATTAATTCATTAAATACATAGTAAGTATAGATCCAAGGATAATTATTAAAATGATTTTTCATCAGTTTTAAGCAGTTTATTTTACAAATATTTTTTAAAATGATTTATAACTTCTTAAATAACAATGTTATCAATGGCCACGTATTCTCTGGGGTAAAAAAACGACAAAGACAACAGTTTTAATTTATGGGAAACGATCATGGCCGTAAAGTGCCGATGTTTGCCGAAGCATCAGTAGAATTGGTAATTAATATAAAGAAGTGCTTTTAAAAAAGTGTAAAAGAACAAGACAGATAAAATCTTATTGAAATAGAATTATTATCAATAGAAAGCGTTATAAAAATACATTGTTACATTTATAAGTGCAAACTAGGAACAATGTATAATAGTAGTTGTAATAGTAATAGCTGAACCATATACAGCAGCATTTATTGTTCCATTATATATGTAGTTTAGTCAATTCAGTAGTTATAGGATTACAAAAAAAATATAACATTCTACAGGTCATAAAACTGTGACATGTCTCATTGTGTGACTTATGGTGATACTGGGATTAAAATGACATACCACATGCTATGAGCATATCTTGGGGCCATATTTATTGTTAACGCTCTCGTAGCAGTGGTGGTGACTTTGGTTAATAGAACTTGTGACAGTTTTTTATCATTATAAATAAATAGTATGTAGAACGGACCAAGCTCTCCCGAGTGGATCCGTTAAATAGTAATGTTGGGAAACTCACATTTGAGCACGTTGATTAGTCCGGGAAAGTTTGAATGACGTCACAGTTAAGTAAGCATTCAATTGCTTTAAATTATAGCTCAGACGTAGCCGTCCTTTCTTTTTCATTGGAGGGTTCATATATCTGATTCGGGATATATCAGGTTCTGGGATAAACAATAATTCACGTAGATCATGTTGACTACGGACTTTATGGCAACTCTGTATTCACTACTCAGTATTGAGTACGGTTCTAAGGAATATCGTGGTTAAGAAATGCCAAGATATTCATTATTGAATTACACAAGACTACTGGTTAAACATATAGTGACCAATTTTTACTTATCAGTTCTCAGCAGATCTGAGGGGATATCGTTTTTTTTACAATATTTTAATTATGGCGCTTTTTAGGTACGAGCAATCTCCCGGATGCTTTTTTTTTTTACAAATATCACAATTCAATTAAATCATTTTAAACACAATTGTTTCATCCATTATGTACCACTGTGTGATACACCATGGGAGATTAATGGGGGTTGGTCACACTATAATAATGTGGTGTAATAATTAAATATTGCAAGGCTGGCAAACACCTTTTAATAAATACTATAAATGATCAAATAAAACATCTACTTGCGTAGCTCCATCTATTATATAACGGTACCTGCCGATATATTATAAATAAAAAAATGCGTACACTTTAAAAAGTTTTTTTATTACATTTAACGTGTACAATACAAATATACAATTTAATGTATATACATAACAATGTACTCTTGTAAGGGTTATAGGTTCACTATTAACAGTAAACACTATTGTTTAATGGTTATAGTGAATGTATAATGATGTTATTAATATCATAGGCATTCAATATAGAGCTACGCAAGACTATTAACTAAAATAGACTAATATACTGAAGACAGTTCACCTAAATATATGATACCTGTGCAGCCACAATAAATTTAAACCACATCTAAAATACCAACAACAATAAAAACATTGTTGAAAGTTTTACGGTATACTTTAGTTTGTTGATATGATTATATTGACACTTACTGTTGGTATGTGGTATAAACGGTTGCTAACGATATTGTCTTTATTTTTACCATAGCAACCGAGTTCAATAAGTGTGCACAGATAATCAATCAATAGAAATCATTTCTCTTGAAAGTTCAGGTTGAGTCAGATTCTTTTGATACCATTTGCAAATTTATTTGCGCTATAAGCGAAAGTGTCTGGCCTAGCATATCGGTATTACATATAGTAAATTACCATTAGTAACACTCATCCACACAAAATAACTTTAACTCATCACTTGGCTGCACAAGGTAGAGAAAAAAAAATCTAAATAATTTGTTGTCAATTTTTAATAATCTCAATACGCCATATATAATATCAGCATAAATATTAGTAATGAAGGTAATCACCAAAACTACTTGTCAAAAAAAACACAACAACTTAAACTTCAAAGTTAATCATCATCAGTCATCATCATTATCATCATCATCATCATCATCATCATCATCATCATCAACTACATATACATGTATTTACAATAATCATCTTATATTTTTTAGTAATCTTCTTATCCGGCTCGCCAAAATGACTCAGTTCAAAGCACTTAGATAAATACATACTTAAACATACAGACAATGATTAATTTAATGTTTGATTATCAAAAGGACAATACAAACAAACAAACTGATGTAACTGATATATTGTACGAAGGGTTCCAGCTATACCCGCTAAAATTGAGTGGCATACACACACTGATTGGCCAGCGGAAGTTGAAAACGTCATAGTTTTGTAAAAACATTATGGTGCTTCACATCGTTGGACTGGCAAGCTACTCCAATAATATTTTATTTGATATTAGGGTATACAGACACTAGGTTGGAGAGTGCAATGTGCTGGAATATACTTTATCAGTGGCAAAGTCGCCATTTGGAATAAAAATCATCTTACGAATACAACAACCTGACCTTCTCCAGTCGTCACTGCCCACCTTTTAAATATGTACAAATTAGCCATACTAAAGTATCCTCTTAAACATCATGACAGCAACATTGATACATTAATATGGTTAGTGTAAAACATAAATCTATACACTGCCTATTATCGATGTACTCAATGAAATCGTAACCTCAAGTAAGCGAGTAGTATCAGGAGTGTGGCAAGGTAGATACATGTACATACATTGTACAATTTTCTTCGTTTGAAAATTTGAATTAGAAGACAAATTATTTTTCCTTGTATAACAGAGTCTCCAATAGAGGGAGTTACTGTATGTGCACGGGTATACTGCGCACATCTGGCGGTAATCTGTCATTCAGCATTGAGAGCGCGATCAGTACAGGTAGATTTGAAATTGCTAGGTCATTGTCGACTGATGGCTGAAGGCGAGACCACGTGCAATTCTAAAAACATTCAGACACAGTTGGAATTGTTGTTAGGTGAGTTTCAAAGTCATAGGAATGAAGTGAAAGCTTTGAGAGAAGAAGTGCAAGAAAAATTTATATACGGTGGAAAATGAAGTGAAAAAGGTGAAAACTGAAAAGGACAATAAATGGGTATATTTGGCAACTAAAATAAAATACGAGTTCAACTCAGGTTTAGAAGATATTTCGCAGCAAGTCCGGTGGGCGATAGATCACTGAAAGGTTGACTATGCAAAAGGGTTCTAGACGAGCAATCTGAGAAAACTAAGAAAAGAAATAAACTTAAACGTATTGCTGTTTCGTCGGAAGGCAACTTGGAGATTGTGCGGCAGTATGAATCCAATCCCGTCTCTAACGATTCGGAAGACGAGAGCAAAATATTCAAGACCGAAAATAAGGCTATCAAAAGCAGAAAATCACTGTTTCTGCTACGTTTGTTCCTGGCAGTGGAACTCAGTCTAGGTACCAGCAGCGCACACCAGGGATGGGTGCGGGGTTTGTTTCAAGGCTTTCCGCACCAACGTCGATTCAGCGGAGTTCCAATTTTCGTGGCTTTGGTGAATCACCCTTCAACCAACGTGCCCCATTAGGTGTGTCATGTTTTGCATGTGGCGAGTTCGGTCACTTCAGTAGAGACTGTCCCTGCACTTCCGGCGAGCAACCAGGGATCAGGCAGCAAGCCGACATGAAAATGTGATGATTTACATGACATTGACTTTAGATACAAGTATAGTTATTTTGTAATCGATTCGAACTAATTTACTCGTGATTATTTCGAATATGAACAACTGAGAAAAAACAATTTGGTTAAAGGCCGTTAACGAGAGAATATCCCATTTTAGCAAAATATAGGTGCTTGCGACTTTGTCTTAGACACTTTTATTAATTATTATAAGATTCCTTTTTATACAGTGCCTGAAAAATCTTACTCAATAACAGATCAGCTATGAATGAACAGTCGTTCGTATCGAAGCCATTCATGATTTATTGGATAGGTCATTGATAGTAAAGTGAAAAAGTACACCCATTGTAGTAAATCCATTGACCATATCGGTACAGAGTAGCGGTAAAAAAAGATTGATTCTTGATCTGAAAATAGTAAACAAACATGTCGGTCAAATATGATGACTTCAGAATAGCTTTATCGTATTTAAAAAGTGGGATTTTTCATGATTAAATTTGACATTACTAGTGCAAATCAATTTATTGAGATTTTTTAACCTCACACAGATTTCTTAGGATTTCCTCGGGTAAATGAACACGGTCATACAGTTTTTTTACAAGTTTTTGTTTCTTCCTTTCGGGATAAAACCAGCTCCATATATATGGGTCAAGGTCACGAGGCCCTTGGTCAAGAAATAAAGGGAAATTATCCCTCACGTTTCTGGATGATGGATTTCTTGTGGTGGAGACTTCGAAAGTACGGCTATGGATAGAGAAATAAAAGGGAATCTATTATCTTCCGGGTTGGTTCCAAAAGTAGAGAAGTCATACTGGCTCCCAGTGCAGAATATACATTGAACGTGCGGATTATCTATCTTAAATTGGTGAAAGAGAATTTCATTGAATATATTAAATATTATATCGAGCAGATGGGGTCAGTTGCAAGTCGATTGGTTTGCGTCCGAGTTTGCGCCAAGTTGCAGATGTATTTTTGAAAATTTTGGAATCCAAATTCGACGGGTGTGGATAATTTCTCAGTATACTGGGGATCGCACTTTATTTGTTTTGCCACCTGTCAAATTAATATTGTTCATAGAGTACTTAGTAAAATGGAAGCTGATAAAGATTCTGGTTTGTTGATAATTCCAATGTGGGAATCGACTGCATTTTGGCAAATTTTCCGCCCCAGGGGACAGTTTGAGAGTGATGTCAAAGATTATTGTGTTTTGCCGACACAGAAACAATATTATGTAAGTTGTAAGAATGGAAGCGGTATTTAAAGGAACGAAGACAAACTTTAGAATGCTGGCTTTAAAAATAGAATTTGACTAACATAACAATAAGAATTTATGTTTGTGTATAGGAGAGGTATAAGCCTCTTTTGACTGAATTTGAATGTTGTCTCCCTGGATTGAATTTGTGATATGTGTTTCCTCTCTTGGGAGATCCCCCGGATATAATAGATTGGTATGTTGTTAAGATATTATGCTTAAGCAGAGAAAGAACACAAAATTTATTAATATATCTTTATACATATGTTTTTGAGGATCATAAAGAGGAAATGGACGATTTGACGGAAGTCCTGGTGGACAAGGTGGCGCTGCTTCCCGATCTTTTGCGAGAGTCAAGAGCGGACAGTACTAACAAAACATATTTCTATGGATTTAAACGATGGTATAGATGGGCTCTAAGTAATGGTTCGGGGAGTGGGGACATTTTGCCTGCTAAGGCTTTTCCGAAGGCATTATATATTGCATAGATAATTCAAAATGCAATTGACCCAGTTCCGTCATTTCTACCTTTTATAGTATAATTTGGATCATGAAATAAACGGGTTTCTTTCGCCAACAGATTCTACATTAGTTTTAAATGTTTTAGAAGCCGAAGAAAGGAGACTTTCAAAGCCTGTATGCAAGAAAGAGACTACAACAGTTGAATTGTTACATGTTTTATATTCTTTTCTTTTCTTTTTTCTTTTTTTGTTTTATATTCTAATTTGTACTTAGAAGGAAATTTCATGAATCAAAGAATTATATGTGCTTGTTTAGTGGCATTTTCAGGCTTGTTACCTAGTTCAGAGTTACTCAAAATCACAGTATCAGATGTTGAGTTTGATAAATCACACATGAATATATTTATAGAAAGCAGTAAAACGGATAAGTAACGTTATGAATCATGGCTAGCAATTGCCAAAACTGGGACAGTGTTGTGTCCTGTAGAAAAAGTTAAAAAAATTATCAAATTGGGAGGCCTCCCTGAACTGAATTTGGGAGTTGTCTCCCTGGATTGAATTTAAGAGATGTGTTTTCTCCCTTTTGAGATTGGTATGTTGTATCATTTAGAGGTGGATGGGTTCGACTCCCTTAGAATAAACGTGCGGATTATCTATCTTAACAGGGGGCGATTCGGCCGCAGCCAATAACGGCATCAAGAACAGAATGTTCAAGCGTCACAGACGCTGGATCAGTGATCGAGCAAAGGACGGTTATATGAAAGACAATTTATCAGAGAACTTCTAGTTTCACAATCTTATGTATTATAATATGTTTTGTATGATGTTGAATTAATATTTTAAAAGCATCTTTTGGAATTATGTTTATTTGATATTAGAATACAGAATACAGAATACAGATATTTTATTTGACTCTAGCCTACATTACAGCTAATCATCAACATATATATGAAATTATAGAGTAAACGTACGTAAATACACATATATTTATATACTTTTCATAAATTGTATGGCTAGACTGAGAGTGTTAACAAGACTTTAATCGATTTTAATCAAATGTAGAAGGAACTTAAGACATATATATTTACAAATAAACATTAATCTGTATTTTGATTAAACAGTGCTTGTCTCTTTTGAAAGGCTTTATTAACATATGTTGCTAGTTTCCTGAGTAACTTTGTGTTTCGTGTATTTAACAGTTCCACAAACTTAAACATACTTATATTTCTTATATAGTATTATGTAAGTATGTATAGTAGTCTTATTTCTCTATAAACATCGCATTTTAATACGAAATGAAACTCGTCTTCAATATCTCTGCATGTACATAACATACAAACACGTTCATTCCTTGGAATCACTGGACTACAATGTCTACCTTGTTCAATTCTTAAATTATGTGAATTTAGTCTCAATTTTGTTAAAGCTTGTCTATTCTTCAGTTTCAGTATTTTATCCAAGTAAGGCTCAAATTCAAAGTTTGTCTTTATGTTTCTATATAATGACAATGACGAAAACATTTGTATACCTTCTCTCCAGTTTGATATATAGGTGTCTTTAAGTCGCAATTTAAACACCGGTAAAACCGCATTTAACAGTACTGAGTCAGAAAACTTCCATACCTCTCAAAAACCATTTGACTGTAACATATATTTAGTTTTTGAGACCCAGTTAACTAATCCATTTGACATTCTTGCACACAATTCTTTATATACCTGATATAAAATACAGTTGTTTTCTCTACTGACCATAAGCTTAAACCAATATTTGACAACTTTACACTTTCTGTTGATAGACAGGTGTACTCTTCCGGTTTCGCCATATACGGCTAAGTGACATGTTCAGGGTTTCACACCTAGTACCCATTTGCAATTTTTTTTATGTACACGCTCTATGTTTTGTGCTGCAACAAACCCCCATACCTCACTTAAGTAACACAATACTGGTCCAACAAAAGCATCAAATAGATTAAACAATATATTTACTGGCGCCTTAACCTTTCTTGTCATGGACAATAGACAAGCTCATCGACTTAATTGCTTTATCGGCCATAGCGTTTGTCGCTTGTGCAAATGACCCCCCACTCGACATTTTTAATTCGAGATAATTGAAACACTTTAAAATTTCAATTACCTGACCCGCGTATGTCCACAATTCATTTCGTGCAAGTTGTCAACTTTTCCTGAATATGACAACTTTAGTTTTTTAAATGTTAACGATTAAATTCCAACCTTTGCAATAGTGTTCTAGTTTATTTAACGACGACTGGAGTCCCTCGGCAATTTCAGATAGCAAAAATGCATCGTCTGCGAAACAGAGCAGGTAAATTTGTAGCTGATCAAGCGTTATGCCCTCTAACGTGTTTTCTTGAAGTTTATTTTCCAAATCGTTCAAGAAGAATGAAAATAAAATTGGACTACTTATCTCCCCTTGAAATAACCAATCTTGCTCTCGAAGAAGTCTGACAATGTATTTCCGATTTTGACGCACGATTTCACCGTACTGTTCATCGACCGCAATACTTTTAATAGCTTGCAATCAATTCCGATTTTTATCAATTCATAGAATAGTCCATTTCTGTTTATCGAATCATACGCCTTGCGAAAATCAATAAACACTGTATATACTTTTTACTATCTTGTAAATATTTTTCAATTAGTGAGTGTAATATGAATATAGCATCTCTGGTACTGTGTCTAGATTTGAAACCAAACTGTGCATCTGATATTATACTGTTCTCATCGGCCCATCGCTTAAGACGTTCGTTAATCACACTTGTAAATAATTTGGCTAAGCAGCTTGTGAATGTAATTCCCCTATAGTTGTTTCGGTCGTCGCAGTGCTCCTTGTTATATATGGGGACGATAATTCCTTCAGACCACGCTTCTGGAAATGTTCATGTGTCAAGCAAACGGTTAAAAAGATGTGTTACTTGGTTTATAATTATGTCCATTGTTTCAATTAGATATTCATTGATAATTGAATCTATTGCACCTGTCTTATTTTTCTTTAGAATTTTTGCTATTTTTAGTATTTCCTCTGGCGTAATTGGTCTATCGAGTTCCTCAAACGTAGGGGTTGTCTCCCCTTGTTCGTCAAAACGATTTAGAAATGATTCCACATTATCATGTTTTATCTCATTGATTTCACTCGTAAGAAGCTTAAAATGTGCAGAGAAGTCATTTATTGATATATTGCTATTATTATTTTTTTAGCACTTTTAAATAATTTCCAGAATTCTCTTGGCCTTTTGTGTCTCATATTGTTCATGTCCCGACATCTATTCATATTATATTGTTGTTTATATTTTCTACATATATTTTTGTACGTTCTTTTATGCGATAAGGATAGTGTTCTATTTTCATCAGTTTTCTGGCAGTTATATCTCTGTAGAGCCTCGATGTAAGCAGCTTTCTTACACTTATAGTCTTCGTTAAACCATTCCTTCAGATCACAATGTCTTGTATTATTAAAATAACACTGGTTTATCTTTAGTGATTTTTTAAAAAAAAGCAATTGGCGTTGGAAGTTATTATTTCCAAAAACGACTTAATTATCAGTTAATTTATTATAAATTGTTTTCGAACTAAATTTTCCGTTCTTTTAGTTTCAGCTTGTTGCACTCTCGAACGCTAGTAACAATTAAACATATTTAATTGAAATTGTGTTGTTTTTGTTCTGTTTATGGAGACGGTGGAAGTAGAAGGGAAATATAATTTTCTTCAGTTTGAAAATTAAAATTAGAAGAAAATTATTTTCCTTTGTATAACATAGTCTTAGATAGAGGGAGTTAGTGTATGTGCACGGGTATACCGCACACATTTGGCGGTAATCGGTCATTCAGCGTTGAGAGCTCGACCACTACAGGTGGCTTTAAAAAAAGCATGAATATTGAAAATGTAAGAATCATAAGATGTTTCTATTTCATAAACGTAGAATTATGATATGATTATTAGTAAAATAATTTTAAAGGACGAAATTGATATTGTAGGGATTATTGAATGATGAATATATGTATGCACATGTATGATATCAGCTTGTTGCACTCTCGAGCGCTAGTAACAATGAAACATATTAATTGAAAATGTGTTGTTTTTTTGTGTTTGAGACGGTGGAAGTAGAAGGGAAATGTATTTCCATGTCGGTTAAAGGTCCATTTAGTTGTTTTGAGAGTCTCGACACTCAATGACCATTTGGTTGTCCGTTTGATCATCTTAAAACGTGTACGTGCTTTCAATCTACCACTAATTTGCTGTGATTATTCGGATCGAGCTGGAACAAACAATGTTTATATAATTTAATGCAGTTATACGCGAATACGGTTATGCACATGTGAGTATATTATGTTTTGTACACTGTGGTTCTGTACGTATTGGACATGTTTGTAAATACAGTATTATATATGCGATGGTGTTGATGTTCTAAACGTTAATTGTGCAATATAAAATTAATTTCAATATATAAAGTAACACATGCAATTCAAGCGTTATGTATTTTAAATTAATATTCTGATAATTTCACGTTTAACACTACAATGACATAATTAAATAAACTATTAATTGAACTTATATTCGTTGGCAACAATATACTTTGCGCGGGTTTTCTGACCACTATATCGTTTCTGTCAATGAGTTCTGCGTGTATATATGTTTCCGTCAATCATTGCATGCCGTCAACGTCTCAACTATGTTTACATAGACGATCTTACGTGAGTGGTTACTAGTTCATTGACGTTTAACAAGAAAATATATTAGGAATTTTCAAAAAAACAATAAATTGGCTAAAAATTAATTTTTACAATATATTACGCTTATATATATACCCACTGGCCACGTATTGCCACAGGTACATCTACTTCATCATGCCAAAATAAGTTTATTAAAAATGGATTTTCTAACTTAGGCAACGCGCCAGGGTTAGACTAATACAGATATTTTTTCTTAAAATTGCAACGTATTTTGTGACGTTTCAAACAAATCACGTGGTTTAATTTGGTTTCAATTCGATCTAATCATACTGGTTTACATATTGTAGAATTTGTTTCATCAGATAAATAGAGTAAGCGATTTTCTAAGGTGGTGAAGTTGTATTTAAGTGCAAGTGACAATGTAAGCTTGCGCCTTGATAATGTCGAGTCATTTCTTGATTCAACCTGAATTATTGCTGTTGAGAAAGCATATTCCCACACGCTGAAACTAAAGTTTCTAAATTTAATGATATAGCAGCGCCGTTTGAGTTCGGTGTTGTTCACGAAACAACTTGTGAATCGTACGAATCATTCAAAAATACCGTTACTCCGTCAAAGAGTCCCATTTTGCCGGTCTCTTGCGTGAATGATAATGAGTGTTTCCTTGCTGGTACTGTGTCCTGTAATTCTGTCAGTTCAAACAATGTGCCCCAATCGTCAAGGACGTCGGGGTGCAGTGCGATTATCAAACTTTTAATTTATCTCGAAGGCAGGTGAATAAACGGATACACAGGTACAAAAAAATCTACGAAAGCGTCAGGAATCCCGGTCCAGTATCAGTTTACAAAAATAATCGATATCACTTGGTACTTCAAGTTCAACAAATATGACACGTATTCCGGTGCAAATAACACAACGTAAAGAGAACGAACACAGTGATCTCGTATATGAAGAGTTTACTCCTTATCTGAGAACACGAACAAATAGTTTTTATGTGGGAGGCTTCAAGTCGGGAATTACAGAAGATAAAAAAGCAGCCTCTGTGAATAGAAGAGGACTAAAAACTACCATTATCAGGATCTTCCCGTGCAAAAAAAATTCAGGACAATGTTATAATTCGCTTGAATGTTGAGGATGAGAGAAACAGTGACAAACTACTACATCATTGGCTTTGGCCACCGGAAGTTACGTGTAAACCTTGGTTATCACGAGCGTCACAGGCTCGTGCTGGTGAAAAGAGGTTTCATGATGGTAAGCATCAGTACCATCATCACAGAGGATACAGATCAGAATGGTACAATTCCCATATAGTAAGACAGTACAATATAGACAATTATGGCGGCGATGTTAATGACTATAATATCTACTCAGAACATTGTTACTAATTAAACTATACTACAGGTGTAAATAAGTGCATAATGTTAACAGCAGTCGAGTATAAAAGTAGCATTTTTGTGCAATTGATTTATTTTTAGCATAATGGTTGATAAAATAAAGCTAAACTTTCTGACTTGGAATGTTGCTGGTCTGCTGTCGAGCAGCACATACCTGAGTGATATTTTAGAAAGCACTGATTGTAGACATTTGTGGTATATCAGAACATTGGTAATACGATAATAATGTGTCGTTTATAGACCCAATACCCAATAAACACCAAATATAAATCTGTTTCCATTGCTGATAACTACTGTAAATATAAAAATATCAGAAAAGTGGGAAGGGGGGGGGGGGGGGGGGGGGGGGGGGGGGGAGGGACATTCCTTATGGCATGCTAAACACGATAATGTTATCACGCCATTAATTATTGATAAAGTTCGTATTGTAGATATACAATATCAAATGACAAATGAGAAACTGTATCTACTGTGTAGTAATTATCCTATTGATACTTTCAGGGATTATATTGATACGATTTATCATTTATAAGTCTTTATTCGGAAAATGGTACAGTCCATGGGAGATTTCAACTCTAAAATACAAATCAACTCTGAGAACTATAGGGACAAATATGTAATGAGTTTCTTACATAATACAAATCTGATAGCTATTGACACTATGCCTATTTGTACTGGTGCACAAACGTCTTTTGTGTCTTATGATAATAGATTTGAAACATTAATTGACCATATATGTATACCAATAGAAAAGGTTGATTGTATTAGCTATTGTGAAATAATTGATGATAACTATCTTAATCTACCTATTATTTGTTCTTTACTTCTTCCTGTAATACGGCTATCAAATAGACATACTAATGCTCATAGTGCTGAAACTAGCTCTCGTATAAACTGGAATAAAATTAGAAAGGAAGAAATACATTGTTACCGAGAAACTGTCAGTAACTCAGAAGATTTACTTTGCGCTCGTTTCCATACAATTTGCTCAAATGATAATATTGATAAGTTATATGAACAGATAGTTCAATCCATTATAACTGCTTCTTCAAAATCCATCAAAAAGAGGTCATTTAAACATTTCTTAAAACCGTACTGGAATTCAAACCTTTCGATTCTTCATGAACAAATTACAAAAGGCGCTCTGTGTGGATTTTAAAGACAAGACCAAGAGAATCTAAATTGTTTGATGATTATAAACAAGCATAGCGAGATATCCGTCGTGTGCATAGACAACATGTGCAAATGTTTCTTGCATAGCAGGATGAGGAGCTCGACCGATCAGCCGAAATGGATCGAGGCCAACTTTAGAGGTTTATAAAATTAAAGCGAAAAGGTACCGGCACTAAAGCAGGATATGAGATAAGATTTGACGATGTTGTCTACCGTGATTAAAACGAAATTACCAACCAATGGAAATCTTACTTTGAAAAACTATATTCACCAGTTTAAAATCCTGACTTTGATTCTTCGTGGAAAGAAAATATTGTTTCAAGTGTAAATGATATTTAATCTAATCTTGATCTTTCTTATTCTACAGAGACCGTTAAAATATCAGCAGAAACTGTCCAAGAATTACTTCAATCCTGTAAACGAGAAAAAAGGTGCGGGTGCGATAACTTATATTACGAACATTTAATCGACGTAGGTGATTATCTCAAATGGGCTCTTTCTCGTCTATATTCGGCAATGATAACATCGGACACATTCCACAAAAATTAAATCGAGGGGTTATTGTCACTATTCACAAAGGTGGTAGAAAGAGGAAAGACGATCCAAATAATTACAGGGCTAATACTCTTACGCCTGCCGTGCTGAAACTGTATGTAGGTGTACTTTTACTTCGTTCAAAAAGCAAATACCTATCTTAACTCAGTCCGCAAAAAGGGGTGTTCCAGAAACAGCTTGGATGTTTTACGAGCAGAGCTTTTGTTTGCTATATTGACTGCTGTCAAGCTTTTGATAGAGTATGGCACGATGGCCTTTTATATAAATTTCATGAATGTGACATTGACACCTTGACTTTAAGAAGCTTTGTGAATTTATGTAGCAGTATGAGAAGCGGTGCTCGGAACCGGTCTTTTGTCTCGGACTGGTTTGACGTCACCTAAGGTACAAGACAGGGTGGCAAAAGCTCATCTACCCTGTATTTAGTATACATAAATGGTTTGATTGCAGAACTAGAGAAAGCTAAACACAAGGGCTATGCCTGTATAACATGAATATTTGCAGCCCTACCGTAGCAGATGACATGGTGTTAGTTTCACTTTCGGTAAATGGCCTAGAAAAAATGCTTGGCATTTGTTATCACTACTCTTTAAAATGGCGTTTCGAGTATAACCCAGCTAAATGTGCTGTTGTTGTGTACAATGAATCGAAGGTGTTTGAGAAAAGTGCAAGGATCTGGAGGCTTGGAACCAATTTAATCCCGGAAGATGTCAAATATAATCATCCGGGTATTGCATTGCATAAATATTCTCTTATCAATGAATCTTTTCACGATGCTAGCACA
The DNA here is from genome assembly GCA_029582155.1 of Panopea generosa. Taxonomy (NCBI): domain Eukaryota; kingdom Metazoa; phylum Mollusca; class Bivalvia; order Adapedonta; family Hiatellidae; genus Panopea; species Panopea generosa. Next base: position 10,633,888 of record CM055901.1, on the reverse strand, counting down.
AAACAACGGGGAGCATTATCAAGTATTACCAATAGCGGAATAATCAATCACTGTCACTTTCAAAAATATATCAGTCAGTTGTGCAGCCAAAGGCACTATACGGGTGCAATCTGTCTAACTATGTGACTAAATCCAATGTACTAATACTTGAGCGTTCCCTTCGATTCTGCATAGGACAGTTCTGTAGATTACCATGGAACTACTTAACCAAACAGATATTCGCCCACAGGCTGGTCAGGTGTGCTAATTGCATTGAGAGACAATGTTTAGGTTTTGTGTCCGACATATTCAGAATACTTCATAAATATTGGCTGTTTAGTTATATAAAGGAATACATACACTATGCTAGCTTCAATGCACTATAATTAAACATGAACAAGAACAATGCTTTGAGAGTATGTGTTAAACATTATCGATTGAGCAATGCTTCTCCTCTTTAGCTTTCAAGACCCTTTTATTCACTAGATGCTCAGTTGTCTGTGCCAATGTATTGCTTCAGTGCAGTTTAGATAAGATGCAATCTCTTTTCCTATCATACAGCCGATATATGTAAAAACTAGCTTTAAAATTGACAACCTTATGATACATCACACATTGTTTTGTGCGTGCAATGAACGTGAAGGCAGGCGTTTATGGGCAGTTATTTTTGGATGTATTAGCGTACAGTGCTTTAATAGATTAATAAGTCAATCACCTGCTTATCAAATTATAGACCTTCTGACCGGACTTAAAAATTATCACCCATTTGCTGATAATAGTGAAACATTTATGATAGCTGCTGTAAAAGCTTTCCATAAACCTATCATGCAAGCACGTAAGTTAAATGAAGGTGACTTATGGTATTATATTTCAATAGTAAAACTTTACTATGCAGCTAGTCTGCGCATTGTGCTCAAATCAACCAAAGAAAAGTGACTTGTGATCCTTTTATTTCAATATGTATTCCATTACCAGTCCATTATATACCTAGTTCGAGCCTTGTGTTTTGTTTTGACAAGATCGATTACTAGGTACAAACTGTCTTATGGCTTTCGATTTTGTATGCTTACTAGTGTACTTACATGAATTGGTATTATGGTACAAGTTGAGGTTGTTCCGAGTTTTAGTCTTTTCTAGTGGGTAAAACTTGTTATTGGAAAAGTGTATAGATGTGCATGTTATTAGTATGTATGTGTATATATGTGACCTTTCAGTTCTGTTTATGTTTGTATCTGTTTTGCATTATAACATGTCGCTCTCCCTTCAGTGGAGGTAATACAGATCTCTATCTATTTATCTATTTTACTATCTTTACAAATTGACAAAATATATTATGCTAGGCCAATGCTCAACAGTATTTATATCTTTTTTTAAGTAAATTCAGTAACACATGAGCACGACCGTTTGTCACAATGCTCATATACAATGTATTTTAGCTTTTCCTTTACAAGAAACACATTATTTAACTAGCAATTGAATTTCGAATGTACAAAGCTGACATCAAATTGAATCAAATAACAACTTTCCAAAACTGTAATGATTGAGACATAATAAGTCTATACAATTCGTACGTTTCTATATAGTGACGTCATTCTGTTTTTTTCAGAACTTGATGACTGACCTTAATAACAATAGAGTTCTGATTTATATTAAGAAGTTAATGTTCATGTATGGTTTCCTTTTTGGCATCTTATGCTTCATTTTATTTGTATTTCTTTATACTCTTCATCCAAGAATGTTTAGATTTCTAGCAATGATGCAGTCAATATATTTATTTATAAGCTTTCGCTATTGGACATAGCATTACTAATGATATAAGTATGTAATAAAACACCGATGTATTTTTCTAGCGATTAAGAAATATATTCTAATAAACATTAATGATATAAAACATATATTTTTTAAATCTCAACGGAAGTATTTAGATACATTCTGAATATAATATGCTTTGTGTATGTTATTTATATGATGATAACATATATGTGAAACTACGTTATATATAATAATGTGTGTTTTGTAAAGAGAAACTGAAAAGTTTAAGTTAATATAACATATATACTTCTTTTTTGCCGTCTTCTTAAGTTGAACAAGGAACAGTTTAATACAACACACATGTCTTCTTCTTCTTCTTTTTCGTCTTCTTCCTCTTCTTCTTGCCATCTATATCACGTAGATGACGTCAAATTCTGAGGCGTATATCAAGGAATTACTAAAATACAGATGTCATTTAACAAGAGTATGCAGGATTAAAACAACACGGCTGATAAATTCTTGAAACAAGAGAATTCAATTCATGGCATATAATGAAATTATTGATTGACATCATTACGATGTTTGGTCAAGGCCAAAGATGGAACGTGTTTTTTTTATCCGACAGCCAAGTTACGCAATGTATAATGCACAGCACGACCGGTCGATGCTTTAGAAGTGAAATAGTAACATATGATTTATAAACACTATTACACGGGGTTATTTAACTCCTGCACCGTTTAGTTATATAATAAGAAATTTTAAAAATAAAAAGTTTCATTTATATTACATTTTATAGAAGAAATGTTTGCATTGCCTATTTCAATAAATACACATATTTTATTCTATATTTCATATCATAAACCGTGGATATACATCTGTACTGTCTTAAATTTCCGAAATAGAGCTTAAATACATTACATTCATTAGAAACTTTCCATAGAAATACATCATTCTAAATATTTGTGTTTAAAGTTGTTGAAGGTCTTTTTCTACAAAAAATTATGCTTCCATTAAAATAAATGAGTTGAATTTATAACTATTATTGCAATGGTTTTACCATTTTGGAAGATGAAAGTATTCGTGGAAATAGAACCTTTGAGGCATTTTGTATTTAAAATTGTTGAAATCTACAATATATTTTTCTGCATTTTTTAAAACAAGTTACATAATGAATGATCAACAAACACACTTAGTTTGATATCACTTGATATCGCTACCAAATTATACCAAAGTAATCAGCCAAGCCAGCAGGACAATTTCATAGTCTAGACCAGATATTAAAATATGCAATGCTTTCAATAGATGTATTACCATATCAACGACCATATTTGGAGAGAAATCAACCCTATAATGTGCCCCGCAGTAAGTGCAAAACAGTGTCTGTATTTGTGGTAGCTAAGTCAAATACCAGTGCTATGTGAAAACAAAATACATAAACAGCCTTGTCCCAAAAGTTTACGTATGATGATTTATAATCTGATAAATCAAATTTGAAGATAGAACCATCGTATACAATAGTTTTGCACTGATAAAAGTGAATTTATTTGGGAGATCAAATCGGCTGAAATTCATTAGCAAGGATGACAAGAAGTCCATTACACAATAGAGTCGAGTTTTCTATTTCTTTTCTAGTTTGCTGACTTAACATTTATTTTTAACATGTCTGTAAAAATAATTAACGCCTTACGTTAATAAACAGTGACACATTTCTCAATATCTTTTAATTCATACTGTTTTATTCTCTGAATTTGTTAAACATTTGTTCAGTTCATAGAGCTATAACGAGTCCGATACTATGGTAAAAGTGTTATCATATTGGAGCACTTTTCATTTACTCATATATCTATGATTTTATTGAATGATTCTAGATAACAGTTTGCAATTTCTTAATAAAGTGCCATGTATTTTTGTAATACTATGATGTGCTATTGCATAGTCAACATTGGTTGTGCGTTACCGAGTGATCATAAACGCTAGTCTCAATCAAAATCTACCTCTTGCTGTTCAGGATATGCATTGTGGAGGGTTCTACTCATAGTATTGTGCATGCATTGGACGTTTTTCCTAACCAATACATGAATAACATAATGTGTTGAAAATGATACTAAATCACATTACAATTCATACACAGAAAATAATTTAGATACAATAAATGTTTAAACTGAAATATGAAAGAGACAAATACATGTTAAAGCATAAGTGTATATTCTGATAAGCATCATCGTTGTACACGGTTTTCTGTTGTGATGTGATTAAAAAAATTAATTGGATAAACCATTATACAAAAAAGTCATGTTATCACTTAAATAATGGTTTAAATAGCTGCAAAGCATTATTGTAAAATAGAAATAATATTTCCTTCTTTGTGTGAATTAGTATATAGGGTAAGTGCTAATGTTTCCTTTAGTTTTTTCCTTCCTCGCGTGTTGACGTAACGTCTTTCAAAACAACCTCGCCTTATGACAAATTCCTTGCGCTATAACTTACACGTATTCATTCATAATTACTATTGTATCCGTGCGCTACAAAGTTCGGAATGAAAGTTTAAAAAGATTCGAACAGTTACGGATGTTTACAATAAAAAATAAATTTAATGGAATTTTTCGGAATTTTCCATCAGCACCTTATAATATTCTTATAAAGTACACTGTTCAATGTTATTTACAATATATCTAAAACATTAATTCTCATAACTTGTGTCATAATAAGTATATATGATACAAAGAGTGAAGGCAACACTCACCTGAGTTTGATTAAAATCAACAAATTAAAATTCATTTTAGAATAAAAACCATTAATCAATTGGCTGGTTTTAGCTGAACGCAGTTGAGCATAACCTATACTGTTTTAGCACCTATCATAACTATTCCTAATACAGGGTCAATAACGGATTGTTTCCAAATTAGAGAATACCAATTAAAGATGATTAAAACAATGTTAAAATACTCGTCATTATCACGAAGGATTAATTATTAACACTGCCACTGCAACGAAGGTCAAGATCAGGTGTGACAAGAAGGTCAATACTTCAGACTTTGGATCAAAACCAATGACAGTATAAATAATATGTTTGGTTTAAACAATAATTATTCCAGTATAACTTCACATATACACATAGATGTACAAAGTCGACAGGATTTGAAAACAAGCTTGATAAGCTAAAGATGAAAATTAATTTCCATCGAGATGTTAAACTGTTGCCTAACTTCTTCAATTTATATTTAGTGAATAAATGTCTAAGAAAAATATAAAATCATTAAATAGTATTAAATAAATATATATATATATATATATATATAACATAACACTATTAAAGCATTTAATAAGGAAAACGCGTCCAATCATCCCAGAATGACAGTTTACTAAATAAAGTATTTTCAAGAGTCAACTCTCTTGGTAGGAACTATGAATTCCTGAATTAGCTTCGTTTTCCTGTAATGAATAATCAGGAGAACCATAAATGTTTCGATTATCTGAAGTCGAATTCTATCAATTGAAACATAAAAAATTTGCTATTATAGTACCTTTAAACCCAACATAGTATGGTATATCATAGCCTCGTATCAGTAGAAATGTTACTTCAAACAGTAATGTTGTTACATAGTTACTTTGATCAGTGACATGAAAGCTGAGTATTTCGATAATATAATGTAAAATGTTATCTCAAAAGGTTAGATATGCAATCATTTAGATAATTAAAGGGTAACTGTCAGTGTCGTCTACGATATCAATAAAAATTATGTTGCTGGTCGGTTATTATGGGTTCCCTATGGCAAATGTTATAACAAGGAACACTGTACTTACATAATTCTATTATAATACCGGCCCGTTAGTGCAAAAAGGTACAAATACACTTGGCACCTTCTTTCACTTATGAAACGAAGGGTGTTCCTTATTAAGATGTTATTTATGAATTTCTCCTTCATAATTATATATAATGTATACGGTCAATGGCCAATCTTAACGTGTAATGACCGTCAATCATTACACATCAATTCACAAATTCATGATTTGAATAACAATGTTGTTTTACAGGTATTGGTGAAACTACTGTGGTTTTTAAAATGTTAATTATTATTTACCTGAAACGTTATGCAAACGATTTAAATGTACGTCTTTGTTTCTGATATATGAATTACTGAAACCAAATGTCAAATTACTAAACGTTTATATTGGAATATTTGGAATGATGTAAGAACATTGTTGGACTATTATTTTGTTAGATAAGTGAATACTAAAACATGTAAAAATGTACAAATAATAACTATTGTTTATCGTTTAAAATGTGAAGGGGTGTTTATGACTGTTTTGTATTCAGAATATAAAAGTACAGATGGAATTTACTTCAGTTAAAACTGTATTCATGAATATTGTCATGTAGATTTAGCTTAAACCACAAATAAGGTTTGCAACATAAATCAAATTGATATTTATTGTTGGACCTATAAGTATGTGATAGCTTAATTCACCATATGTGTACCATATACAAATACATCAATAATTTGATTTAATAATGAAATGTCTTTGTTCCAGTTGTAGTTATTGTATGACATGACGAAAAGTCAATAAAGCAATTTCCTTACTTTGTGAATCAATGACATGATCTTGTCAGGACCTATTCTCACACATAATAAACCTGGAGACCCAATTATGACATCAACGATTTTCTGCCAGCGCCTACAAATTGGACACATCAGAACAATAACATAAACAACTGGTCTCGAAACTGACGTCAAAGGTCACATCAGAAACGTATAATCATGTCTCATACCGATCTATACTTTCACCGAAACTCCTGTCAGCTAATCATACACGTAGAAGAAGATGGATACGTGTGGATCTTTTTTTCTGAGCTTAATTTCTAACAGGCGGAAAAAAGTAGTGTTAAACTATGTAAAGAGTGTTGGTCAACCATCATCAGGTCGCAAGTTTATATTAAACCTGAATCGGTGACTTTTTGAAAAAAATTATGGATAAGTTTTTAAAGGACCTAAATTTGCTAGCGTTTTAGAATTTAAAAACAAACTCAGACTCAAAATTTCGAAATGTGTAACCAGCATTTAAAGTATTTTATTTTAAGTTATATAGGAGATATCGTTTGGCAATTATAATATATTTAAATCCTTAACAATGTGAAAATCACATTTTAAAAAAAATAGAGTCTTTGGGGAAGACATTTTCGGGTCTGCCTCTGATTTATTTACTCAAACCTTTGGATGAACGGAGGAAACGAACGTCAGCCCTCAGCTTTATTTGAAACAAAGCTCAGATATAAGAATATTAAAGGGCGTGTTTTAATCGAATTGCAAATCAATACAATAAATTCGTATGTTCTTGCACTAAAAGCATTTCAAATTTTTAGCCATTGAGCTATTCAGGTCACTGAATCTGTCCTAAACGGTGTTCTGTTTTCAAGATATATCAAATAAAGGTCAAATAATTCAGAAATAAAATTAACACGAAGCATTCCAATAGAAATCATTTTCATATTATATAAAGACATTAAACACTTTGATTAACTTATATCTTATTAAGATTTAGCATTTATCTCGCAGTCACTGATTTAAGCCGGCATTGAATGCATATATTGAAACAATGTATCCTTTTTCAATTTCTTCTTACTTACCTATATGAATGAATATGTGTTATTGCCATCGTGATTGTTTTATGTAAATAATATTTTGTTGGGACTGCTTTTAATGTTGCATAACTTGTAGCCCATCCCATTTACTGTTTTATGTTTAATACAATATAGCAATAAAATATGTCAAAATTAAAATCAAGTTTCAATAGGAATACTGATCACTGTCATATACAGCTTTCTAACTATTTTAACACGCATGTTAAAAAATGTAATATTTTATGTATGTATTGCAAAAACATTTTATTCGATCTATGAATTGCTGTTGTATTAAATATTGCACAAAATTTATAGACACAATATCTATAAATTTAAAAAGTGAAACCAAACAACCTTAAATGTGATCTGAAAATAAGTGTCATTTTACCAAATGTGAAATTGAAATTGAAAATACTATTCAATTAAAAAAACGGTATATGATGGCTACCAATTTCACCTGACCGCCAAATGGCTGAACCATTACGGACCTCTCTAACCCGTTAACCATTGCCGACGTCGGTTATGGAAAAAATAATTGATTTAGTTTCAAGAATAGAGCCAATATTACACATATACTGACATACATTCAATATGGGAATATTCAAAGAATTAATTAGCAACACAGTAATTAACTCGTTTCATCAATTCAATATGAAATAGTTACTCATGTGAGACACCCTTGTTATAGCATTCCCGTCAATTTTACAACCTATGAAACTAACTGATATGTCAATTCAGTTAATAAACATTATCCTGTTTTGATTATTACCTGGTTGTTTCTTACACTGCGCAGGCTGCATGTTTCAGATAAAAGTGTGTTTTCTGCGTTTTATAAATGTAAAGATAGTGATATGGTTCATACATAAATGGGATTTAATGCCATATTCAACATATCACAGATGTATATGGTATATATGCCATTTTAATTGGTAGAGAAATTCCTCAGAACGGATGTGAGTAAAACCACATTTTTTCCGTAAGTAACCAGCAATGTTCTCCACGACCTCAGCAGCGATATATCAGTGATTTTGATAAGAAATTAGTTACAATTTGGGTTTAATGTTGTGAAAATGATCTTAAGTTTCAATAATGCAATAATACGATATATTTCAACTTATATTTTTTACGTAAAATTTGTGTTCACTTGACAAATGTTTTTACGAACAATAGGTATATTAATATATTCATATATTTACTGATAGTCGATATATTAAATGAAACTAAAACAATGTTTCACTCGTTTCTCTATATACATTGACTATAAAACAGGTCTAGTTACCGCTAGGGATATTTAAAGAAAACACTAAACAATCAGTTTAAGACAAATATCAAACTCGTGTTCTTATTGATTATACCGAATCGAATGTACGGGAATATGGTAACTTCAATACATATAAAACTATGAAGAACATATGATAAGGGTTTATTCCTTGGAACGATTAGTTATTAGTCTATAACGTTTGATAGTATACATGTGTTACTATATATAGTGACAGAATAAGCTTGTATTTTTATGATATAGTCTAAATTTGGCAAATGGTATTGAGCGTTGCTTAGCTTAACATAATCACCATCATTGATACTTCTTCAACTGTGGAGTCATTACTTATTTTAATTCAAAAGTTATATACTTGTTTTGAGATCTCATCTCATTATAATGTTGTTGTAATAGTCTATGGAGGTGTATATGAGGCGTGGACTCGCTGTATATGAAATCATATTAAGAAACTTAAAAATATTTGTGATAATTATATTTAGGAAGCATAGTTAATATTAGATATTTCCTAATATATATATATATATATATATATATATATATATATATATATAAGATCAAGTCATTTTGGTATTACTTTCTAAGCGCATGCAGGTCAGGACAAAAACGGCCTACTAGGTAATTCATGAAATTACAGGGAGTTAATCCATAAAGCGCAGGATATGACGTCATGGTAATTGACATCATACTCAATAGGTTTCCTGTTGGTATTCCGAACCCTGACTTATTTCATTAAAACAACAAAGTGTACATCTTTTAGATGTCTCCGAACAGCCAGTCAATTCTGTATTGATTTCTGCAGTTATTCAGTAACACAGCTAGTGATGGTGCCACTTAGGTGCATATATTTGTAATATATTTTCTATATCAGTATTTAGATTGAAACAGTTATAACATGTGTTAATTAGATTTTCACTTAGGCCTAAATATATACTAAAATATATATATATAAAATATATTTTTAATTTTTATGTCATTACTGAGTTTTATGGCAATGTGGCGGTACAAAATGCTATGTTTCCTGTTAGACATTTGTTCTTATCTCTTTTAGATTATTTACATGTGTTCTACTTTAATTATTTAAAACTAATTTTCCGTCGTATTTTTAATGATCCATTAATGTAATGTTGATCATTAAATAAAGGTTGGAAGTTTGTTTATATAAACTGTAGATTTATTTCTGTTATTCTTATATCTTGTATTGTTAAAATTCCATCGTAATTATCTTTATTCAACAGTAGATATAACTATGTTTTTCGATATTTTACATATTACTAAGATTTTTTATTCATTTACAACTAAAACGTTTTTTAAATAGATGCATCTACAAACCTTACATTTATTCTAATCGAATCGCCTATACTTTTAAAGAACTGTGTACATTTGAACTTCTGCTTTAAGCAATTGAATTGATAGTCATGGTTTAATGCTGATTGTCAATAACACACCTTACCAGGTGATCGTGATATACGCACTGTTATTTTATACCATATGCTGTGATGTTCGATGACAGGAAATAACTACAGATAGTGCAATAAGGTCAAGTCATTATTTACCATGTTCTGACAACAAGCAACAAGTGGAATATATCTGATCTTATATAGAAGTACACAAGATAGCAAAACTCAAATATGATTAGACACTTTGGAAAAAATAGAAAATTCTTTAACGTTTTACTTACTTGATTCCATATCTACAATAATTTCCACCATATTTAAGACCTGGTAGTATTAAAGTTTATTGTGGGTATGGAGTTCAGCTAACGTTAATTAGTAGACTGTATTATGGACAAAACAACCTTAACCAAGCGTAAATTTGAAGGAAACATTAGCCTTTGACGAGAGTCAGTGTAAAAACATTCGTGTAAAACATTGTCATTTATTTATGTGAAAATAATGTATGGTTTTAATCAGTGATAATTGATGTGAATGAAATATTTGTAACAAACGTTGAACAATAATCCATGCAAAAAAATGTCTTTTTAAAGCATAAAATATGCAAGAGAGACACATATTAAAGGAATCATCGTCCTCAGTCCAGGCTTAAACATTAAAAACTTACTGATTAATTGATTTAATATTTAGCGTCATGTTTTTGCCATCGAGGGCTAACAGACTGATCCATTAATCAAACCACTGTTCTCTGATATCTTGGAAGGTTAACAAGTACTCGAGCACATCGATCTCCGCTAGTAACTGATAACATTCCCTCTTGAATAAGCGGTGACGAATTATAATGAGACGCAAAATTGTATACCAATCATCACAGATACTGTGGCCGGACGGGGATTTTAAAAACTTAAATTTAGGAAATGCAGAGCTAGGTGATCATGATTTTGACACGTTCCTGTATATCTGCAAATTGTATCATTGCTATTGATTGTAAACAGATAAATAACCAGTCAAAATCTTAGTTAATTTTTAAGTATTTAAATAAACTTTCGGTGAAACTGAAGCCCAGACGTAAAATGATTCATTGATTTATGTACATATCAAACACAGTGCAGAGTACATGACATGATATCCCAATGATTAACGTTATGCCAATCAAATGAATGTGTCAATAATAACACTCTTTGTCGGAAGGTCTAAACTACAACTAAACAATTTAGTCAATTATGTAGTTTTATCCTTCATTTTATGACTTTTAATTCTATATCCCAAACCATAAAATCTCAAATGTCAACATACACATTACCGAATAAAACTTCTAATAATTAATAAGCGTCAATGTCATATGTAATAAACGGCCATTCGTTTGAGAAGTAATTTAAAATAAACAAAACTTGTATTGCCGTTTTGTCTACGTTTTAAAAATAGTAATTTTATTTATTACTGTATTAACATGTCAAAAACCATTTACTTTGATACGTTTATCATATTATTCTACAAATTAAATGAATATTTAAAAATAAATCGTTAATACTAAGATGAGTCAATAAGAGACAAGAACAACATATAACCAGCCAAGAATGAAATGTAAATTTACTTAGAAACACTGTCCGTCTGTCACGTATGAAGCATTGCTAGAGCTAATTAAGCCTCAAGGAACAAAACATACTGGTATGTATAACTAACGTCCCGGCACGTAAGGTGGGGATTTGTACCGTTAAACAAGTTAGTTACCTTTTACTGCGATGTTTCTACTTAAAATAAAAAATCCTGTATTTCTTCTTAGTTCATTGTCTTAATTTTAGAAAAGCCTTTGCAAAGTGTTTGCCAAGTTCCTGAATGGACTGCCCGTTTACATTTCATAGATCATTGACAATGCTTTCAGCATTAATGACAACCGATTGAAGAAGCATTAATCTCTGTCAACAAGTCATTCAAACACATTTCATACAACTATTAGGCACAGAGGATACACAGTTTCATAATATAAATTTGAATATTAATTTAATATTTCCAACGCAACGTTATATATAACTTAGTCTAATAATTATGAAATGTAATAAAAATGAATACATTCGGGTTTTAATAAATTCAATATAAATTGTTGACAACCGGTGCTCAACAGATCTCATTTTCGATAAATATTGTGTAAGGTAAAGGGATAGACGGAAGAAAATTGTTTCATAACTTTAATTAATTATAACCAGATTTATCTTTATTTGGGATCAAACCTTAATGTGCGTCATTAAGTGTTGGCTTTCTAATAGAACGCTATGCTGTAAATCTTGACAAAAATAAGAATGTAGGATATAACCATTTAGTTCAACAAGATATTGAAGATACTTACGTTTTTATATGATATAAGACCATAGGGTAATGTCAAAATCGACATAGCAATATGTTTATTCTTATTGTCATTGATGTCTACATGAACGTGTATAACCTTTCTTCAACATACATGACCATAACATTTGCCAGTGGCACTTTCAGTAGATAAAGAAATACTTAAAAAAAAAAGAGTAAAATCGGATGGATGGATGGATGGATGGATGGATGGATTCATAAAATTTCAATTTACAAATTAATTCGTTAATTACAGACAATGCGTTATGTAATACAGCATCTATCAAATAAAAAATGTAATTCTAACATCGATTACATTTTTATATTTTTATATTGCTTGATTAATGTGTTGGCGTACTCGCAAATACGGATAAAATACGACACACTAATCAGTGCAAATCAATATTTAACACATAGTCGTAGAGCATTATCAGTTCGATTACTTTTAGCTTCATTAAACTATTAACCTTTTTAAAAAACTAAATTGGTTGCTGCGCTCCTATGTAAACCCAGATTGAGGTATAAGGTCACACATATAATGCATACAACGTCTCAACAAAGAGTGATACTGGAAGTGGAAATGGAATACAAAACTCTAAGATCAGCAATATTTCAGTGATAAGATCTGCTTATTATTCTTATTTATGATAAATAAGCCAATGTGATACGAGATATTTCCTTTGCAGATATGAATCGTATTCAGGCCAATACATGTGACTCAGTATAGAATAATCATTATTTCATTCCTGAAAAAATGTGAGTTTGTCAATCATCAGATATTTCTTTGATAAGTTAACAGTGTTCCTAAGTGTTTCATTCAATAATGTTCATATGCGAAAGTAACTAAACAGAAAATAAGCTTCTTAGAGATGAATTACTTCTTATCATTGTTATCATAACAGATCCTGTCCTTTTAGCAGACTAACACAGAATTTACTTTGATATATAGACGATAATTGTGTACTCTTTTAATACAAGTACGCAGTTGTGTCTGGTCATTGAGACGAATACAAAATACAATATGAAAGAGAATTTAGTATTTCGCATTACATAATTATGTGAATAAAATGATGCTGAAACAAAGTTTGGCACATGCACATGTAAGTATATCTTTTTCATATTTAAAGTACTAATGCCATTTTAGAAGAGACGATTGTGAATAAAAAACAGATTATTGGAAATAAAATACACATACTATTTTTTTCTCTTTATATTTTTATCTATATTTGTGTAGCTGTGTTACAGTAATTTGATTGGCTGATCAATACGTACATCATGGCGTACTTCTTTTTCCCCGTGAGGAATGTATGCAATTATGTATTGTTCTTATCATGGTTATCCTGTGTAATTATTACGTTTATGCAGTTTGAAATGTTGTGTTTGTTTTTCAAGAATTGTTTTATGCCTATTAATATTACAAAAAGCAAATAATGAGACACTATTGACATGTTATACAAATAAGCTGTTGATATATTGAAGCAACCATTGCAAGAATAGGAGACTAATGTGACGAACATAAAGTTGTATAAAATATAATGTGACGTACAAAAAGATGTATAACATATAATGTGACGTACATAAAGTTGTATCAAATATTATGTGACGTACATTAAGTTGTATAATATATAAGTAATTGTGGACAGTCACATACAAACAAACACAAAACAATGAAAGGGGAATACTTAGTCTGGTTCAGTATTTGAAATATTAGGATTCGTCCTTAGTGGTATTTCGTCAATATGGAATTTCCGTCTAATTTGTGACTATCTACAGTGATCGAGTAAACAAGTTCAGATTATCCTTGTTAAATGTATGCTACTTTTAATATCCACATATTTTTAAATCCGATCGTTGAACATAGTTTCGCTAATCACTTTAGGATAAATATGGTATCAATCTCGTATGTCCACTTAAGTTTAGTCAGTCAATGTATAATATTTTTACAAATATTCTCAACTTTTGTTTAATACTGAAGTATGGTAGATTGAGCCTTATTAAAAAAACACACTTAGATTGAGTTGAAAACATTCTCAACAAATACACTTTGTGAAATGCATTGTTATACAATCCTCTTTTGTGACTTGGAAAACAAAGATTTTGCGTTTGAGAGAAAATGAGCTGAGAAGCTTAGTTAGACAAGGACCTGTGCAGGTACCATTGAACATATCAAGCTAAACTTGTCCTTAACTAGAAAACCTCAATGCCTGTAAATAATAACTTGAATTCATTAGACATCAAACATAATTGACAATGTATATTTATGTATTAGTGAAGAATGGATCTAATATTTAATGTCTTTTAATGCCATCGAGGGCTAACAGGCGATCAATTACCCTAACCAATGTAACCTAGGATCCTGAAAGGTTAACCAGTACGCGAGCCGACCCTATCGCCGCAAGCAACTGATAATTTTCCCACTTGAATCAGCGGTGAGCGACGAATGACAATGAGACACCATATCATATCTCAATCAGACTGGTGCCTGGCGGGGAATAGAACTTGCGACCCCTGGATTGATAGTCAGACGCGTTACCGACTGAACTAATCGGGCCTGGCTCATTGGAAAAGAAAATCTCTACTTCCATATCTAGTCAGCACGGTGTCAGTAGGCTATGACTAGAGTGGGTCCATGTTTCTGCGGCATGCTGAACCGGCGTGACAGCGTTCTGAATACCCGAGAGACATCGATATGAACGAAACAGTGTTAAAAGCGAGGCTACACCATACAACAGCATGCGCGAATACAGTGCACCATCTTTCTATACTTTCATATTTGCTATAATTTTAATAGATCCGATACGATTGGTATTATGAACTTTTTTATACTACAATGCTTTAGCAAGGATCGTTGTATAGACCATCTACGATTTGATTACGATATATAACTTCAATATACTGCTCTTCAGCTTCCAATAAAGTAAGACAATATCAGCACGACATCATAATTCAGACTTTTATACCATACAATACAGTGCCGGTGTTGCTGTCATTAATTATATACACTTTAAATGCGAAAATGAATTTCAAAAATATCTGATCCAGTGGAAACACAGAAGGCAACAAAGAAAAAGAAAATAGGTTTCAAGTTATAATTGAGTTTGCCCATGATGTGTAGTGAACAATAAAATACCACTCTTTCGTAATCGACATACATCGCCGATTATCCTTATTAAGCTTGGAGATAAATACCAGCCATCTCGGAATACTTTTCGGTACTTTTCAGATTTTTTTTAAGCACTATTGTATCTTTGATTATTTACTTTTTCTTTTATCTCATAACACTGACTGGGTATTTGTAAGCGGTGAAGTTTAAAGGTAACCACAATGCTAATTGTTTTTTATATCATTTGAATAATATCGATAAGAGTTTTATAAAAATGGTTATGTTTTCATGAAATTCGCCCTTGTTCATCAGTAAATCACGGTAACAGTAACGCACATTACACCTCTCACGGAAATACGCGAAAGAATTAACAGAGTTACCCGAACGAATTAAACCGATGACGTCATACCCATAGCGCACTCTAATTCAAGATGGCTGCAATGGACGAAAACATTTCACGAGAGAGTTATTTTAATGAAGATTCCGACGTTAGTGACATTTTATCGGACTTCTCAGGCTCAAGCAGTGATGTAGAACAGGAAAACCCTAGATTATGGCATCCGACTATACCAGTTTGAACCGGTGGTACTCGATGGAGAAACAGATAACTTACAATAATAATTAAGAACTACCTTAACTTATACTTATACATTATTTCTACCTTAATTATAATTAATACAACAACTACATATTTATTATTAGATCTATTATTATGAATTATTAATAACAATAATAGATAGTGGTAGTTCAATTATAATAATGGTATGTCTATTAACAATTTATCAGTTAATATAATAGTAAAATTAGAAATGACATTATTATTCTATTATATGTTCCATAACCATGCTACAATTTTACCTATGAAAAAAAACCAACTCGTTTTATTACTTTCACTCCTTGTCCATTTTTAAAAAGAATCCCCAGGCTATTATTTTTACATGTAGATCTACATGTATGTAAATTAATTGCTTGTCATCAGATCAGATCAGAAAAGTCAAAGTTAGAATCGGACATAAATTCAAAATTTATCTAAATTGGTTATGCGTATAATATTTATAAATTAATTAGAACGGGATCTTTCACAGACGAACAGATGATTAAAAAAATAACCTTGTTATAATGACCAGCATACATCATGCCGATCTGCAACGCCTTATGGTTTTAATGCCCCCTTGATGGTAAAAAAATTCCGTCACAGGTGTCAGCTGTGAAAACAAATCAGTATTGTCACATATTGGCGTTTGTATTTGATTAGTCCATATACCCCAGGACATATATTTAAATTTTCTATTATTTCCGCGTAAATCTGGACAATTCAATGACCTCGTGTGATCACTGTTCAATTGAAATGGATTGTTTTAGCGATTGAAAATGTAGGGAATTGTGTTATTCCCGCGTAAGCATGGACAATTCGATGACCTCGCGTGATCACTGCTATGACCCTATTTACGATTGGACGCTATATTTAATTCTTACCTCTGATGTCATGTATAATTCAACTGAGCGAAATGCAATGCTACACAAATATAAACATCTGGTACTTGAAAAATAAATTGAAATGGGTTTCTTTAGCGATTTTAATTGAAGATATTTGTGTTATTCCCGCGTAAGTCTGGTCAATTCAATGAAATTCATGCAAACTAACCACTGTCTTTACGTGTTGATTTCAGAACACTGTTTTACCATATTGGCGTGTGTTAGCGCTTAATTACGGATTTCTTATTATCATAAACAAGCAGAGCGAATGCAATCAGCCATGTTTGTTTACAGGGAATGACACGACGACAGGTCGGCGCGATATTTTTTCGGTTATTCTGATTGGTTGCCCCTCGGTGACGTCATTACGCCCCATATAGATTGGCAAATTTATTTCAGAAGCGCCGATAAGATTTTACCTGTGTAACTGTGCTATATGGCAACCGATGTTCGTGTGCACTGGCGGATTATATTTAGAAAACCATTATTTGAATTGATAAAGCATAAATCATTTTTGCATTAAACTTACCCTTTAAAGATATGATTATATCGGTAATTCAACTTAAAATCTCTAATATTCACACGTGGTGCATTGTATAGAGCAACGGAATTTATCAAGGACCGAATCCCAAAATCGTTTTAGAGGATCCTTTTTTCCAAGTAACACTGTGTTTTTTTTTACAGAACTACTATAAATATCAGGCTCCAGCAAAACCAAAATATTATTTGTCAATATAAGTATTTATATCTTTGTACATGTCAGGCAACCGTTCTTTGTTAACTCTGCTCTTTGTGACACTTATTTCATACACTTTTTTTTAAATTATCCAATGTGTAAAGATGATATATTTTGATCGAACACCCATAAACAATGAGAAAATGATACAAGTTTTGCGTAATCCACCGGTAAAACCAAATTAAATTTCCATTTTAGAGTATCCATGGACTTTCTACAAGTCATAATAACAAAGAATGACGGAATTTGCCGAGTAGTACCATTGCCCTCTAACACCCGTTTCACCGATATGAACTTTGATTAAATTATGATATTGAATATTTCAAACAGACATTAATGCCACAGTTAACATGATAAAACACAGCAGAATATATGTACATAAATATTTGTATTAATCTCCTTGATGGTAAACTCATAAATAATAAATATGATTTCAGAGTAAATGATATGATATAGACATTAACCATGTGTTTGATTGTATACATTGTGGAATAGGTTAACGTCATGAACTTGAGTATGTTTTTCAAATATGATATGCATGTTTTACGTATTACTTGTATTGTCTCAATTCAAGATTACTATTTATTCAGCCGTCGTATAAATATTTTAGTTGAAATATATAAAGATCATTATCAGTCCGCATACCTTCCTTTCGATTACATGTAGCTAATCAAAGTGCGGCTTAAAAGTGATCATCTAAGTCTGCCAATAATATAACAGAACTGAGTAAATATAATTTACGTGTATAGATTAATAGAAATTAATTAATGTCATGTAGTTAACAAGGTCATGGTGAGATATAACACGTACATGTAATAAGCGCGTGGTAATAGGTTCTGCGGACTATGGAGAGTATTCCTAAGATGTTGTAACAGATATAAGCTGATATATGTGGCCTGGATTCTCAGTGTCAGCTAGTACAACGTATGTACATTGTATAGACATATATATCGGTAACGTCACGCATGTCTGTCAAACTTATCGCTAGATAGAAAGGGATAAAACATTTTAAAGCCGTTTACATATTCGTTTTAGGTTGAAGAATAAGTTATGTTAACGTTTGAGTAATGAGTATTTTAGAAAAAAGGAAAGGGGTTTATTATTGTAAAACTAATCATATTTTACCTTTTTGTATATTGTTGCATCGTTCGAATATCCTATGACCAGTTAATTCCATGAGTTGCGTGAGATACACCTGTAGTAATGTGGTAATTTTGTATAAATAGATGCATAAAAATTCTAAATATCTTGTCAGTTTGCAAATTCCATCAGGCGGAACGTTCTGACAGAGTGCAACATAACTTGAAAAACAACATACGGTATCTGAGTGAGTACAATTATGTTATGTTTTCTATAGTTTAGCTAATGAAATTTCCTGAAAGATATATTTTGACATAAGTACATCTAAGTTAAAAATTTGTATAAAGTGTTGATATATTGCGCATTGGTGCATAAAGGTACTAAGTGCCTTCGAATTTAACTGGGAGCGTATTTTGAGATGTTTATATTGTGTTTATAATGAAGTATTGAAAAGCGGCTTTGTGACGTGTAAGTTATCTGTAATTAAATTGTGTCAAGTTCATTTTTGAGCATTTTGCAAAGCAATTATGTACAGAATTGTCTGTTGGTATTTATACTGTATAATATGGAATATAGTAGAGATGTAAATGCTACCAAGAAAGTTTAATATGACGATGATAAGAATAAATGTACAGTTATTATATACCGATAGAGCTACAATTAAATGTGATAGATGGTAAGAAATGAATGAATAGTACATTTATTTTATACCTAAAGAGCTACCATTAAATGTGATAGATGATAAGAAATGAATGAATATACTGTTATTATATTAGTAATAAACCAGTGAGTAGCAGTTTGTATCGCGATATTAGTAACATACTAGTGTGCAGCAGTTTGAATCTCTACATCAATTAGGCAAAAGCTGTTTAAAGTGAGCAGTGCTAGCATAATAACAGCTTAAAAAAATACTAAGAACGGTGCTTTTTTATGTTGAGTAAATAGTGTTGATTTGTATATATTATATAATTGTATATTCATTAATTTTAATATTTTGTAAATATAAGATTTACTTTTTCATTTTGAGTATATATTCTACCTAATGAGTTGTCAGCCCTTGGATATTTTGCTAGAGACGTACATCCCTATAATATGATTTAATTACCTCTGCATTAAATGATTTATCTAAATCGTATTTTAATTTAACTGTTTTGTTGCAAATATCGCGAAAGTCGTATAACAAATAAAAACTATTCTGCATCCTAATAACTTGTCTCATAACTCATATTTTGTATTGATCTCGTTAAAAATATACTCAAAAGGATTGGATGATTATTAACAATAATTGCTGAAATCTTTTCAAATAACATAGCGATGCAATATAACCTTGCTTTTAACACGATGAGGTTTAATGCAACAGCCGTAGGTATAACATTGACAAGAAATCGGTTATTCAGTTTTAATGGTGGAAGAAGACATCAGAATGAATATGAATAGAACCACAGCCATTACCCAACAGAAATGGTAAACTTTTACTGAAGTACTGGAGAGTCAACGTGCCCATATATCATTGCTTTATAACGGATACACACCATGGCCTGCCCAGGGACACCAAGTTTTTGAGTCTGGCACATCTAGAAGTCGATCATCGAGTGTCAGGAACATGTGCACACACACAAACGTGCATGTTGTTTGCTATTTTGAACAAATCAGGCGAAAACATGCCCCCACCCCCCACCTTTGCAAATACTTGGATTTCAATGGACAACTCAGGTATCTTTTACACACAAGGGGCTGCCCAGGGACACCAAGTTTTAGGGTCTGGTTCATCTAGAAGGTGGTCAACGAGTGTTGTCGGTTACATGTGCACACACACAAACGTGGATGTTGTTGGCCCCTTTGGCAAATATTTGGGTTTCAATGGACAACTCAGGTATCTTCTACACACCATTGTCTGCCGAGAGACACCAAGTTTGAGTTTGGCTCAACAAGAAGCCGGTCAACGAGTTTCGGGAACATGTGCACACACACAAACGTGGATGTTGTTGGCTATTCTGACTAAATCAGGCGAAAACATGGCTTCCTCTACCACCGCAAATGTCCCACCTTGGCAAATACTTGGGTTTCAATGGACAATTCAGGTATCTTCTACACACCATGGATAGAATATATCGAATATGATTAGATGCTCTGTGGGGAATAGAACATATAATAATGTTTAGCTTACTTTATTTCGTTATATATAATATTTTCCGTCATATTTAATTCTTGTGACTATAAAGTAAAGTGAGGGAATTGAGTTCAGCTTACAAAAATACGAATATCAGGTCATAGACATAACAATCTTACCCAAGGGCAACCTGTTTGTATTGCAGAAAAAACATAATTATTCAACGTTTCTCTTACAGCTTCTCATTTATATCATCTGTAAATATTTAAATCTACGTTTGTATTGTAATTTTACTTAAATACATAACAAAGTTGTATTTAATACTGACTCACGTGGAAGGCCGATGTTTCAGCTTCAAAGTTGCCCTTGGGTAAGATTGTTATGTCCATGACCTGATATTCGTATTTATGTAAGCTGAACTCAGTTCCCTCACTTTACTTTATAGTCACCTATGAAGTTGAAGTTTCCAACATAAAATGAGGCATTAGGCGAACACTCCGCAAAAGCTTGGTATATGTTTCAAACCTTTACATACCGGGACATTGATTTTACATGCCAATAATTATGTTTTGTTCCTTGAATCGTTTGATAAGCTTTAGCAATAATTCATACTTGACAGACTTTTTTCTAAGTAGATTTATATTTTATTCTTAGTGGGTGATATGTTGATATATTGTCGTCTCTATTTAACTCAATTGAATTATAAAGATTCATTTTAAATTAATTTTAAGTTAATAGAATGATATGATAAGTGTATTTAATGTGGTTTTATAAAGAAAATAATTCAAGAACCATTTTTTACAGTCAAGTGGGGTGCCCTTGCGCTTAAATGGACTGTGGAAAAGCCGGATTGATATTCGTATGGTGGGAGTATTGTGGTTAACAAGAGTTTCTAGACAAAAGTTATGGTCCAGCATTTTATAAATGAGATAACAGTAATGTATATGCGACAAGAGACGTTACATTCATAAAAATGCATTCATTATATCAACGTTAATACAATACATCATTTACAAAGACGCTACAAAGTAAAGGTACAGATGTAATGCTTCATGGCGTCTTATAAACATGTTTCAGACCTTCAACAAAAAATAATCATTAATACGATGCAATTAAAGCTCCGACGATTAGCCAGAAACCAACTACAAGTGTACAGATAAAGATTAAAAGCACATGACCGCCTGAAAGTGATAGGAAACGCAGATCTATACACTTATCGCCCAGAATAAATATCTCGCAAGTATCTCAATGTTGAAGCATAATCACCGTCATGATCCACGGCGGCTATCAATTATCTGTCTAAGTCCAGTATAACACCGTATTTACAAGTCATTTATATACTTCAGGTGTAATCTGACAGGACGGCACGCTATTCAGGATTGTCTATGAGCATTCTCTGCGCTATTACAGTTTTCATACTTTGGGATTTGTTTCTCAGAATTCTTAGAATTCTAAAGAGTAAGAATATCATGTACTGGAATACAGCATCTATCGTCCCATCTATTTCAATATTAAACAGACTGTAGATGCACTGAATACACCGAAACAATGACCTGAAAACATAATCTTGGATATGTTCAATCAAGACAGAGCATTCCAATCGCAAATAAAATATCTAAGAAATTAATTTTACGTCTTTAATGTGAACATGTTAAATTATCTTTTCTGTACGTAAATAGCTCAAACCTATTCTTAAAATACAAACTTTCATAAAACCTTCCTGTAAAAATAAAACATGTGTAAAACAGAATCATTGGAATTTGAAAGCCAAAATTCACGTTAAAACACAAAATATTCATTTAAAAATGCTACAAAGACACAAAGAAAGTCCTAGAGTGAATGGAACTATCGCCACTGGGGATCTTAATCCAATCCTAGTTTAGAAAAACCTCCACTTCACTAATAATCAGAAAAGAAGAAACCTTACCCTTCCAAATTGGTTATTTCCATAATTATGTTCGAAACATTGGTATAAATGTACCAGGTAATGTGTTTTCATTGAACGTATCAAGTGTAGTTTTGTATAAATTGGACAAGGGGTATAATTAAATATAACATTTTTTAACAGAAACTGCTTTGTTGTTGTTGTTGCTCCAGTTAATTAACATTATTGAGACCTCGTAGTGAAACAAATTCATGATGTCTTTTCAATTGTTTTGTTTAAAGCATGTCTACCATACCTTGTAGACTCTGACACGTGCAAGTCATGCAAAACAGTTGTATACTGCTGGGTGAATATTTCTTGTGTTGAAATATATAGGCTTCCACTAGCCAAACAGACTGACGTAATACCAAGACATAAATCTAAGCAATACAAAAATAATTACAATTTAAAGAAAATATGGTTGATGTCATACAGTAGAACAAAACGTTGATATACCTTGTAAAATACTTCATACTTGCCCATATACGCTACAAATTGGTCTGATTCTAAAGTGTAAGTTCATTTATGAATATGGAAGGCTGGGCAATAAACTGTAGCGAAACTGTTTGTCATAACTTATTCCATATCATTTATCTTTATATTGTTCGTGGTATTTGTCTGCATCTCTCATATGAAACATAATCCATCACCAATTATTTAGTTCAATACCAGCAGTGTCTTTATATAACCTCAGCAACACAGGAACATGATGTCGTATGATGTCATGAAACCCCAACTCCTAACTACCGACCGTCCGGTCATAAGAACTCTCGAATGAACCCAGCTCTCCCGGCTTGTGTCCGTTATAAAGCAATGATATATGTGCACGATGACTGTTCTTCAGTAAAAAATTACCATTTCTGTTGCGAAATGGCTGTGGTTCTATTCATATTCATTCTGATATCTTCTGATATCTTCTTCCACCAGTAAAACTGAATATCCGATTTCATGTCAATGTTATACTTACGGCTGTTGCATTAAACCTCATCGTGTTAGCAAAAATATATATCAAATGAAAGCAAGGTTATATTACGTCATCGGTTAAATTCGTTCGGGTAACTCTGTTAATTATTTCGTGCATTTCCGTAAGAGGTGTAATGTGCGTTACTGTTTCCATGATTTACTGATGAATAAGCGCGAATTTCATGAAAAAAAAGCATTTTTATAAACCTCTTATCGATTTTATTCAAATAATATAAAAGAAAAACAATTAACATTTTGGTTACCCTTTAAACTTCACCGCTTACAAATACCCAGTCAGGGTTATGAGATAAAAAGTAAGTAAATAATCAAAGATATAATAATTATAAAAATCTGAAAAGTACTGAAAAAAAGTTCCGAGATGGCTGGTATTTACCTCAGAGCTAAATAAAGATAATCGGCGATGTATGTCGATTACGAAAGAGTGATATTTTATTGTTCACTACACATTATCGGCAAACTCAATATAACTGAAACCTATTTTCTTTTTCGTGGATGCCTTCTGTGTTTCCACTGGATCAGATATTTTTGAAATTCATTTCCTGCATTCAAAGTGTACATAATCAACTGACAGCAACGCCGACACTGTATTGTATGGTATAAAAGTCTAAATTCTGATGTCGTGCTGATATTGTCTTACTTTATTGGAATCTGAAGAGCAGTATATTGAAGTTATATATCGTAATCAAATCGTAGGTGGTCTATACAACGATCCTTGCTTAAAGCATTGTAGTATTAAAAATAGCATACCACATTCAGACTATATTGTATTTTAGATATATATTTTTGTAGATCGAATTATTAAGTTATTTTGGATGTTTCGTGCATTCTTTATATATGTATATATAGTTTATTGTCAATGTCCACACAAGCCCATCTGGTCATATAGTACAAAAACATGTTAATAAGCAATGCTATATAACAATTATAATACTAGATTTCATAACACCGATCGTATCGGATCTATTAAAATTATAGCAAATGTGAAAGTATAGAAAGTGGTGCACTGTATTCGCGCATGCTGTTGTATAGGTGTAGCCTCGCTTTTAACACTGTATCGTTCATACTGGTGTCTTCTTAGGTATTCAGAACGCTCTCACTGCCGATTTAACATGCCGCAGACACATAAATCGTATCTAGTCATATCAAACTGACACTGTGCTGACCAGATATGGAACTAGAGATTTTCTTTTCCAATGAGCCAGGCCCGATTAGTTCAGTCGGTAACGCGTCTGACTATCATATCCAGTAGTCGTAAGTTCTATTCCCCGACAGGAAAGTCTGATTTAGATATGACATTGTGTTTCATTGTCATTCGTTGCTCACCGTTGATTCAAGTGGGAAAATTATCAGTTACTTGCGGCGTTATGGTCTGCTCGCGTACTGGTTAACCTTTCAGGATCCTAGGAAAGCAATTGTTAGATTAACTGATCGCCTGTTAAGCCCTTGATGGCATACAAAGACTGCTAAATATTCAATCATTCTTCACCAATGCATAAATATACATTGTCAATTATGTTTGATGTCTAATGAGTCTAATTTACCATTTACAGGCATTGACATTCTCTAGTTAAGGACAAGTTTAGCTCGATATGTTCAATGGTACCTAAACAGGACCTTGTCTAACTAAGCTTCACAGCTCATTTTCTCTCAAACACTAATCTTTGTTTTCCAAATCACAAAAGAGGATTGCATAACAATGCATTTCACAAAGTGTATTTGTTGAGAATGTTTTTCAACTCAAATCTAACTGTTTTTTTAATAAGGCTCAATCTACCATACTTCAGTATTAAACAAAAGTTGAGAATATATGTGATAAAACTGTATATTTACTGACTAAACTTAAGTGGACATATGAGATTGATACCATATTTATTCTAAAGTGATTAGCGAAATTATGTTCATGACAGTTTCACGTACATGACAACGATTGGATTTAAAAATATGTAGATATTAAAAGTAGCATACATCTAACAAGGATAATCTGAACTTGTTTACTCGATCACTGTGGATAGCCACTTTTTGACGGAAATTTCATATTTACAATATATAACTACGGACGAATCTTAATATTTCAAATACTTAACCAGACTAAGTTTCCCCTTTTCATTGTTTTGTGTTTGTTTGTATGTGACTGTCCACAATTACTTATATACTATACAACTTTGTGTACGTCATATTATAGTCTATACAACCTTATGTACGTCACATTATATGTTATACAACTTTCTGTACGTCACATTATATTTTATACAACTTTATGTTCGTCACATTAGTCTCCTATTCTTGCAATTGATTGCATAATATATCAAAAGCTTATTTGTATAACAGGTCAATCGTGTCTCAGTTTTTGCTTTTTGTGATATTAATAGACAAAAAATATTTCTTGAAAAACAAACGCAAACAATCCAACTGCATACACGTAATTATTACACAGGATAACCATGATAAGTACAATACATAATTGCATACATCCATCACTGGAATAAAGAAATACGCCATGATGTACGTACTGATCAGCCAATCAATCACTGTAACACAGTTACACAAATATAGATATAAACTATGAAGAGAAAAAAAGTATTTGTATGTAATTTCAAATGATCTGTTTTCTGTTCACAATGGTCTCTTCTTAAATGGCATTAGTCCTTTAAGTATGAAAAAGATATTACATGTGCATGTGCCAAACTTTGTTTCAGCATCATTTTATTCACATAATTATGTAACGCGAAATACTAAATTCTCATTCATATTGTATTTTGTATTCGTCTCAATGACCAGACACAACTGCGTACTTGTATTAAAAGAGTACACAATTATCGTCTATATATTAAAGTAATATTCTGTATGAGTCTACTAAAAGGTACATGATCTGCTATGATAACACTGATAAGAAGTAACTCAGTCTCTAAGAAGCTTATCTTCTGTTTTAGTTACTTACGCATATGAACGTTATTGAATGAAACACTTAGGAACACTGTTAACTTATCAAAGAAATATCTGATGAATTACAAACTCACATTTTTTCAGGAATGTAATAATGATTATTCTATACTGAGTCCTCATATCCGCAATGGAAATACCTTCGTATCACATTGGCTTATTTACCATATATAAGACTAATATGCAGATCTTATCAGTGAATTACTTTATATTATTATCTTAGAGTTTTGTATTCCATTTCCACTTCCAGTATCACTCTTTGTTGAGACCTTGTATGCATTATATGTGTGACCTTATACCTCAATCTGGATGTACATAGGAGCGCAGCAACCAATTTATTTCTTAAGAAGGTTAATAGTTTAATGAAGCTAAAAGTTATCGAACTGATAATGCTCTACGACTATGTGTTAAATATTAATTGCACTAAATAGTGTGTCGTATTTTATCCGTATTTGCGAGTACGCCAACAACATTAATCAAGCCATATAAAAATATAAAAATGAATCGATGTTAAAATCACATGTTTTATTTGATAGATGCTGTATTACATAACGTATTGTATGTAATTAATGTACTTAATTTGTAAATTGAAATTTTATGAATACATCCATCCATCCAATATTACTAAGTTATTTTTCTACTTAAAGTGTCATTTGCAAATTTTATGGTCATGTATATTGAAGAAAGGCTATACACGTTCATGTAGACATCAATGGAAATATTATACAGTAATATTATATATTTTGTCTTGCGATCTAAGCACATGAAGGTCAAGAAAACACAGGTCCTCACTGCTAAATCAGATAATTACAGGACGTAAATTATATATATAGAACGACATGCCGTCATAAACATTTAATTCAATATCTTTGGTGTTAGTATTGGGAACCCTGGCTTATTTCATTACATCACAGTACAAAGTTCATCTTATAGATGTCTCGGAACTGCCAGTCAATACCAGTATTGATTTTTTGCAGCTATTCAGTTACAAAAATGCTGTTTATGCCAAGTAGGTGAATTTTACATTATTTTCTATGTCAGTATTTAAATATAGTTAGCACGTAAATAGAAACAAAATTGATATGTTTTCTGGCGATGTTATATGTACTCGAGAGAATGAGAGAGGTGTCATATATTTCATAACCCCTCGTGAACATACCAAATAAGACTGAGCTCACTAATCGTCCCATGTTCATAAATTGTATTTGTACTGGTATTTTAAGATGTTTCTAATACTAACTTCAGTATTTAAATATATCAAACTTGTATGTGCTGTCTCTGTATACAGCTCCATATCATCAGATCACTTGGGTGCGTCACAGAGATGTGGTGGTTGTAAAAAATGTTTCTGTACAGAAAACCTATGTCGTTAAAGTTCCTTCTGATGGAGTTGTTTTTGACATTTATGGTTCTTATTCAAATTATCTCAGTCTGAAGTATTTATTATATGCATGCTATTGTGATGTATATGTCCATTAAATGCTATGTTGGACATTTTTTCTTATCTGTTTCAGGTTATTCAGATGTGTTTTTTTAAGGTTTATTTTCTCTTCGTCTTTTATATGCAATTTCTTCCATGAAATTATAAGACGTTTATTTTGGAAGACACACACGTATTAAATATCTTTTTTTTTAATATAAACTGCATATTTTTTCTTGTAATTACATATTTTCATCGTAACTATTCTTTATTCAGTTGTATTGTAAAACAAAGTTTTCCGATATCATCTGTAGCTTTATATATGTAGATAAATGCATAAATTAGTAATAACCTAATATTTTTATTCAAAACGCCCCCGTTTTTAATGAAATGTTAACCCTTTTAACTTGGGTGTTAAGCAATTGAATTGATACTCAATCTGTAATGCTAGTTGTCAATGACATAACTTTACGGGTAATCGTGATAACCATAGTGTAATTATATAAAGTACGCAGTAGTGAGTTCAGCTTACATAAATACGAATTTCGGGTCATGGACATAACAATCTTACCCAAGGGCAACTTTGAAGCTGAAGCATCGGCCTTCCACGTGAGTCAGTATGAAATACAACTTTGTTATGTATTTACGTAAAATTACAATACATACGTAGATTTAAATATTTATAGATGATATAAATGAGAAACTGTAAGAGAAACTGTTGAATAATTATGTTTATAAAACATAGATATGTATGCAATACAAACAGGTATATGTTGAAGTTTCCAACGTAAATTCTTGACTTGTAGGTGACAGTGAAGAAATCATTGTCCTCAGATTAGGTAGTAAAATAATTAGTGTACATATCAAACATAATGCTAATTACGTGACATGATATTTCAACCTTTAACGTAATTCGATGCTAATCAAAGTGAAAAGCCAAATGGTACCACACTGTCTGTGTTGGAGGTAGAAATAAAAACTAAAACACCTATTAAGTCATAATTATAATTATGTGGTTTAATCGTCATTTTAATAAGATTTAACTTTATATCCCAAATATTAAAATTTTAAGTGTCTAGATGCCAATTACAGGACGAAAACCTGTGATTAATAATAAGGCTTCATATTTATATATAACAAACAGCCAGTCATTGTTTGAGATGTCTAATGTTGAATATCTAAAGACAATTAAAATTTCAATTTTATAATAGTCTATTTAGTTATTATTATATTTACTTATAAAACCACATTAAATACACATATCATATCATTCTATTAACTCAAAATTAATTTAAAATGAATCTTTATAACTTCAATTTAGTTCAATAGAGACGAAAATAAATCAACAAATCACCCAATACGAATAAAATATAAATCTACTTAGAAAATAATTCTGTCAAGTATGAATTATTGCTAAAGCTTATCAAACGATTCAAGGATACAAAACATAATTATTGGCATGTAAAATCAATGTCCCGGTATGTAAAGGTTTAAAAAATATACGAAGGGGTCTTCTAGTGCGACAACTTGTTCTGTTGTCTACCAAAATAAAAACTCGTGTATTTGTTCTCTTTTTATTGCCGTTATATTAGGAAAGCTTTTGCAGAGTGTTCGCCTAATGCCTCATTGGCCTGACCGCTCACATTTTGTAGATCATTGACACAACTTTCAGTATTAATGACGACCGACTGAACAAACATCAATCTCGGTTACCGTGTCATTCAAGCAAGCAACACATCACTACTGTACTCGATGAGAAAATATATAGGTTCATCTCAGTTGAAAATATGAAATTGAAAGTGTCTATACAGTGATGTGTATTACATAGGTCTAATAATTACAAAATTTTATAATAGAAAACAAAATCCATTACAAATTAACTCTAGAAAAGGAATTTTAATGAAATATATATTGTTGAAAACTGTTGCTCGACCAATCTCATTTTAAATAAACCTTATGTAAGGTTAAGTTAAAGACGGAAAAACAATTATATAATATATGCACGTAAGAGCTAAAATTGTATGTTAATCCTAATCGGTTTTTATCTATCTTTTTGGATCGAACTGTAATGTACGTCATTGTACTGTGGGCTTTTAGATAGAATTCTTCTTTGTAAACCTGTGACAAAAGAGTATGATATAACCTCATTAATTAAACTTGATAATGAAAATTATTACGTCCTATTATTTATATGATAAAAACCATAGAGTAATGTCGAAATCGGTCTTGTGCGTGTTTTTGTATCATATTTTAGAAATAATAATTCATGTTTTCAATATAGCTAGTTATGTCAATATAGTTTTCGAAAAAAAGAACAATCATTATTTGGAATTAAAACCTGATACATACTGATAAACAACTGATTATGACACATTTTAGAAGTATTTTCTGATATTTTTCTAATAAAGTAAATAAGACATTGCAAAATGTTTATTTTTATTGTCATCGAAGCATACATTAACGTGCATTGTATTTCGTCCATACACATAACCAATGATTACTCTACTAAAATTTAATAAATTGATAGATAGAAATTAAAATATCAAATTAACAAATTAATTTAAATTTGACAGATAATATATCATGTAATTTAGTATCCATCAAATAAAAAGTGAGAATTGTAACAGCGATTACATTTGATATGGCTTGATTAATGATCTTGACGTACTCGAAAATACGGATAAAATACGACACACTATTTAGTTCAAATCGATATCTAACACATAATCATAGAACATTATCGATTCGATTACTTTCAGCTTCATTTAAATGTTAACCTTCTAAAGGATCTCAAGTTGATTGCTGCGCGCCTAGTGTAAAACCCAGATTACAGTATAAGGTCACACATATAATGCATTCGAGGTTTCAACAAAGAGTGATACCGGGAGTGACAATCAATGGAAAACAAAACTATAATGACAGCAATAATTCACTGATTAGATCAAGCATATCATTCGTATTCATAACAATTAAACCGTTATTATCTCAGATATATTTATTCCAGATTATGAATCGCACCTTAGACCAATACTCGAGATTCAGTATAGGTCGATCATTATTACATTACTGATAAATCATAGATCTTGTAAATCATTAGATACTCCTTTGATAAATAAACATGGTCGCTAAGTGTTTTATTTAGAACTGTTCATATGTGTACGTATCTGAAACAGAATATAAAGTTTTTTTTAGAAATTATTTATTTCTTATCATTGTTATCATAGCAAAAACTGTCCTTTTTAGCAGTCTTGCTTTGAATGTACATTGATCCATAGATGATATCTGTGAAGTATAGGATTACAAGTATGCAATCAGGTCAGGTTATTCGGAAGAATACAAGATACAATATGAAGTATGAGAAATCAATATTTAGCAATTAATACACGTATGTGAATAAAACGTTGCTGAAAAACTGGTAGGCACATTGAAGTATATCATTTTTTTCATTTTTAAAAGTACTAATGACATTTTAGAAGAGGCGGTTGTGTATAGAAAAGAGATCATTTGGAAAATACATAAAAATGTATTTTTTTTCTTTATATTTTTGTAACTGTGTAACAGTATTTTGATTGCTAATCAATAGCAATACATATACTACTTTTATATCCATATCATGTTTTATAAATTTTATGAAAATGTCAAAAATATGTCGATTACGTCATATGTCGACTTTGACCATCTGTTGTTATCATTTAGTTTCACTAACCTCTTCAAGTTGAGTATAGCATCAACATCAAATTTCCACTCTTGTTTGATGATTAAGTGTATAGTTCTTTCACAAATTTGTTGAAATTTTAATTGATATTGAAGTATAGTAGGATAACCCTCAAATAATTAAAAAAAAATAGATTTTAGTCGGAAACATTCTCAACAAAAGCACTTTGTAAAAGGCATTGTTATGCAAATTCTCTTCAATCACTTGGAAAACAGAGCTTTGCGATTGAGATGAAATGAGCTTGGAAGCTTAGTGAGACAAAGACCTGGGCAGGTTTTATTGTATAAAATGAGACCATGTATCTGCAGCAAGCTAATACTGTGTGCGACATGCTAATCCGTCACGAAATAACAGATACAATGTTGATAGCGATGCTAAACACCATACAACAACATGTGCAAACATAGTGCACCACTTTCTTTACTTTCACATTTGCTATATTTTAAATAGAACCGATACTTCTGGTATCATAAATCTAACATTGACACTGTTATATAGCACTACTATAAATATGTTTTGTATATATGAACGGCCATGTGTGGACATTGAAAATAAACTGTACGTACATATATAAAGAATTCATGGAACATCAAACTTAACTTAATAATTCGATCGTTCACAATATATCTTAAGAATACAACATAGCCAGAATATGGTTTACTATGTCAATACAACAATTCTTTAGCAAGGATCATTGTATAGAACATCTACGACTTGATTTCGATGTATAATTTATAATATATAATATGTTCCGTAATATTTAAGTCTTGTGACTATAAAAGTAAATTGTGGGTATTGTGTTCAGCTTACGTAAATACGAATATAGGGTCATGGACATAACAATCTTACCCAAGGGCAAAGCTGAAGCTAAGACATCGACCTTGGTTGAGAGTCAGTATGAAAAACAACTTTCGTGTAAAACATTGTTACATGTATGTATTTACGTAAAATTGCAAAGCGGACGTATGCTTAAATAGTGTTATATATCGATATGAATGAGAAACTGTTGAATGAATAATCCTATATATATATGCGATACAAAACGGTATATGTAGATAGTTCTATACGTCTACGCCTGACAAATAAATTCTTATTAAATGAAGAAGCCAATGGTACCACTCTGTCTTTGTTTGAGGCCGGATCTTAAACTAAAAATTGACAAAATTAGTATGTTGTTTAATCGTCATTTTATAGCGTTTAACTCTAGTATCTCAAATATTAAAATCTTAAATGTCTAGATGCCATTTACTGAAGAAAACTTCTGATGAATAATAAGATTCATATTTATAAATAAAAAAGGCCATTCATTGTTTGAGATGTTCAATGTTTCAATGCTTTACGATTTCATCATAGTATATATTGAGTTATTATTGCGTTTTAAATTTCAAAACCACAAACAAGTATACACATCACAACATTCTTTAATTAAAAACAATCTAAAATAGGATCCATATACAACATATATGAGTCGGTAACAGATGAAAACAAACCAACATATCACCGACTATGAAATGTATATCCACTTGGAAACACTGTATATCTGTTAAGTATGAAGTATTGCTTAAAGCATTATCAAATGCTTCAAAGACCGAAAGAGTTTGGCATTTAAACTAATAACTCGGTATTTAATAGTTGAATATATACCAGGGGGTCTACTATCGCGATAATTTGTACAGTTAGGCAATTTATCATGTATTGTGTGAATTGTTTAGCTGAATGAAAAATCGTGTATTTTGTTTAAGGCCTTTGCAAATTGTATGCTTAATGCTTCACTGGACTGACCGTTCACATTTCCTAGTTCATTGACAAAACTTTCAGTATTAATTAATGACGACCGACTGCTGGAGAAGCATTAATCTTAATTACAACGAAATTCAAGACAGTTATGATACATAGATGATTTTACATTAGTGCTCGTTTATTATAGTATTAACTTAATGAGTTGGCAAAACAATTTAATGCGTAGCTCTGCCCAGCGTTATATTTGATTAGCCAACGTGTTTAATAAATGAAATACTAAATGAACAAGAATGTAGGATTCGTTTTATAATATAACTCATGAAAATAGTACATTTACTATTTATTTAACATGTCTATAAGTAACTAGAAAATTTCCGGCATATTTGTTTACGTCATTCGTCGTATGACGTCACAAAATAATGTCATTTTGGCTTGAAAAATCGACATCATTTATATACCCTGGGAAGTCGGAACGTACGAGTTTGGCATTTTACGTATGAGAGCCGAGTTATACGGAAAACACCGAACGATGAATCAGAAGTGATATTACACTAGGTAAATATAAAAAAGATGTCATGGGTTTATTACACTACTTGACCGTATATATGTGATAAAACTATTACCTGTACTAGATGAGATTATATAGGTTCATATAAGTTTAAAATATAAATTGTTGACAACTGTTGCTAAAACGATATAATTTTAGATAATTCGTATGTAAGGTTAAGTGATAGACAAAATAAATTTATTTTATAAAGGTACTAAGAGCTTAACTTATGTTTAAAGCCTAATCAGTTTCATATCTTTGCGATAAAACCTTAATGTACGTCATTGTGTGTGGGCTTTCTTTTTTATTTTAGAAAATACTACTTTCTAAATCTTTACAAAAAAGAAGGATACAACCGTTAAATTCTACTTGCCAATGTAAACAGGTACCTCCTGTCATTTTAAATATGTTTAAATATCATAGGGTAATGTTTAAACTGACCTTCCGTGTGTGTTTGCATCTGATCAATCGTTTAGCCATGGAAATGATTAATCCTGAAGACTTACGGTCACTTATAACTATCATGTTATATAGTTATCGAAATAGGGGCAAAAATTCTATGAAAATAAAATTTAATATTTCAATTAGAGTATTTACTATCGTACTGATACAACCTGAATATAATATATTTTACATAGTTGATTTCATCTAATACAATGAATAAAACATTGCAATGTAGTCATGTGTAATGTCATTAAAGCATACAGTCTTATATGTGCATAGCCATTCTTCCGTACTCATAGTCATAATAGCTTTGACAATGGCACTTTCAGTATAACAAAGTATCAGTTACTGCAGTCAAACTAGTTGAATGGAAATTAAAATTTCACATTTCAAATTTCAAATTTAAAGATTAATTGAAATCTTACAAATACATTATGTAATATATTACCCATGAAATAAAAGAAATACAGATTCAAATATTAATAGAACTTCATATGGTTTGCTTAATGTTGCTGACGTACTTGCAGTATAAGCTCGATTACCTTAAGCTTCATTAAAACGTCTTCGTGAATTAAATTGATTGCTGCACGCCTAAGCGAACCCAATATACGACAGAAGGTCAGACGTGTAATGAAGTCAAGGTTTTAATCTAGCATTAAACCCGATTTGAAAAAAGAGTACAAAACTTTTAGGTTAGCAATAATTCACTGATTGGATAATGGAATACAAAGCTCTGAGTTTAGCAATAATTCACTGATTAGATAATGAAATACAAAACTATGAGGTTAGCAATACTTCACTGATTAGATCAACAGATTTGTCCTATTCATAATAATTAAACCGTTATGATCTAAGGTATTTTCATTGCAGATATGAATCGCACACTAGGCCAATACATGAGCTTCAGTAAAGGTTGATTATTATTAGCTTAATTCGCTAAGCTCAAACAAAAATAAATTATTGATTTTCTTTTCAAAATTAACTAAGGGAATTATAAAGAACAAGTCATGATATAGGAATTGTCACTTGCATTGCCGTTATAACACAGTTTTACTGTAAAGATGCGATCTGTCAAACATCCTGTCATATTAAGAGGATCTGCAACAGCTGATACCATGAGGTTTTATTCGCATGAAGCACCCTTAGTCCTACAATGGCTATCTGTCAATATACAGATTGAAATAGATGACAGCCTTATTGATAATGACCAACATCTGACAGAAAGTATATAACCAACTTTCAAATATAAATATTTCATAACAACAATATCTACCTCATACTGTAAACAGTTTAAAATACCACATAAACACAATGTTGTCTTTTTTGACCGATTTTTGGTGGGGGTGGGGGATCTTATGAAAATATGTGTAAACAACTATTCGGCAAACGCAATGACCTCGGATGGAGAGGAACCTACACTTGTTTCACTTATATACCGACTGTATCGTACGAGTTGACTCGTGCTCTATACCCTTGAATGAGCATAACACGTACATGTATTCATTCGCTTTAAACCCATAATAAATACATGAAATGATATATTTTAATCATTGTTATCATAGCATATACTGTAATTTTTAGCAGACTAGTGCAGAACCTACTTTGATTCACCAACGATAACAGTTACTGTGTATTATTTTAAAACAAGTATGCAATTAGATCTGGTCATTTAGACGAGAAACAAATACAATATGAAATATAAGAATTCAATATTTTGCATTTAATACTTGAAAATAAAATAATGCTGAGACACTGATGGACACATGCAAGATTGTAAATATGTGTTTAATGTGCCTGCATAAATGAATATACAGTTTGATTACGAAATATGTCGATTTCGAACATATTTTGTTATAACACAGTTTTACTGAACATGTAACATGACTATGGTATCAAGGTCAAATGTCCTCTCAACTTTGAATACTCAATGAATAGTTGTAAATTTACAGACAATCTCAACTCTTAATTAAGATTATACGAGACTCAAATATTAGAGAAATTATTCTCAGATTCGTGTTAAAATGTTCTCATGTGAATGGCAATGTATATGTTATGAAACCTTCTTCTATTACTTGGAAAACAAAGAATTGAGATTAAAACATGAGATGAGAAGCTTGGTGAGACAGGGACTTGGCCCGGTTTAATTCACAACATTTAGTTAAGATTTTACTAAATACAAAGCTAAACAAACATTCTCCAATATCTTTGAACAATCATTTCAACGCATTCGAAATGTAAATTAAAACAATTGAAACGATGACTTGCGTTGTTATCATAATGATTTGTTATACATAATGATTGTTATTGTATATTTCATCAATTATGCTTATTATTTTCAATTTCATAAACCTAACTCAGTTCGAGTAAGCGATGAAGTTTATAGATAGGATTTTATACAGAACTATGCCAGTATTCTCAAATATCCACATGTGGATCAGTAAATAGAGCTGCGAAATGTTACTTAGACTGTCCGGGTTCGAATTCTGAAACCATTTGTGTGTGTGTGTATATTGGGGTCATTTTACTAGCTACACTATGTTCTCTAATACTGTTTTAACCTATAGTTTGTTTTACTATAATATGTAAGTTACAACAAAACAAATATAATTGATTTTTCCATTTATGCATTTGTATCTTTGCACATATCTGACAACCGTTCTTTGTTATCTTTGCTATTTTATGCCTCTTTCTTCATAAATATTTAAAAAAATCAAATTATTCAATGTTAAACAATGATGTGTTTCGATTAGGCACCCATAAGCAATAAGAATAGTATACAGATTGTATTCTTTTTGCGTAATCAACTAGTAAAACAGAATATCCATTTTATTTTATCCATGGACAATCTACGAATCCTTATAACGAAGAATGACAGAATATTCCGAGTATGTAACATTGCCCGCTTGCGCCCACATCACCGATATGGGCTATGATTAAGTTATTGAATCTATCAAACAGACATTAACTCCATAGTAAACAGCTAAAACACAGCAGAAACTATGAACATAAACACTTGTGCTATCCTCCTTGGTGGTGAACTAATAAATAATAAATATTATTTTAAAGTAAATGATATGATATACATGTAGACATTTACCATGTCCTTGATTTTAAACGTTGTGGAATAGAACAAGGATAACGTCATGGGCTTACTGGGTTTTACAAATTTGATACGCACGTTTTACATAATGTGTGTATTGTCTCAAATCAAGGTAACTATTTATTCCGTTGACATATGATTATTTTAGTTAAAATATATAAAGATCTAAACCATTCCGCATACCTTCCTATCGATTAGCCAATCAAAGTGCGGCTTAAAAATGATCATCTTAGTTTGACAATAATTTAACATAATTAAGTAAATACAATTTACCTGTATAGACCAATAGAAATTAATAAGTGCCATGTAGTTAACGGGGTAATAGTGAGATATTGCACGTACTTAGTCAGCGTGTTGTTAAACCTAACCGTAAGACTGTCCGCTAACTATGGAGAGTATTTCTAAGGCGGGCCAACCTCTAAAACTATTTAAATATCTTTACAATGAAAGATCTATCTGAATCGTATTGTATTTAAATTGTTTCATCGCAAATATCGCGATAGTCGAATAACAAATAAAACCTCCACGGCATCCCATTTCTGACAATAGCTTATCGCATATCTTATATTCGGTATGGAACTCATTAAAATAAATAGACTCAAAGGATGAGATGATCGTTTTGCATAATTGCTGAAATCCTTTTGAAAGATATGACGATTCAATATAACTTTGCTTTAATTTAATAAATATATTTTCGCTAACACGATTCAGTTTTTGTTATTGGTGAAAGAAGAACTCGAATAAATATGTATTGAACCACAGCCATAACGCAAAAGAAATGATGTATGTTTGCTGAAAAACTTGTCAATTAACGTGCCCATACCTCGTTGCTCTGCAACGGACCCAAGCAGGGAGAGCTGTATATTTCTACAGACTAAACAATCATAACATGACAAGTTGCATATCAAGTTATATCGATGGAAGAAGCCTATGAATGAATCTGCAAACGAAATGGTAAGCTTTCGTTGAAGAATTGACCAATCAACGTGTCCATATCTCGCTGCTATGTAATGGAACGACGCAGGAAGAGCTTGATCCATTTTTAACACTAAATGGAAATTGGGGCTCATTATTTAAAGAGGTCATATGACCAGACCATCGGCAGTTACTTGTTGGGGTTTCATGACATCATACGGCATCATGTTCCGGTGTGGCTGATTATATTATATATTATCTTTAGCAGAAACTGTCGTTATTGAACTGTATAAATGTTGATAGCAAATCTTAACTTAATATAATGTAATAAGATGAATGATAATATGTAATATCTCGTCTATTTTATATAACTGATTATCTTTCAAATGAGAGTTGCAGACAAATAACACGAACGATCTAGATATAACTGATATTGAATGAATTATGGCAACAATTTTGCTGCATTTTACGGCCGAGACTTCTATATTCATAAATTTACTAACAGTTTAGAATCAGACCGATATGCAGCTTCTTTGATTAAGTCTGAAGTATTTTGCAAGGTTTATCCAAGTTTTATTTTATTATATCAACGATTTTCAACAAAAAACTGTTTCAACTGTTTTATTACTTAGATGTATGTATAAAGTCGTGGTATTGCGACAGTCTGTTTAGTAGAAGCTTATACATTTAAACACAAAAGAAAATTTCATCCAGCTGTAAATATCTCTTTTGCATGACTTGCATTTGCCAAAGTCTACCAGATAGATACAAACATTTACTTTACATAAACATAATCAGACATGCTATCAACCAAAAATTGGAAACAATAGTTTTGTTTCACTACGAGGTATTATTAATGTTTATTAACTTGAGCAGCAAAAATTAAAGCAAATTTCAGTTTCAGTAACTGTTAAAAAATGTTGTTTTTGATAAGCCCTTTATATGCTTTATTTTAAGTTTACGCGTACAACTACACTTCATATGTTAAAATACGGTTACCTGACACATCCATACTAATAAGATCTAACAGAATTTTTCTAACAGAATTATCCAGTTTTTGGAGAAATTGAAATTTTCTTTTTGTTTCTATGTATTTGTGAAATGGTGATGACCTATAAATTGGGATTGGATTAAGATTAACATCCTAGTGGCGATTGTTCCGTTCACTCCAGGGCTAATCTTTATAGCATTTTAATGTGTAATTCTGTGTTTTAAAATGGATGTGGCATTAAATTTCCAATGTTTTTTTTCTGTTTGACTCATGTTTTACTTTTACGGGAAGGTAGTATTTAATGAATATGTTTGCGTTAAGATCACCTGCGTGCAGAAAAAAGAGGATTTAACATGTTTACATTAAACACCCACACGTTTACATAGACGTAGCAGGTTTTGTACGTGCTTATATACGATTGTAGGACTCACACCACTATTATCTCCCTTGAGTACTCCGGACCTACAGATGAAGGAGGTAGAAATAAACTTTAGTTCTCTTTTTCTCCTTTTTTCAGGGCTTTGTACTGCAATGTTTTGTTTTTTTTGCTAGCATGGGTTAAATGGTAAGTATTTTAGAAATCACCACTGAAAATTTGATGCTGATACCAGCTTTCTGGACAATTCTGTGTCATTTCAGAATTGTTGGTTCGAACTGCATCTAGGGCGAATAGTTGACATATTATTACTCTGGAGGTGTAACCCCACCATTGATTTTTGTTCTTTATTCTATAGTAAATAATAAAAGTTTGAAGGCTTGTCATTCATAGAGGGTCCCAAATGAAAGAAGTGAAACCTACATTTTACTGTTTGTCAACCTCTGCACTATCAAAATATGATGAGAAAAGTAGGGGTCATGTGTCATATAAGAGATTTTTTTTCTGCTCAGTGTGTACACTGGTGACAAAGTGAAAGTAGACTTCCGAAATCATGAATTCATACCCCAATTTCCAAGCATCATTTTTTTTTTCTAAAATCACAATTCAAACATGACAATGCTATCAAAATGTTCAAAATACATCAATAATGCCATTCAAATAAAAAAATGAGCATTAAAAATAGGAAAATGCATTTTTAAAGAAGAAGAATTGAGGATTATTTACAACCGCCATTATGCGACTACCCCACGGAAGCACTTCCTTTTTGCAATGGTGGCACTATGCCTGGAAATTGATAGGGCTTACAAAAGCATTGAATTAAAAAAAAAAAAAAACCTTGTCAAGGTATACTTCTTTTCCTTTATAATTGCATATCTTGAGCCAGTGAAGAATTTGAGCCCAGACATATGCTGCAGAATTTAATTGTTCACTCTGATTTGGACATAAATGTTACAATGGAGCCCTATGGGAAATGTAATAGTGGAGTGAGACGAATAATGCTCTGGCTCGGTTTAACATATAAAAGATTATTTTTTATTTCATTGTTAGATGCAGTCTTGGCATTTTCAGACTGTTCTATATCAAAAAAGATGTGGCGATAGATGATTCAATCCAGTACACAATAGTCTCAATCATGTCTAAAGAATTCTGAGAAACAAATCCCAAAGTAACTATAAAAAACTATAACAGTGCAGAGAACGCTCATATACAAGCCGAGTAGCAGGCCGTCCTGTCCGATTACGCCTGAAGTGCACAAATGGCTTGTTAATACGGTGTTATACTGGACCTAGACAGATAATTGATAGCCACCGTGGATCATGACGGTGATTATGCTTCAACATTGTGATACTTGCAGGCTATTTATTCGGGGCGATATAGATCTGCGTTTCCTTTCACGCTTGGAGAATACACATTGCTCTTTTGTCATTTTCAGTTGAGCATGGTTTTATTATCTGGTCGTTTTCATCTGTATTTGTACATTTGTGGTTAGTTTGTGGGTTGCGTGCACTGTGTTTATGAATATTTGCTGTTGAATGTATTAATGCTTTTGTATGTTTAATTTGCAGCACTCATGTAGCATTGTTTTTCGTATGTTTAATTTGCAGCATTCATGTAGCATTGTTTTTTTTGTATGTTTAATTTGCATTATTCATGTAATATTGTTTTGGTATATTTAATTTGCAGCATTCATGTAGCATTGTTTTTATATGTTCAATTTTCAGCATTCATGTAACATTGTTTTTATATGTTCGATTTGCAGCATTCATGTAATATTGGTTGTGTATGTTATATTTGCAGCATTCATGTAACATTGTTTTTGTATATTTAATTTGCAGCATTCATGTAACATTATTTTATGTTTAATTGCAGCATTCATGTAACATTGTTTTTATAGGTTTAATTGTTAGCATTCATGTTACATTGTTTTTGTATGTTTAATTGCAGCATTTATGTAACATTGTTTTTGTATGTTTAATTTACAGCATCAATGTATTGGTTATGTGAAGTATGTATTGTATTAAAGCTGATATGACAGCTACATTTCTATGCTAACAACGTGCCCTTTTAGACATAAAATAAATGTTATCTGTATTTATAAAATGTTTTTAATTTTATGTCTAGAGACTATTGCCAAAGAAATAGGCGAATATAATGTCAACTAATGATAATTATAAACATTAATGAATATCTCTCTGAAGCCTGAATATAAAGAATCTAACACTTGAAAATGTTATGTTAATCCATGTTTCTCCAACTATAAGCGCCTTGCTTCGTTATCGTGTGTGTGATATTCGAGTTGAAATTATGTTATGTGTTATACTATAAATCAAACACGCTATTTTGAAACTACGTTATTTCTATTCTTAGATGGCACCTACCGTATTAGGGATGACAGCATATTCATCTGTTACATAAATTATACAATACAATAGTTTAAATATTAATGTGTTATCTATATTGGACTAGTCTTACTATAAATATAATGATTATAGTGTATTTGGTTGATATATTAAGTTGTGTCTTATAAACATATCTAGAGATACACCATTAACTGAAAAAGACAAATGATTAACGATATCGCCAAAACAATTTGATTTATTTAACATAACACATTCAACGTTAGTTTTCATAAACTGAGAGTCAATGTTCCTGACATAAATAGCAAACTTTTTAAGATAAGTAATTAACCATGATAAATGACCCCTATGATCATATAGCTGATTAAAGAAGTTATTACGACATTCAAGGTAAATCATTTAACCTGTTTTCTGTGTTTATTGTCTTTCATATTCGTATAATCACGGTAGCTAATCTTCAATTGAAGTGTTTCCTTGCGTTTGCTAGGAATTTTAGAGGCAATTTTTTATTCTAAATAAATTCAAAGCATCTTATTACCATTTATAAGTAGACTACACTTGTTTTGGGTACTTTAGATCTGTCAAAACGTGAAATGAACACTATTTTATTTTAGAGTAGTAAAATTGAAACAAAATCGCATTTCTAAAAATAAATATCACGTGCATACTACTTTACGACCTTCACCTTTTCTTCAAATTTGTTCTATGATCAACCAAATTCGACAATTTATGAACAATATAACAAAAATAACTATATCAAGTGATTAATTTGATACTATGAAACCAACTTTACAATATATTAGGTTGCAGTTTTAAACAGGAAATCTATATGAAATAAGTTCATCCTGAGCGCTAAGGTTAATATATGAAATTGCCTTCTAATAAATTATTTTGGCATGTTTAAATATATAGTATTATAGCAATGAGAGCGCAGGTTTATGCAAATATATTGACAATTCTAAAATAATTCCGATATACTTCCTTTTAGGATTGAAAAAGATGAAAAGTCAAGGGTTCGTATTTTGTTCTTCTGAGTATAAAACTCATTCTCAAAATGTATAGAAATATATACAACGAGAAATCAAAATTGATGATTAAGCTCCTATTTTTTTCCATAAAGATCGAAACAAATACCCAACAAAATGTTCTAATTTCGAAAAGATTATTATTTTACAGTAGCTTGTACAAGCGGGAACGGGAAAACGAGTAGGAATATGTATTGTGTTTATCAGATTGTACAAAACACTGTAAAAATAACCTCATAATCTTGTAAAATATTGCACTTGAGTGTGGCTGCATGGTCGTATAACGTTCTTATCCCTCGAACTTTTTGTTATAATGATGACAAACAAGCCGGTGTATTTAGTTCCATCTCTTCATATGACGATAGCATTGCTATGGCTAGACCGAATTCTTTTCCCACGTAGGTAGTTTTTGTATACGTGTTACTTCTGTGTTCAGTTGCGGCCAGCGTCATGTCGCTTTTCCAACAGGGACACGCGATGCCTTGACAACACGATGGCAGGATGGCTTAGACGCAATGCTACGACAGCACAATGGTAATTGAGCGATGCCACGACAGAACAATAACGAAAACGTCATCGTTACCTCGCTCCATCACAATCGTGTTGCGATAGGACGATGGTGACGGCGCAAAGTCACGATGGTGTTGGAGCGAAGGGACGATGACGTAATTAAGGAGGCATATTGGCCTTTGAGTTAAAATTTATAGCAAGTAGTCGCGTAATTTGCTTTATTCATTATTTATTAATAGAAATATGTTTTTTTTACAGATAAAAACATACTGCCATAATAAATAGTCAGTGCAATTACTTTCAATAAGCGAAGTATATGTTAGCATTATCTTAATGTGTGTAAGCACGTATCTCCTAGACAACTTTAAATATTATGTTGTCTATTTTACTTTATATTCGTATGAGTATTCGT
The DNA here is from genome assembly GCA_029582155.1 of Panopea generosa. Taxonomy (NCBI): domain Eukaryota; kingdom Metazoa; phylum Mollusca; class Bivalvia; order Adapedonta; family Hiatellidae; genus Panopea; species Panopea generosa. The sequence continues at coordinate 10,589,619 of CM055901.1, read as the reverse complement.
GAACATATCATAAAGAATAATTAGAAATTTAAGCAGTTTGTTATTTCAATAGCACTGTTAATCGACATATGTGCTTTGTTTAAGCATGATCAACCTATTTACACCAAAACATTTTAAATAATCATGATATACCGAGTTGTCTTGTATAGACATTAAGATAAATACAAAGATATTTTACTTGAAAAGCTTTTAGAAAACAAGATTTACATTAAGTTAAAATAATTTTAAAACAAAATGAACCAATATTCCGTCAACTAAACCGATCAGTTATTCCATAAACTAAAAGGATCAATATTTCACAAAATACGAATAAACCGATCACAGATTTCATCACCTAAAACGATCCAACATTCCACCAACTAATCGGATCAATATTTCACCTAATAAACCGACAAAACCAACTAAACCGATCAATTATTCCACAAACTAAACAGATCAATTCATTTATTTTGTTGACCAACTGATCAATCGTTTTTCGCGTCGCTCATTGACCAGTATCGGGTTATGATAAAACCTTGACAAATAAAACCGAAAATGCTGACATATGTGCAAACGATTTTCGCAAAAATAAGATAAACTACAAGTACGAAATCAAACATTATCTTCGAGTGGGACTTCCTATTTGTGATTCAATAACCTTTCCATCATTTCCGAAAAGAAACTCATCGATGATGCATCTTTAAACTGATCTAATAGGTTAGCAATTAAACATAGCCTTCTTTGACTTTATTGCACTGGTCTTCTGACCTTTTCTTCTTGGAGTTTTTTTTTAAAGAAGTTGTTATTATATTTGACTTTAATGTTGCAGTATAACTCTGTCATATTTCGGAATCGACAGGATATTAATATGTCAAAATGTAGACTACTCCATTTTTTTTTCTCGTATATAACAAATCTCATCAACTATCCCGTACAGCCATTCAACGCATGAACTAGTAAGTGAGTAATGACAAGAGATAATAAACTTGCAGACTAACTGCTGATTAACTAGCACGCAAGGGATTAACTGTTTAGCTGATTAATCATTCAACTATTTATTGGTGTATGACATATAAGCTGTATTCAGAACTTACGTCACCGGCAAATGTTACAAAGATGCCACTTTTATTTTTCAGAATTCTTTAAAAACTATTAAAGTTAATTAAATCTAAAAACAATACTTTACACGTATTTTTTAAATCTAAATATAATACTGTAATGTACTGTACTTAGTTTTTTCATTCAGAAATGAATACTGTACATGTAACTATAATTTGTAAGAAGTTAAGTGTTATAAACTATATGTATGTAACCATGCATTCTCTCTTATTATTTATTGGAATATACAACTATTTAAACAGTTTTGTATTTCGTGTTAAAATCTGCATTGACAAAACAAAACACATCATTTTATACATATATATTTGAACTAAAACCCTATTGAAATTTAAAAATGCATAACCAAATCTGTTTTTTATACCATTCAATCGTTATCAGAACAGTTTGTTAACGCCTATTTCAACACATCAAAGCGTATACATAGTATACAGTTTTATAAGAATGCCTCTGAAAATAGCATAAACCAATATCGTAAAATAATCCGGCAATCGGAACATCGCTCGTCTATTTCCGCCTATGTACGAAACATATGGGCTAAGATGGTTCCGATTGGTAGTCGGAGTCGGAAAGAAGTTCGGCATTTACGTGTATAATTCTGTAGATGTACTTGCTAATTTAAAAATAATACTGTTAATGTTGTTGTTTTCTTTTTCTTAAAAAATCCAAAATAAATACTTTCGAACCGGCAGATATTAAGACCACGACCATATCGGTTTGAAATATTTAACCAGGCGACAAACTTTTCTGCGGTAATAAAACATTGCGCTCTAATAGTTCAAAATGTTGCTTGGCGTTCTAACGAACAAAACGTAAACGCAAACATAGAAAAATCCTAAAAGAAATCAGCAATATTTATATTTATCACAAACGTCTTATATCATTAACAACTAAAGCTGAGTAAAACTATTTCCTTATTTATCTTACACTCGGGAGTTTTCTTAATATAACATTAGTATAACATAAACACGTTTATTTGCTCATTGCCTCAACTTTACCTCTTAACACATCCAGTGTTCTGTTGATGATGCCCGGCTGACTTGTATGTAATAACACATCCGGGACAATGCGGGGGATAATCGGTATATTAATAAGTGTAATTTTCCTGGCGGACACTTGTCATCTAAGCTCCATAATGCTATTTAGAACGAAATTTTCGTTATTCGTTCAGCTGTGATACCAAACAAGTAATATGCATGAACCTAGATAAAGATGAAATAAAAATGAAGACAAAGAAGAAGGAAGAAGAAGAGGAAAAAGAAGAGAAATAGGAAGAAAGCGAAGAACATACGAAAAAATAATGACAATGAGAAAAAAATGATCATAATAAGTATACGAAATTAATTCTTAATTAACGTATTGTATTGGAAATTATATAATGTTAACATAAGAAATATTTATTGATCTTTGAAATTATGCGGTATATAAGTCGAATATTCAGACCGATTTGTATTTTGATTATTAATCCAGTTAACTTCATATTTCAAATGAGTAATCCTGTATTTTTCATTCAAACTTACATATATAATAGTCGTTTTATCAACTGACATTTGATGATTAAGTTTTATTTTCCTTGTAGATTTGAAACTATTGAAAAAACTAATTACAGTTGTTATATAGATCATGTTTTATTTTTATTTCGCCGTGCTTTTTTTTTAAAATTATAAACAAAATATATGATTTTAAAAAAGTTCAATAGATTTGTTTTTTTGCTTTTAATGTATAGTTGACTTATTTGTATAGTTACATAACTTTCTATATGGTGCATTGTTATTATCATTAAAACCTTTTTGGGGGATTGAGAGACTCAGTGTTATTTCACATAGAAACGATGTTAATAACCTGACACAATGACAAAGTTAAAGAATTGATTTCGTTCGTGAACATTTAAACGGGCCATTTCAAATGTTCATTTTTAACTTTAAACCTTGACCAACATGTTTTTACCAATCCGCAATCCGCATATCCATATGTCATATGCAACACGTTAGTGTGGTCTATTTGATTTGAAGCAAAGCATGTGCAGTTTAACGAAAATTGAATATTGTCCATTTTCTTGTCTGGCAAGCGCACAGCCATGGCATAAGGTTCATGCGCAGAGAAAAGGATCGCTCAAATGTTCTGTTTTCTTGTATCGACTGGTAATATTTTTCAATGCACCTCTTTTCTAAATTGTCATTATTAGTCAAGACAACCATTCAGTTCCGAGCATTTCCAAGCGCGTTTGTTTTAATATCTACTAGTATTAAATCCTGCGTACGCAAATTTTCTATTTGCGTTAAAGAGAATGTATCAGGATTTTTGAACATTTCCGATATATCATGTTTTTATATAATAACTGACTTCAGTTTACCAATATATATATATAAACATGCCAAAATGACATATTGAATAGGACTTACCGAACTTGGGCTACGCGCCTAGGTAAGACTAAATTAGATTTCCCGCTAAACATATTTTATGCGAATTAAATTAGTCGTGGTTTAATTTGGTTTCAATTTGATCCCTTATACTGGTTTACGTAGTAAAAGTTGTTTCATCATAGAAAGCGTCAGATCTTCGCTGAACAGTTTTTAAGCTCTGTGTATTTTTATAATGGGGATGCCGTTTCAAATTTACCAAACTAATTTACATATCGAGTTTGTCACGGTTTTAGGGGTTTTGACATACTTAATTATTCCGTATTTGTTTATTAATGATAATGAGATTCTTTTATCCATTTTGATAATTATATTATTTTCTAAGATATCCTTATATACTCCCTTTAAAGTAATATCTCACCATCCAATAAGGACCCTACGTTAAACGATACGTCTAATTTGACTACATACCACTGAAAACATGTAGTTAAATAAGGAGATGTGTATAGCTTGTCGACATAGAATTCCCATGCTCTGCGTGGTCTTAATTAGGCAAACCGACTCGTGCGCGCTTCGACCTCGTACATACTTTGCACGCATGGTCTGTCCTAGTGCATTTTCTAATTCGATTGTTCCAGCAAGCAGTGTTCTTGCCATCGGAAGTAGAATAATAGAAATTAGATAGGAATTCGGCTTAGACCAGACAGGTGGTCATCTGTGGTGCTCCAGTCATTCGTGCTCGGGCCAACGAAGTTCTACTGTACTTGTAATTGTATCCGGTTATAAACAACTTGTCTATATGAAACATTTCACAAGATTGTTTTAGCGTTATCGGTGCCCCTGCGCTACATGCAGAAATAATTTCTGTCAAAGGTATGCCTATAGATATTAACTTTGTGAAACCGTTAAAGAAAGGAGTCTCTTGCATTAATATACAATTCAACAGTAAGTATTGGCGATATTATGTCCCTCCGATGACTTTGTTTGGTTTTATGATCCTTAAAGTTATGTTGTTTTTGGCGTTCAGTATACATATATATATATACCTATACGTATATTAGTGTTTGTCAGTCGTCATATGGCATAATCGTCTAATGATGACATTATTTACAAGCATAAAAGAACGTCAAAAAGCAGCGCTCGGCATTTTACGTACGAGTGTCAAGCTCTACGGAAAACAACAAGCAATTACTTTGTAGACGTAGTTAAAATGAATCAGCCAAGGCGAGTATTAACCTATTTCAAGCATTGATAACATTCCAGTACAAATATATTTTCTGACAAACAAGGTTTAATCCAAATGTTATACAAAGCATTATTGGCCGTTTTAACGAAAATAGCTAATTACATTGTATTCCAAATACATATAACCAATAATGACCTTCATATCTAAGTATCCTATCTGTGGTTGTTGGATTAGTTTTATATTTATATGAAGGTTCACTCGAATATCTGGATTAAGGCTTGATATCAGTAATGTACAACTGTAATGATATCAATTACTTCTTATATATCTAAACGTATTTAATTAAGCAGTCATTTCAAGAGAAGATACCTCAAGATTATCCATTATAGCGCCTCCTAAGGTGGTGTTAATGTTACACTTTATTCAACAGGTGTTTTATCCACGCTGTCTCTCCATTATCTTTGATGTTCCACTGTGCATCTACGTAATAATCTAAAATATAACAAATCATAACGGCTTAAAACGAAAACGCTGTTAACCTTGATGTATGTTACTTTTACACATTATTCAACAGGTGTACTTTTGAACCTTATCCTTTATATTGATCTGTTAAAGTTCCATTTGCATGTATATCAACTGCTTACTAATGTCTTTAATTAACTATATTATAAAATATATAAGCTATGCACGAACTTCTGTTTTAGTCTAGAGTTTCACCGTTTGGGTCCTACTTAAGGCAGTGAGATTTAAGCATATGATTGGTCAGTTCTTTCAGTGAGAGTCGAATGACGTCACAGTTTTGTCAGCGTTATAATACTATGACCTTTGGCACAGGCATAGAACTCCCTGCGGTAACAGCCACTTAAGAAACGTACACAATATTCAACATAATTTTAAAAAGAAAACAAATACTAACAAAAGAGGACTTCAGTGATATCAGTGGTCACCGCATTAGAACGGATAGTAACACATTACACCACTAGTGATCTTAAACATGATTGACAGGTGCAATCAACCTCGCTTTTCATCCCCCCACCCCCATATATGACGTGAGAGAGTAATACAAGTATATTATATATGAAGATAATCAGGATTTTGAGTAAATATATATAAAATAAAACAAGTAATACACAGATTGTACTCGATGAATTTGTAGCAATCGGAACTGCAGGAACATATAAATTAAGGATAAGACAAGACCGGTTAATGACAATTATCCAGGGATTCGGTTCGTTTAAGGAAACAGCCATCATTGAGACTCCTGTCCCTCTTGTGGTTGTACAATTGAAGACGAAAATATGACGGGCAATTATAAAGGGATCAACCACTAGACAGTCAGTACGATGTGAAATAAACGATTATAGTAGCTTCTTTTGATAAATTTCTTGATAGTCTTTGCAATGAAGATATGTTAATATAACATAGTATGCCTTTTAAAAACTGACACTTGTCCAAATCAGTAGTTTTAGAATTGGTCTGCTGGGTAAAACTATTGTTATGAGTGTTTGATATGCTGTCAAATCATGTTTTTATGATAGCCGCGTTTGTTTCCTGTCAGGCATTTCTGTTCTTACTGTTTAAAAGTGCTTAAATAAGTTGGTACCTACATCTTTTACATAGTATGAAACCTGTTTTATTCAGCACATTAAACAAGATCACAGCTGCTTTAAATTGTTTTTCCAATTTCACCTCAAGACAACTACCCAATGTTTTACTAAGTTTAATTGTAAAAGGCATGCTTTATTATAGTTATACTTGACTCAATATAAATTAATGCAGTTAAATGTATTATAGGTACAATGGCTTGAGTTCTCATTTGTTGCCAATTTGGACTCACTATAACAAAGACAATCAAACAAGTTATGATAAGTTTAATTTAGCATTACATTTTAACAAGCGTTAGCATAAACTGCAAGTCTTATACAGATATTATTCATAATTCTTAAATAATTAATTGTTCAGGATGCATGCTCTTGTTACCTGGGGTTTGGTGTGCATGGTTTATTTTTGCTGTTTTGACACATACTTTAGGAGTAACGAATGAATCATATGAAAGCTAAGAATATTTTATTATTTAAAATAGATTCTCAATTTTGAAAAAAGATAAACGTGTAGGTAGTAAAATAATTTGCAACAATTTCTAAAAATATTAATGAATATCGACCAGAAGTAAAGTGCATTGATTTATACATTATCTATATTAGCGCAGTATAAAATCGCATATCACGGTCATAGTAGTCAACCGACGGTAAAAAATGTAACAAAGTGATAACCACTAAAACGATTTGAATTTATTCTGATTGATGACATGTTAAAAAAAATGGTGAATTATTTTATTGTAATTTCACTGTTTAAAGTAGAGAACTTATAATTGTAATTTCTCTGTTTTTATTTATATTGTATTCGTATTATTAAATTAATATGGTTTCCAGTTTAATAGTTATACTATCTTACTCATAACAATGAAAGTGCTATGCTCAATTGTTATATATTTAACTTAAACCAATAACTATTTTTCTATATATTTTTCTTTATATTACCTGAAATCTATATTTCTATATGGAATTGAAATGAATTAATTCCCTGTATCTAAAGCAAACATCCCGAACAAAAGAAATGTTATTTTTGTTGTCGTGCTATTGTAATAAAAACATGAAGTACCTGTTATGCTATAAAAGCGTGGTTGTAATATAATACAAATGTGTGATTTAATTGTTATATAGATATATGGTTCTATTGTAGAATGAGCCCGTGTTGCTATTACAATAGATGCAGAATTGTAATAATGTTTATTGTTACTATTGTTATTTGAATATTCTATTGTAAAATGAGCTTATGTCGATGTTGTAATAAACTGCTACGCTATAAAAATAGAACATGTTATTGTTGTTATACAAACATTTCGAACTATTTCAATATACACTTTATTTATGAAACCTTTGTACTCTTGTTATACAAACACGTGATACTATTGTTATATAAACAAAAATAAACATGTGGTAATATTGCTACTATGCACAAGTAGTTTTTATTGTAATACAAACATGTGTTACTATTGTAATTCAAACCTTTATTACTGTTCTAATATAAAAATGTGGTATTATTGTAAATAAAACATGTCATAATATTATAATATAAACCTTTGGTACTATATTAATATAAACATGTGATACTTTTGTAAATTACATGATATACTATTGCAAAATAAACATTTGATACTATTTTTATATAAACCTTTGGTCTTATTGTCATATAAATGTTGGTACGTTTGTAAGAAAACTCATGTGGTACTATTGTAATTAAAACATTGGCTATAAATGTAAACTTGTGGTACTTTTGTAAATAAATATTATCACTATTTCAATATACACATCTGATACTACTGTAATATTTACCTGTGGTATTATTGTAATATTCGAATGTTTTTTTTTCTCTAAATATTAACCTGTGGTACTGTTGTAATATTAATCTTTGGTACTGTTGTTAAATTAACATGTAGTTGTGTAGTAATGTTAACCTGTGGTTATGTTGTAGTATTTTCCTGTGGTACTTTTGTAGTATTAACATGTGGTATCAACCTTTGATACTATTATAATTTTAAGCATTTAGCACTATTGTGATTTTAACATGTGGTTTAAACATTTGGTACTATTGTAAAAAAAACATTTATCAGTATTGTAATATTAACATGTGGTACTATTGTAATATTTACATGCAGTACACTTTTGATTTTTATATATTTACTACCTGTGGTACTATTGTTATATAAACCTGTGGTACTGTTGATATATTACCTGTGATACTATTTTGGATATAAAACGGTGGTAGTATTGTAATATAAAGATTTGGTACTATTGTAATATACATATGTCGTACTGTTGTAATGTAATGCTTTGATACTCTTATAATTTTATTCACTGGTAACATTGTACTAAAAATCCACATATTCATATGCCCTCTAAACGTTAACACTTGCATGACATTGTATAATTTAAAACCGGTAACAAATGAATGATGAGTAGTCTTCAAAAGCAGTATAATTCAGCTAAACAGCACTGTCGCATTTAAATGGAATATTTATCCATTTGGTACATCATCAACTATCCATACATACATGCGTTTATGTACTTATTATTTGCTTATTATGTACTTATTATGTATTAAGTATGTGCTACTTATGAACTTATGTTATAACATGTATCCTGATTTTCACACTTAAAAGAATATATGGCAATTTTGATTAATTTTCACTTAAACACTATTCATGTATCTTTACATAATGAAGACATTAATTCATAGTTCTCATGTGTGGATGACTGCCTCTACTTTCAAATGGATAAGAATTTAGCACATGGTTTAAAACATTTTCCATTACTTGTGATCTACGACAGAAGGTGCAACATGTGTTTCAACGTTTTCATTGATACGTTAGAAACAATTAGAAGATATTATAAATACTGTTTTTAATTTTTTTTAACACCACTAGTTTTATAAAAAATCTGTTTATTCTTTCCTTGATTTGAAGTTTAAGATAACAATACTTTGAAACGTTTCCTTTGGAAGGTTAAAATATATTACGTGTAAGTATTTAAGTAATGTAAGTATGTAAGTATCAAGTATTATACACGAGAAAAGAACAAACCTCAAAATTACCATACGTTCCATTACATGTGTACCGTTTATTTATTTAAAGATGAGAAAGTTTGAGCTTTGAAACGGTTTCGTCTATTAATGCAAGTATTTCATTCTAATATACACCACATACAGTCGTACTGCGGGTCTCAAAACAACATCACATACATGTAAGCTATGGAAACTATAGAAACAAATAATGTAAGCTGCAGTTTAAAACTGCATAAAATTCAAATTGCAAAAGCCGCTAGTTATGATAAAGATTAAAAGGAATATAGGTATGTTGTTTTAGATTTATTAATATAATAATCCTACTGTGTGCACTGTGGAAGATCAATAAACGTCAAACTAGTCTGTTTTTGGTTATTGAACGAGATCGAATCCGTTTCGCACTACATAAATATTTCGTATTTAACACCTCAAGTTCAGTGACTTTAGGATTGGCTTTGAGGTTCCTCTTTTATGCAATATGGGAGTTCAATAAGTTTAAAACTATCTGCTTGATTATTGTGCGAATCCGTTCCGCTGGACCTTGACAGTATCAGTTTAACCTTCCTCGGTGTAGATTTATCTGCCATGGCGGCGCCAGCTGTTACGTTGGTATTAACATTGTTAGGTAATGTATGATTCAACTCTGTTTTATCACATTCTTGTTGCGAATCAAAGCGGAAGTTAGATTTTCCAGACGCGGCAGGAGATGGCGTTCTGTCAAAGTGCCGGCAATCTGGTGATTGAACTTTTTTTGTTGAATTTCGATGAGACTTCAAACTGGTCATTTGGCTTCCCATTCTATGCTTTGAAAATGCATTCTGAAAATAAGAATTAGACAATGAACAATATTAGTAGTTATAAGCGTCGTTTCAAATCTGCACGTAAAGTTAACATGTACTTATACATATCAAATGTTTTAGTTTTAACCTATTTATCACCATAAATAAGATATAATGCACGTGTATCTTACTGGATCGTTACAAAAAAACTACGATTACCAGTGTTTAACGTAAAATGGACCATTACATATATGTATAAAAGCAAGATATGCTTCCGTTTTAACGTAATGCTTTATTAGTAGAGAACTAACGATGCTTTACAAAAAATATGTCATTGCATGTATATTTGTACCAGCTTTTCCTAATATTTGACATGACGGTGTATGCCTTAATATATGGTTTATCCTTTTATTGCGCTATATTCGATCTATGTTATCATAAATTCTTTACAATGCACTACTTTATTTCGATGTATTTCTTGTTATACTATTTATTATAAAGGTCAAACTGCTAGTATATTTTTTTTCTTTTCAATAGTTGATAACTTCTTTACTATTCGATTCATTATGAGCCAACCTTAGAAAAGTATTCAGAGTATACCTTTACTATTTGATTTTTCGTGACTAACTGATATATGCCTTCATGTATATGCTGAGAATATTTCAATAATCATTATAATAAATATTTCATCAACTATCTATAGATATAGATTGTTGTTAAATTGACTATGTACAGGCATGTTGTAATATTTGAGCGGATTTAAGGGTGTTTTTGAAACAAGTGCTTACAAAAACATCACATTCTATATTCTATGATTAATTATCTTTCCTTATGTTATATTTTTTTATTTTTCACCTCATCTGGATACATTTGTTTTCTTATCTGGATGAAGACAATACATGTCCTTTTTATTTAGGGATATGCACATAACACAGATACTTTCGTCTTAGGAATGATATGTCTTTGCCAAAAGCTATTTTTTATTTTAGCAGCTAAGGTGCATTTTGGCAATAAGATATGTTTGAGTTAAGAAAATAATGTAGGTTTTATGGTGAAACGTAATGTTTGGGCTAAGAATCACAACGAAGCAATAACAATAAATGGTTATTAACAAATAGTCTACTTGAACATTTTCAAGAAATGTCTGTTTTGTTGTGAATTATTTAAGCACATGAAATCCATTTTAGCAAGGTTTAGACAAATTTGTTTTGATAGGAAATGATTATTTGTTGCAATAAATGCAGTAATAAAGATACCAAGAAAGCGAAAAGCATTCACATTAACAGAACAGTGAATTATTATAATACATATTATATGTTTCTCATTACATATGAAGACAGTGTTGGTGAATTTAGCCAACATGCAGCTGGCAATAACATAATCCCGCTAAATGTACGTTACTTTATACATATGAGACACCTTAGTTACCTAAATGGAATATTTTCAAATTGTCTCTAGAATAATTGTATTAAATCTTATAAAGAAGGGTTTATTATAATTACATAACTGCGTGTTTATGCGTCCGAGAAAAAATGATGTTGCGGGATTTAGTGTTTTACTTGTATGTCCACTCGTACGTTTTTTCGTTCCGAAATTCTTTTCGTTTTAACATTCTAAGGTTTTAAGATATTTTATGACATGTTTTGTATATATTCCTAAAAGGGAGCTTAGGGGTTCGTTTGTAGTTAAATAAGGTATCAATGTCGAAGTCATTGTTACCAAAACTACTGGAACGGTTTCCGCTAAATAACAGTCCTTAATTATATATTTTTAACAATATAATGCGAAAAGATTATTTAAAAGGCAAGCATGGAATTGGTTATGAGCCAAATCGTGTCAAATCTAAGTCACTGTAACTAAGAAAAGCTTTCACTTATTAACTTAAGTTTTCTAACTTAAAACATATTTTAATAAATTATGTAGTTCTTCTGAACAGGAAGCTGAGGGTTGGTTTAAATGACAATTTGGTCAAGGTCAATATCACTTGTTATAAATAAACAAACAGTCAATGACTTTAGTGTCAGTAAGGAAACTCTGGGTATTCTGTTCTCAGGTTCCTTTTAATGAATAAAAATAGTGATTATATTATCAAGTATTTTATTAACACGCGCCGGGCCCGATTAGCTCAGCCGGTAGCACGTCTGAATATTAAATCATGGATCGTTAGTTCGAATCCACGCACAGTCATATTGTCCGTGATGATTGATATACAACATTACGTCTCAATATCATCGTCTCTCACCGCTGATTGAAGTGGGGCAGGTATCAGTTACTTGAAGAAATGAGATATGCTCGAGTAAGCGCTAACCTTCAGGGTAACAGGAAACAGTGTTTGAGTTAACTTATCGTATATAAGCCATCGGCGGCATAAAAATGACGCTAATAATGAAGCAATTAATCATTTCTTAACAAGCTGACATATCTGAACAACCCAGTCTACTATGATTCCCTCTTGGCATAATTATATTATTTACATCATCCAAGCGCCAAAATAACACTCAACTAAACAGTCACAGTTTATGCACTACAAAGAAGCATCCGTTAATTTAAGACACATTCACAGAAACTATAACTGCAAATCCAAAATAACAGTCAATTAGTGGTGAATTGCAATAAGCTTTGTTTTATTAATTAACTGCATAGCATTGGACTCGTTACTTGGGGAAAACTATGATACAATAATATTATGATGAGCAATGGGCCAATACGAACTGAACTTGGCCAATACGAAAATACAAGGCCAATCAATATCAATAGGAACTAGGCCAATACGACTAATTTCTGGTTGTTTAGCGGGCTAAAATGCGCTTATTTAAGCAACTCGTGTGACGAGTACGAAAACATCCATATTGTACGGTGACTTGTATAATGATCTTTTTATCGTACACCTCGAATTTTTTTTCATATGAAACACAGATAGTATTATTTTTGGATAATGTTGAAATTTGCTCTTATAAAAAATAGATATATCAATATTAATATATTTCCCATATCACAGCTATTTTCTTTTATTTTTAAATTTTACTCTTTAAGTAACTATATCTTTTGTAATAATGTATACTATTATTTCTCAATATAAACATGCTGGTTGTTGTTTTAAGGAGTGCCTCGGTGATTCTTCCTATATGTTATATCTAAGATATGCGGAGTATTTATATCGTAAGAGTAACCGTTCCTTAACGTCCAATACGAAATTATTATCGATTTTCGGGACAGGTTCCGTCCAATACGACAAATCTATCCGGATTTTCGGGAGCTTCTGGTCTGAACCGTACACTAACGATTTCTTATGTACAATCACGTGGTACAAATGCTCGAAACTCATTGGAATAGCTATTTAAGGTGAATAATAATCTTTATTTCTTTACAGCATCACTGAAAACAGTGTAAGCAGTAGCTCAAACACCTGTTTGTCGATTTTAATAACTATTTATTTGTAAAATGAAGATATATTCAATATTTTTAACAGTTGGGTGATTTTACTTGATTTGTACCATAAACTACATCAATTTTATAGTGCATCAGACATGCGTCATTCGGCTAAACGGTAAGTTCAACTTAAACACTAGTCACTCAGTAACTAAGTTAAGTGATCAAATTTTAATGATAAATTAAAATTTATTTTAAGTTATAAAACCACTTGAATATTGTTTGACGATCTGAACGTCGTCACTCGGAATGTTCCTAAAATGAAACAATTTTGACTACGTGTAAACCTGTAAAACGGGATCATATTCAAATTCAAATACTCCACCAGGCCCATTTAATACGTCAGAAAGTATTTTGCAAATTTAAGCGGGAAATGTACTTTAGTCTAACCAAGGTGCAAATCCCTGTTTGATATAATATTTTGGCATGTTTAAATAGATATAGTTTTGTCAATACAGGGTCAGTTAGTTCATATAGGCATGATCTCATAAACGATCGCAAATTTTAATATAACAGTAAACTTTACCCTAAAATAACACAGACTTTGTTGATTGCAGCAAGACGTAAATAGTGGCAAACCGATCATACAGTCGAATGCATCATCTGATCATCTAAAAGGGTTAATTTTAATAACATGCATTTTTATTGAGATGTGGGTCTCATAAGGTAGATTGCTTCTAAAAACGTTTCCGTCTGCTGTAATTCTTAAAAAATATCACTTGACGTCTACGAGTTTTATATTTATCTTGCGTATTGATTATTGTGCATGTAAACACGCAACGATTGATGTAGTTACGTCAAATGATAAAATATATTACTTAAAAATAAAACAAATTATCAATAAATGCAAGTTGCAGACAATAAATAATTAATTAAAACAACATCGCCTTCAAATTATATGATTGTTTTCATTTATACAATAATCTCGATATAACAAAAAGTTTCTATAGATATTAGAAAAAAATCTTCTTCTATGAGAAATCGCTTATATTAGAATAATATTCTGTCAAAAACTGGCTGATATTAGAATATTATTCTATGAGAAATCACTTTTGTTAGAATATTATTTAAACTGGCTGATATTAGAATATTATTCTATGAGAAATTGCTTACGTTAGATATTATTAAAACTGGCTGATATGAGAATATTATTCTATAAGAAATCGCTTATGTTAGATATTATTAAAACTGGATGATATGAGAATATTATTCTATGAGAAATCCCCTATATTAGAATATTATTTTATTAAAAATGTCTGATTTTAGAATATTATTTTATGAGAAATCGCTTATAATAGAATATTATTCTATTAAAACTGGCAGATATTGAACTACTCTTCTATGAGAAATCGCTTATATTAGAACATTATTCTATTAAACTGGCTATAACTGGTTATATTTGAAAGATCTTCAATGGGAACTGGTTGATGCTAGAAGATTCTTCTACCACTAGAGATCTAAAACCTGATTAAAGGGCGCACCTGTTTCCCAGTCTTCCCATCATAACAGGAAACAGAGTTTTATAAAACCAGATCACATCGCAAATGTCATATAACTTCAGAGTCTATACAAATCAATATATGATAATTGTACCGAACCCTATGAAAATCATCATGAGAAAGGAATGCAACTTCATATATGCATTTCTCTTACTACCTATCCATCTCGTTGAACTTACATTATATACTTATACAATTATTGATTTCTGCTCAGTTTGTATACAAATATTGCGCAGTTTCTTATTTTCGTCCGGGAAATTGGTTATCGATCTAGACTTTAATCTAGGACGAATTACATCAAAATCAGATCTAAAACAGTCAGCCATTTATTGACAAGTAGAACAAGTTGTCATATTTTGCGATTAAACTTACCGTTCCGTATCCAGATGGTGTTCGCAATAAACGAGACTTCCAGCAAGGCAACAGACGCATGACGCAATGTCTGAATGTCTTGTGCATAAAACAATACAATATAGGATTGGTGATGCAGTGTAGATGCCCCACTAGTAGCCCCAAAGCGTATATGATGTCTAACGCGTCATTATCGCGCCTGAAATCTAAATAAATGTTGACCGTATAATATGGAAGCCAGCAGACGACAAAGATTACTGAAACAACAATGCACATTTTGGCTATTCTTCGTCTATTTGCACGCACAATATCCATGCCATTTTTTTCAGAACCACTTCCGGTGTGAATAAACTTTGTTTGCTCATCTCCTTTTAAGCGAGCATCCGTAACCCATAGACGTTTACCCATAAGTACATAAGACACAAAAACTATTTGAGCGGGAACTAAACAGACGATAAATAAAAGGCTGAAGTCGTATCCTCTCCTTTGAGTTACAGACGACCATTCTTCCATGCATTTAGTTATTGTTAAGATATTATATATCTGTTGTGTTTTTGTCTTATTTACAAATAATAAAGGAAACATAAGCAGAAGTGATGTCATCCATATGATAGCTATAAGGATTCTGACATTTCGTTTGGTGCGAAGATTTCGGAATTTCATTGGATGAAGAATGGCAAGACATCGGTCCAGGCTCATGGCTGTTATTGTAAACGTGCTTGTTGTTACTGACACTCCTGTAAAACAAATTGAAATCAGATATATATACAGCTTTTCTGATTCCACTCTTGTTTTTGAAACAATAGTAATATAATTTTAGCTCTACTCTTGGTTTGAAATGATAATACAGAGAACTTCGTTGGCCCGTACACGAATGACTGGAACATCACGTATAGCTCGCACCAATTATCTAGTACCGGGCCAAATTTCTATTTCATATCATTACACTTACACGTATAGTATGATGTTAAACACTACCTGACTCGAACAACCCGAAACTCGAACATTTTGTCCAGTCCCATCGAGTTCGAGCCATCTTATGATTAATAACTTTTCTGACTCCACTCTTGGTTTTGAAACAATAGTAATATAATTAATACGATATTAAATAGACTTAACAACGTTTTAAACTCCGCACTTGCTTTGAAACAATTTTAAATAAACGTAACAACGTTTCAAACTCCACACTTTGCTTCTTTTGTTAGATATATCTCTGTCATACACAATACGAAGACGATGTCGAAATTCAATTAAGTTTACAGAGAATACCATTCACATTGGTTCTAGTCAATGGTTTTGTTCAATCAAATTACCTAACAGAAACGCACCAGCGTCAAATGAGGAAATTCCCTTAAAGATCCAGTTTGCTCAATGTACACCAAAAGTAGAATCAACCTTCCTATAGATATACTAACAAGTTCAGTAGGTCCTCATCAAACAGTTGACATGTTGCTGTAGTTTCTGATATGGAACTAGTAATGGCGTAAATATATAAATCAATAAGATATTGAAAGGGACATGTTTAGAGGCTTATGTAGGTTTTGCGGTCTACTAGCACACCGAAAGACTTAAAAATGTAAAACTCAGATGAAATAGATTTTGATGAGAGTTTCCAGGAAAGGTAGAAAGATGTTAAAGTATCAAATGAAATAAATATGAAAAACAATTCGATAAAGAACTCAATGACTTGTTTTTGTTTATCTGAATGTTGCGTTTTTAAATTCTTTTGGTGTGTGTCTATTTAACTTTTTATCAAACTATTTTTTTACATTCTAACGGTATTACACTATAGTATTTAGCTGTTATGTGTGACTATATAGTATTTATTAAGTGGGACACGTGTAATTTGGAGGGCTATGATTGAACACTTTTTAAAGCATTGTATGTTTTGTTGGAGGAGGAAGATCCCAGGTAAGCACTGATGAGCAGGTTCATCGAATAGCATACTCTGCATCAATGTAGAGGTGATTCAAATATAGTTGAACCAAGTTCAGTTTATTGTAATTGAAAGTAGTTGGTAAACTAGATAACCACTTGCCATCAATACATACAAATATATTTCAGAAAGTTCTCTGTGACCGATTGACCGTCTCCTGTTCTCATCGCTGTGGTTGCGGGTTCGAACCTACAGCTAGTGTTCATATATTCTTCTAAGATATATCAAGACACTTTGACTTTAGTTTTATTTTCCAAACAGACAATAATACAGTTCTTAAAAGTTTGACAACACATTTGAATGATTTGACACAAATATATCATAATTAGTGACATTGCTGAGCTCGTTCCAGACATATGTTAGTAAGTTCGGAAACTGATTCCGGAATGACGATAATTTTACTCAGATTAATGAAGGGTTCCTCTACCAATATCCTCTACCATTAAAATTGGAAGACATACTATACATGTAGCCAGAAATGAGTTGAAAATGACATTCAAAAACACTTTAGATAAAGAAAGATAGAAAGAGTATGTCAAATATTCACTCGTCTTACCTTGTAAATATGGCGTCATTTTGCATAGAACGTCACCATAGACCCATTGTCTATATACCGTCCCAGCCACTGTCATTGGAATACACAATACTGTAACTGATAAAAGAAAGTACACATCTTTGTTAATAAGATTATTTATCCTTCTCTCCAAGACCATAGATCATAGATATGTTATAATATGTCTCCTCTGTTACATTAAGTTCTTACATTAAATGGAGACAGCTAAACGTCAGATGACACATTTCAAAATAGCCAGTTTGTCGTGCTACACATGTAAACTACAAGGAAGAATTGTTTTTAACACGGCAATGTTGTCGGAATACGCGCGCATGTGTTATATGCCAAATATATTTTGAAGAAGAGTATGTTGGCATGGCATATCCGGCGTATAACAAGCAAACTATACAGAAGAGCTATGTTTAATATGGCGAACTTGTCGTATAATACGTCTGTTTTACCGTATAAACTATATAGAAGAGCTAGTTATAATAGTCATGATTAATTTGTCATACTCAATGGCTGTAAGAAAATTTATGCTGAACAATCCTTTCGACTTTCAACAATACACGAGCGTTTTATATCTATATCTAACATGGTTATTTTGTCGTCTAACACTTTTCTAGTAAAAAAAAAGCATATTTTAACGTAGTGAGTGCTTCGCAATTAATTTGTATCATTACGTAAAGAAAAGCTATATTCGATATGACAAGTGTGTCATTTTACACGTTTATGGTAGC
This sequence comes from Panopea generosa, assembly GCA_029582155.1. Taxonomy (NCBI): domain Eukaryota; kingdom Metazoa; phylum Mollusca; class Bivalvia; order Adapedonta; family Hiatellidae; genus Panopea; species Panopea generosa. The sequence goes on along the minus strand of CM055901.1, from coordinate 10,571,068 downwards.
AAAAGACAAGCTGTGTTTAATAATGCGAATTTACAGTTCTGTAGAACAGGCCCAGCTCTCCCGATATGGTCCGTTAAACAGCAATGTTGGGAAAGCTCATTTGAGCACGTTGATTGGTCAGTTGCTTCAAGGAAGTTTGAATGACGTCTATGGTTAGCGAGCGTTCAATTGGTATGAATTGTGGGACAGGTATAGAATTCCCTGATTTTTCGTTGGGCTTTATAATCCGTATTCGGAAGATATCAGACTACGAATATAACATATTTCACATGTGTTGTACTTTATGTGATGAAAAGAAAGGAAAGTTACGTTTAGCATGGCAAGTTAGTCATATTACTGTATAGAGAAACCATATTTAGCATAGTTATCGTGTTACTCGTTTTGGTACCATATATACTATATAAAAGCCATATCTAACACAACGAGTATGTCGTTTATACTATAAAAAAGGCATTGCTTAACAAAACAAATATGTCGTATCATATACCATTGTAGAACAACTATGTTATAGTGACGTTATACACGTTTATTATTATTTCGTATATAACTGTTAATTGACAAAAAATGATATTTTCTCGTATCACAGGGTGGGGGGATTGTTGCAATAAATAGGTATTCTGTATATTTGCATTATGCATGTACTGTTCTCTAAGAAGTGGTTAGAACAACTATCTTGTGTGTTGTATTACACGCACACAAGTATTGTTCCGTATTTACTGAAAAGAATTAATAATCAAACATTAGTTTTAATGATAATTACTCTATGGTGCATTTCTTTAAAACAAAGAAAGGTTAATAGAACGAAGACAACTGATATAAATTAAAATTTAATGTTATATAACTGATATAAAAAATCTGCCAACTTTTCTTGTTTCAATCAACAATAATACCCAAATTGAAAATCAAAAAAATAAACAAATTACATGACCTAACGTAGTTTACATTTTACTCCATAGATACGCGTTTTCCCGCACCAATCACAGAAGGCCTTTGAAAACAGTGCAGAAAGAGTTCAGATTGCTCGTCACGAGCAACTTGAACACTTCCTGCACTGTTTCCACTCTTTCAGTTAATATAAACATAATTCACCCAATAATTAAAAAGCCTTCTATATTTGGTGTCCAAAGGCATCTATATTAGAGGTGTCCAAAAGCATCTATATTAGAGGTGTCCAAAGGCGTCTGTATGAGGTAAAAGTTAATGACTATTAAAGCTCGGTATACATTCATACGTATGTGTGGTTTAAGACAACAGTAGAAATTACTATCACGTCCACGAGACCAGTACTTGAGTGTTTCATCTCTGAGAGTGAATATAGCTTTCTTTAGATTGGTATAAACGTTATAGTGTAGACAGGATTGTAAAAATTGTGTAACGAAATGCAATCGAATCGGATCTAAAACCATAAAACCAACACCTGTATATCAATCGGAATATCGTCATTATATCAAATATACAAAAATGCAACAGTAATGCACGTTGCAAGTAGCTAAGATAAACAAAAAAAAAACTTAAGAATTCCAAATATTCATTATCTCGATGATTGCTTATCTTTAAATATCAAAATCACGATATTATACTCAGACTGATCAAATGCCGACGTATCAGACATTCATAAACGTAGATTAAATTGGTCATACGTTTGAAGTTGATTATAGGGGCCTCCGTGGTCGAGTTATCTACAGCGCCGTCTCAATATCACTAACCGCTAAGGTTGTTCAAATTCATTCTGAGGTTTTTCTGCACCAATAAAACTAGATATGCAATATATCACCTGAACTGTGTTGCAAATGGCGTCAACACCCACCCCCCATCCAAAAAAAAAGAATGTTGTTTATTATTCATCAAGAGTAAGAAGCAAATAAATTATTTTTTGTTGAAAAATACACTTTATTTTACATTTAAGATATTAATATTCATTATTATATACAATATACAAACTAAGATAATATACCTTATTTAATCACAATATGCACAGCTTTGCAATGTTTTAAAATGATATGCACTCAAGATGAATATTTATTTATATTTATATTTATTCTTTATTTAATAATGTTTAAAGATACGAGTATTTTCAATACACACCATGCATATCTGGCATATCAAGTTTTATTTGTGGAGGAAGACGATTTCCATTCCGCAAATTACTGGCAAACGTTCTTATATATTTTTTTTCTCTTACCGAATTAGCTCGACCAAGATATTCCGAGCCAGTTTCTGATTTTCCAGAACATGTAGATGATGTTAAAATGTCTTAATAATTTGAACTTACTTTGAGACGTTACGTCATACATGTATGATGATTTACGGAAACTCTTATATGCAAGATGTTGTATCGTTTCTTTACGAAATGAACAGAAAATAAATGGTATAAGTACATTTTTTTTAAAAACAAAGTTTAAATTGATGCTCGTTTTAAAAATTGATCAAACTCATTGTCAAAAATGGTATCGAGCTCGGCAAGAGCCTCCCCTGACATGTTTTGTAAACTCATTTTATATTTCTAATAATAAATGAACACTCATGTAAGAAACGCTATAGATTGTGACATATATAAAGAAATAAGGGTAACTTAAACATTAAAATACTTTATGTTTATCCCTAGACTTTGGCTTCTGTATTATTCAGCACCACAATACATCCAGACTGTTTAATTGCGGCTTCAGAACATTTCTCTTTTTTTATTGGTAACTTGCTCATGTCCTCCTATTGATTAGCATCATTAAATTAACGTCAAAGGTTCTGGTAAAATACTAAATACACTTTAACCGTCATCTCGGGGATTTCAAAATGTTTTATCATTGATATTCATGCACACTCCTTTGCTTGTAAGGCAATTAATACCGTACGTTAGTCTCACTTGAAAAAAAAAAGCAATATATCTTGCTTTGAATAATTACCGTTATGCTGAATTGCGGACCGTAAAACCAATAAAATTTGTTTTTGTGTAGTAAAGTATGTTATAAAAATCATTTGAAATGTTTCGACAACAATTGAATTGTTAAAGGCATTGTAAAAAATGTTGAAACTACTCTTTGGAGACGACCATGAAGAGTATAAATAATTATATAACACAGTCGAATAACATTGCAATACAGTTGAAGGTCTACACGTGAATGGTAACGCGACATAATTCAGTTTGTAGAACTGCTAACGAAGACAATAATGTCTATCTCTAAAAAAAAACATAACATTATTTTTGTAAAATTTGTAAAAAAAGTCAAATGGACTTTGAACAAATTACATACAACTTTCACAATAAGGGAACCGTCCGTCTGGTGGGGCTGTATCTTTAAACGGTCTCGTTTCATGATATGACAACGGGAGAAGAGCAGGGTTAGGTGCTGCCCTTGTAAACATGTTTATTGATGCATTATAAATATTTAGATATTTCTCAGTTGATTATAAATGTTAATCCACTGTTTCAAACAGTGGAGCTATGAAGAAATTATTTTTGTCTTTGCATATTATTTTTAAAAAAATATTTAAAAAGAAGAAAGAAAAAAAGTAGATCTACCAGGCCACTCGTGAGAATATGACTTTTGATGATCACTTAATGAAATATAATTCGATCTTACACCAACACAAACAAAAATCTTCTATTTAATTCTCCCAGTTTAGGTTATGCTATAGACAGTTCTATGACGGTGGCTTCTATTGTCATTGTTTACGTATTTATGATATTAGTATAATTATTTTTACACTTATTGTGCGTATGCTGTCTTGGTGGATGTATAATGGCAGAATCTTACTTCTTCTATTAGACAACTTGTATCTTCTTAATTTTATGTTTGTTTTATGTCGTTGTCTGTCGTTGGCTGCATTACGTTTTATGTTTATTCCAAAAAGAACCATTATACGTAAAACGATTTTCTTGTAATTTGCAAAATAAACAGTAACATATGTGAATATTGAGTAGATATCTGTCTCTTGCTTGGTTGCTGTTATCTTAAATGAAACATGTGGTCCTGAAATTGCTATGTATTGCAGCAATAAAGTCTTGTTTTGTCCTTGAACATCTCAGTATTGTTATTTATTAATTTTTAGCGTTGTTTTACATGTAAATACCAAGAGACATATGTTATGCTTTATATATTTCATTATTTTTATATTCAATTAATTGAAACATTTTCATTTCCGATTACCAAAATGTAACTTTATTTTTCGGACAAGGTTTAAAACAAAATATTTGCATATGTGACGTAACTCCCACAATCAACCTATATATAACTTAAGTGTTAATTTACCGATGAACAAAGAGTCCTCCATGGCCGAATGATCCCGGGGGCCGTCTCTAGATTACTTACTTCTCACCGATCATGTCGTAGTTCAAGTCCCGCCCGATCCAAAATAGTTCATGTGAGAAAGTGTGTTATTTGCGGAAGGACGATACTACTACTAAGATTCATTCTGAGGTCTTCCTTCACCAATTGAACTGAATATGCTATAAAAAACTGATATGTTTTGAAAATGACGTTAAACCCCATTTATTAAAAAAAGATGAACGAAATTCCATCACTTTTCCCTTTTAGCTACGGGCGCAATCTCTAATTCTAGTAACATAACGCTTGCCTGGAGATATCATCGTGATATTTAATATTAAAAAATTAGTTTATAGATTTTTTTTCTATAGATCTATAACAACTGATGAAATCATAATGTTTTATCCATTTCTTGTCACATTTGTCATAAATCAATCTTCGAAGTAGGATGCCTTTCACGTATTTCAAGTTCATATTTACATTGCGTAGATTTATTCTTTTCAACCATGTTGAATGAATCTTATAAACAGTTAACGTTTTTTTCTCTTTGAAATTGCATTCAGAATGTAAATAATATATCATCATATATTAGATAGTATAGTATAATGCGTACGTAGTCTCCTTTGATATTCTAGTGTTATGTACTTGGGTTGTTTATCGAAGTATAACGGCTAATCTGCACTAATGTTAACAGTTTTTGCAACGTCTTGCAATATTTGATGTAACTTGTGCTTGTTACAAACACAAATGGTATCAAATTCAATTATTATCGTGACGTACAGTACAAATGTGATTTACAAATTGTTATAAACAAACGATCTAACCTTATCTGAGATATGTCTGTTTATAGCTATATATTTTTACTATTTTATAATTCAAAGCATTCTTTTTAAAACAAAATATAATCATGTACTCTCAGTATAAAACAATGAAATTATTACAATTGACATAAAGTTAACTATCGGGCAAATAAAAGAATTTGGTGCTCTAATAAACCTGCTTTATTGATCTCAGTAAAGATGATGCTATTGACTGTTCAAAGAATATTGTCATTTTTATGTATGTATGTATTTGTCTTAATAAAATTATTCTTTGTATCTATTGGACTGACACTACTATTTTTCACTTAAATACTATGGGCCTACAGATTAAGGAAGTAGAAATTTAACTTTAGTTGTCTTTTGATTTTTATTTTCAGGCTTTTGCATTGCAGTGATGTAACCTTTGTAATAATATGTTGAATGGTGTTTTAGAATTTATCACTGAAACGTTGATGCCGATACCAGATTTCTAGGTAATTCTGTGTCATTATAGAATAATTGTTGGTTCGAACCGCATCGAGGGCGAAAAGTTTACATATTATTTTACGAGAAATTGACAGGTATCGCAAAAGCATTGAATTTAAAATAAAACAGTTTTAGGTATGCCTTTCCTCCTAAATAATTACATAACTTGAACCAGTGAAGAATTTGAGCCTAAACAAATGCTACAGATTTTGTGTTTTCACTGTGTTTTGAACATAAATGGAGCACTCTGGGAAATGTAATAGTGGCATGAGACGTATTTTGTTTATGCTGCCTTGACAAATGTCTAACGCTAAACTCCTACGTCTCCTATTGAACATTTATTCTCTTAAACTTTGTGTGTCCATTATGGCGTCGTTTATCGTTGGCTGCATTACGTTTATGTTTAATCCGAAATTAATCATTAAATTAAGTAAAACGTTTTTTTATGGTTGTTTTTCTAAACTAAAAGTAGCATAAGCGCTAATTGTTAGTTGTTATCCATGCTTTGCCTGGTTGCTGTTACCTTAAATGAAATTGTTTAGAAATGTGTGGTCCCGATATTGCTGTTTTTGCAGCAATAACTTCTTGAAGTGTCCTTGAACATTTCTGTTTATGCTAATCAGTTTGTTTTGCGATTTTTTTTATATTTTTGTTAATACCAAGAAACATATATTATGCTGTTTATATATCATTATCTTTATATTCACTAAACTTGTAATATTTTCTTTTTAGACTTCTATAATAAGACTAAAGTATTCCGACATTTGTGACGTATCTCACCCACAGAGAATGTTAGCGTTAATATTCCGGAAATCCATCAACCTTCATTGCTAGCTTCAGGCATAACTTCAGATAAAATCAACGTTGTTCGAGATTTACAATTGATTGAAACGCTCAACACGTCACAACTAGGTACGTCATGGCTAGTAAATAAAGGGTGCAACGTTTGCTGTTCAGCAATTTTATCTTAAAGATGAAACGCAAAGGTTACAAGTTTAATCGTATTATTGTGTATTATTCTAAATGATAAAGCGGCGGTGAAATAAACTTTTTCTTTATCGACAAGGAAGGTTGATCTTGCAGGAACACACAAATAGATGAGGTCATTGTTTTGTGTTGTTTAAAACCGACGTTCAAACACCTTTTTGACTGTTGATGAACAGTTAATGTTGTCAATACATATAAACTAATAATGAATACTGAATCCAACATGAACAGTTACTATAAAAATCTGCATTTGTTTTGTTTGAATTTAATCGATCAAATTTGAAACTATTTTACGCACATTTACCGCAGATACACACACACTTGTGTTTGTTTGCCTGATTAAAATGCAAATGCGGGTGTTTATCGTTTTTTCTGACTCACCTGATGAATTTTAAACTTTCAGATACGTTCTATTAGATAAGAGGTAAACAGGACACGGTGGTGTTATTCGATTGCATTAATAACACAAATAAAAACAAATAAAAATAATGTGTAGAATATTCATGAAATGTAAACGTATATATAGCTTGCAAAGTTTATGTGAACCACTTGTGGGTGATAACAAAGGCATGAGATTCCTTTTTACTTGTATTTGACACAAATAAATTGAAATTGGATTATTTGTCTTTTTAATAAGATTCTAATCCTATTATGTTTATTTTTGTTAAGATGCGAAGAAGCACAGGTATGTTTATGACCTCGTACGTTTATTACTGCAGACAGGAACAAGGCGTCGCCATCATTAAACGCAGGTTTCTATGATGTACGAACTGATTCAATATCGTGATATTTAATTAGCTCAAGTATGCTGCATACCTTTTTGATTCCATAACGTGTCATATTTGTTTTTTTTCTTTTGAATAAACGCCATGAAAAACATTCAAGCTATACTAAAACAGAACAAACACATTGTCATGTACTGAGGATGTTAACGTCAGTTTCAACAATATCTGTCGTTCTTATGACAACAGCAAGTTTTTTGTATGCTTATCTTTGTTGCCTCGGTGAATATAACATGGTGCAGACGCACGACATGCTAATCGTCCTGTCATATCTTGACAGCTGGCCAACCTGTTCATTTATTAATGTGATCCCATTGCTGCTATGCATCAAGCAAGCGTTTATGCACGTGTAGTTTAGAAGAATTCTTTTGTATAATATAGTCAGAGATAAAACCTAACTATTGACACCTCTATCATAGAGCACGCAATGTAAGTAGTAAATATTATTATAAATGAACAGTGCTCAATTGTTAGAAGTGTAAATATTTCAGATAAAATAGTTGAAGGCTTTTCCCAGAAATGAGACACTCTGACAGATATACTTTAAAATAAAATATTTACAAAACAAACAATGTAGTAAATCACTTGTTATACACTGTATCAAACAAGTTCAAATACAAAAAATTGTCAAGCATCGCGTTGTAACATTGAAAACAACAAAAAGACGCGACAGTAAAGAAAGCAGTATCTTATATATAACTATTTTGTTTTACATGCTGTGAAGCGAGTCATTCTGGAGTGAACTCATTATATAATAATGTTTAATTGTTAACATTTTTACTGCAATATTTCTCCACAAGTTCTTTTTCGAAGCATAAAGAATGCTTGCTACCTAAGATGTAGTGATATTAGTGTTAATAATTTCCTGGAATCCTGGACCTATATTCATGAATATTTTGAGTCTGAGATTTAAATTCAAAGACTCAAATTGTCTAAACATTAGGATTCCTATAATATATATGAAACAATAAAATTACTATACTAAATTACAGGAGCAAGCAATTTTAATGATTATTTGACAGAAGATGTTAAATGATCACATGTATTACCCAAAAGTATATCTTTACACGGTTTAAAATTATTTTTAATCTGAATCCGATTCTCACTCAAATTATTGATTACTTTAGACCCTGAAGCTCATTTAATGTTTAGGTTGTAGTACTGACCAAGCTCTTTCGATTGGTTCTGTTAAATAGCAGGGTTAGGAAACCCGCATTTGAGCAGGTTGATTGGTCAGTGTCTGCAACTGAAAGTTTGAATGACGCCACAGTTTAATAAGCGTTCGATTGCTGTGAATTGTGGGACAGACATAGAATTTTCTGCCTTTTTATTGGTGATTAATATTCGGGAGATAGAGATAGATTCTGGGATAGACTATTCAGTGATGCATGAGAATAGTACACCGCCTAAATTGGTGTTAGAGTGCGGGGTGAGAGGTGTTGCATGTTTCCTACCACTCACGAAAACACCCACTAAAACTAATCAGCTGTTTTATTTCAACTCTTTTATCATACATGTTATATATCGATAATATATAAACACTTTATTTCTATAGCATCTATTATTGCGCATGTGTATATACAATAATAAAAAACTACTTAAGAAGGAAAATCTTTATTTCTATAGCAATTGACTATATCATGTGATAATAGACTTAATGAGAATAAAACACATAAAAATTTTGTGATTTCCGTAATGTGTCAATATTATAAAAATCACCATTGCTGTTAGCACAAAACTTCACTTGAACACGCAATTGACCAATACGAACTTGGCAACATTACTAAATATCGCTTAAACGTAATTCCAGTATCAGAAAAACAAACATACAGGACATTTGTTCGCTGTTTGCTTCTGTGAAAGGTCGAGTTTTTTTAGCATCAAAAATGATATTTTTCATAAATGACGAAACCACTAGTGGAATATAACATTTAGTGTTCACAAGATGAAGAAGAAAATACAGTTTGTTTTATGATTGTATCTTCTATTTTATGGCTGTATCGGTTATATTATCAACGCAGTTCTTAATCACAATCTGAACTCCAACGTATTTAATCAGTTCAACGTTAAGCAAAATAGTTCTATATAAATGACTTCTTAAAACTATACTTCACAATATGTTTACGGGAACAACAATTTTTCCCAACAGTAAAATGTATATAAATTGTAACAATTTCATTGTTTCAAACCAAGATTACGAGAATTTATTCTAACAAGCGTAAAATAAATCATAACTTTAAAAATGTATACACATACACATAAATATTTCAGGTAAGACTAGATCGGCGACTTTATTTAAAACAAAGCTCATATTTATAAATACACATTTATACTATACGATACGAAAATAATTGAAGTTGATAACATTTTTGTTTGTAACAATGGTTAAAAAAACAGTTTACTTCACCAATTCTTCAATTGTAAGCACGAATTACATGAACTATTGCTCGACTTTGCGAAAACTGCTAACATTGGTGCAGATAAGTCGTTATCCTTTGAGAAACAACGTAAGTTCACTGCACTAGAATATTCAATGAGAATACAGACACATAATACATTCATATCTAACACCTTCATGATATATATTTTTAATCTGAATGGAATTTCAAAGGGAATAAACGGCAAATTTAATGAGTTTTATTCAACACAGTTGAAAATTATTTATCTACGCGATATAAATAGGAAATTGCAATACTACTGTGTGTATCCATACTGATTATACTTGATTTAAAAAATTATTGCCTTGATAAATACAACAAATGCATTATTTTTCACAGGTAAAATTTATAACTATTAGTGTCAAACAATAGACAGACATATGTAATTTTCATCAGTTGTTATTGGAATGATAGAAAATAGAAAAAAAACATCATTTGCATTATGACTTTCTAACTGATATTACCAATCTAGCGGCGTTATGCCGTTAGGTTTGAAGATTGTGCATATATGATGAAAATATTGATTTGATGTATAGAAATAATTAGAATATATTTCAACATCACCGTTTCAAGGGGTGAATGCACAATATATCTAAGTGCATATAAATAAAGAAGAATTTTTTCGCTTTCACCTCTAGGTTTGTCCTTGTAGATTCTTTGGATATCATTCAGTCGTCTTAGAACTATATTGACGTGACAATAAAATTGTATAATATGTTTTTTTTATATTAAGGATTTCTCTAATAGTATACCTGACTTCGAAATCAAAAACCTTAATCGAGTTACTTCAGATTGATAAGCATAAGGCAAACATTGTTAAACGACCATTAACCTGTCCATGCTATCTTTAAAACGTCTTTATTTTTAACACATTATGATTAGTATTTTAATAAAAATAGTTCATACTGTCAATTAGCTTATTTATTTTGTATTTCAGGTGTATATTCATCATTAATTATATAAAAGCTTTTAATAATCACCGAAAAAAATGAATACAATTTGTCTGCGTCTGAAGCTCTTCAAAAATGTAAGTGTTTTTCTTTCTAATATTAAGCTAAAGTTGATTTACTCAACATAAACAACACTGTAAACATGATAACTGTAAGTGTTCCTTTGATCAGTTTGCTCCATTATTCTAATGTGGTAATAATGTTAATTAGGGAAAGTAGGCAAACTCCGTTAATAATGTATTATTTATTATGTCAAGGTTGTTTTTCATAGCATTAATACATGGAATGTTTTATGTCTTATATGATATACGTATGCTGCTAGATTGTCCTGGCAAGCCAAAGGGAATGCATTTCCTATTTTCATAGAAAGAAGAACGATAAAACAACTTTATTTTAAATAATATCAGTTGCCATAGCAGTTCCATTTAGTACTGTGTTGCAAATCTGAAATTGTAGGGTCATGATCTCCAATTATAGCAAAACTACCGCTCATATGAAAGGTTTTAGACTCGATTCAGAACCGGATCATATAAATGTCTCGAAGAAAAGGGTAATAGAAACATCCCCGCTTAGTGCTCAGTACTTAAAGGTTAAGTCAAGGTCAGCTCGGTCATGCTTGAGTATAATGTGACGTGTTGGGGTAGGTTACATGTCACGTATGTGTGGCATGATGTGTGGCATGATTTTCAGTTTGGTATTGATCGTCATAATATGACTGAAAACGTGTTGGAAACAACACAAAACTGTACTGTAAAACACTTTAACTAAGCTTGAACTTTATTTCGCGAATTGCTTTGATTAATTTTATTTATTCGTGACGTTTGGAAAGTGAAACCACCGGAAATGCCTTTTATTGGAACATTTTAAACATTGGGACCGTGAACATGATTGTAAATTTAGCGAAATCTTCAGTAACTCGCGAATAATAGAGAAAATAAATTGTCGCTAGTGTTTTACAGTATTCAATTACAATTCGATTCAAGCTGGGCGGTAGTCTAATGGGTAGAGTCTTGACTGTTCACGCCAGAGGTTCCCCAGCTCGATCCGATGCCTTTCATAAAACAACTCTCAATACTGGATCTACCCAGGAAGCGAACCCAAGAGCGGATCATATAAGCTCTGAGCTTTCACTGCATTCGAACCTAAAAGAAATAAGTATAAACTATTTCGATTCAACAAACAAGTTATTCTGTGTTAAAGTAACGTGTATATACATTGGACATTTTTCAGCAATTACTTACTTAATATATGTTTACAGAGAGATAGCATATATACATCATCGGTAGAGCAAAATGCTTCTAGTATCGGGATTGCAGTTTCAATTCCCAGGACTAACCAACTAAGAATACAAACAGTCGTTCGTACAGAACACGCAAAAGAAACAGAATTAACTTACAATGGGTTTCTATCTGTAGCATGCACTTTCCCCCACAACCCTGAAAGTCTAACTACTTTCTTGGGTCATTCGCCAATTTGAGAAGCCGATAGCGATGTAAAACCTTAATATATACAACAGGAAAAAGAGTGATACTAAACGTTTATTTCATTTTATATAATCACTTTACACAGGTAATAAAAGCGTTTGCATGTTTGGTGCAATTCAAAAAAATATCACAATGAGCATGACGTGACGCTGAAAAAGCAACGAATAAGTATGTTATAAATAAGACGAGTTTTAAATTTCGACAGTAAAGGACGTAAACATTTTAACATCACAATTAATTATTTGGATCATTAAGTATATTGAAATATTGACGAAAGACGTATATGTATGTGTAAGTTTTTATTGCAATCGTGGAAGCTTAATGGAAGAGAGTTTTATTAAATATGTCAGACTGTCGTTTACCATTGCACAATATATTTGGAATAAACAAAATGTTTTATAACGGCTATTCTGAAAGTTTTTGACTGTATTTTGCAATCCTAAATGCTGATAAATAAAGTAGATGGAAGAAGCGGTAGTTTAAACTAATGCTCCAGAAAAACATGTTCTGTACACATTTTACTACGCATTGGGCTCGGATTTTCGTACTGCAAGATGTCAAGAAATGGAGATATTTGATTCTTAACATGAACCGGTCCATAATATTCTAGGTGTGACTACCAAGTCAGTAAACTTGCATAAGGACATCAGCATCGTGTACTCTTTGTTAAGGCTACGTGGTCTATTATGCCGTTTAAGATCATTTACTTCGTATTTTAGTTATTTACAGTTTTATAAAACTTGAGAAGCTACTTCAGTTTTGGAAAGTATGACTAAATCACCTTTTTTTCTCTAATACTTATTAAAACTAGTCTATCCAAGAAACTGATATCTCCCGAATCATATCTATTAATCACCAATGAAAAAAAAACAGAGACTTGTTCCACAATTCACAGCAATTGAACGCTTACCTAACTGTAACGTTATTCAAACTTTTAGTTCAAGCAACTGACCAATCAACGTGCTCAAATGTGGATTTTTCAACATTGCTATTTAACGGGCCCTAAACGGGAGAGCATGTGTCTGCTTCTACAGACTAGATTAAAGCTGAGGAAATGAATATATATTTAGCCCATTTATAACATATATGACCACAAATCAGCAAAAACTATGCTTTTGAAAGCATTTACCAGGGCTAAGCCTCTTTGGAATATAGAATCTAAATCAAGGGTCCAAAAACAGACTGGGTTATTTTTATTATGTATCATTATGTTTACGCATGTGTTTTAACATCACGCACAAACTTAACATAGAAAGCAGTATTTTATATATATATTATTCTTCATTATTACAACCTGTCATTTAAAATTTAATGAATTCTGTTAACACATATGCACGTTTATACACATAGTTCCCAATCTCAGATCTTAACAATCACATTTTTACTAAAAAAAACAACCATACTAAAAACACGTCTTAACATACTCGCATACCCAAGTTTTTATGCCCTTAAAAATTTTTAAATTGTGCTTATTGCCTGAATAAAAAATGACGGCTAATTTATCTCTCCCCCCCTCCCCCATATTGTTGTGCCCCTGGACGTATGTATGCTGACCAAGTGTCCGTTAACTTCCCATAAAACATGATCACATCTTTATTTAAGGTCTATTTACGCTACTATTGACAGGGTCTCATTTATCAGTAGTTCAAGCTAATTGGACCTACCAAATTAATGACTACATTGCATTTCGCCTTACCCAGAATATCCCACACAAGTATTATATTGGGTTTCAATTTTACAGTATCAACCTAAAAGAATCAACACTTACTGAGTGATTGACAATATTCACTGTATCTTCATGCAACCTACATACTAGTTATATCTTTACAATTTAAACTAGGATCCAATTATATAATATGCTTTGCAATGATTGAAAACATAGTTAAGGCGTTTTAGGCGTAATTATAATCTACTTTATATCTATTACAGCATCACTATAATTAACTGACATTTGTACGATCTTTAAGCGAATGCTATAAAACTTACGGTAACCGTTAAAACGTCTCGTGTGCATGTGTGTGGTATAATCAGAGGGGTTTTATCTTAAGGCGAAGCTGCAGTGAGTAATTTAGTTAATGAAATTGTTGTTTTTTTTGTAATTTTTCCTCGTTTGGACAGCGAATTCAAAGATAGTATTTTTTACAAAAGTAGCATTAGAGATAAATGTATTTAATTGGTGAACATTTCCCCTAATTGTTGCCCTTTTCCGATGGTACTTTATAACAGTCCATATAAGCTGGCTAAACATAGGAAGATTGTAGCATTACTCTGTTTAAAAAACTCATAATTGATTATAAACAGAATACAATATTATATACCTGTTTTTACAAATTTTAACAATTCTAACAAAGTTGTTAACATATTTGACTTTTTTAAATCTATGTTATTTGATTATATGACATCTTTTTAAATTTATTTGAAATATCATCAAATATCTATAGCGTTAATCACTTTTTTTTATTTGAAACACACAATCTCCGTAATTTAAATATACAAAAAAAAACACACACACAAAAAAATCATAAAAAACACTAATTGTTTGTATAATTTCGTTTGAATTGGTTTATCTGCATTTTGATATTCAGATTTTGTTTCTATGATATGTTCTTTCAAATTTACAATACAGTTTTTGAAATTAACGTTCAAGTACGTACTTTGGCAAGCGCTTAATCAAAAGCGGAAGCAACATACCACAAGGTCGGATTGTAAAATATCCATTCAATTCGAAGTCGCCGTCGTGCGCACATCAATGCGCAAAGGAGGTTTATACAAGATACTGATTTTGTGAATTTAGGTAACTGGGGTTTGTATGTTTCTAAGTAATCAAAGAAGCGATATTTGCAGTAGATTTTTATGATTTTTTCTTCTAGGAAAAGTAAAACGTTAAATTGCTGTTTATTTGAATCTTGCAGTGCCCCATATCGCTGAATTAATTTGAACCAGAAGTACACCACTTTAAAAAACAAAACATTACGACACTGCAATAATTTTGTACTTGAAAACCATTTTAACGTAAAGAGATGATGCTGTCTCTCAGTAAAGTGTTAACGTTTGTTCAGTTAAACATACGGGAAATACAAAATTGTATATAATAGTCTTGTATACAGGTACCCGTGTGGTTTCTGAACTGGATCAGTGTTGATCTTGGCAGTGCGATAGGAACCCTCCAAATTGGTCTAGTGAACATTTGATCAATATTTGACATGCATATCAGTGTGGATAAATTATCAACCTCTGCGTGATTCGAGGGTGCCAAACGTGAGATTACAAGAATAAGACAACAGTAGACCATGCCAAAGTAAATGGCGACATGTTCAGTATTTTATAGAATTTGCTGTATGTTTTAAGTTCATTATGTATATTGATTAGTTGATGATCTTATTTCAATCTGCATATTATTTTATTGTTTCTCTACATTGGAATATCATATCGGCGGTATAGAACTAGAGCGTCCTCCTCGTATGAGGAAGGTCATGGGTTCGATCCCAGGCCGAGTCATATCAAAGACTTGAAACATTGTACTAGAAAATTGTTGTAGGTCAGGTCGACCAAGCTTCAGTGTAATTTGACTACGTTGGGTATCATACAATGTATCTGCGTCATGATACTCCAGTGTGGCAGCGCTTAGAATTCTACTGTCTCAAGTAAACACCGTTGCTTGCGATGTAGCTGAAAATTGTTGATTGATTGATTGATATTGATTGATTGATTGATTGATTGATTGATTAAATATTTAGCGTCATTTTTATGCCATCGAGGGGATAATTGTTGAAAGTGACGCTAATCATCATACAAACAAACAAACAAACAAACATGTTGAGTCAGCCTGAAATCGTTTTCCCTGTTGGCGTTATGTATTTTTTTATGTCTAGGAAAGCCATAAAAACCCAAGACATTCAATTGATACAACTGCTGCTAATGATTAATCAGTATCAATTACTAATATATATTCCTGTGTCAGTGATACACGAGTGCAATAAACTCGACTTTTCCACGTCATGTGTGGTATTATCAAACAGGGTTTATTTTAGTTAAGGGCAGCGAAATTGATAGATTCATGCTGCAATAATAAAACTTTTAGAATCAAAGCTGCAGAATAAGCAATAGTTATTACAGACACAACAACTAAAAGATCAAAGGTAAAGTTTAAGCTTTCTGTTTTATCTATTTTTCTGTGCAATTGGTCCTCATACGTATCTATAAAGTTGCATACTGTTAAACACTTTAAATTCCCGTGAGCTTTATTTTGCGGATTTGCTCTGACTTTTTCCCTTTTATATTTATTCGCGAAATGTTTGATTCGCGACGTTCGAAAACTGTAACAGTAGGAAAAAACCATTTTTATTACGGATATTGTAAACATTTGGACAGTGAACATGTTTGTAATATTAGCGAAAATTTGAATTCGCGAGGGTTGAAACTCGCGATAATAGCGAATATAAAGTTTTCGCTAATAAAAAGTGTTTTTCAGTAATCAAATCTTAAATTGAGTCTAAATTGTGTTAGCCATAGATGGATATACTAACTTCGATGTAAACGAATATACGTACATGACAAACCAATGCACTTTATTTGTTAAAGTACAATGTAACTACAAAGACAATAACAAGACAGGCGTACACTGTAAAAGTGGTTCTCACACTCTCCTCGCTTAGGACCGTTACATAGCAATGACATGCGAGCACGCTGATTGGTCAGTTGCCTTAGCGGAAGTTCAAAGAGGTTACCGTTTGTTAATGCATTAGTGTGTTGTTAAACGTGGAACAGGCAGAGAATGATATGCCTTCAAGTTAGGGTACAACAATCCAGGAATCAGTAAGTGTGATTGACTGGAATATACTATGTTAGGTGTAACAATTAACAAGAGAAATAAAGCGTTTCTATCAGTAGTTCTATCGTGGTTTCCATCAATTATTATTGTATAACTTTATATATCAATGTTATGGTTTATTTTTATTTTTTATAGTCAGTAATTGTCAAACTTAATAATGTATACTCAAACTACCAACTTGAATGAGGGAACCTTAATTTAAAAATCTTAAACTCCTTGTTCAGTAAATTTTTACCTATATGCTTTATAATACTTGCAAAACTTACTAGTTGTTCTCAACAACACGAAGCAGTACATGTTTATCAATTTGGACTCATATATGTTCATATGGGTTATATTATGGAATCGTCAAGCTTCGATTATCAATTGTCTGTAGATTGTCATAGCTGCAACAAATATAATTCCGATATTCCGGTATTTGAATAGGCATTGATCCGACTTTACCTTCACAGTATTCCATAGTAAAATATACACTCTTCTCGTTTTAACACACACTTATATAAATACATTTAAATTTGCTTTTCTATTTTAAGTTTTTAACAGTGTGTCTGCTTATCTGCATATTCATATGTGAAAATAAATTCGACAATGTCAAGCTTATTTTTTCTTGTTATATATAGTGATAATGAATTAATTACAATGGAGAATACATATAGAACCACAATATGATTATTTTGTCAAACATTGATATAAATGAACATTTATATTTTAAAACAAACATACATGTATATACACCTATTATGCAGTTCAATTGTTTTCCTTTTCTCCATATACTTGATTTTTACAATTACAATAAACATCAATTAGACAATATATCTCTTAGACGTTTTATCTCATTTGAGCTAATCAAATCCATGTTTAAATTTTGATAGTTGCATTTTCATCAAAATACTGTATAAAGTTATATTTATTTCGCAAATTTGCTCTGCTTTGTCATATTGTATTTATTCGCGAATTGTTGAATTCGCGACGTTAGAAAAGTGAAACAGCCTAAAATGTCCTTTTATTCGAATATTGTAAAGATCCGGACAATGTATATGATTGTTATTATTAGCAAAATCTTTGATTTTGTGCAGGGTTGAAACTCGTGAATAATAGCGAAAATGAAATTTTTGGCTAATGAAAAGTGTGTTACATAATTTGTTTTTAAAATGACCATGTGAGTTAACTGACCCCATATTTGATTTACCAATCAGACTGGACGTTTGTGGACACAACATCCATGATATTATACCAAAACTGAACTAGATTGTTGACATTTCCTTTGAAATCCCTTATAACGTGAATACAATATCTCATGTAATCAACGCAAATAAAAAATGCACGTATGGTGAAAGTGAACGTCGGTTGTCCATTGAATTATTACAGTACGCATTGCTATGCATCAGCTAAAGGTTCTTTGAAGTGCATCGTTGCTATGATTATGACGTATTATGCAGGAATACGTGAAGCGTTCATTTCATTAACTTTAATTGACGTGCTGCTGGTGATTGGCACATACTATTTGTGAGAATAAAATTGGAAAGCAATGGGATACCAATCATGCGTAATGGAAAGTTGGATGTTTTTTTTAAATTACTTTCTCGGAAATAGAAATATTCCCGCTGTCTGTATATGTACTGGTAGTATTGTAAGTTCCCATGACGTCCTAGTGACTTTATATCTATGCAAGGATTATTGTCATTAAAGCAAAGAAGAATTAAATATAGATATAAATTTGTGTTGAATTGTCAGGTTTTTTTTGTATTTATATTGTTAAATGTAGGTCTTTAATTTCATGGTTCATTACTTCAGGTACATATGTCTGATCGTTAATTCCCGGCATATATTTCATTTTGCTTTAATACGTTGTTTGCATTGTCATTTATTTTGGGGCGATATGTACTGATTGCCAAATTAATCTAGTTTAATGTAATTCACCGAATTACCTTATACTTCATTGCACGTAAAATGCAGGTATGGCATTCTATACATATTGATGAATATCTTACATACACTTTATACATATACAAACGCAAAGTATCAAAGTATCAAGTCTAGATATGACTTTACCTCGATTTTAAATTTTATCTTAACAATATTATCGCTTTAAAGCAAATATTTAGCCAACTAATTGAATGGTGTAATATGAACAGATACAAATGATAGCAGATCTGGGATAACTAATAGTCATTATTCAAAAACTTGCGTTTTAAAAGACTTTTTATATTTTCACATATTTCTAATTCAGTGACATTTTTTAAACCGTCTTATATATTCTTTTAGTGGCATGTTTTTAAGATATCCATGCATATATCAAAACATATATTGTACTACCACCCCGCTTTTTTATCTGTTTATTTACTTGGTAATATGTTTAAGATGTTGGAGAACAATCATTCCTCAACAAACCTAACAGATACAATTTTAAATATATAAGCAGGTTAATCATATTTTAATCTTAAAGGGACATACTGCAATTTCAACATTGTGTTTTCTCTAGCATGAGGTCTTCATTTCTTACACGACTCGTAATCATTAGATTTTATAAAAATGCATTTTTAGTTGATACTCATTAGAAAGTTCGTAAAAATAAGTTTTCTTTAATATTTGTTAAGATCGATTTGATGTGCGAACATCAAGCTGTTTAAAATTGGTGTGTGTCCCTAACATAATTTTGTAATACTCAGAAAAGAAGATTTACGAACATACGATGGTGTTCTGATGGCGACATTCATGATTGTTCCAAAGACAATTGATGGCACCATAACATTGACAATTGTGAAAATTTAAAATTGAATAATAATAACGACGAAATCTGGATTTCACTTTAGAATAGTATTTCATTATAACATAAAGCATAAGATTGGTGGGCACAAAAATGTGTTCTGCTGGCAACATTCTTTGTGTATCAGAGATAAATGACGGTTCCAGAACGTTGGTAATAGTATTGTCAGAGAGAACAATGAAAATTGAGTTTATACAACGATGAATTCTGGATTTCACTTTGGTATAATATTACGGTATAACATAAAGCATAAAATTTACGATTGTAAAATGGTGTTTTGCTGGCGACATTCTTTTGAGTTTTATATATAATTGATGATGCCAGAACGTTGGTATCAGGTCTTGAGAAGAATTAAAATATAATATATACAATGACAAATCCCGGATTTCACTTTGATTTATGATTATATAACAACAAATAAAGCATGGTTCAGTTTTATTAATCAACTTTTATTATGCGAATAATAGTGTCTTGTCAGACTAACGAAAGCAGTGTTTTTATATGAATGCATTTGTTTGATTTCTAAGTTCTTTTTCATTTTGATACTTAATATGGTCTTTATTATGCTATTTACACATGATTTTGTTTTAATTTGTGTCTTAAGTACAAAGCGGTATACATTTTGGAAATATTTTAAGGCGTCCCGTTTCCGTAAATTTGTTACAAAAATGCCAATTATAGTATTCATAATAATAAATATTTAATTAAAATTCAGTTTGTATGTTTTTATATTTCTACTCATATTTCAAGAACTAATTAAAATTACTTCATTTGTATCAACTTTTTTATTAATTTTTAATTAAACATTACATTTCAAAAATCAATGTTTTGAGGAAGTAACTCCACGTGGTAATACGTTCACGATGTAAAGATTTAATTAATTTGAGAATATGAGAAATATTAAATTGCAACACCTTTATTTTTTACCATTTTCAAACACATGTTTTCCCACATGCGATGTTTATTTTAATCAATTTATGCAGCTGCTGTGTTTGTTTATATTTGTATGCATCCGTATATTTTATCTTTTGAAATAGTTTAAGTAAACGTTTTATTTTTTTTAAAAAAATCTTTAGATCTCAAATGTGAAAGGTTCATTGAGCGAAACGAAATGAATCCATTCTGCACGTGGAATCTTAAACTTTAATATTACGAGCTTGGCAATTTGTTTACATTGCTCATATACTTATTTTTCGGATACAGTTATCTATAATTTAGATAAACACAGTTTGTGTTGTCATAAATAAATATAGTTTTAATATTCTTTCATCATAAATCATGACATATGTTAAATTAATAAGTGGTAGTAAATATCCAACACGTGCGTTGTGCCTTACACTACACAACTATGTAAATTGTTAAATATTCTTCATCAATATCAGGTTAATACGTAAAACGTTTAAGCATACAGAGATGTAAAGTACGCCTTTCATCAATAATCAGTTAACTTAGATGAGACTGTACTTGGAACGTTAAAAGTCTTTGTGCTTATATAGACATTTAATTTATTTTGCTTAAACTATGGAATATATTTCTGATTGCCTTTAAATTTGCTTAGATCGGTAAATGAATTAAGAAAAACAAACTATATTGCCTGAAATAACATAAAAATTTAGTTTTTTTAGATGGTTTATTAACCATTAGAACCACATGAAATTTACATACATATAAAATTTAAAAAGTTAAGTGATTGTTTATTATGGTATCACCCCTATTGAAAGAACCCGCCACAATGGACATATATTGTACAAATTTTGCTTCCTAAAGGCTAGTTTGCTAAGCGTCAGGCTATAAAAAACATTCGGTACACCTTTATTTAACAAGCTGCTGGTTGAACAACCGATCGAATCAGAAAAAAACAGAGTGCTTCCACCAGGATTCAAAATTCGGACCTCCCGCTTCCGAGGATAAAGTCTTTACTCGGCAACGGAAGACGTTGCATACAAATATAAATGGTGATTAATGTGTTCATGAAGCTGAGGTGTTCATCCATCAATACGACTGGTAGTCATGTATGATTTTTTTAAAAGTGGTACATACACTATTATAAACAAAATATGTAACAATTTATGAAAAAAAAAAATCATGTTAGCATTTGGAGTCATGTCTTTAATTAATGCTTTCGTCTTTTTCTCAAATAACTTTTACATTAGACAACATTATGCTTAATGGTCCGCATTATTTTATAATTTCTCACATCTGATTTTTGTTTTAACAAACTTTAACAGCTGTGAGTCTGCAATGTTCATTTAACCTTTATATCCTTGCGTGCACATTATCTTTTGAAACGTCTTAAGTAAGCATCAATTTGTTTTTAAACAGTTTTCTTTGGCTTTGGTCTAAAATGCCAATGGTTAATTAAACGGAGTATGTTGGTTACATTTTACACGTGTGCATTATTATATATAGAAATTAAGTAGGAAAGCAACTGCATCAGCAAGCTTGAAATTTACTTTAAGCTTAACTCTGGAATGAATGAATATTATCAATAATTAAAGTGCAGCAGAAGTAAATAGTATTCATTTGGTTGAATAAATCGAAATAGATTTCGGACCAAGTTGGACTCGAAACCATGATTTTGTGGCATTGTATGGCAAACGTGGCGTCTAGAAATTCATGTAAACAGGCGTAACTATGTTGTTTTCGTATGGTGTTTAGTGTCGTTTTCAAAAATGTCTCAGTTATATCACAACGGTGTTTACTTATGACAGACCCAGAACTATCCTCTGAATGCTGAGCGCCAAGATGGAAAGTTTCTAGTACCATATTTAAGTCTTTGGTCTGACCCGGCCGAGGATTGAACCTGCGACATTTCGCATGGAAGGCGAAGTCAAACAGATACATGTGTGTTCTATTCAACTGAAACAGTTCTTCATAACACAAGATTTATTATATAAACTCAATGTACACTGATTTTAGTAGGAATTATATTATTAATGCTATATTTATAAAGTTGAATCAGTTCACTAATATTGATGAGCGTTCTAAGCAAAAACATTAATACATTTCACAAAGAATCCTTATCAGCGATATCCAGTGAATTCTTAAACAGAGAATAATCCGTCTTAAAATTGTGTCTGTATGCCTACTGTTATATCAGAGAGATTCGCCATACATTATCAAGATATAATCACTAGCGAAGAGTTCTTGAATTGTTAATTACTGCCAGTGAAGTACCATTGAACTGCACATGGTCTGTTGTGTCTACAATCAAATTAGTTCTGCGGAATATAAGCTCATGATCGGATGATTGAATGTCAATTTAGACATCAACTTCATATTTATGTATTGCATTCTCAATACCTTCTTCATTGGTTAATTGCTGAAATAAAGTATACGTTAAGATAAGTTTGTCGTTTTTGATAATATAAAATGAGACCAAAGATTATTTATATCGAGGATCTTACATGAGTATTTATTTATTACTGAATTCATTAAACGAGCTAGCAACAATATATAATGCGAGGCTCTACCGAGCATCATATCATTTTTGCCTATGAATTTTATAAGTTCAATCGAAAATAAACACAAATGCAAGATTTTGTTTTATCATATAACTCAGGAAATTGGGACATTTATTATTTGTTTTTTCAAATCACCTCTATAAAGAATGGGGACAATCGTGCATGTTTCTTTCCGCCTGCCATCCTATGACGTAACGTCTGAAAATTATTATTACGTCATATTGTACAAATCGGAAATTGCTTCGGCATTTTGCATACAAGAGCCGGGTTTTACGGAATACGCTGAACGATGACTCAGCAGTGATATCAAAATATGTCATGGGTGTATTACACTTTTGCACCGTATAGTATGTGATAAATTACTTTATGGACGATATCAATCTTGTGGGAAAACAGCTCCCCACAGAAGAATAATGCCAATAATTTAATGTACAATGTGTTTATTGTGTAAAATGCAAAGAGTTATTATTAAAAACACCAGTTTTAAACACGAATTTACTTTTAAATTAGGTCGATTCCGAAGCGCAATTAATGATTTTTTATCGTTGCAATATAGCAACTCCGATAAGAGATCAATGTGACCGGTTGCACTGAATTTATCTCTTGTTAGTCGTGGCCTTATTTACTATAATATACTGTTCTGGCATCAGAAAAAATGTCAGCGAACAAACACACATACATATATCATTAATTGTTTCTTTAAGGTTATTGTATGTGCTTACCTAAGACTCTGTTTTATGTTGTACATATATACACATGCGTAATGCTGACGCGATTGTAAGACAACGTTATTGTGGGGGAGGGTACTTTAATTCACCTACGTGATTGGGATTTGGATTGCATCACGTGATTGGGGGTACTTTTATTTACCACGTGATTAAATGTCGTTCTTGGATGTGACGGCGGGGGAATAACTAGGTTTCTTGCAACTGTAAACGAGGCTGTGGCTGCCTAAGGGTACAGATCTGAGTTTTCAACGTCACATTTTCTGTATTATAGTGCATTGTCATCATTGCTGCTTAACTAGATTCTCTGCACGATGTTTAATTCACTTCCCTCACAAATGTTTTATTATTGGCGTATTGTTTTATTGTAAATGTATGATTCAAATCAAATGAATCGTTTAAAAAAGATAAGTTTTTTACATCAAATTTAATTTTAGCAATGAGACGGCTATGTAGTATCACTCATCACCAATTTCATAAAATAACCACTCTATTTGATTGGCTTGCTGACTTCCATTTTTTACATATCTTTGGTCCCGTTGGACATATATTCTTATTATGTAGTAAGTCACCCATCCACCCATAACGCAACATTATGCTACAAGTAATAAAACATGCCATTTTTGTGCAAGATTCATATTCCTGACAGAAAGTACTTGTATAGTTACATTTAACTGACAATTTTAATGATAAAAACATCCCTATTCATTATTTCAAAATGATTATTAAATATCAATTATTTTCCTTTGGTTATTTCATTATTTAGAGTGAATATGTCTTTATAGGTGTACATTCAATACATACAATAATACACAGCTAAATCCATAATGCTATGCTGTCATTTCCTTCTATATCTGAAAAGTGTTACCGACTCTCTGTCTTTCCGTGAACCGGCGTTTTTGTTTAAATATGTGAACAAATACTTTGTACATGAATAACGCCAAATACTGCAATAAACTGTTATCGACAGCACAGCACAGCGCACTACAACTATTTCGCCATCGATCACATCAATATAATAGGTATATCTCAAGACTTTGTCATTTGTGTTTGTGTGTGGACAGTTTTTCTCGCACTTTTGGGAAATCATTTCACTGTGATTCAAAGTGAAGCCGAAAAAAAGACTTTGTAATGCAATCAGAACTCTGGCATTGTAACACTTGAGAAGATGTGGGCGGAATATCATTATTCAGGATAACACACGAGGTCGTCATGTAAGTATTTAAGTAAGAAAACATATGTCTACGTATGTTTACGTGATATTCCCGTAAAGAATACAACCACAATTGTAAACTTAAGCAGAATATTATGATAATAAGCATAATATGTAAAATACAAAGCAAACATACAGACAAATGAAAACAGATGTCCAGGCTTAGAACTGTCAATAGCAAACCCGCCAGTGTTGTGCTGAGACCTATTTACGAATACATCAATCCTGCTTAAGTGCTTTTATAATACTTTATACACAAAACTATAACAATATACACTGTATGTGTATGCTAGTACATACTGGTACATTTATTAAAATCATTCTTATGGACTGGATTAAAATGTTCGAGTTAAGGGTTGTTCGAGCTAAGTATTGTTCAACATCATACCATATGTATATACAGTAAAATTTGTAAGAGTGGTCATCTCTATTAAATAACCACTTGTCTTAAACAACCACATCTGCATTTCCCATGTCTATGTTTTTAAAGCAAATTAAACTGTTTTAAGCAACAACCACTTTTTCCCCTTCCCTTGACTGGCTGCTTAAGACAGGTTTTGACTATACATCGAAATAGGCCTGGACCAGATAAGTGGATTGAGCTATATGTAGTGGTCCAGTTATCTGTGTTCGAGCCTACACAATTCTAATACTATAACAATAGACACTATATGAGCATGCTAATGCATGTTATGGTGGTACTATGAGATACTTTAATTTCTTTAAAACAACGTAATTTATTCTGCAAAAGTTGCTGTTCCATTTGAGTCATTTTCCTATTTAAAACACGTTATCATCTTAGTGCGATAACAGACATCTTGCAGACATATGGCAATCGACTTAAATTAAAGATTTGATGATATCTGGTTATTATAATTGGAAATAAATCCAAAAGTTAAGTGGTGAGCGGTGAGTAATCTGTGGTGTTAGTTATACTGATAAGATAATGTTGTCTTTACTTAATTCCATATCCATATTAACTTCAACAAGAGAACTGTGATACAAAGTATCACAGCGGGCCTAAAACCACTCTTTAAGAGATATAACGATTCGCACAGTTATTTACTTAATTATCCTCAATTTTCACACACACACACACACACACACACACACACACACACACACACACACACCTTTTCATCCATACAGAAGTGTATACTATCAGGAAATTTAGAACAAAGATGAAATGCTGATAAATTGTTGAAATAAAGTATTTAAAACATGTAAAACTAATCCGGAAATAAATTATAAGGAAATACTGAAGAGTCGAAGATTTTAAAAATCGCCTAAGGGGTACGAACAGGTAAGTGTACGAATAAAATAATTAGACTGCGTCTAAAATTTTACATACAAAAAGATACGAAACTACCGTCGTAATAAGTATTAAAGCAGTCTAGCAAAAAAATAGACTGTGTCTGATCTTATTTTATTTCAGTCTTCAATATCATGTACTTTCAGTATAAAATGTGAACCAATGTAAAGCAGTCTGCCAAATCCCCCAGAGGAACTTTTTTACTCCGTATTTAGGCGGCCCGCAATAATGTTTTATACTTTAAAAAGTTGTATGTATTATTTAACAGCTATCTCATTTAAATAATACTGATTAAGTTTGAAACATATATAGATTTTTTAACAGAAATAGGAGCTTAATTGTGTATTTTCATTTTTAGATATGTAATCGTATTAGGGTTATAACAGACATCTTAAGTTACAAGCATCTAGTTACAATTTATTTAGTTTCAATATATTGTGAAACATATGAGTACAAATATGCACTTAGCATATGCGGAACAAATATATTGCTCAAGGATCGAACCAAAGACTTTCCGACCCTAGATTCGATGCTTTACCAGTGGACAACGCGTTCCACAATTACAGGCATCTGACAACGTCAATTTAATGAAAAGCGATCCAAAACAAATTCATATAAATTCAAAATTAATCCTATTAAAGAGCTTCCTAGCTGTGCTAAATATAGTTCGTAATATCTGACTTTAAAAGTAAACGTCGTGACAAATAAGATCAATTGTGATTCTGCAATGTGCTTTAATGATATGCTAAAATCGTTAAAATCAACCTGATGTACCTTTTGATCACGATCACTGGAAGGCACAAAAGCGTCTTGTTCATTCAGTTTAATGAAGACATTATAAAATCAATATCAAAACTGCCAACGGTGTAAGGATTGTTTTAAGTGTAAGTATACTGATGCATGCGATGTTCGCTAGGGTTCATTACACTTAAAGTGTTGTTTACGAGTACCTGATGACTACACGAATTGCTTTTTAGTAATTGTATAGTTGTAATGACTTGTAATATTACAAAAGTTTAAAGCTTCAAATTGATTAGCAACTCGACAATATATTTGGTTTTGTCCACAGAAAAATGCCAAAAACAAAACATTACAGTTACATATAATGAACTGAATAGCTAACCCGCCACCTGACATTTTATGTACCTTACAATTTATGTATTTTCTCAAAAGATGTTCATTCAGAATGCTAATAACCAGTTAGTCAATGTAAAATCAATCATAAATGCCTTTTAATGTGGTGTACATCTATTAATAACGTTACTCAATATTTTGAAGAAAATATTGGAAATTCGAAAGTAGCGGGTTCGCTCTTCCGTTCAGTATACAATCTAAATAAATGTATGGGAAAAGTAGACTATAAATTAAGAAACAACGTTTTAAGAGTATTGTTTTCCAATGTTAAATGCATTTTTGGTGAATTTTGAAAGTTTAATCAACATATTTTTATTTTTAGTTTACATAAAATTGTTGAATATGTGTACTCAAGGCCTTGCTAGTAGTATTACAAATTAAGTGTTAATTACTTTTAAAGCCAAAAAACGAGTTTTAGGCAATAAGTATGCCGCGTTTTGGCTCTTTGAAATAGCAAAACCATTTTAATGCTCAAAATAAACTCTAGTCTAATGTACGAATTTACTATGTATTGCCATAACAAGTCTGACAAACCACAAACATAAATTTTACACAGGTATCATAGTGTTTTAACGTTCTACTTCATTTCGTTCAATTGGTGCAAAATCATACCAAGTGCCTTCCTATATATTCCTATATAGGTATCTTATTGCACTATCGGGACGATATATCTATAATTAATTCGGCATTCTTATCATTTCGGATTCCTAAGAATCGTGGATCTAATTTAGAAATATTTGAAAATACAATTATACAGCTACAGGTTAAATGAGTTGGATGTGGTTACGGAGATGATGAAATGGTCTAAATTAAGCACAAATGTACCTTCAAACGGATAAATGTATACTTTAAAACACGAACAATCAATCTTGACTCAATTCAGATGTGGTAAATTACCGTTTAGAGTTGAAACAGGAAATTATGTCTCTGAACTTCTGTAGCAAAATCTATGTTTTGTAATCAACTTCATTTTGAAAATGAAATACAGTTTGTTATTTAGTGTTCACCTAATAATGATATCGGAGCGGACGTCTTTAAAAAATAACTGTTGAATATTGAATTTGATGATATGATATACATTGATGTTGACTTAAAATATCTTGTTATAAACATTTTCAAGAAAAGTATATATATGCAAATACATTGTCAAAACATATCTTATAAGAAGAAATACAAGGTATAATCAGTGATACTCCATTTAGCCTAAAGTTTATTAATTTCCTATTGTGTAATAATCGTATATTGATTATACTGGTGATATTTATATTAACATCTATATAAGACATGCTCTTATTCCATGTAATATTATATTAAAGGTATATTTGTAAATATATTTGTATTGGTTACTTATAGGTTCATTTGCCCGAGTGTGTTTACATATTATGTTATACAAATAGCTTACTTAATCATAGCATCCAATAAACTAGCTCAGTAAAACCCGAGTATGTTATATTATTTTCTATTGCGTGTCCTTTGGTATTCCAATATATCATTATTTGTTTACAAAAACAAATTTGTACGAGGCGATCAGAAAATTCGATGAACACTTTTTTTTATTTATCATTGTAATTTATCTCAGGGTGCTGCTATATATTTATACAAATTATGCAAATTTTGATGATTTTCCATCATAAGTTTATATTCTAAGGAAACGTCGATTTACGTATTCAGATCAGCTTTTGCTTTATTTCTTTCAACAATCCTAGTGTTGCAAACTAGGACTCTGTCTTATAAAGAAAAAAATTCAATGTGTGCTGTATCGCATGCGTGTTTATATCCTCTAAGAAATATGCGCATTTTAAAATAACGTCAATATTCCGATGTTACGGTATGCCATTTTGTTTGAAACTTAAAATGAATAAGCGTGTGGAATACTGCAATTTCATTAAAGTCTGCTCTTTGTTAGGATATACATATATTTAAACAAAGATACATTTTAAGAGCGCGTATGGTGAATCTAATATTTCAAGGACTCTAGTATTTAAATGTCACAATTGTTTTTGTGATGACCGGGAATCAGTCATTAAAAAAGAACATTCGGAACGCCGAATTCAAAACATGTTTGTATTAAAAATACTTTACAGAAAATGTCCAGTGTACCAACTTTCGATTTCATTGACATGTTCACTCAATGGTGTATGTATTGGCCACAAAGAGAGTATTTTGAAGAGAAGTTACTCAGTAAATGTGATATGAAAGGACCTGTTTATCATATTGACGTCTTTTTTTTGTATGTATGCAACGATGCTATTGTGCCCCGACATATTTAACTATTATGCTTTAAAATGCGCTTTCTTTTTAATAGTTGACATATCATGCTACAATTTTCAAAAATCTGTCCCATATACATTTTTATCAAATACAATGAAAATATTGTGCATTGCATAATTGATATAAATAAGTTATGGCAAAAATCTACGAAGTTTCCAACCCCACCCTTCGTGTTGACTTCAATAAAGAAAAAGTCATTTCAATAACCATCTATAATAAGACACACCTTTTCCTTAACCAAAACGTCCCTTTTAAAAAGGCACTTTAATGAAGATTATAGTTGATACATGTACTTTCTTTATCGGATGGAACATTTTTTTTTATTTATATGGGCCGTTCTAAAAAACGGTTTATATGTACATTATTTTTTTAAAAAGGAACGCAACAATAAGAGTGACAATGGTGAAAGGCGATCATTACGATCTGAAAAATGATTTCACAAATCCGAATGCTAAATTGACAAAATTTGATAAACACTTAGTCCAGGTAAATGGCCTTTCTGTAGATTTCTATCTTCCATACCCCACGAAATATTTCAGATTTTGATTGTGATTACCTTTGTGTTTTCCTATAACGGCATGACAGTGACACGTTCGTTAACAACAAAAGAAGTGGCATAAAACAATTAATATTTATGAAAGAAAGTCTCAATAAATATCAATTAACTAATTGACAATGGTGCTGAGATTCCCTGCTTACTCAGTCCGTAGAACAGACAATATGCTTAATGGAATTATCCTTTGTATATAGCAAACAGATATAATGAAGTGCTATAGGCGTATGTACTCTCTCTCACACACACAAACCAGTGTTTTGCGTAAAGGTAATATCATACCGCTCAACTAGTAGATTCCGGTATGGCTTTTTATCTATAATTAAATACATCGTGTCAACGCTGTACTTGTAAATTTCCTTTATAATTATGGATGGTAAATCGATCAACACAGCATAAATATCCCTTAAGCTGATTAAAAAATAATATTAACGTGAAAGGTATACCAGTGTGAAAACATCTTGGTTTCAATTTGTAAAGAATGAAATGAAGGAAATAATTATCCAAATAACACAACTAAGGTTTCGTTCCAATTAATGACGGATAAAAGTGTCCATTACGACCACAGGCAGCTGCTAAGACAGACGTTGAAAAAAATAGCTGACTAAGATTTATTCTGTTCATGATGGTAAAAATGAAACATATTTAACCCTTATCCATGCATCAGTAACACTTTTAGCAACACTGGATGAGCTCCGCAGTTCAAAGTAACCTGACATAACAACGACATACAGCCAAAATCTTCACTAGACGTGAAATAAATCTGAAGAAGCACTTGCGCTTGTCTATGTAACCTACCTAAATATTGTTTTAGACCTAAACGTTACAGTCTTACATTTTGATCGGAATTTGCTTATGCTTCGCATAATCCTTTGATTATTTTAAATTTGCTTTTACTGAAACCATTAAGGAATAATACGTGTAATATATTTGCCAGATAACTACAGGTGAACATTAGTCAGTATGTTATATACAACAATGGTTTGCTTACAGGTACACATGGCACTATTGATAAACCTCAACTCAGCGCTATCTTTTGATAGAAATATCAATGCCTGATGTTATACCGATTTTGAAATATAAGATAAAATGCGAAGAAAATATATTTCTAATTTATTAAATATTTGGTATTTTAAACCCCGAAGCTGGTTTAATAAGGGTTGAATAAAAATAACATTATTTCTATTTTCTCAACTACCATAGAAAAGTACATAAACTATTTGTTTATATTCAGAACGTTTCTAGATTGTATTTTCAAAACTAGAGTGACATTGCATATCATTGCCAAACTTGAAACTAATTTCAAAATATGAAATTTAAGAGATATATAAGTTTACTTGGGTATATGGTGCTCATTTGATTAAATATGCACATATTGTACGTTTAATAGTATTTAATCAGATCTAAATAATTATATCTAAGTTGTATTGTAATATTGTAATTTAAAATCAAAGAACTATATTCACAATATTCAATATTCATTTTTAAATTATATATGTTATCTGATTTAGGACAGTTGAAAATGGTGGCTCGTGTTTAATTACCTGACACCAGTCTCACTTAATATCTCAATTTGAGATTGTGTACTCAACTCATATTGTTGAAACTTCAAAAAAGCAAAGAGTGTTCCGATTTCAAACAAAAGAATGTGTAATGAATTCAAGTAACAATTCAGAGAAATTTAGATTTGTTAGTTGAGAAAAGATTCAGGTTGAGATGTGAAACCCTGAGACATTTAATACAGAAACAAGGGCATTATCTTTTAACTAATATTGTACTAACACAAATGTTGATATATCATCTATTTTAACATAAACACTTCTTGGTGTGCTTTTCATCACAATGCAGAAGTATATAGTATAGTAAATGTCAATACGCCATACTACCCTTGATGGTGATTTTATTGTGTGTCGATATCATTTCACATACGGTTGCCGTAATAAACTTTTGTTTATTCACTCCTGTATATATCAAGTATTCTAGTCACAAAATGATAAAACAAGTCGATCTCCTTTAAAAGAATTCAAAGAAGAGGTCACTAAGCTGTTATGGATTACACAATATTGGATGTGTGTACTTTCCTACATAGATTAAGTGTATTAGCAGTGTCTCTCATCTAAAAATCATTACCAAAATCACATTATCATGGTCTGCTTGGAATGGTATTAGCAATGATCAGCGAGTGATTATTTCAAAATTTGACGAAAATATATCCTATATAACAATCGTTGACAATAAACAATTTGTCATCTGATTCACTCTGAGTGTGCAATATAAGTTTAACTAAGTAAAGTATGCAAAATGCCTATTATTCTGCATATATATATTCATTAAGATAGTTGGTGTACAGTGAGACAGAGCCTGTCAATTTATATTAGGATATTTACTTCCTTTTCTTTAGAGCTAGTCCGACAGTGAGAAATCATTCAGCCAGCTGCTTTTCATATTGATATATGATATAACAACAATATGTCAATAATAAAGCAGTTTTGTTAAAGCTTCGTCTAGACATGGAGACTAGCGTTGATGCAAATTGTGATCCATTTAAAGTATGGCCAGTCTTGGGGATTATATATGATACATAGTTGATACAAAGTTGATGTAAACCTACTTAACGAAAGTAGCTTTGGTTAAGTATTTAAGCAGTAGATATACGAGTTTAAAAACATATATTTGTGCAAAATATTGGAATAAAATCATTTGAAATGACGAAATCAGATATTGTAAAACACTTTAAATTTGCGTGAACGTTATTTCGCGAATTTGTCCCAATTCTTCCTATTTTATTTATACGCGATATGTTAAATTTGCGACATTTGAAAAATTAAACCGCCGGAAACGCATTTTTATTCGGATAATGTTAACATTCGAAAAGTGAAGAATAGCGAAACTAAAGTTCTTGCTAATTAAAAGTGTTTGTATGTTTATTTGTATATTTCAATTTTCTTCCATAAAAATTAATAGGAATTATTTTAGCTATGAAAGATAGAACATTAATCATATGGATACTGTAGATAAAAGATAGTTTACATATGTTTATGTAGAAAAATGTGACGTTTTAACTCAATTACATGTTAAAGATAGATTTGAATCATTTTGAAGATTGTCAAAAATCAAGTTACATTTCGAAAAAATATGCCATTTTAAAGGAACTTCATTATAGGTATATGTCATCAATGTTTATCAAGAAGTTACCTCTTATTTAGTACATGCCAATGTCATTTTGAAAATCGTTTCTAGTGCACTGTCACTTTTAAATCGTTTTCAAGATCAAACTGATATTTTATAGTACCACGTTACGACATTGACATAGCTAATACCACATTTAAACAATAAAAAGTTACGGAATATTTCATCTGTGTGTGTTTGTGTGTGTGTTGTCCGTGTGCGTGTTTGCACGCGCGTATATATACTTTACGTTATTGAGTTAATTGTAGTGCGTTCAGTTTAGGTTTAAACTATTTTGCACTCGGGTATATATCTTGTGTCAACATAGCTGAAGTATTTTCTGTATAGAATTTATCAAACGAAACGAAACATCATAAATCATAAGTCACCATGGATATAGGAATCGTTTTGGCAAAAAGCTAAAAAACCGACACACAGCTCATGCACAACAAATTCAATTCCCGATAACCAGACAAATACCACTAGGCAAACACGTCAATCTATGTTCGATTCAGATAGTACTACTTGAAGTTATGTATATGATTAATAGTTACACGTTAATAAATGTTAAACTAGTATTCGATGTGTAAACAAGAGTAGTAAATCAATTACAGCATTGCACAAAGCGTTACATAATATACAAGTCATCATATAAGATATGCGTTTTAGTGTTATTTCGCAGAACATTTTGGAATTGTTACGACAGCAAGAAATGCTGTTACGACGGTTGTTTACTTTAAATACTGTAAAATGCTTTACATTAGCGCTAACTTTTTTATCGTCCTTATTCGCAAGTTTTAATTTTCGCATTCAAAGATTTCACTAATATTATGATCATGTTCGCTGTCCGAATGTTTACAATATTCGAATGAAAATACATTTCCGCTGGGTTCACTTTTCGAACGTCCGCGAATTCAATATGAAGAGTTTTTCGAGCGAGCGGCACTTGAACCTTTGACCTTTGACGATGTGATATCAAGGATAAAAATGTAGTTCTTTGTATTTTCTATTATCTGCTTGTTTCTTGAAATAAAAAGAGTAATTTGTGTCTTATTTAAAGTTAGTTGAATATTAAATAATATGTACTGGGCGAAACATGACCAATTCTTTTCGAATAGAATTGGCGCTGAACATATAAGAAAATAGTAACATGCACGTTTCCCTACTGTAATTTTGACCCTTCATTGTATATTACAAGCTATGTGAACATATTTTATTTCGCAACTGTAGTATTAAATGAAAATAGTTATGATTGATGTACACCTGTTTGTACACTGTTTATCTTTTAGCTGTTTGCATGTGTGTATGTAGATGATACGCAAATAGTATCTTGCGTACCAAACTGAAGTAAATTAACTATTATGTTTGTTGTATTGTTTTTATTAATGTGCTAGGCGCTGACGACGCAAGGACAGTCGGTTTTCGCAAAAAAATATTATTTTATGAATAATTATGTGGTTGATATGATAGTTTGTTGAAATTATTCGTAATCAGGACCATGAATAAATAAAATAATATATGTATTTGAATATGTAGTGGTAATTTGTTGGCGTTATTGATAATAGCTGACGCAACTACAAGAACAAACTATATGTTTTAGTATAAAAATACAAACTTTTATTTTCCTTAAAAACAAACGAGCTAAATGTTCGGAATGTATCTATTTATGAAACCTTGTTTTATATTATTTTTATGGCAAACGACATAGCAAGAGGACACAATATGTTTTTAAATAAATAGCATTTCCATGATATATGAATATCTTGTTTGTATCTATTTATGAATGTTTAACCTTTTAAAATTGTACATTTTATGACGTTGATGAAAGGTGGCAATTCCAAGAATATATAGTTTTCATATGTATTACTTATATATTGTCATTATTGTCGGAAATAGAAAATATTTTCTCATTCTACAGTGTATCCGTTTCGCAATTTTGTTGATTGACGTATATTAATATTCTTCAAGTAGGCTTTAGCTGTCATTTTCGGAAAATATATTTATTTTTTTATCAATTATGGATCACATTTGTAATGTAAATGTTTGGCATATTAATCGTATGCGGCTAATAGGTGGTTGCTCTCATTGTCGAAAACGAATGAATTTATTATCAATTAAATCTGTTTTATCAATCTAGGTGTTTGACGAATATTCACTAGCTGATATTTCCCCCCTATGGCCGGAACTATGTTTTAATTTATACTATTTATATTTATTTGAAAATGTAATTGATTAAAACACACTAATGTATTAGTTTTGCTAATAAAAGGTTGCCGTCATTGTCGAAAAGTATAGATTTTATTTTTCTAATCATATACCAATTTTGCTGTTTAGTTAATTTACATATTTTAATTCCGGTACTGCTAATAGAACTGTACCATCATTGTCGGAAATAAAAATAGTTTATATTCTTTTATAAAACAGCATGTAAATTACCACTTTTGCAAATTAAATGATTCTGCCGTTGTTGTCGAAAATAATATATATATATATATATATATTTGTTTATTCATTCATATCTCATTACTTTTGCAATGTAGGTGATGGATATAATCTTACCTAAGAGATCTGCGACCGCCAAATTTACTAGAAAGTTGTTTGTTACACTCCACATTCTCTGGTTAGGCACGATCACTAATAGCACCAAAGAATTACCTATTAGTGACATGAGAAATATGGGCACATATAGGGTAATCTGAACTATTGTCGTAGGTTCCGACAAAGTAAACAGACTTTCCTTGAAGTCTTCTATAACTAGTTGCCACATAGCACTTTCCCAATCCGTTTCCGAATTATCTGTTATAGAGGTCGTATTTCCAGAAAAATTATCCGGCGTGTAACTGTCGGCAAGAATTGCCATGTTGAGTTCGTACATTAAATGATGAATGGCGGCAAATACATGACCAATTTAATACAGTAATATTTATCACTTATATAGTATATGTAATAATCCCTTCACTCTTGCTTTCTTTGGTATTTAAGATACCAAGCTGTATACACTAAACCATCAATATCACAGTGATCTATATATATAAAATAATATTATAATGCATGACCAAACCGTTCACTGCATTCAAATTCATTTTTTGCACAAAGTTAGCTACATTGCTTAGTAATAAATATTGCTTTAAACGTCTTTATTACATCAGCGTCAGATACTTCCTATTATTGTATATTCCTTTTAATTGCATAGTCTGTAAAATAATAATCCATTTTCACACGCACGAACACAAGCAAAGTCTTGAGATAATAGCTATAAAAGCTTACAATACTAAACAATAATTGAAAAAAGGATATAATAACGCCGCGGGCTGAAGACGTGCTTGGACGTTAGAATAATCCATCGCAGACCATGATTGTACCGGTGACCTGTAGTTGTGATCAATACACAAACTCGTGGAGATCACAAAACATTACCTTTATCTTAATCGTTTTATATTGACTTTACTGTAGTATTGATCATAACGCACACCCTACACTAACTGTCTTTTCTTCGCGAGCTATTTAATGGCAACAGCCAATGTGCTGTGCTTTACCTTTGCGTCCATAATGTACAGTAGATATTGTTGGCGCAATTTCGTCAGTCATACACTGAGGATCTTATTTCTGATATATTCAATGGCAACAGTTGATGTACTGTGCTTTGCTTTATTGTCCATAAAAGTAATTATTGTTGGTGCATTTTTACTTCCGTGGGTTTAGTTTTTAATTCCCTTGTCCATGGTGACATATGGTAAATCTTATT
Source organism: Panopea generosa (assembly GCA_029582155.1). Taxonomy (NCBI): domain Eukaryota; kingdom Metazoa; phylum Mollusca; class Bivalvia; order Adapedonta; family Hiatellidae; genus Panopea; species Panopea generosa. The sequence continues at coordinate 10,533,696 of CM055901.1, read as the reverse complement.
TCTTTTAAAATTCCCGTGTCCATGGTATCAAATTGTGATTTAAAAAAAAACGTGAGAAAATATATAAAATTGGCAAATGCTTTCAGTCTACATTCGATCGCTTAAAGAAAAATCGTGTCTGTGTCAATGAAAATTGGTATTCCTTAGAAAAAGCACATAATAATGTATTTTACAACATCTGCTATCGCATTTTAACAAGCAGTCTGCCGAGCACGCACTATATAGTTCAGTTTTCAAAGTATACCGTTTGTCCTATCTCCAGAGTCATCTAAATTATTTTATCTCCGGTATTAGACAATCTTTTCCATAACAAACGGTTGCCAAACAACTTAAACGCATCATCATCAAAAACAGTATCAGCTTCATTTTATCATCATTATCGCCGGATTTATATTAGATATACAAAGTATCTTGCATTCAACTCTAAGGTCATCATGGCGTTTAACACCTATCTTCACCGCAGCATTCCTTCAAACAGTTATGCGTTGTTTGGTTATAACTTACTAGACTCCTTTTAATTGATATTCCAGCGATTTCTGATTGACTTAACACTGCTAATGTTCTATATAAACCCAAATATAATCCACCTGCTGACATAGATATTATGGTAGAATGAGTTTAAGCCGCTGTTTTTTCTTATAAATCACAGATAGTTAATAGCAATGGCGCTTTTATCGGTATGTAGACAATAGCAGCATAACGTGTAGTTAAATTGTATACACTCTTGGTATATGTATTACACTATGTTATGATAACCTAACCACTTATATCTAGTGACATAATTCTTCATTTAATATAAATTAATTTATTTTATGATAAGTTATATGTTTAAGCAAACAAGCGGAACCCGTTATCCATTCAGTTTAATGGAAACAGAAAAATAAGCATGTACACCTTAGTAAGAATTAATAAATTTTAGGAAATTCATGATTTTATATCCAAAAACGTTTATTAAATCAATAACTTTAAAATTTCTCAGTTTTTAACTGTCTTCATACCCTGGAAAAGTTATTATAGTCAATGAATCCAGGTAACATTTTACGTCCTCTTCGCTCCATTATGCTTGATCAAGTAAACGCAACTGATCATGAATACTTAAGCACGAATACTTCATCCACAGTCTCAATTCGAAGCTACCGTAAAATCCAATAACAGGACAGAACGAGGATAGCTTCATCTCGCTTCACAAGCGCTTCTCTATCGATAGCGTACACTTCGTTTCCATTACAACGTCTCATATCAACAGAATGCTTATCGATGTGAAAACGGCAGACAGAATTGCATCGCTATTGTTATTTCGTTGTATCGCAAGCCGTCAAACTATTTGCAATTGGGTGTGTTTGCAAATAACTGAAAAAAATGGATATTTGAATTAGAGTTGTAAACATGAAACGAAAATTCCGTTTTAAAAATAAATATCACTTAAATGTTGATTGACGATCTTCACATCGTCTATCGGACTATTTTAGGATAAACAATTATAACTACATGTAAACCTTGTGTAATGGATTAAGTTGAAATCAAAATGAAATCACTTGACCCAATAAATACGTCACAAAACATGTTGCAATTTTAAGCGGGAAATCTATTTAAGCCCAAGTTAGGAACTCCTTTTTGCAATTATGACATATGTCAATAGCTATCGTTTTGGCAAAATGGTGTCAGTGGGTACAAGTGTTTATATGTTTATATTTTTTTCGAAAAATCCTGATTAGTTACTATGAATAAAAAATATAGAGGTAATTTATAATTCTATGTTAATAAACAATCTCTATTTTATTGAATATGTGTACGAGCAACGTATACATGTACTACGAATAAAATGGACAGTGACGTCATCTTCACTTTATAAACTGTCTTTTGACATGATGAACGCCTACTCAACTGTGACGTCATCCAAATTTTAAGTTGAAAGCTACTGACCAACTAACGTGCTAAAACGCGGTTTTCCCAACAATGCTACTTAACTGACCCAATCAACAGAGCCCTAATGTCACTTCATCTGTATGTTTGTATATTAATGTACTGTACTTAATATCCTTTCAACATTAGATCTAGTTTTGGTTATACATTTTCTTATTATTTTTGATAACGTAAGTTAACATTTTCCGTAACGGTTTCTATTCGGGTAATGTGTACAATATTTAGTGTAACCACTATATAGAATAACATGTGCGACTTCATCACGTGCTATTCTTATCATTCTACTAGTGGATTATTCCTAGTCTATCCCTGAACCTGATATCTCCCGAATCAGGTCTATTAACCACCAATGAAAACGCAAAGAATTATGTACCTATCCTACAATGCATAGCAATTAAACGCCTACTAAACTGTTCAGTCATTCCAAACTTTCAGTTCAAGCAACTGACCAATCAACGTGCTCAAATGGGGCTTTCCCAACATTGATATTTAACGGAGCCAATCGGGAGAGCTGGGTCCGTACTACAGACTAAGTGGATTCTATTATTCGGTCAATATAATTTTGCACCTGCTGACTTTTGAACAGAATCCCCCAAATAAAATACAATTTGTTTTAGGTAATACCACACTTACTTAAAATGTATAAAAAAAAATCTAAAATGCATCATGTTTGCAGGCGAGGTCTCTTTAATGTGAAATGGATGATGATCTTACATTTAATACTGATTATGATGCATGTACCAATTAAAATATTATACGTATATTAGAATTGTTGATATCATCATCTAAATTATATTGCCATTGTTTCAACGAGAATTTGATGTGGGTTCAATTACAGCGAAAAATGTACATCTTTTAAAACAATAACCACTATTAGAATGTGTGCATTAATCCATCAGTGGTAAAGGTTTGTTTATGCGGTAAATAGATTCAGTACACAGAGATTCGGGTTTAGCGAAATTATGAACATTAAAAAAACATTGTTTTATGATCAGAATGGTCACATCGGTATTATTATTCACACCTGAATTATATAAAACTTGCCCAGGGCCATCTTGCGACTTTCATAAGGCAGTTTGGACTTTAAGACATATATACAAGACTTGAAATTATTGTATTCGATATATTTTTTTTCGTTCCGCTAAACAGTTTTTCCATTGGGCTAATTTATAAGTGCAATAAACTCTAGACCTGATGCCATTTAAACCATGTTGAAGATAACTTTTAACTGATGCGAAATGTTAGTTATTAATGTCTATATTGTAAGTATTAATAGCTTATTATTAATAACCTGTTCAATGCATGTTATTCCCGCGGAGTAGTCTATTTTTCTACTTTGATATAAATGTAAGCATATTAACATCAAATATATTTTTATAGGTATAGTTCATCTTAAATGCGTAAGGGTTAATTTAAAGTTGGGCACTTTTGTGGTTTGAACTGTTTACCGATAATGTAAGTGTATCTTGCAGTTTATGGTAATTAAATACCATAACCATTATTAGCACATTGGGTAGTTATTTTAAAGTACAGGTAACATAAAGGTTTAAAACAGAAATTATTATAGTCATGTTTTTATATCAAAACATATGATTGTGTGCCATGAATACGTCAAATACAAAATAAATATTTTTATTGTTCTTATTGATAATAGAAATCTCAATTCCAGGCATTATAAACGAAAACATGACATAATGAAAAAAGAAACATGTCTGAACAGGCCTAGTACCATTGTAGATGCTATTTTTAATGATTTGACGGCAGTGCTGTTCTACGGGTAGAGCGTCCGTGTAGCATTAGTATAAGTCTAGGGTTGGATCCCAGGGCGGTTCATACTGCCGTAAGAATACACCGCCACAACCACCAACTATCGACAACATTTAGTTACTTTACGCGCTCTGTGTTTCACGTTTAATGACTACAAGAACTTATTTTGTATATTCAAGCAAACTATTTAACACACCGGTAGTGCAAGTTCTATCAAAGTATGCAACCAGCAAATACAATGAAGACAGGAGAAGAACATCACTTTTCTGATGCTTTGCCAAGAAAAAAAATTGAACAAAAAGTACATATCTTTTCGCAGGTATATAATGAGCATCTCTTTAAATACCAATAACCAATTCACTGACACGTGCACTATCCAGGTAAACTATTAGATGAGTATGCATAATATAAAACATTGAAACAGCTCTATGTATTTTGAATACTATGAAGTTAATATTGTCACGTGGTGTTACGTTCACAGGCGTTAATATTGATTTGGTGCGTGAATATCAGTACAATTCGAATTCAATATTGAGGTATGCTTCTTTCAAAGTTTAAAAAAAAGTACATGTACATGTATAGTTTAAGAGAAATCTCTTTTTACAAGTGTTTATTCGCCTATATACCAACTGAAGAATTTGATTCCATTGTGTCATCGGTTGGTATCTTATAATCGAATACAGCATCTCTCAATGGTTTTAAAAAGAAAACACCGTTAAACCGATGCTAGGGATTTGATGATTGTTACATATATGTTTACTTCTTCGGAACAGAGTCAATAAAATATAGTCTGCTATTTTTGTTGTTTGGGGTCATATATACACTCTGTATATCCAAAAATACTTTTATCTGATATTGACGCGTGCAGAGTTGAACTATGATGTTCATACCGGTATACTGCATATAGTTTAATTGCGTAATTAACACCGGCCAGAAAAAATAACAAGAGGAGAAAGTAAGCGTAGTCAGGTAATTTACCTTTGAACTCTCTTTTAGTCTTATTTACAATCGGAAAATACAGCAGTAAATTTATTAACTACTTACGGTTTAAATAAAAAAAATTTGATATTGTTTCAAATAAAAATTGAATATCTCTTTAAAAATCATTTCTAAAACCAAATCTTAAACAAAGGAACCTCATATTTCATCTTTTATACTATTAATATGGCCATCTTTACTTTTTCACTCACTTACTTATTTTCAGCATGAATTACTTTTAAAATACATGTATACGCATTATATACTTACTATATCACTTATGATAAATTATTTGTCTTTTATAGTTGTTAATTTTGCAAAAGACAATGCATAATATTTCCAAATAATAAATGGGACAAAAGACGTAAGATGCAAAACCAATGTCACATGTCCATTCCGAGGGTGAAAAATCAATAATTGACAAGGTCAAAGACGATGGATATAAAGTAATATACTAGCTGTATTGTTTATTGCAATTCATTTTTTTTGTTTTTAAAAAAGGTCTAGAACTCGTGTTGTCGAGATATTTTCTTTCTTTTTTTTATTTGTTAATACAAGAAATCTCGAGTTTGATATATGGTTTAAGTATAGTCCAAATGACAGTAAAGAATACAAAATTTATGTTAAGATCCGAAAGGTCACACAGCGTGTTGCTTTCATTGTTAAAGTATGAAAAGATTAAGAGTGACGATTAAACTATGCACTCTAGCTAAATAAAAGTAGCTGTATCACATACGAATCAGTAATCGTAATCGTGTAAATAGCCGTAACCTAAGCATGTTAAGCAAAGTAAATAAGAAATGCTTGAATATTATAAAACAAATCCACTATAAAACAATGTATCAGTACAAAAAAGCTTGTTGCACATAACGTATTTAGTTTAAATACTGATCAAGTACGCAAATGCTACGTGCTATTTAATTTTTATCATGGAACTGAACAACGCTTTATCCTTAAATATAGTTAAGTATATATTGTAGTTGAACATGAATAAAACAATTATAAATATATACAATGTATGTATATACTTTTTTGATTTTGATTTTTAACATTATGACTTATCGGTTTCAGTTCACTGTTATGCAACCTGTCTTAAAGTACAATTCTAGACTAGGATTGTTAGAACGTTGTTGTTTATATAAGTGCTCTGTTTTAATTTCTTTTTTTTTTTGTCTTACTTTGAAAAAGCATCGATTTATAGACTCCTTATAGAAATCTTAAAGTATATCTTAATAACATCTAGGTAATTAAGCTTTAGAAATTTAGCAAACTTAACGTAATGTTTATCCCAGAACATGATGTTTGAATGTATCTAATCAAGTCAATCAGTTTTTATATGAGAATAACTTCCAAATCCGACATAATCAAGAGTCATAAATGAAATACTTCTTTAGTGACGATTGTTTAAATAAATATAAGAACTTACCGAAAATCAAAGCATAATGTTCCCAATATAGTATAATGTGCCTATATTTTAAACATCGCCGTAGAGTACATACTTGTATTTAAATCATAGTAACCAGTGGTATTGTTATATAAACACAATAACTGTTATAAAGATCTTCGCTTGTATATAATAATTTCAACATTTTTTTGCAATATCAAAGCTATACAAGCAAATATGAGACATGTCATTTTTAACCTAGTTAAATTACTACGGATCACAGCTACATGCATGCCTGTTACCTTACATAACTAATTTGACGTATACACAAAGTGTACTAATTCATATTTAATCTTTAGAAGTATTCCAATGGAAATGATAATTTCCTATGAATAAACCAATTTAAAGTCGACAAGTCTTAATTGTGACCAATGTGAGAGTTATTTTGATATTGCAAGATTCTGAGAAAACCCATGCATAAAGCAAATTACTATGGCAAAGTAAATGTTCGGAATCAATTATGTCTATGCTTGAAAATGCTCCAGATATGACTTCTTAATTACTTGTAACATACCGAAACCTTAATATAAAGGCTGATTTCTATTGAGCAAGCATTGAATCAATCGAAGTGAAAATTAATAGGAATTTCATGAGACTGTAACAATATCAGAGTACATATAACAGCATGTTTACAATATAGGTCATGTATATGGAAGGGTATCACCGCCATAATTCTTAGTCTGAAATTTGTCGTTTGTTCTTTGTGCAATGGATGTAAATGTTTCTTTCTTCTTAGTTCTTTGTGGGAAATGAAACATTTCACCTTTGTAACTTTGCTATTTGTCTATCCTACTATATCCTATCATTGTAAAAGTTACATACGTCTTGTCTATTCGTGCCCGATTAAACATTACTTGCTGCGTAAAATGTATTTTTAGAATTTGATATATGTTTCGATATGTGTTTCGGCTGCAGTCAGTCACGAATAGTTTTTTATTCCAATGTTCACCCCCTTTATAATGAGTTTAGGGAATGTATTTGGACAGGGTACCGGACTATTTCGACTGTGCTGCCGCTGAACGTCATTATCGTAATAAATCCCAACTTCCCCTTATAACGTTCAGTGGCGCTGCAAAATTACAGACAGGTCCCAAGTAAACAACTCAAGAAGTTGCGAATGGGAATATTTGCTGTAAATAGTCATCAGAATTCGCGACTCTAAATACAGCCTTGCAAAAGGTCAGCTATCACCATTGCGAGGAACTCTCTGATCGGCTGAAAAAAGTAGAGGGATGTTTCAGGGTTTATATTTTTATAGTAAGCTTAATTTTGGTTTGATGAAAATGTCAAACTGGCATATGATCACAATTAAAATATTTTAATTTGAGTCTAGGATAGTACTTTAATATGATGTAGGACTTTTTTGTCGACGAATGGTAGAAATAGTGAAATTAGGTCAAACATTATAATGTGTCTATGGAAAACGCAATGGTGGTAGCTGACCACAAAAGGTAAGTGTGAGGTTTCTTTAAGGTCAGCCGCCACCTTTGCGTTTATTTATTTTACTTCGATTGTGAAACAAGTTATTACAATTTAGGCAAATAACGCTTGATGTCTTCCTTGTTAGAACCAGTACTAAGTATATGCAGAAAAATGTCTACCTCATGGACACCACACAGAGCCGTGGTGGAGGATCGAACCCACGATTCTCCAATCATGGGTTTGGTGCTCTACCACTTGACCACGTGCTTCACCAAAGTCCTACATCATAGTAAAGTATTATCCTAGAATCAAATTAAAATGTCCCCCAAATGGGTACAAAGTATCAATTTTTACCACTTTTGCCCCCTGAAGTGGGGTATCCCCTCTTTCAGCATGAAACAAGAAATGTCACTGGTAAGTGTCGCATGCCCCCCAAATGGTCGTTGAAAAAATAACAATATAATAATGTTATAATAGGTAGCGATGTATCCATGAATATAAAGAGTAATGGACTGATGTTTCATGACGAGACATGCAATTTCATTTTTTTTTTACATTAAAGTGTGACCTTGACCTTTGTGTAACCTTGACATCTGATGTAATGGTCTTGGTATTTCAACAGTTAAATGCTGCTGAAACATCATCATGACATGCTGATCACTTGTGTCCAGCTATTTTAAAATCCCTAAATATAAGACACAGTTACAGATCTATTGTTGTTAAATTGAGCCAAGTGTTTTTGAAATCCCTCCATGTATGATAAAGTTAAAGGACGGACTTGAAATCTCAAACAGGTTCAAAGTGTTGTCATACATACTAAAAGTGTGACCTTGACCTTTGAGGTATGGGTCTTAAGTTTTACTTATGACACGTCGTCATGTCATCTTGATAAATTCAGCCAAGTTAAAGGCAAAGTCACAGACCAGACACACAATATCAAACAAATTGAAAGTGTGACCTTGATCTTTGAGGAAAGGTTCTGGGTCTTACATGCTACACTTAATTATGTCATGTTGATCAACTGAGCCAAGTGTTTTTAAAATTCATCCATAGATGACAGACCGGACAAGAAATGTCAAAATGACTGAAAGTGTTGTCAAACAAAGTTAAATTGTGACCTTGACCTTTGAAATGGGAGTTTGGGTATTAAGTGCAACACGTCGTCATGTTATTTGTAGCAAGTATTTAAAAAATCCATCTATGCATGACAAAATTACAGGCCGGACACGAAATCTCACACAAACTCGAAGTGTTGTCAAACAAACTCAAATGGTGACCTTGACTTTTGAGGTACGGATGTGGGTCTTACTCGCGACACGTGGTCATGTTATGTTGATCATTTGTAGCTAGTATCAACAAAATCCATCTATGCATGACAAAGATACAGGCCGGACACGAAATACCGGACGGAAGGACGGGCGGACGTTCTGGTGGAAGTGATGTTGTGGGGTACCGTTTTTATATGTTATAAAACATCTTTTTTTTTCATAAAACAAAACAAAACCTATTTTCTTTCTAACCCTAATGTCACAAACCTTAAGATCCAACCCTAATGAAACTAAAAAAGAATGAAAAAAGTTGAAAAAAAAGTGAAAGAAAAATGTGAAAAAAAATGAAATTAACCCCACAATGCCATTTGTACGGGTTTTCGCACTTGTGGGGTGAACATTGCCCCCACAAGTACCAAAAAACCCCACAATGCCATTCTGTACTGGCAACGCAACCCACAACTGCTGCTCCAGACGTACGGACGGACGGACGCTGCAATTACTAGATGCCACCCCCAATTATTTGTTTTGGGGTGGGGGGGGCATAACAAAGTAAATTTCATTAATTTTACTTTCCGCACAGTTTCCTTGCTAAAATGAATTAAGTCAGTCACAGAAACATAATTTTAATTGTTTATTGACACAAACATAGTAAACTTATATTTTAGTGTGATCATTTGCCAGTTTTACATTTTCATCCAAATAAAATTAAGCTTACTATAAAAATATACACCCTGAATATCCCTATATTATTTTTTTTAGCCGATCAGAGAGCTCCTCTCAATGATGGTAGCTGACCATATGTTCCATATCACCAACGATGAAAACAAAGCAACGCCGATTAGGCGACCAGTCGTTATTCTTTCATATGCCTCAAGCGGCACCTGTCGTCATAATTGACAATGCAAACAGTGTATTTCGCATTGTTACGTTATGCCTAAGTGCGTTGTACAACATGCTTACTGCGTAGTTTAACATTTGTAATTCGAATCCTTTTGAAACACGTGATTATGCTGAACACATTATATTTTACAGGAAGTATGTAACTTTTACAATGATAGGATATAGTAGGATAGACAAATAGCAAAGTTACAAAGGTGAAATATTTCATTTCCATCAAAGAACTAAGAAGAAAGAAACATGTACATCAATTGCACAAAGAACAAACGACAAATTGCAAACTTTGAGTTATGGCGGTGATACCCTTCCATACATGTAAATATACGATGAGATAGCACCCTTTGAAATCGTTCTTGGAAAAAAACACATCAATAATTACCACTTAAATCCAGCGGACGATGACTTGTATGTGGTAATTACAGATAGAGCTCCTTTTTCTAAGTCTTAGAGTTAAAAGATTATTTGCATTCGATATTAACTTTTGTTTCGTTTTGACTTAATCAAAAAAAAAAAAAACACGCACTAAATTATTAGTATAATCTTCTGTTGAACGGTTTCATATAGAAATTCTATACACGCTGTTGCAATATTGAACACATTTATTATATCATATGAATGATACATAATATATAAATATATATATATATATATATATATGAATGTTCGTTATTAATCTTTCATACATTTACAGCTTATTCCCATGTTCCTTTGGAAAGTATATTTTTCTACTTTGGCGTAAAATGTAATCATAGCATAAAGTATAGTTTTATTCAATAATTTATCTTAAACGCATAAGAGATAATTTCAGGTCAAACGATTTTGTCGTTTGAACTATTTGCTCAATATGTAAGTTTATCAGGTGTTTTAGTGAATTCAATACCATTTACATTATTAGCACACTGTGTAGTTAACTCTTTATATATGTGTTATTGATTCTGGAAACACATTGTGTTACATTTGCGACCGTTTTTGATGTTTTTAATGGTCGCATTTTCTTTTAACGGTGACACCGACATTTACTACGGATCACATCTGCGACACCCGCATTTACTACAAATCATATCTGCGACACTGACATTTACTACGGATCACATCTGCATTTATATCTGTTTACTTGTATAAACGTCCGTTCAAAATTATTAAACATACAGTAAAACTTGATTGACTCGAACATAAATGACTGGAACCACACATATATCTCGAACTTCTTCTCTGGTCCTGCCCGAAATACTATTTCGATGTATACACATGTATGTTATTATGTTGAGTAATACTTGGCTCGAGCATACCTCGAACTTTATTGTCCAGTCTCGTCGGGTTCGAGCCATCATATTTCACTGTTTAAACAAACTATGGACGTATGGACTCTTATTTAATATATAGAAGTACGGAAATGAATATGCAGATTTACTATGAAGAAACTCGCCAAGTGTCTCGTACGAAGTGTGTCTTTGTTCGAAATTCTCCTAATATAACCACCTTTGATATACTTATAATATTCCGAAAACTTAAAATACAAATTTTTCTGATGAGCATGCATACAACTGAATCGAAGTAAAAAATCAACCCAAACTTTATAGACTATAATGAAGTTAAAATACATATAACAACATATTTCAATAAAAGGCATATAAAGTTTACGATTTAATAGCACTTAAACCCTTTAAAATCGTCCTTGAAAAACTATACATCGATAATTACCACTTAATTGCCGCGGATGATGACTTTGATGTGGTGCTTAAAGGTAAGTGTATAGTTTCTAAGTCTTAGAGTTAAAACTATTTAAACACTTAATTATTATACATAAGATTTGAAATTATTTGTATTATGTAATATTTTGTTTTCGTTTGACCCATTTAAAATGAAAAAAAATCGCACAAAATGATTAATATACTCTTTTGTTTAACCGTTTAGCTATAGGCTAATTTTTAAAAGCAGTAAATCTAGAATCATGTTTAAGACAACGTTTGAATGATGCGAAATGTTTGCTTTTAATGTTTATTTTATAATTGTTTATAGCTAATTATTAGAAATCTGTTCAAGGCATGTTATTTCCCTGCCCTCATCCTCCCGGGGTAGTATATAATTTCTACTTTGATGTTTAATGTAAGAATAACAGCGAATACATTATTTACTGGATAGTCTTGAATGCGTAAGGGTTTATTTCAGGCTGAGCACTTTTGTGGTTTGAACTGTTCACTGGTAATATAAGTTCATCATGTATACTATCATTAACAATATCTGGGTAGCTTTTTAAAGTACAGGTAACACTTATCATAGTCATGTTTCTTTGTATCAACAATTATAAGTGTGTGCCATGATTACTTTGAATTGAAAACAACAACTAGATTGTTTATAGTTCCAATTAAATAATGGGAATCTAAATGTCAGGCATTGTATACGTAAAATATGACGACAATTTAAAACGATATGTTGAACTAGATGTCTAACGAAACACGAAACAAAAATATTGTAATATTTAAGGAAAACAAGAAAAAGCAAATTCACATTTTATGCATTAAAATAAATCCTGTCTATGAATTATATATCTTCAAGAAGAGTCGAACACATATGATTCAAATAGCATAACCACTGCAGCAACAAGCACACCAGCAAGACATACAGTAATCAAAATTACCAAACCATAGTGTACTCATAATTATAGTTATTATAAAGACGATATAAACACTATGCAGAAGATGTGAAAACATGTATGCTAAACTGTCAGTAAGCCAGTTGTAAATGTAATTGTGTAAATTTTACATAACCGACCTCGATCCTTCTTTTTCGTCATGGCAAAAAACGAACGGTTGCTAAATTAAGTTGCCATACCAGTTTATGAGATGCTATGTCATCTATGCATCACCCCGAAGACATTGGCCGGGCTGGATTTGAACTCAAAGCCTCTGCTTTGATAGTTAGATGCGTTACCGATCGCGCTTACCGATTCCGACTCTCTCGGAAGAATACTGGTTAAGGTTATGCTAATAGCCGTGAGCGAAGTGAATATTTCATTACCCCTTCAAGAACAAACACAATGAAACTTTGTATGCTATTTTCAATTCTTTGAGGCGGTGGCCTAGGGTTAGAGCGTTTGCTTAGCATTAGAAAGGTCGTGGGTTCGGTCCCCGGCTGGTGCATAACTTAGACTACTATAAACTTCCTAGCTCGACGTTTAACATTTAGAAGATAGTTCTAGGTTTGATAGACCCGGTGTCAGTATAGTATTACTGGATGGTGTATTATACCATATGTCTGCGGCATCATAATCCAGTGTGACAGCGCTTTGAATATTGCCTCTAAGCCTGAAAGCTAAACTAAACGCCACACAACACCAACAACAATAGCAACAACAGCAACATTGAGTTCTTTGACGCGCTCTGTGACTCACGTTTTAACTACTAAAAGGGAAAACTACATCCACTTTTTTATGGTATATTTAAGCAAACTACCGACACACCGGAGTGCAATTCTGTCAAAATATGCAAGAGGCAAATATAATGAAGGCGGAATAAGAACACCGTTATTCTGACACTTTGCCAAGAATAAAAAATGAACAAAAATGCATATCTTTTCGCAGGTTTATAATAAACATCTCTTTAGATACCAATAAGCAATTCCCTGACTTGCGAATTATCCAGGCAAAAGATTAGATGAATATGTAAATATAAATCATTGAAACAGGTTTATGTTTTTTTTCAATAATATTATGTCACATGGTGTTATAAAATAAGTTCAAAGGTGTAAATATTGATTTTGTGCGTGGAGTTAGTACAATACTGGTGTATGTGCATTTTAAAGTTTTATGTATATTTTAAGAGAAATAATTTTAGAATTGTGTAGATCATCTTGATAGCAACTATGTTTATGCCGTTATCGATATTTTGTATGTAAATTTAATGCGTAATTAACAATAGCCAGAGGTAATGACAAAAGATGAAAGTACAGCGGCTGCGGCTAATTAAACTTTCTCTTTTAGTCTTATTTACAATGTTAAGGTATGCAGTACGTCATCAATAATTAAAGCTCAAATATAAAACATAATTTGATAAAGTTTCGAGTAGAATTAAAAAAGTTTATTTAACTCTTGTATAAGTATTAATTTTCTAAAAAATCATCAGCATGTTTTATAATATTAATTTTGCCATCTTTATATTTAAGTAACATATTGTTTATTATTTACTTACTTTTCAACTAATATAACTTGAAATTTCGCAATACATCTATACAAATACAGAGAGAGAGAGAGAGAGAGAGAGAGAGAGAGAGACAGACAGACAGACAGACAGACAGACAGACAGACAGACAGACAGACAGAGAACGAGAGAGAGAAAGAGAGATAAATAGAGAGAGAGAGAGAGTAGTAGTAATATTTCATATGAGTTTACAGTTAGACCAGATTGAAACAATGGAAAAATCTGTTTTCTCCAGATCAAAACGAACAGGTTGCAAATTAGTGTAAATTGAAAGTAACAAGATAATCGGAAATATAGGTGGGGTCTCTTAGATGTGTAATGGACGAAGCTCGTACACAATATAATGATAATGATTCATGTTCCAATTAAAATGTTATCCGTTTACTCGAAGTATTGGTTGTTGTCCAAATTTTATTGCCAATTTTTCAATGGGAATTTGATGTGCGTTCATTTATGCCAAGGAAGTTAAGAGTCAATATATTTTTTAAAACAATTACTATGAGAACATGTTGAGTGTATTACCTATTTGTGGTAAAGGCTGCCGTAGTATACAGAGTTACTGTAGATTGATATATGGTTTAAGTGAATTGTATTCTTTATTGTTAGTTCACAGTAAAGAATACCATTTTTAATATCGAAAAGGGTCACACCGACAGTGTTTTTTTATTATAAAGCTTAGCGATGACGATGCCTTAATGATGTCTACCCAATTAAATTCCATCAGTAAAATAGTGTGTACCGAAATAATAGTATATCCAGTCAGGTTAATAAAAAATTATCTAAAATATCTAGCTTCCAACTGTCAATTTATCTATCTAATATTTTCAACATATTTGCAATATCAAAGCTATTCAAATAAAAGTAAGATACGTAGAAATTTACCTTTTTACTGAAGATAACATGTGCACTTATACTTTTTGACTTACATAAACATTTATGCAGATTATTGTTATTTATAAACAAAGTGTATTTACTCATATTTAATCTATGGATGTATTGAAATTAGGGTAAAGACTTTCTATGAACGAAACAACTTAAAGTCCTTATTTTGTTAGATGAATACGTATATATTGTCTATAATATTCCTAAACATTGCAATACACCTTGTTTTCGGTAAGAATGCATTGACCATAGCTCAATCGATGTAAACATTAACCCAGATTCTGCGGTACTACATGTATAACAAAGTCAGAGTACGTACATGTAACATGTTTTACAATAAAGGTCATACAAATGTACGGGAAAACATTTATTTCCTTTAATAGCTCTTCTTGGGGAACTATACATCGATAATAAACACTTTATTCCCGCGGACGGTAATTTTGATGTGGTAATTATAGATGAGGGCTCATTTTGTAAAGTTTTAGAGATTTAAACAATTACAATTAAGAATTCTTTAAATTACTTGAAATTATTTGCATTCCATTATATCGTGTGTTTTTTTTCGTTTGAACTTATAATTAAAAATGAAAGAAAACACGCCATATTGATTAATATACTATACACCTTGTTAACCGTTTAGCTATGGGCCAATTTTAGCCATGTTAAAGATAACGCTTAAATGATGCGAAATGTATCTTATTATTGTCTATCGTGTATTTATTTATCCTGTTCGATCAAAAATGCATTTGATGTTTTGCTTATATCTAATATCAAAGTATAAAAACTTAACGCTTTAAGGTTAATTTCAAACTATTTGCTGAACATTTAAATTTATCATGTCTTTGAGTTTATTAAATACTATTAACATTATTAGCACACTGTATAGATTGTTTAAACAACACGTCATTTTATCACGGAAAAATCATAAGTTTTATGATCATGTTTCGACAATTATGATTGTGTACGTCGAACATAGAATACCTGTTAAAATTATGCTATGGGCAGTGAGGATTTTTTTTGTAACTTTTATTCAGTTGTACAAAAACAGACATATAGATACAAAATAGTTCATGGCAATTATATATACATTTAGAAATTTCTAACAGCCATTGAGTGTCTCACTTTCTGTGGGAATTGAATGAGTAACAAACAGTGCCCACTAAATCCAGATAGTTTGTTTGTGTAGTTTAAATCTCAAGGGCTGTATTATCGTGATTAATAAAAATGTTCAAACAGAAATCCCCCCCCACCCCCACAAGCAATTAATTTTTCAGTTTCTCTTTTAACTATTATTTGAAATACACAGTTAAGTTACCACATACAGTCATAACACTTAATGATAAAATATAAATTGCAACATAATTAGTAAGTGTGTGCATTTTAAAGTATCGCTGAGGAAACTATCAAAATTTGTTAAATTAGTGAAACCGGGGTCAACAACTCAATGGCTACCAGACATTTAGATAACTTGTACATATATGCATTTGTAGACGTGCAGAACAATATACATGTAATTGAAATCAGTTTTCACAATTTAATATAAAGTAGTTAGTTATATAGTGGAATATCATTAAACATCTGGCAGAAATTTGCATAGTCCATTACCTTTCTCAAACAGACAGAGTAAATTGAGTTTGCTATTTTGAATTGTTTGACACGATTTGTGATTCATATTTTAATGATTAAAAGGGAAAATTGCATTCAACATTGTTTTGGTATATTTAAGCAAACTATTGAACACACCGGAATGCAATTCTTTCAAATTATACAACAAGCAATTACAATAAAAGCCAAATGAATACACCATCATTCTGATACATGATACTTTGAAAGAAAACAACATGCACTAAAACATATATTTTCGCAAGTTCATAATGGGTATCTTTTTAGATATCAATAACCAATTATCTGACACGTGCAATATCCACGTAAGAGAATAGATAGGTATACATATATAATTCATTAAGACATCTCTACGTTTTTGAAATAATAGCTGGATAATGTTGCCACATGATTACGTTCATAGGTATACATATGGATTGGACTCTTGAACATGAGTACAATTCGACTTTAATACTGGTGAAGCCTGTCGTGCGATTTTAATAGAGATCATCTTTTTCACACGCGTTTACTCGGCTGCATAATCACTAAGGAAATGCTATTCTATCATCGGTTGTAAAGTAATTTTTCGGTTTCTCGGAATCGTATAGCTCATCAATTATTTACAATTTTACAATAGTTAGGTATGCAGTAATGTAATTAGTTATTTAAGATTTAAATATAAAACATATATTAATTTGATTCGAAAATCAATTGAATATCTTTTCAAATCTTGCAAAAGCGTTTATGAAACGTATGATAAGTAAGCGAACCTCACGTCCCTTGTCTTATCAGATAAATATGGCCATATTTTATTTTTATAACAAATATATTTGCGTTTTAGTTAATTCAGTTTCAAATATTTCCAAATTATTTATATTTATTGTCATTGTCATTTATTGTTTTTCTTTAATAGTTGTTAATTTCATATTGAATTATATTTTGTTCACTGAAATTAGTAGCGTTTGCATTTGTTGATAACTTTTATATAACAACCTGCATTCAATGATGATGGATGAAAATGCGAAATAAAACACATAGTCATTGAAATGATAACTCCCCACAAAAATACGTAGTAATTGAAATTAATGTACAAAACAAGATGACACGTGTCTATTCCAATGGTGAGGACTAAATAATTATCAAGGTTAAAGCCGATCGAAATGTAATTTACCAGCTGCGTTGTTCATTTATTATTAAAACAGATTTATTGTCAGCAATTCTATTTAAGTGTTAACGTAGTTCTCATCAGACGAACTTTGTCTGACTTAATCCATCGTCAACCTCATTATATATTCAATGCTATGACACTTTAAAACGTTATATTACCTCGCTTTTCCAGTAAGACCAGATGGATATATTGCTAAAATCGATTTTCACAAGATATATACAAACAAGGCAAAATAGACTAAGTGTTAAATAAATGTAACAAGAAAAAAATTTCAGGTGTTGCATGGCAAATACAACTATAATGATACTGTATTTCACCTTTCTGCACTGAACCACTTGCTAAATTAATAATTTGAAAACAGATTTCAATACTAACAGCATTATTGAGCAAATTCCTTTACTCAGTGAAAACTTAAATGGGTGTGTTTTATATTTTGTGACACTACTTTTTCTTTTATTAAACTATTTGACATTAAAGTTTATGACGTACTTACATGTCCAGTATTAGGAAATTCTTAAGCTTAAAATGGAGCAGATAAACATCTATTGTTAGTTATATACTAACGGGAGATAACATATGTTTTCCAGATAAACTCATCCTAAGGTTCGAACCCTAACGAACGTACTCAATTTGGGTATCAGTGTTGTGCCACTTTTGGCCACGGTAACATGGTTCTTACAATCTTTGATTTGAAATAAATATTTCAAAACAGATCATAGGGGCTGTAATTTTTTTTAAGCAGATGAGTAAAGAAAAAACTAAAACGACACCACTGGTATTAAAAAATGACTTGTAAAGGATATAAGTAGATGCATGTCATTAGGGCAACTGATGACTGTTTTTGTTTTTTTAATGTGTGAAATAATAAAGCTGGCAAACCTACTTTTTAGTGTGCATTTTTATGTGCAGATTCAAAAATATTTACCATTAAATTCTTAAATCTGTTTTACATTGAATAAAGAATACCATTAGAGTGTACAAACATTGAATTGAGACCTGAAGTATTTGGACATACGAGTAAATAAACATGGCTTTTTTATAATATTTCACTTAAAATTGAAAATGATAAATGTACATGATACATATATCAAAATGGAATACCCCAGTATTCATTGATAGTCAGTAGAACTGGACCAAACTTTTCCAATTTAATCCTGTAAATACCAATAGTTGAGATAGTCAAATTTGAGCACGCTGATCAACTGATAGTTTGAATGCCATCACATGTTTACTAAGCATTTTAATTGCTATGAATAGTGGGACAGGCATATACATTTTATTTTAGAATTCCCTGCGTTTCGCTGGGGGATAATAGACCTGATTCGGAAGATATCAGGTTCTGGGATAGACTAAATTATTGCTGTCATGTTATTTTGTTGTTGTTGTTTTTATTTGAAGGGACACAACTCTTATAAAAGGCGGTAAAGCATCATAATT
The DNA here is from genome assembly GCA_029582155.1 of Panopea generosa. Lineage (NCBI taxonomy): Eukaryota > Metazoa > Mollusca > Bivalvia > Adapedonta > Hiatellidae > Panopea > Panopea generosa. Next base: position 10,514,709 of record CM055901.1, on the reverse strand, counting down.
TGCATATTTTTGCTTAATTCAATATATATTACAAAAATTGAAACAAAACTATTTTTTCTCTCAGTTTTATATTCACGTTGATAAAAAAAATAAAGAAGCAAGTATAATTATGTATTTTTTTAAGAAAAAATACTTAACATTTTAAAACCAGCCAGATTGTACTAGTTTTATGAAATGTGTTCATACTGCCATACTATAAAATTCCAGATAATAACACTTTGAGTTTAATATCTATCGTTGATTATTATAGTATTGGTGATGAACATGTGGTGTTTAAAGATCAGTACTTATAAAATAATAATACTTATAAAACATAACCTTTTGTCCCTTTAAATATCGCATTGATATATTCATTTATTTGTCACTATATTATTTTGTAGAGCAAAATAGTAGACACATTTCAATATGTTCCATTATCACTACTTATAAAATATTGAATAAAGGTAGACATACAATACATTATATGATGTTCTCAGGTTCAAATAAACATTGACTTGTGCATGCTTCTAAACAGGCACGTGTACATGTATCAGTAAGAGTAGTGTGTGACGGCAGGACAATATTCAATGAATTTTTTTAAATGTTTGTATGTACATGCTATTTTTAGAGGTCGCTCATTGGTTATGTGCACATTTAAAGGCTTAACATAATTATTAAGACGTACAAAAACCATGACTCTGTGCGTTAGTTAGGTATGGGTGGACAATATTAATGTCCATCGTCAGATACCTACGGGTGTCAATCCCTTCATCCATCACCAGTGGAATATTACGATGACTTAGCGTTGTTTTATTTGAACAGAACAGAACAAATTACAGCTAACTTTAACAACGTCTTATCAATATGGCGTTTGCGTTGCGATTGAATAACATTCAATCATGAAATCTTGAAGTAACCAATGATATGGTTGCATCGTGGCTTGGTAGAAACGGCGCAAAGCTAGTGTAATATCTCACGATTGATAAATGGAGAGTATCGGAATGGAATACGCGTGGGTATCCGACAATGATTAATGTCGTCTATCGGCATTTAACGTTTACTTATGTAAAATAGCATGTGATTAAAATATGTTCTGTTTCTTCAATATTTCCCCTTTATATATATGTCTGAATGCATGTTATATAATTTTAGTATTTTAAGATAAATATTTTTTTCGGCGATAATTTTTTATATCAAGTTTCAAATCAAAAGTATTGTTTTGAATATATACAGATCCGCAGTCCGGTCTGTACTTACATATTAAAAATATGCATTGGCAAACATAATTTGATATGTACAAAATCCGAGTTAATAGGAAAATAAATCATTTAATTTGATTGGTTAGGTAAAATTTAGATATTTTAGAAAATTTACAAATGTTGCTAGCAGTAATGGAAATGCGTTTGTAGGGAAATGTAATCACATATCTTGCATTTGTCTGTTTATATATTTTTTCTTTATTACGTTACACAGAAAAATCGATCTGACCGGTGATAAAACCACGTGTTTCTATAGCCTATAATTAATGCGGTTTCCTACAAAAAATTTTTTTGCTTTAGTCTCATGTACTCGCCTTGACTATTTAGCTTATTCTTACTATTTGATATATGAACACACTCTGTGCGAAATAAATAAAAAAAAAAGCAACTGAATCTTCTGGTCTGTAAAACATTATCTGTCAAGAAAATAATTTTCACTGTGTAATATCTATATGCTGGTTGAGTTTCGCCAGTGATTGTCAATGGTTGAACTTCATAACTGTTTTGCTAATATCAAATTGATTAAACACCTTGGATATGTGTCTTATGTAATAACTGCCGATTACTATACAGAACGAGAATATATCGATGGTATTTAATTGATATGATAATAAAACGCAGAATATGCCCCTTTTCTGTACCCGATATTCTGTAACTCCAGTGGTCAAACATGCCGGTGATGTACTAGTGTTATCGTTCAAACCTGTGTAAGCGGACACCTACATTGAGCAGCCACTTTTCTTAAGAAGCCTCTTTACAATTTCCCATTTCAATGATTTCAGAGCAATAAATTTACTACTTTGCTCCTTCCCTTGGCTTGCTGCTTATGGTTTAACTGTATTTTAACAGTTTCATTGTCTAAATTATGGACGTATGCAAGGATATGGTTCTCAACTGGTGAACTTCCATGGTAGGAAAACGACTCGAATTCTCAACAAAGGTGTCAAAATATAGTATTTGCAAGGTATTGAAACTTTTCATTGACAAGTATTTGCCACGAATGTTGCCTTTCTCAAGGTCAGTGAACCTAGCCATACGATACGTATTATGTGAGAAAGTTTTTCAGTTACATACGAAATGGCAGTGATCATATTCAGATTCATTTATGTTTCAGATCCCCCTTCTTCAATAAAACTGTAATGTTGGATATTCCATATGTAACCTGTTATGTTGGATATTCCATTTGTAACCTCTTATGTTGGATATTCCATATTTAACCTCTTATTTTGGATATTCCATTTGCAACCTCTTATGTTGGATATTCCATATGTAACCTGTTATGTTGGATATTCCATTTGTAACCTCTTATGTTGGATATTCCATATTTAACCTCTTATGTTGGATATTCCATTTGCAACCTCTTATGTTGGATATTCCATATTTTACCTATTATGTTGAATATTCCATATATAACCTATTATGTTTGATATTTCATATTTAACCTGTTATGTTTGATATTCCATATGTAACCTGTTATGTTTGATATTCCATATGTAACCTGTTATGTTTGATATTCCATATGTAACCTGTTATGTGTTGAGAGTAGCGTTTAACTCATTCTTATATACGCACATATTCTTCGAGATGGGATATTATCTAAAATACATTAGAACATTATGTATCAGTTAGTTTGAATGAAGAATATTTTACAAAAAAATAAACTTAAATAAATGAAAAAACTATACATTAGATCATGTATTTCACTTCTGTTGACTTTCTAATTTTACATGGGAAATAGTAGTTGAATTATATAATTTGAGGTATTTTCAGTTGTTAATTGACCGTTGTTTCTATGTAATAAGTTAAAAAGTCAAAATCAGCTAGGGTGATAAGCAAGAAGTTTTTAAAGAAATCCTGATATCTACGTAATCCACAGAAATCCGCATTTTAAAACCAATTGATACCTTAACATAGTCCCTCCGAAATGAATTTGAGAACACACCACGATACAAGAAACTTTATTTTGTGAAGAATGTACACATTTATAACACTAGTTGTAAAGCTATTTGCCGTCAGTAATACTCGAGAGGTTTCGATTTGATACGTGTACGTGTACTGGTACGTATAGCAACACAAATTATGTTAACGTCAGCAGTTTTTGCCTTCTCGCGCTCTGATCTACCAGTATGCAACTTGTAGCGTTTTACACGTAAGTAGAAAGCTTGTAACTTTAAACGTATTATGTTACTCAAATACATCCTTGCATGAGATTCTAATATGATATGTACAAGGAATATAAACTATTTATGACTCTGAGACACCGTTTCAATGGCGCTTTGACTAATTCATATATAAAATATAACATATTTACTACACGTCGATTATCAGCTGACTCACCTTGAACTTTCAGCCTATTAAACGGTAGAAATAGCACCTGCCAAATATATAATAGGCAGTTAAGTGCCGTAATGAAGCGCGTAGATCGAATCGAAAGTGACACCGTCGTTGATCATAGACTTACCATAAAGAAAGACTCGTGGTACAAGAGTAGAACGCCGGAATGCAAATCCAAATGTCCCAGGTTCAATCCTTGCACCATTCTGCTATCCAGAAGCAGATTTGTGGTGCAGTAGTAAAACGCCGGACTACCTACCTGAAGGTTCCAGTTTGTTCGAATCCTATCAGAGACGGATGTTTGTTTCGGGTTTTCAAAATCCCTTACTTCGTCGGTGGTACTGGTAAGAAATCCGTGATGCAATAATCGAGCTCGGTTAATCTAGGTCGTAAGAACTTGTTTCACAATCGATGTAAAAAAATATATGTTGATATATATATTTCTAGCTGTCTTGCGGTAGGTCAATGGTTCTACCCAGGTGCGAGCAAGAATGCACGGAAGTGCAGATATGTGTTAGAATCCTTTTCATATTGTGTATGTCTATATAGAATACATGGAATTGAACGGTTCCTTAGAAGTCTCTACTTTAAGATATCTTGTATAACTGCGGATAGGAAGAAGCATATTCGGGTTGATACACAGAACTTAACACCTCTTTAAGAAAATGGACAAGTATTGCACTCGTTTCGAAGAAAATTGTTGACGAACTTGCGCATCATACATAAATCATGACGTTGACATTTACCCGTACAAGTACGTGTAGATATATTTCGAAACCAAAAAAATCTGAATACGTTTACCTGTACGTGTACTTGTAGCCACACGTATCAGTACACGTAAATGTACATCTCTAGTTACACACTTTCTGTAGAATATGTTAAAAATCATACGGTTCACATATGTAGATTACTTTTACTCGGAAATGTCTATCTCGCCAGAGACTGATGACGAATGTTGATTGTATCTTACCTTAAATATCTAACAGTTCAGCTTGTGTCAAATAGATTAAGCACGTTTGCTGTATTATAGTCCTGTGTCTGAACAAATACCTTTCTTTTTTAAGATTTAAGATAATGAATCTGAGAAGGTTACTCATCGTTTATGAATTACTGCAATAAGTATTTCTCTATCTGGTGTTATTCTATGGAATCCATATCAAGTTTTAAATTGTAATTTTTTAAAGGCAGTATGTCAGGGTTTTTTTCCAAAACGTTAGAATAAGCAAAAACATTTTTTTTCCAGTAAAGCAAGCTTATATATATTACTCACTGAGGCTGTATTTGAATGCGGGTAAATACTAAAACATGCCAAAATAATATACACAAAGCGGATTTTCATAACCTTGCTTAGACGTCCAGTTTAGACTAAATTAGGCCAATTTTCCCATTTAAACTTGCAGTGTACCTTATGACGTATCAGATGAGTAACGTGACTTCAATTAGCTTTCGATTTGGTCTGTTATAATGGTCGTGTTTAAAGTATTCAAGCATTGTTTAATTGATATTTATTGAGAAAGATGCTTTAGCAACCGTACACAAAGCTAACATGATTTGAGGGATGGTGCGGTTCTTTTGCAGCCGCGCGCAAAACTAACATGATTTGAGGGTTGGTGCTTTAGCAGCCGCGCACAAAGCTAACATGATTTAAGGGTTGGTGCGGTGTTTTAGCAGCCGCACACAAACATAACATAATTTGAGGGTTTGCTGCGGTGCTTTAACAGCCGCGCACAAAACTAACATGATTTGAGGGTTGGTGCAGATTTTTAGCAGTCGCGCACAATCATATCATGATTTGAGGGTTCGTGCTGTGCTTTAGCAGCCGCGCACAAACAAAACATGATTTGAGGGTTGGTGCGGTGCTTAAGCGGCCGCGCACAAACATAGCATGATTTGAGGGTTGGTGCGGTGCTTTAACAACCGCACACAAAGCTAACACGATTTGAGGGTTGGTGCGGTGCTTAAGCAGACGCGCACAATGCTAACATGATTTGAGGGTTGATGCGGTGCTTTAGCAGCCGCGCACAAAGCTAACATGATTTGAGGGTTGGTGCGGTGCTTTAGCAGCCGCGCACAATGCTAACATGATTTTTGGTCAGGTGCGGTGCTTTAAAAGCCGTGCACAATGCTAAAATGATTTGTAGGGTTAATGCGATGCTTTAGCAGCCGTGCACAATGCTAACATGATTTGAGAATTGGTGCAGTGCTTAAGCAGCCACGCACAATGCTAACATGATTTGAGGGTTGGTGCGGTGCTTAAACAGCCGCGCACAAAACTAACATGATTGAGGGTTGGTGCGGTGCTTTAACAGCCGCGCACAAAACTGACATGATTTAAGGGTTGGTGCGATGCTTTAACAGCCGCGCACAAAACTATCATGATTTGAGGGTTGGTGCGGTGCTTTAGCAGCCGCACACAATGATAACATGATTTGAAGCTAGGTGCGGTGCTTTAGCAGCCGCGCACAAAGCTTACATGATTGTAGGGTTGGAGCCATGCTTTAGCATGCCCCGCACAAAAATAACATGATTTGGGCGTTTGGAGCCGTCGGGTTTCCATACTATATCCTAGTAACCACCAATAAATAGCTCCACCTCAAACAAAAAATGGTCCCGTGGCGTTGAACGATATCACCAATATGTATAGATTATAGTTAAAAAGATATAATAGTTAAAACTGTATTTAGTGTAAGTTGACACGGCATTCGGCCTTCAACGATAACATCATTATGCACAGTGTGCATTTATACAAATATATCTACACTCGAGGTACAGGTAACCCATTGTATGTCAATTCAGTGCTATCAACTAGCATCAACTTATGGTAGTGCTAAAGGTTGCAAATCAGGGTCACGATATATATAATATATTGCTTATCGCTATTTTACAATTTCATTACAGAATGTTGGTAAAGATCGTTACAGATGTGTATATTTCGGCTATTTTCTACTGTTTAACATTTGCGTGAGAAGGATAAGATAAACGTGTTTCATCGAAACAGTTTATGCGCATTTATAATAATTTCCATTTCACGAATTAAATCGTAGCCTTACAGTCTATTCCCTGGTCAATATATAGTAACCTTCATCAGTAGCAATCTACGTTCCGAATAGGAATTGAAGTGATCCTTGACTATATATATATATGGCTCCAACGTTTAAACAATTCCGAGTTTCAAATCAACCTGTCTGTTGTATGCTCACGCTATTCGAAAAATGATATAAAATTGTCCTGTATTTGTTTACCTCGGACGGACGAAACACTAGATGAAAGGAATGTTCACATGTGTTTCGACCGTCCGAGGTAAACAAATGATTTCCGATCAATACTTTTTATATTAAATTATCATCAATCCATTAATATATATGCATTTTGTGTTGTGTATTTTTTTCTCATTTTACGATAGTCAGTTTCGAGCTCATTACTTTTGGGTTATGTTTTATAAGTGATATAAATTATAATAATTATATATATAATTATATATAATTATTAACATTATTTAATGTAGATCTCGGGTTTGCACATGGCTTTTTGAGTGGTCGCTTAGGGAGAGGCATTGACGTTAAAAACGCGATATGTTCGGGAAAAAACACTATATAATCCACAATATGTGTTTCAACAATTACCGAAAGTATCATTAAAATCCGCCGACTAACGAAAATCCATCTGCTACATTTGTACCTTTATGCGATCATAGTTATTGAAATACGTACATAAACTTAAACAATACTATGGCACAAAAACATTACCTTTGAGGCATGCATGTAGTTAATGCGGTCAAAGCCGTTCAATAAAACGTAGTATACCAGTTATACTGTTCATTTATTATTAAAACAAAAGTGTCGTAAGGTCGAACATGTAAGTGTATTACTAATCAAATAAAAGTAGTCCACAACTGATAAATGTTATCCACGTGTTAACATTACTATATATGTAAATACATGACTAATTTAATTGTATGACATTGTAAAACAACATTGTTATGACGTCACTCCCCACTATCGAGTAACACTTAGACTGAAAGAGAGTTTTATTTGTTTAAAATGTATCATTAACCCAATCTTTGTAAAAAATAGTAATGGTTTGTATGTTTTAGGTCCATTGCATACTATTTAGGACTCTGTAATTACAACGGTCTTAGATACAAGTAGTCGGCTACTTGTAGTGTACCATCTTATTTTCTGTTCATTATTTAAACAGTTTGATTGTTATCATACATAGAGAATCCTTTCCCTACAAAGTTCAATATATGAAGCCAAGAAAACGCAACAATGTGAAGCTCTGCTATTCTCAGCGGAAGAACTCCGGGTGACTTAACCCAATATGTTTAACGCATGGTAAAACAAATTGTATGACTTTATGAAATTACAAAATAAGCAGTCTTCACTTTACGATTCATTATCAAAGCTGTGCTGCATGATTGAAATTGGCTAGAATACAAATGGAAATTGACTGTAGAGATTTCTGTTTAATATAACGATATCTGAAATGATATCAATCATAAGGGCAAAACGCAATCCAAAATAAGAAAATAGCTGACTCGGCGTTGTTGAGTATGATCACGAGATGTGATGAAACATGAATGCCCCTATTGTCGTGTATATGTAGCACAGGTATTAGTTTAAGTTTAAACAATATTTTGTTCATATACGAACATATATTTTGCATACATTAAACAATAAAGTATAAAGTCCTACGTTTGACAAATACTGCGGAAACAATTTAGATAAAAGCTTTGGGAGCTCGTGTAAATATGCTTCCATAACAGGTATTTTACATTACAAATAGACTTTATCAAATTGTTCAGTAGTAATTTCAATTGTGCCAAATGTGCATAATTTATAAAGGAAGTAATGGTTTATTCAGAATATTTCAAATAAAAAAAGAGTAATTTTATCTTCTTCTATCGGTTCATTCCGATACAGCGGATAGGTGTTTTACAAGTTTATGTTTATCCATTCAGTTAATGTCATAAGTATGTAAGTAAAGACAGCATCAAATATGACAAGTCATTATTTATTTAATTGTGTACGATACACAAAACGTTTGTTTTTATAAAATAATTGTGAACTGCCATAAAAATCGAATTGTTGTCAGTATAAGATTTTTGTTACCATACATAAGGTCATTCAAGATTTATATCATGTGGGTAAGTTAATTTTATTTCAGTCACCATTCTTTGTATATATTAGTGAAATAGTCTACATCTGAATGAATAATGATATGTCCTCAATATTTCACCATAAAGGCAATTTAGGGTTACCGGTATAAGCGGAGTTCTGATCTCAAGCAACACTGAATAAGCGTCTTGAGTCCAAGGAATCACAAACAATAGCAACATTGAGCGACTTAAGGCCACAGCAGAGTACTCTGACTTGCTGTGATAGACAATAAAATCTGATATAATTGACCGAAGGCGAGAGCGACTATTGCTCTGCCAACTGGCCACGTGGCGTTGCTTGTCCAAATAAATACAATGTAATACAATATAGTTTTTAGTTAGAGACGGCTCGCTTGTCTAAGAGAAATGTCAGAGGCAATCAATATCGATACACAGAACGCAAACAAATAAAGAAAATAGCTGACGAGGTTATATTCAAGTTTGGTCAATATAGTTTATAAAACAAGTTACATTACTCACTCTTCTGGCGCCTGGCTTAAGCTATTCTATTCTCTCAAGCAACACTGGATAAGTTCTTGAGGTTGTATCCACTAACCATTCTTAAGAATATGCAGGTTATTTTGCTCTGAAAGCACAAACATTACAAATAGCAAAGTTGGCAAGCTTAAGACATGTTGCTGCTTAATAGAGGTGACTTTCTTACACATGTTTTGCCGTATAAAATGAAACGACATTTGATATGCACATGTGTGGTAATTTATATCTGAATTAATATTCAATTAGAAACATAGAATGCAACCAAGAAAAGAATACAAGCGTTTTCATTGAATATCCTCGTAAAATTGAAACACACTTGAGAAACTGAACTCAATTAAGAAATATATTTTTACAATTTTACATAGTAACAGCGAACTGTTTGTTGAATTTGCACTAGTGTCTTATGGGGCTATTTGACCTTAATAACTGTTTACTGGTAGCTAATGTCAAATTGATTAATCACAGTCGTAATGTACAGTTCAGTATTAAAACTATCACCTGTCTCATGCTGCGAAGATGAAGCGATAGCAATACGGTAGTGTTGGATAATTCTACGAGCTAATTCTGCACACTCATAGGTATTTACTAAGAAGTATTGACATGCCTATTCCATTACAGTACTGACTAGCTATAGCATGGATTTAAACAGACTATAGATTGACGGGAATTTACAGATACTCATTGTCAGAGAACTGATTAGGTATAGCATATATTGAAACAGACTATATATTGACAGGAAATTCAGGGTGGTTTCCTTTAGTAAACGGTCAGCTTCCACCATTGAGACGTGTTCTCTGATTGGCTCAAAAAGTAAAGGGATGTTCTGGGCATATATTTTGATATATATATTTCTTGGTGGATGAAAATATCAAATGGCAAAATGATCATAATAAAAAAATGATTATGTTTTTGTATATGAAAAATAAAAACAATATTTTTCTTTGACTAAATTCGTTGTATTAAGGAACCTGACAGTGTATGGAAAGTAATTATATAAAATGGGAGAAATTGAGTGAGATTATTTTTCATGTTGAAAGTAGAGATACCCAACTTCAAGGTGCAAAAGTGGTAAAAAGTGACACTTTTGGTCCCATTTGTTTACAATTTCAGTTTAGCCTAGAATAGTACTTTAATATGATATAGGACAATTTGGTCAAACGTTATCATATAGGTCTATGGAAATGCAATGGTGGTAATGCTGACCAAATGCGCAGGAGTGTGTTGCTGGGTAATAACATGGAGTTGATATAACCGACATGAGCACATAATTAACAAAACTATTGCGAGTCTGGAAATTATAAAGTTGATGTTTTCCTAATAAATTTTAATAATTAATGATTACTTGCAATATTACGATAAACAAAAGGGTAACACTAACTGTTCAAATGCCATATTGAAACGTCACAATCGTGCGTTAAAATAGGGTATACACAAAAAGAAGGTCATAACTGCTTGTCACAATAGTACCGTAAAGGAAAATTTAACCCACAATTTATTTGAAGCGATACTAAAACCCGGCCATGTTCTGGCTGACGCAGACACTTTCAATTGCGGTGTTTGTAATATCGACTGTGAGGGTTTAATACACTAAAAGAAAATGTTAAAAAGATTATATACATATATATATATAAATGACTTAATCTAGGTTTTGAAACTTATCTATTTTGACGATTTTTCATCGTTTTTTTATAAATTGCTGCTTAATATTACATTTAACTCTTTCAAATAACCATTGCAACATTGACTATAACATGTTGAACTCATAACAATTAAAAAAAAATAACACATCAAGAAACCGCAATTAATATTTTGTATTTGCTTCTACAAAAAAGGTTAATGGGAGTGGCGTATTTTCGAGTTCTAAGAACCAGACATATCGCCGAGCATGCAAAGGGTTTATAAATAAATATAATACCCGTGTGGCGTATTTTAAGCACATTGTAAGAATCAATCTTGTTACTGTTACAGTATCTACTTTGCTTTGTAATCAACCCCTTCCACGTGATAGCTGTTTTAAACGTCTCTAAAGTTGTTGAGTGTATTTACAAACAGGAAATCGAATGAAAAATAACCACTGCCTTTGAAAATCGACATGAAAGCACACATTAAGTACAAAATGAACCTAAACAGAGATCAAATTAGATCAGACACGTTTTCAATGGTGTGTGTGTCACATGCTCATTAAAAGAGCTTGTACACGTGTGCTGTATGTCTGGAATTTTCGTTTGATATTTTGTTCTCACCACGTGTCTATTCCCTGTTGTAGGTAGAACAAAGCATTTTTATTACACTAGGATATGAACCAAATAAATTTCTAAATACAAATGATTGCTTTTATTCCGGTTACAGCATTTGTATGTAGATTTTTCTAGAGTGCCAACTATTGCTATTGCGTTTTGACACGATGGCATACGCTTTATCTATATAGATCGGCGCTCAGCATTTAGCAGATAGTTCTAGGTCCTGGTAGGCAGTATAATGTGACTTGGTAGGTTAGAATACATTGTGTCTGTGGCATGGTATTTCAGAGTTGCAGCGCTTCGACTACTGACTGAAACATTGTTGAAAGGAACGCTAAAGACCATACAACATAACAAATTGATCTACCTATATCATTTTAAGATTATTAAATAGAAGATGGTTGTGGCGACAGAAACATGCTTAAAGGCGTTTATTTTACTTTGGTGTTAAAAAAGGCCACCAGTTGTTTTCGACATCAGTTGTCAGCGCTTCTGCACATCATCATACTTTACAGTATACCGCTTAATACAATTTATATAAAACAATAAGTGGTGACTTTATTATAAGCAAGTATCAAACTGATGTCAAAATCAAAGATTCTATGAGTATTTTCACTGTTCGCGAAGAGTTTCGACACTCTTGTGAGAACTTACTGGTGACGGTTTACATGCAGTAAATGGTACGAAGAATAATCAGAATGCTATGACACAGTCTCATGTAGTTGTTACCGGAATTACAATCGATTGAAATAAACATCTAATCAAGTACCAACCGTTTCCTGGCAGAACGTAAGTATATGGTAGTCGATGTCCCGTTAAGCATTCGTTTGTTTATTTATATTCTGGCGGTTTCTCCTTGAAGTAGAATAAACAGAGATGTAACTCTGGAAAGATATCCCTGGAAGTTTCAAATTATAGACATGATGTACTGATGATGGGATGAATAATCTTAAACAGACCGTGTGAGTAAGTGTAATTTGCAATAGATCGGAATGTAAACCACACATATCAATAAATTCAAATCAAGAATGTTGCCCTTGCTAACAACAAGCGGTGTTTATACTTTGTATGGACATATGGGAAGGTTTAATGGATTAGGTGAGATGAATGGGTTTTAACGCCATTTTCAACATATTTCAGGTTTTATATGGCATATCCGGTTTTACTGGCGGAAAATACCTCAAACTGAGTAGAACCAGCGTCCTTCCGCAAGTAACTGGAAACTTTTTCACATAAAGTTTTTGGAGCGAGTGGTACGCGAACCTATGACTTTAGCGTCGAGAGGTAAGTGAACTTGAGACGGCGCCTTAGACCACTCGGTCACGGAGGACCATATGTGAGATGGGATGAAACGGACAAAAAATAAGACAGGATTTTGCTAGGTTGATAGATAGATGTTGCTTTTATTGGTTTATGAATAAAGTAGTGAATCTGAGTACGCGGCAGTGAGACAACTGACTTACAGCATAATTACATTTAGAATACTGTCCTGTCTGTCTGTCTGTCTGTCTGTCTGTCTGTCTGTCTGTCTGTATGTCTGTCTGTCTGTCTGTCTGTATGTATGTTTGACTGTCTGTCTGATTCTCCCTTTGTATATATAACCCAGTAAATTGCTAAGAACACAAACATATGCAAAAACTATAATTATAATGAGATATATAAGGTTTTATAGACACTCACTCCCTCAATTAAATAATATAAACAAGTAACAGATAATCAAATATTTCTTTTGCGAGTACACATAATACACAAAATATAGAATTTTACAGCGCAATTTGAACATAATTTACCTTTCTTTGAGACATATTCGATAATGAAAGCTGTATTACAAAAACAAAAAAATATAAAAAAATAAATGTCAACCTGCCTATTTGAAAAAAATAATGCTAACAAGAGCAAATGTTGATGAAAGAAAAACATTTCCTACAATATCGAAATGTGGACGATCTTACTGCGGACTATGTCGACATCTCATGGAAGGTTATAAACTGTATTTTCAGCCGCAGCAGGTTATTTACGATAAAAACAATACTATTTTGCGATGTTCAAACTGTCATTAACGTTATCCAATGCTGCGGCTGCCAAACTTAACACATGGAGAAACATCAGTGACGTCATATTTTGTTAGCTCCTGAAGATCTACACAGCGGTTATAAGATGACTTACGTGACCACTTACCATACAATTATCAAAGAGATCGCAACATATCGGTTTGTATTAATATTTCTACAGTACAATGAAACGGATAAAACTGTATCTTGATAACAGACAATTATGTTGGCAGCAGCTGCCAGGAAATCAGTATAGAATAGCAAGTTTGCGTTCTACCTTACACAGCGAATTCACCGTTAAACGTTCATTATATTACTGTCTGGTGTTGAGCGTCAGAGAATGAGTTCAACAGAGAAGAACAGAAATTATAAAATAGGATGTCCAAATAGATTCTAATTAACACCATTAATAAAAATGATAATAATAATACTTAAAGAATGTCTGTAGAACGAACCTAAGCTCTTCTGATTCGCTTAACTCTGAAAATATAGCAGAGGGGACACTGATTGGTCAGTGAATTTGACATTAGGAACGCCACATCTAAGCACGTTGATTGGTCAGTTGTTTCATGGCAGTTTGATGACGCCACAGTTCAACAGCGTTCAAAAGCTATTATTGTGTGACAGGCATAGAAATCCTTCTAATCATTAGGGCTTAATAGACCTGACTTAGGAGATATCATGTTCTATACATTGACTTTAGTAAAGTACTACTAGAATCATTATTCTAGTGTCATTAGCAATACCATCAATGATGAAGCATTAACACATATATTGTATAATAAATAAAATTTGTATATGTAGTAAACGTGTTACATTAAAGCCAATACAACACAGAGCGGAGTGCAAACTGTGTAATCAGTCGTAAATACATGATATTATATATATCATTGCTTACAGTTTCTTGTTTTGTGTCTATATGTGTGTTGCTCCGTAACACCTTATCAAATATGAACTGAAATGAGTGTTTTGAGTAAGACACAAATGACTTAAAAACTCCTCCTTTCAGTGATTGTTTTGAGCTGATATAACACATACAACTTGTCAGGAATGGCCTTATAATATCGATTGTATTACAGGATGACACACTGAACTGATAGATGTTATATATTAAGTACAGGTGCGTATTAACTATCTACAAAGAAATGCTGCAGGCGGGGAATACGGTTTCGTTCGTTGAACCAATTAACATAGCCCAAGTACAAGTCATGGAAATTAACCACATGACACTGTTTGAACATACACATTGACGTTTTCGCTTGAGAAAGTAATAAAGACCATCGTATTCTATAATTCCTTCCGTTTGGTGAAAGAGCAGATGTTGTAAGTGGTTATTGACCTAATTGTATGTAGTTGGTATAACAAACTCTACGAAATAAGTACTGACGACATAATGTCCTAGATATATTTTATATTGATATAGTGTCATTTATATAACAATTTGTTTAATTCACATATAAACATTTTAATATTTCGATTCACCACAAGGCGGTAATTGATTTACATTTTACGAGGGCTTGTCCTGGAATTTCACCAATTTCTGAGTACATGAATGTTGAGTGGACTTTCGGACTGAAACTTTAATAAAGAAAGTCGCTACTTAACTGATTAAACTTTTTGAATATAATATTTGTTATAGATTATTCCATTTTAGATTATAACTTTTTGAATCATCAAATGAATTTCAGATATGCGCACTTAAAATTGTAGCACAATTCGATAACAAATGATACGCTGGAATTTTCGTGATATGAATTTACAGTTGCCGTAAATGTGTTCCAACACAAGGGAAATTACATAGAAAAGGTTCATCGTTATCTTAATTTTGATAACGTCTTTAGTTGTTTGACGTCGTGTGACGTCGTAAAACGTGGCAACGTGCTCCGGATGACGGTCAGTGATGTTTTTGTTTTTTACATGTATGTTATCAATATTTACTGTACGTATTGATATCTAACTATTTAAGAGCACCTTTAAAATTTTAGTTTTTCCTGATGTAGTCTTGTGTTATACATGTATCTGTCATGTTTAGTTATAGCTAAATTCCTCGAAATTCTAGGACAACCCTCGTACAGCTACACTATATATTGATTTTGTTGGCATCAAAGAAAGGAAAATGTTTATCAGAACAATTTAAGGGACACATGACACTTTTTAATAACTTTCCACCTGAACGCTAACATGACGCAAATATGAAACTTATTATATCCTAATATGTAAATGTATGTAAACCACCAATGGTTGATCTCTGTTGTTTATCTATTTTTTATTTATTTATATTTACCTATACTCAAAACAAGTTATTTCAACTAGCACATTCTTTCAAATCACACTCTCGAAATCTTCCTGGATAGAACCAGTATATGCGGATAAAAAGTCTTGTCTAAGAATATCTCAAATAGCCGTGGCGGAGAGTCAAACGCACGACCCTCTAATCATAGGTCAATAACTAATCTTTACCACTGAACCACCTGCTGTTGCAAAGGCATTATATTACTAGTACATGTATGTGATCTTATACAACATAATGTACGCTGTAGTTTAACTATACATGTTGTTGTTGGTATGTAAGGGTGAAAAGTGGCAAGAAATATTTCTCCTATTTAGCGCTTTACTTAATTATATTGAATCTGGTAATACATTTATTCAGATAGTAATACTTTTCATTTGAGTTTTCAGCATTAACCATCTGTTGCTTTCCGATAAATGTACTTGACCCTGAAAATACGCGTTATTGATATAGATAAAACATATCAAGTGTATTGCAAATTTAATGTCAAAGATTTGCTAGATAATATGGAACTAATTTTGTTTTCAATTTAATTAACTAATTGTCTTATTACTAATTACATGAGCTCATTTAGAAACATAATTTGTTTAGCAATTTAATTTGGTCTATTAAGAACAGAGCCGAATGATAATGTAATACAAAAAAATGTTCAGACCTTATGCTAAATAAATGAAATATGTCGGCCATCTATCCATTTAAGAAAATGCGGTGTAACTGTGTATAAATTATATAATGCAAAACTGTTCATTATCCATGCGTGACCAAATGCCATCTCAATTGCCCAGCTACTATTCTAGGAAAAAGCTGTAGATAATAACCAATTAAATACATAGTACAGTAGAAAATGGCATAGTGACCAAGACATTGAACAACACGTTCAAGGTAGAAATGCAGAAAGTATGCTATTTGTACTACCTAGATTAAGCTGAAGAAAATGTGTTAACACTTTCAAATTATGGTATATTATGCATTATACATGATATCTGGTATTGATTGCTGAATAACCTGACAATGTTTATACTTGAAAACGAATACTTAAATATAAACATAAAAAGGGATGGTGCGTGTAGTGTTGACCGCTTACGCAAGAAGTTGCATGCGCGCTCGATCCTAATCATCTTGACCTGCTGCCCCTAAAACCAACAACACTCAATACTAGTGAAACAAAGTCAGGAATCCAACATGGATTTATAAGAATAGTTTGGATTTCTGTAGCATTCAATATGGATTTTTAAGAATGATGTTGATTTCTGTAGTATTCAAAGAACGCACACAAATGAAAAATTAAAAGCTTGCATAAAAAATACAGAACACGGGGCAATTATACCACCGCTCATATGACCCATTTGCCAAATGTCTCATTTACTAACGAGCTCGCACATACTGCACCGTCATATCAATTAGCGAGCGGAGAGGTTGTCACAGCTAATGGTGGACATTGGACGCGTGATGCATTTAGCTAAAAAAAGACGTGGGTTGTAGGCACAGCCAATAATTAACAAGCAATTAGCAATTAATAAGGGTTATTTTATTGCAAAAACAACTTTGACAGCCGCTTAAAACTAACGGTATATAAACGACCAAATTTACCGACACAGGGAGTCGGAAATTCGATATACCTTTAGACCATGTCATTTTTGACGGAACTAAATTAGACTGCGCATCGTGAACATTTAAGTTAAGAGATAAAACTTGTGATTACTTTAAGAACTGAAACACTTTTAAGAATTTGTAATGGTGATAACTTTAGAAATTGGGCTTGTTGTACATGTAATAACTTTAGATTGAACTTATAATAAATTGTAATCTCAACTAGTTTGTGAACGTAGATTTCTACCCTTATTACGCTACACTAGTTCTACCAAGGAAGCGGAACCGAGAACGGTTCACGTAAAGTCTGAACTTTCTTTGCAAAAACTTAATTGTTACCGATTTCAAATTCAATTTAACAAAACCGTTCTGCGCTACATCTCGGGCACTTTTAAGAAACGTGTCTCTATATAATATGTAGAAAAAGGATCATTGATCTCCTACTTGGCATCTGGATTGATAAAAATTGAAATACAGTATCGAATTACTGTACGTAATTCTTTTCTATTATTAGAATGATGTTTAAGCAATTCAATAGGATAAGTGTGAAGGGTTAACACTATAAACATGTCATTTAACAGGGTAATATCGCCATATACTGACACTTTTGTTTAAATCATGCATTGAGTGCTGAAAAGTAGTGAAGTTTATTTAGTCTTATTTAGTCAAGCCTAGTTAAAGTACATGATATATTTTGTTTTTAAAGTGACTCAATGTTTGGTGGGTTAACATTAACATTAACATTTCTTTAAAGAGTGTGACCACCGAAACGACGGGCTACTTAGTAATACTACATCATTTACTCGAGCCTTGGTGCTGAGTAATTTTCCTTATATTTTTTTGTCGAAGGTTTAAGTAGTTTTGTCTTGCTGTTCAGGATTTTGCCAAGTGAAAGACTACATCTGAGTATAGCATCACTTTTGTCTTTAGAAGAACAGTCCTATGTTTTACACTATACGCCCATACACGCTGTCTCGTTCAGAAGAGAACAGTCAGGGACGTTTGTTTGTGATCAAACTGTCTCTATTTAAGATGTGATAAAGGGTGAAGAGCGAGGTTGAGTGCTCTATCAACCAGGTTTACACCGTCAAGCGGTGGTTTGAATACTGACAGGCCCAGGTCGAAAATCCCTTGTTGTCAAATCTCCATTACGTTTACTTTGATTATGTTAAAGCAATACTGATTTTGTCCTTTGCAAGCTACG
Source organism: Panopea generosa (assembly GCA_029582155.1). NCBI lineage: Eukaryota > Metazoa > Mollusca > Bivalvia > Adapedonta > Hiatellidae > Panopea > Panopea generosa. Next base: position 10,496,106 of record CM055901.1, on the reverse strand, counting down.
TCTCTTAAGTTTGATAGACCTATTCTTACTTTTACTATGTCTATGTATTGTGTTTGCGCTGTTGTAATCACCATGACATGATGGTGCTTATCAAGTACTCGACCTATATCGGCTTGGCTTTTATCGTATTAAAGTTGAATGGCTTAATTAACTATGATAAGGTCATATCTACGCATGAGATGATTTTTTTGCTTCATCTACTGTGTAACATTAATCACTCTCTAGCATATTGAGCGTCATAGTTTGCTATTCACTGGTCGTCATCACCTTCCATTCGTCGACATAGGTCACATGTACTACTTCATCTCTGTCTGTGTATTGTCGACTGAAAATCACATTTTTGTAAGCCGGTTTATCTTTTGACTTATCATTGGTTAGACAAACACACTAATATATTTTTTTTTTCAATTTTACGGTTTACCGTTCAAATAGACAAACAGCTTATATTTGTATCGTTCGAGCAGAGGTCTAAATAATACGAGGGGCATTCAATAAATTCTGTCACTAATTGCTTCCGTAGAATTTTTTTTTTATAAAAATATGAAAAAACAAACTCCTGCAATTGTTTGGGTATGTTTATTCAATACACCTGCGAATTCTCAATTTAATCCGATTTAAATTGACCAAGATATTCATTGCTGCATTATATACAATTATGTGCAGTGAATATATTTCAATGTCACAATGAAACCTGAAGAAATAAGGACCTAAATTAAAGCCCGAGTTTCTTTGCAGTTATCGCCAAAATATATTTATTTTGAATTGTGTCGTATGAATGACAGTTCTATCGTAACATTAAGAATAGCTTTTTGTTTGGTTTAGAAATTTAAAGGGGTTGGGTTGGCAGACATAGCATGCTTGAAGATAACCGCTCAGGTAAGGCCTGATGTAGCAGCATCAAAGGAAAACACTTGTGCTGTGAGAGCTATGAAAGGGGAAGACGGACAGTATAATGTTTCCCAGATAGCTTATATTCTCGGCATTTCTGAAGGCATCGTACATCATATTCAGACTAACTGTATGAACTTAAAGAAGCTTTGTGCAAGATGGATCGTTCACTTGCTGACACCTGACCGAAATGCCAAGCATATAGCTAAAAAACTTCTGACAACTATTACAGGCAAGTCTAACAAAGACAGAGTACTTAAATCTGTGAAAGTAAACGCCGAAGTAAAGGTTTCGAAGGTATATAGCTTATTTATTACAATGCTTCTGCCCACAAAAGTAAAAGTGTACAATCATTCTTAGAACAAGAAAATGTTATTTAAACTTCTGTGACTGTTTCCTACTTTATATTGCTCGTAGGTATGCTACTATAAGTGCCCTTGGGGTCTGCAATTTTTAATTTTCTTAACAGTATACCAAGGGGTCCCCGGAGACTATTTTGCGACATTTAGGTTGTGGACAGCAGTCTCCAAAAGTGACATCTGAGCGGGAGATACTTTGAAAGGTTGCCCTTAAATATAATCCCGTTCCTGTGAAAATTTTAAATAACCGGAGACCAGTGACAGAATATACTGATTGCCCTCGTGCAGTTATTGACCGATACACGTTAAGTATAATATAGGTCGGCATCTTCAATGGAACAGTAGCAGTCATGAAAGGTGAAGTACATTGATCAATTGGCCATGTACTATAGTAGGAACAGCTTTAGAAATACTGATTAATTGTTTAATGGATTTCATTTACTATCTCAATGACTTTAATAGTCTAGTAACCATTATTAAATAGCTCACAGTCTCTTTTTTTCACTAATGGATTGCCTATCAGTTATTGTTATTATTGGCATTTTCACCCCAACTGAAACCATTAAGCCTTATTGAGTATTTTACAGTAATAGAGAAGGACGTATATCGTTTTCTGCTTAACGGACTATAGTGCATGCTCTAACAGGTGAATTGGTTCGGAGGAACGGATCCTTGTCATTTTATGACATGATTGCACGTTTATTTATGTATTCTCTTATCGACACTCGATGAATACTAAGGTAGAACAAGTGTTGATACTGCATTGAAAATTGCGTTATTGTCCGTAAGGTTTTACCAGACACTCATTAATTCTCGCCAAAATGTTCGGGCCTCCTTAGTGCAGCTCTTCGTGAGTGCGACATGATGCAGATTTAATAATGTATTTGTTTGGGTTTATCATCAGTTATATCACTCTTTACGTTCGGACACCGAATTTTCACGGACATACACGGACTACTTATGAGTTTATCTATACAATACCAAAACATTATTAAATCATTTCGCATTCATCAATAGCTTTTTCGGAGAAGGCGGTAAAACTCCCGAACTTAATGACGCAGATTGATGAATGCTAGGTAAAATCTTATACACATCAGCTTCATTTAACCGCGGATTGATGTAATTAGCAATTTTCAATGTTTTTCTTGTTTGAATATCGACGTATCTCGAAGTGAAGAATTTGAAAAAATGTATGTCACGCGGCCAATAGTGCACGTGCACTCAATGAATGCAGTTGGTTTGCCTGTGCGTACCGTTTCACATGATTGACTTCGACGACCTGATAAGTCGCATTGGCAATGCTGACGTACCCATTCAATACTAAACAAAGAATGTTTAACAAAGTCTTAATGAGGTTAAGGCATTTACTTGCGGAAGGACGATGGTTCTTCTCAGATAAAATGCATATAACATTTCATTTGTTGCAAATACTAATGTACTAAGATTGTTGTACACTCGATATAGGTTCATTACCTGAACTGCAATATCTGCAATTATGTATTTACATGTAACAGTATTTATAGAATATCAGATATTTATCTTAACATTACATGTAAGTGCAAATAATTAACAATCATTGTATACATTTGTATAAATGTGTGTACATGGAACAACGAAAATTACATTTTGCGCCTTAGAACTGATAAAGACTCTTTAAAAACATCAGCACGTTTATAGATTACGGCAAAAATTTTGTGATTTCCATAAATAATAACTCCCGTTGGAAATTTATCCTTTTTTCAATGGCCAATGCGTTTGATTTTGTCTACAGAAACGGCATTTGATACAAACTTACGCAAAGCGCTGGTATATGGAAGGGTACTGTCTCTAATACGACCCATAAACATTTAATCTGACAATTTTACAACATTTTAGAGGTTTTCGACTGCAATATATGTTTATTACATTCGTCAAGGAGATATCGCTTCGGTTTTAATGTTTTCTTTATACTTAATGGGCGACATTTCTACAAGAAAGTATAACTTGCGGTATAAAGAACGATCAGTAGACACTGTTCCTGATATTATTTGCAGAGATGACGTTAATGTCAATATTCTACGCAGCGCCGGAAGAACTGTGAACATTGTAACACACCTTTATAAACAACTTAAATAAAACATAGAAATCAATGTTGACACCCCGAAATTCAGACAGAAAGACATTAGCACATGACAGACTCTGGAAGTACTCTAGGGAACATGTTGAAGTGGTTACACTATACTGAAAATGAATATCATTTTATACACACACTTTAAGCAAGTCAATAACAACTCGTACTTAAAGTTGGTAAACTGTTTACACCAATCATGCCCACACTGTGGAGGAGACATTAGCACATAACACAAACTGGAAGTACTCAGGGGAGCATATTAAAGTTGTTACCACTTATTGAAGGTGAAGACCATTTTGTATTAATTTGAAACATAGTTATACACTCTTAAGATAAGTCATTAAAAATTAAAAATGTTACAGTTAATTTACAACTATTAAATAAACTTGCTAGTTGTATTATAAAAGCTTTTAAGGAAAGAACTGGTTGAAGTGTAATTGTATTTAAGTGCATACAAAATATTACGGACGTTTATAATATATTCCAGTAAACGTAACCAATAAAGACAAAGAACATCATTACTCTTAGTGTACTAAATATATGTAGCTATAATTGTGTTTAATATATGTAAATTATACTTTGTCATTTGGTTATTAGCTGTTAAACATGCATGTTCCATGTCCAATAAACAAGTCTGTATTTACTATTATGTATATATTTCAAAGTGTTACTATCTGAAAATTTAGATTTAATAACATGACATCTTTAATTAAACAAAGTATTTTGTTCTTGGATTTTTTATTCGCCGTACCGTTAGAGTTTACAATTCATACAGAAAAATGCATACACTATTACACAAATTAATAGTACATATATAAATGGCAGACATTTTATATAAGCAACAACGAAACTTATGTATTTGTTCTTTTATAAATGTTTATAACCATAGAGACTTATGTGTTCAATTTTAAGGTGTTTGTTGTTATGCTATTATAAAACGTTACGAATATAAGCATTAATCAGGAGAGATACATATCAATTCAGTTTCTGGCATACATACTTTTAATACATTTGTTTAATAAAATTACGTGTCAATGCATGTTTCAAGAAATACTTTCTTAATTTTCATTATGTTGGTAATACTCATTCTAATGATAAGAATTGATGATTTTTCTCAATTCGAATGATTTATATAAAAGTCACTAACCGTTTTACAACTGATTTTCTTATACATCTTATTAGTTCCTCAAACATCATAAAATCCGAGTGTAGAAATTAACCGTTTGACCTTTTTATTACATGCATTTCAGATTCCAATGTAAGTATTTCATATACAGCTTTTATATATTTTTTTACTATTGTTCGAAGCGCATATTTTAAACATTTTTTTATTATATTGTGATATCGTCTGCTTGAATAATCAATTCTATCAGTTTTCCCATATATAAATCTATTTTGAGTACTATTCTTTACCACTAATAACATTTTGCAAAAGTTACGATGTGATCTTCAAAGTTAAGTGACTTTAGAAAAAACAATCTCGCTAGAATAATTTGATATTGACCTTATAAGTGTATCATAAAATTCTAATGTATACTTTGGAGAAAGATCGACACAATTATGTATATACAAATAAATCAGACCGAAATATGTTATGTAACAAAGTTAAGCCCTTCTGTTGATTAATGAACTAAATAGATGTGCTCCTTTCCAAAACTGAAACAAATTGTAGCTTTTCACACAATACTGAAGTATCCTTTTTTTCATATTTATTTGAGCAAAGATATAACGTTCGGTCTTCTAATGACAACTTACCTCTCAACACTTAAGTTATTGGTTCAAGCCCAGCTTGGTCTAAAACTGTATGTCAAAAAGTCGTCAATATATGATAATATTCATATGTATTCTTCCTTCACTTAATAAAACTGCACATATCATATGAAACATTTGTGTCAAGTAAATTGTGTTTAAATACATACACATTTTTTCTTATTCTTAATAAAGTCTCATGTAGGGATTTGTGATTACTTTTAAAAATAGGTGCAAGTGAAAATGAATCAAAATAACCCATAAGTCCTTCAAATGAACAAACTTCTATAAGTCATGTAAAACAGCATGCGAGAACTTGATTGAACCTTTGTGTATAATTTGTTTTCTTTCATTAATAATTAAGCCTGATGTACAGAAGGGTTTTCAAATAAAGACTAACTGACCTTCGGCGGATATTACTACCTATTATGTACGTTATCACATATTGAAATCGTAATTTAACCACTGTTGTGTCTCAGATGTACCTTATCGGTTTCAAATAAACGGCAGTATGGAAATTACTACATGATTGCACTTTAACACTAAAACATCTGATAATTGTCAATCATCGGGGAAAATGCTGACGTGATATAAAGTGTATAAATAAAAACGTTATGTGAACTTTATAATTATAACGCTATTTCGTATTTGTCGGGCCCTATTAGCTCAGTCGGTTACGCGTCTGACTATCAATCCAGGGGTCGTGAGTTCGAATCCCCCGCCCGGCAACAGTCTCCGTGATGATTGATATACGACATTGCGTCTCATTATCATTCGTCTCTCACCACTGATTCAAGTGGGAAAGTTATCAGTTACTTGCGGAGACGGGGTGTGCTCGAGTACTGGTTAATCCCAGGAAACAGTGGTTAGGTTAACTGATCGTCTGTTAGCCCTCGATGGCATAAAAATGACGCTAAATATTCAATCAATCAATCAATCGTATTTGTTGTGTTTCTTTTTCTCTTTTTCCTGTCTTGAAAAAATATGTCAGTAATGACTAGCATAAAATGTATAAAACAATATTTTGAAACAAAACCATGTAAGTGCACATAATTAAGATAATCAAAAGTAGCAATATACATGTACACGTATATATTGAAATTAGTCATCAATACAACTGGTGTCAAAATCATGAAAGGTACACTTGATATATATTTATTTATAGAACAAAGCATCAAAGCCGACCGGACAATATTGCAAACCTTACTCATATGGTTGAAAATGTATACAACCTTGATACAAACTGTTCAGACTGTAAAATCATCGTCACAAAAGCAGCAGGTGCCACATAAATCATGCAATTACTTGTACTCGAGTAATTTTCAGATGCCACTTTACTTGTTCCAGCTTTATTCGAGTAAATATTCTTCCAATAATCGATAACGAAACAGACTAGGGTCTGTCTATATTTCTTTGAAACAATAAGCAAAATACAATAACAAACCATATGTTTTGGTAGATATTTTAAAATCAACAATACATTATCAGCTTATACAAAAACGTACGTTAATCATACTGACAATATCATCCTTTATTCATTCCAAACAAACGACGGCTCCCTACATGTACACCACTCCAATGACTACCTCCGTAATCCATAGCAAATAGAGTCAATCGGGCTTAAGCTTAAGATGTTCACAGTTCTCATGTGGTGAATACCGTTGTCAATGCTTGTGTATGTACGTATTGCGATCATTCTATGAGTGGTTCGTGATATTGCTGCTGTTATTGGTGTGTCTACTCTCAATCTTCCCGTAGGACTTGTAATATCATACTTTTTAAAGCAGAGCCTTATAAAATACTGTGCCATTTGGAGCATATAGAACCATGTCGCTCACTTTGTAAATATATGTTGATATTAACAAATACAGAACAAGAGTATGTTGTAAACAAGGTTTAGATGGTACATTGTACTTTTATACTAATGACAGTCCTAATTCACGACGTATTTGTTATTGTTTTGACGGATGTACTTTATACCAGATGTTTAATAAATAATGAAAGCAATGCAATCATGGTTGCACCCCAAACGTTTATGTTTAAACATAAAACACACTTCTAACCATGGAATAACCTACATGGGGACACATATATAAGAAATATATGTTGTGAAATATACTTGAAATACATGTAGTAACTGTACGTGTGTACGTGGATGCGAACAGTATGTACATATTACAATTCACCTTACTTATGTATAAGATAGACTATTGCGTCGTGTTAATTCTCTTTAATTATACATGGCTGTGTACATTATGCATGCATTATTTATGCATATTACTTATTCTTTACTTAACAAATATAATGAAATAATTAATAAAATGTAAAGTTATACAATATAAGCATAAACAATATTCACCAAATATTAAACATAGGCAATGCACTTATTCAAGGTTCTACTGTATAGTATATAATTATTATTATATGCATTTTAATGCGTAACAGACATTCCTTCGGGAATTATCTTTGATTATATTACTGTTTAAACTACTGAGCTTATAAATGGTAATTACAATATTTGAAATCATAAAGTAAAAGTAAAGATTGATGAGTCAGTGAAATGCCAGAAATATTTCCCTCGTGAGGTCTTAAATTGACAGACAATATCACACCATTGTTAACTGGATGAGATATTAATAAAAATGTAACAAACACTTATATTATTCTGAGACTCTTTCTCTGCATGCCGTGGAGCATAGATCGCATAACGCTGTTTTATAATCTCTTTAGCATAGCATTTGATGTAATTCATGTATAAACTGGTTATACAGGAGTATCTGTATCATTGATAATATTTTATAAAATTATATATTACTACGACATTAATTTTTGATAATGATTTAAATTATATGGCAGATACCGAATATCAATCGATAACTGGGATAAAATTAAAACTCTATATTTTTAATGTTCAGCCAACCTGTCTTAAGCAGCCTGTCATGGAAATTAGCAAAAGCTTATAGCTTAATACAGGTAAATTTACTCTGGAAACATGGCAATTGAAAATATCGAATATGGCTGATTACGACAAGTGGCAGCTCAGTAGAGCTTACACAGGTTTGGGTTTGTGTTTTTTCAAAGTTCCATACTAAACATTAATTTTAAACTTACATTAAGAATACAGTTTATGAATCAATGAATCTCCCAACAAAGCGTAGTAAGTCAGTTGGTCAAACAGTAAATTAGATATAAAGTTGTTCTGCTTCAAACTGGTAAAATCATTAAAAGCTTAACGGTAGTGTAGCGGATAGAGCGTTGACTGGCCCTCCCCTCGCGCCAGAGGTGGCAGATTCGATCCCGTACTAGATCCGACGTCTCTAAATATACTCAGTATTTGTCCTAACCAGGAAGCAGACTTAAAAGTTGTAATCTTTGTTCACGATCGATCGAACAAAGCAGTTCCTAGTATTGACTTTATACACCATTTTCCAGCAGTTTAAGAAAAGTTCTTGTCCTCTTACATTGTTGTACCAACTACTTCTTACAACTATTTGACCTTTGCCCGTCGGTGCAAGCAAGAAATCATACATTTTTGAGAATTTCGTTTGTTTTCATAATTATATGCAATGACACTTAAGTGATCACACTGCACCGATCTTTTTTTTTTTCAGATTTCTTTTTCTTAGTTTATATTTCGACAATGTTGTGATACTTGACTTAACAGAGGCTAAACGTTTGTTATAATATTATAGTACATAAAACATGTGCTATTTGAATACATAGAACAGCTTGACAGTTGACTGCGAAATGTAGATGAATCATTCCAGATACTCATTATTGTCCTGGGTTACGGCTTCCCTAGCCAAGGAAAAGCGGTGTTGTTTTTTATTGCAAAGCACTAATTGTCTTAGCACACATGTCATGGGAAATGACGTGATTGTGATCTCTAGTCTTTTTCTGCCCATGAATGTTGTCAAGTAAGTTCAACTAATATATATATATCGGAAATGGAAATGTCAGGCAGAATCAACGGCATTTGTGTTAGTCCAGGAATGTCATTTCATATAATGGTTAATGAACATGACTGGATACATGACTATTCAGTTATGTTCTTATTAACACTCACCGAAATATTAAAAAATATAATCATTATCGAATAGTTAAACTATTATGTTATCTTTTTAAGAACCTATCATAGAAGTATTCATGCCACAATATCCATGCATGTACCTTTCTCTATGACCGTTGACGTAGGTAGAATAAAAATAACTTTCTATAACACCTCAAACATGATTGTTATTAAAACGTATTACATAAATGTAACGCATTGACGCAATATGCAGACGTTTGAAGATTTTAAGTTCTAGGAAGTTGCCATCTTTGTATCTTTTTTGCATTAAGCTTTTAAATATTTTAAACTCAAATTGTTATTGTATGGTAATGTTTTTTTTTAGAACTGACTAGTCTTTAGACAGATTCTATTTCAAACACATAAATACATAGTTACAAACAATCCGCAACGTTAAGACACATTCATGTTCGATGTCAAAATAATATAATATTATACATAATTTGTATATTACCTTAGAAACATTTTAAATAAAGAATAACTGTAAAACTGAATATAGATATATACGTATATAAGCACTAAATAGCTTGCTCTGTTCATTAATGATTTGTCGTTGAATAAAAGGAAAATATATATGCAAATGGAGATGTAGTAGTCGAGGAATACAGCCGTTACAATAACAAAAGCAATTAATGCACGAAATAATCAAAACACATGTATACAGCATTCAGCAATTAATACACGAAATAATCATGTAATACAGCATACAGCAATTTAGAAAAATGAACATTTAGTCGCAAAACTACCGTTGGGGAGGTCAGATCTGGTTTGTGGATAAAGTCGACTTCGCTCTCTCTCCGTCGTCATATTATAAATGAGGAAAATGAGCCTAAAATGTAGCTCCGTAAATCTATCCTCTTACAAATACGGCAGTTTGCACATGTGTATGGCGCAAAATACAAATATACGCACACAAATATAAATATACGCACATAAGCGTAAATAAGGTTACGTAGAAATAGTACATGCCCTATGCAGATGTTTTCAAAGCCTTTGCAGAAGCCGGAACAGCAAAAAAATCAATTAAATGTTCGAGAAAAAGGATATAAGGGCACATTTGCAGCTTCTCCATCTTTTCTTAACTTAAGGTGCAGTTCTTCGTCATCAATATCGAGTCCTGGTAGTTTAGCTACTACATATTAGTTTATCTTTGATTGAATAACAGAGACATCGGACTGGTAAATTACATTTACATAAAGTAAAGAATATCACAAATTTGATTAAGCATCTTCGTCTATAATACACATCACCCAGCTAGATTAGTTGCAGACGAGAATATCGTCTTACCAATGAGACCAACTTGTGGATACGGTTTTCCAAATTATCGTAGTGTTCAGTTTGCCTCTTTAAAGTCTTGTCGCTTCATGAAGAAAGTCAGTCCAGTATTTAGATTATACTAGACCATAAAATTTCCTGCCTTTTCGTTGGTGCTAAATAGACCAGGGTTGGTATTTACCAACCATTCTCAAGAATATGTACAAGACTTGTACTCAAGAATCAATTTTGGAAAACACACTTAGAGACAATTATTCGAGGTAAAAAGTTGCAAGCCCCTAGGGACATTTGATATAAAGTCAAATAAACTCTAACAATTATTCTATCTGGGTTGAAATTTGAATTTTCAAGCTCAAGTCTAAGAATATTCACAAGAATGGTTGGTGAATACGGTCCCTTATTGGGGAAATGTCAGGTTCTGGCATAGTTTACAAAAGCCTTATACAATAGCAACACTGAATCAAAATTCTTGTTCAATAGTTTTCAATCGCTACATAATATGTATGATCGCTGTATATAAACAAAATAAGGTGTATCATCTGCGGTATTTAAAAATGACAATAACTGAAAAAAGGTTCAGTAATATACTTATTTTGCTCTATAATTACGATATTTAAATATCTGTAAGTCATTTTTCTTAACAATTTCACTTTCTGGTGGATATTCTTCTTTAAAAACTATAATTATAAAAAATAATATACTAGATTGCATCTAGATCAACTACACAATTGCTACCAGTTATTAAGTATATTAAGTAAACTGATAATTGAAAATGTCAATATAGATGATCAAACTGCATACTGTATTCCTATATATGATAGACAATCTGACATAACGTTAATCATTGTGAATCATACAATCAAGCTATCAATTTGATTGCTTGTCAAGTCTTAGATTGCAATTCCCCATATGTTCGCCAATTTCACTAAACAATTGACATTTGATGGTGTTTTTTGACATATCTTCAGCATGATCACGTAATATCATTTTGACATGTTGTTGGCTGATATATATTATTATATTATATTTATGATTTCATCTTCTAATATCCACATAAACATTGCCAACGGAAATTAAATATCAAAATGCCATCAAACAAAATTGGTATAATATCTACTTTAACTGTTATGACAAAACTTAGTTACTTGAATGTCTACCGGTAAAACCGTATCCATTTGTACAATTTAACATTATTTAAAGATGTAAACACGATTTCATTTTCAGTTTTTTAATTTCATTAATGTGTCTTGCAATTTGTCATGCCTATATAAACACTGGAAATAGTTTAACATATCGAAGAAACCAGTCAGCGTTAGATATAGTAATGCCATGTGTGTTTTAAAAGATGTATAACATTAATTATTAATTACTGTCTTCTTTGTTCCTTGTTTGTCACTTTTTGTATTTTTATTTATTGGAACAGCGAGTAACAAATCAATACTAATCAATACTGTAGCCGCTGTAATTAATACCGCAATCGTAGACAACATTATTGAACCGAAGCCAGCGTATATTTACATATATGCATCGTTTCGCCTTTGATATTGAATACTTTGATTCTATTTTGGATAAGATGCGCAAAACATAAACGAGATAAGAGACGACATAAGAATAAATAGACTACGAGTATATTTTAATCAGGAATTATATATTCATGAACTGTTTTACCCTACACTTTTTTTGTTCTCGGCGTGGATGTCATCAAGTTAATTTGTGTTGATGTGAAACAAATATAAAAAGTTCCCTGAGACGCACAGTATATATTCAAGAAAAGAAACTAATAGGCTTGACATCATTGATTTTAGCATTAATTAAGATTCATTATTCTACACTGTTTCGCATTACATACATTCAAATGTTCACTAACGCTATTAACCCACGACACATCGTGATATCTATTTTTTTCATGTAAAGACGTGTTAATTTGCGTCATCGACAATAAATCGCATACTCGGTAACTTAATGTGTCAGTTATTGTTGGTCATTATGTTTTATTCTTTGAATGTAGGGCAAGCGGAAGGACTGGTGACTCGATGATGTCATTTTCCTCCTATGGTCTTAGACGGCCGGAAGTGTCACGTGATACCAGTCTCTATTTCCGTATTGTTATACTCATACTTCGATTGTGAAAGTACACATATTACAACTTACTTAGACAAATCATGCTCACCGTCGTTTAACTTCAGCAGAAAACTCTGTGAGTTCACTGTACATATTTACACTGTAAGAGTAAACTTAGTACTAATAATCTTAAGATTGTTGCACATTTATTCGTTTCAATGGGCTGCTATTATAGGTGTAGATATAGTTTATTAATATCCTTCTGCTATATCCAAGGAGCAAATCAATCAAAAATTAAAACAAACAAAATGTGCAACAACCAAAGGTTCGCAGAGAAAAATCAACGAAATCTCAATGGTACTTAATCATGTCAATTAGGAACTAAAACATTTTTATAACACTGATGTTACTAAGCATTTAAACTGAGCGGCACAGCTAACCCGCCACTTTTGTATTTCCAATTTTTTCGTCAAAATAAGCAGTAGCGTTATAAAGATTACGACATAAACAGGCAATTATTATTGATTTTACAATTGTTCTTTCTTATCCAAGTAAAAAAAAATAAAGAAATTGATTGAATACTTTTTGAGTAAATAAATAAAGTGTTATTTCCATAAAATGTCAGGTGATGAGTTAACTGTTCCGTTCAGTATATTTGTTTAACCTCGGATACATGTACACTAGTCACAATAACTTATGTTCCTGACAGTATGTGATTATTCTGATTAGTATCTTCTATATTTACGTCAACCCGAAAGTGGGCGTGGCTTGCATAATCTATAATTCGCGATTACTACAAAAAATACATTTGATAAATATTAAGCATTTGAATATTCTGTCAAAGAGTTAATATCGATATATTTTGTTTCCAAAACTGTTACACATAAGTGTGGTGTTTGATACATTTCTAAATCTTAATATGTCAACTTTTAAAGTTCACTAATTATTTGTTCTCTAAATAACAAGCAAGCATTTGTTATGTAGATGTAACGAATTGATAGTTAGATAGTAAAGTGTTCAATGTACAACTAAAGTCTTTTATAAAATGTATGACTCCATTTTTTTCGATAATTTGCTATGTTATATGCTGTATTAGACGAAATTTGATATACTAATCCGATCACCAAAGGTCGTCATTTTTTTAAACTCACAACTTATCTTTGACCAACGGGTCCTCCGTTACTTTCCTCTCATAACTAAGGTCGTAGGTTCGAGTCTCGCTTGCTGTAAAATAACTTAATGCGAGAAAGTTTGCCATTTACTTGCGGCGGGACGGCGGTTCAACTCAGATCCATTCTGATGTTTTCTTCCACCAATAACATTGCATATACCATATATTATACCTGAAATGTAATGAAACCCCATTTAAAAATCTTTGTAAAAAAACAACAACAGAAAAACGCATTTATTTGTACATTTTATCTTAAAAATCAATATTTGTACATTGTATTTCTACTGACTGTTCCATTGATATAATTCATGATCCTTGCTTGTATGTTTACATATGTTTTTAGAATAAATGCATTATAGTCGTTTATATTTATGCTGTGCAGTAGTTATGACACTCTGATGCTAGTGTTCTTGCAGGACATAACTATATAATTTTTATTCGAATGTGTTCTGTCAATGTGCAGAAAAAAAATGTTGAGAATTTTAAAAAATAAGAAAGCATTATTAACCTTGATGGTCAATCAATGGTTGTTTGGTTATGTTTGAAAAACGACACTATTATAAGGACCACCGCAGAAACTTTTCTGCAAAGCAAAAATGAAGGATTTTTAAAATTCCATTTAATAGGGGATTCATGCCAAGTTTTGACCGATTTGAATGTTCATGCAATCAAACATTGTTTTTAATTCAATTACAGGAACATCTTGCCAAGTAACATTCCATTTTAAGTTGTTTCAAGAGAAAGAAAAAGGTTTTGAAATTTTAATCTATGAAAAAAACATGATTTATACGGATATTCATCTTGAATTCTTGAATAACACAGTCTATGATGTTGAGGCTAACCACAAAGCCTTCCAAATATATTTTTTTTATTTTGTTTCCAGTACCATTAGAAAGTAGTATTAACCCTGAATAGATAACGCATACAATTTATTAAAGACAGCACAACGAATTTTTAGTCACTTTAATCAGCGGTGATAACTTCTTATTTTGTTGAATGAATTCAAATGCGACGATCTTAGAAATTCAGACCAATGAGAAAGAATTTTTTCTCCTGACCACTATGTTGATTTTCTGTATGGAACGAAAATTGCCTGAACGGGCTTGATTGATCGTAGCCAGTGCAATGGGATATAAGGTATGTGGCATATTAAGTTACCATTCATGAACAGTATAAATAAAACAATGTTTGTTATTTTCTTGTTTTGTTGCGTTCTGCCCTTCTTGTGATTTTTTTAACAGACATTAGTGAGTAAGAAAAAATGAACGAAATGTAAAGAAAAATGTTTTTAATACCACAAGTTTTAATACGTTTATAGTTATGATAAATAAAATACGTATAAAGCATCTGTCTCACCTTATGATGATGAACAAAGATTTAAGTATTTTCGGTTAGAAGCGTCAGCTAGCTGACATGGTACAATTGCTACCTTTAAAATTGACTGCGTGCGCAGCCGTATTGAAACGTCACAATCACGTGACAAAACATATCACCTATTGTTAAGAAATCATCATGCTATTTTCAAAAACAGTGCTTTATATTCTTAAAGAAACATCAAATTTGACAATTCAATATATTAAGTGTTTTTAAATAAGTTTTTTTACTAACTGAATCAAATTTACCTGTTAAGGATAGAACTGCGAACTGCCGTAATATTTTGATGCACAATTAACTTTTTTTTCGGTACCCTGCTACCCTGCGTGCATTTGTTTTCGTCATTCCTTCATTCAATGTGCTCTTTCACTAAAATGTTGCATATTGACGCCTTTAAACAAGCGTACTTCGTACTAACACAATTTAACACCTTCATTTCCTCTCATTTAAAAGACATATTATCTTTAAAGCAACCAAATTGTTTAATTTACTTCAAAGACTGAGTCACAAACTACATAGTATATTCCTATAAACACATTGATAACAATGAAATGTAAACGGAACGCACAAAATGTGAACACTCTTTGATCTTCCCGGATATCATTTTGACTTTAACCAAATACATTTCCTGCTGTATAATTATCATTTCTTGGAACAATGATTGGTGTTTGTGTTTTATAGCCCTTTATATATTGTATGCACGCAATGTTGTTTGTATGTATTACTCAATCCTGCAATTAAACGTCTGTGTTTACTATGTCATATTTATTTTAACAAAAACTAGCGCATTGTAAATCAATTAAACATTTTTTATGCTACATTCATCTTGATACAAGCACTACTCTCTCATGTAAGCAGACGATTTCTTCTACGCTTCAATCTAAATATTAGATTGTTGTTAATGTTATGATTCATTTTACCAAACAACGTAGACAAATCATGCACGAGGTGTTCCTGGGTAGAATCAGTACTAAGCACATTTGGATAAAGTGCCTTGCTCAAGGACACAACATAAGCCGTGGTGGTGGATCGAACACACGACCCTCTAGCTCGTGAACTATTCAAAGGAGTGTGAGGTTACACAAATAATATATTAAGTCAATAGTGCCATCTTAAGATCACTAACCGCCCAGCGTAGTGTTGGATTCAGATCAAGTTTGCGTGTTGACCTGACGCGAGAATGACTCTCGCTCTGTCCACTAACCACGTCCTGTTTACTAAAACATCGTCAGCTTGTCTAAGGAAAATGCGGAATCAATATCTGTTTACTTGTCTTATGAAAATGCGGCGCTGGAACAAATATCGATCTCTGATTGGATAATTAATCTGTTTGATTGACAGTTCGCGTCAGATCAATTGGGAAAGGGTGTGGTTTTACTCAAATTTATTCCATAAGTAATATCTTTCTATAGTAACTGTAATACAATATTGAACTGTGTTGAAAATGGAATAAATTTTAAATATCTAAATATAAGCAAATATATGATAAAAAAATATCTTTTAGAATGCATTTGACATTAATCTACATGTTTAACGTAATCAACCGGTAAACACAATTATGAAATATATAACTCGGTTTTAATGCTCAATGATTGAAATATAAGTGATGTGCGACCTACGTTAAAACGAAAAAGCAATTGACCCATACACTTGGAGTGTATATTTTAAAACGAACTGGTATGCAGTTGATTAAAATCCCTTTAATTTTCCACAATAACTTTTTATTTATTCCCTAAAGATACCAAAAATGTTATTTTACATATAATATCATTTAAATAAAATTCATAACGCACCTGCATATGTATGTCATAAAGTTTCTGTTAATTTATAACCATACCAGAATCATAATTATGATATGCATTATGTGTACCGTTTATTATGTTAATCGTGTTTCAACTCTTATTTGAAACGCCACGATCTTAAATCCATGAAGATTTATATTGCATTCATGAATGTTGTACCAATTGCGCAATTATCATGAATACATATGAAAATATTACGATGAAATTCGGACTACAAGCGTCATGTTGTTTCTTGTTCTGGTAATTAAATGACGTTCTTTCTTTACACTTCCCATATTGAATGTTATTTATATATAATAAAGTTTAATATTAGTAACAGCATTACGCTGGGAAATGTTTAAAAAGGTCAAAACGCAAGTTTCATTAGCTGAAATATAGAAATAAATTCACTGTACGGTAGTGCATATATCTGTTAGTAAGTAAACCTGAAATGCACTGAGTGACAAGGCAAAACAGATCAACAATCAATATTCACAAAATGGGTCGATGATATTCATCTTAACGAAGTCCTCTATCATCGTTAGTCTAGGTCTTCAAACCCATGACAAAACTGATTAAAGATCTACAGTTGATGAAATGAGATTGCCAGTCTGGTAATTAGAGATAAGTGATCCAATACAACGGTCATTCACACCTGCACTCATCCAAAATTAATTATAAAGTTCCAAATATTTATATATTGAAGATTGGTTAACAACAAAATCATCACGTCTGTGCAAAAGGTACCAGTTGTGTATGTGTGTAATATTCACCTTAAAGAAGTTCGTTCGTCAATATGAAACAAAACTAATGAGATTTTTAAATTCGTTAAAAAACATATTAAGTATATCTAAGATGAAATTGATAATGTAAAAAACTATAAGTTATGTTTTCGTGCTCGTTGTTTGGGCTATTTCATTTTAAGATGCTATTTTGTTTTTTAAATGATTTACTTCTAATTATTTTACATGAAAATAGAAACATGTTGTTCATAACACAATAATAAGTATCATTAGCATGTTGAGATGTACATTTTTATATTAACAAGTGCCTTCAGACTATGTTTATATATACTAACACTATACCAAAACCTTTCACAATATAATGACATTATTTTCATAACTAAATGTTGTCACAATGTGTGATATAAATATGAAACGTATGTTTGTTTATCAAAATATCAAAAGAAATAAGTAAAAAGTAGAGAAGGGATATTATAAAGAAAGATATTATAGTGGTAAACAGAAATACTTGACACTCTAAATCTACAATCAGCATGATGCTGTTTATATTTAAATTACTTGTAATTTGTCCAATGTTTCATTATGTTGTCCAATTTCAGTTTTTGCCATTGCTATGGTTCTTTTATCTTTTCAATATTTTTCAATATTTTACAGAATTTACAAACAATGGAATAGTTTTTGTGAACTTGTTTTTGTTAATGAAATATTTAATAAAATCAATGTTTAACAAATCTGAATAACTGCTTTATTCAGTATATCAAAAGATAGTATCACATAATTTAACTTTATCGTTAACTGATATCTTCAATATTTGTCAAAAATGTTCTAGAATATTGACATTTCCAAAGTAGATGTCTGTTAGTTTCAACATTCATGACAATAAAGTAATGGACTGAATAGTACCTATATGTTTCATACGTGATAAGGAGCGACAATGCATGGACTTTGCTGAAATTCTACAGTTTTATAGGTATCATTGTTTTCTAATAAGTTTGCATATTTATACCTAAATGAAATTTTTTTTGAAGGGCGGGGGGGGGGGGGGGGGATCATTTTTATTATGTTTTTTTGTGTTTAGACATAAATAGTGAACTTGAAATCATCTTTTATGTTAGCGTCATTTAACCTACAAAGTGTTGGTATACCGAAACTTCCTTTGTTAGGTTTGCCAAGTTATTTGTAGTTGATGTATTCCAACACATATCACGGACATACGAAGGTAACAGTTGTTCATATCACACCTACACGTGTAATTCGGTATGTCATTTATAAACATAACTATCATATTAATATAAACTCTTCTATCTGGAGGTAGCAACGGTGTTAATTGAACGTCTCACACACCAATTAATTTTGTACTGTTCTACATATAGAGACATGCACTTCTGGAACACTGGATACATTACCAATGGTTCTAAAAGTGCCTTATTCCCATAGATAGTCCTCTGTTGGTCCAAATATGCAGAAAAAAACATGGGGTTGACCAGGTTGCTTTTTCACAATTTCGATGGTTTGATGGCACCCCTTCATTTTTGACAATTCTGCCCATTTGTTGCAGTGTATCACTACGCATCTTTAAACTGTTATAGCATCATCAAACAGTTCCCAGGGTCACCCAAACTTTGCAGAAATCATGAAAATGTTCCAATGTTCCCATATGCATAAAGAAATATGACATTTTATGCATTTTTTTAAAAAAAATTACCCAACCGCTTTACACAGCTCTAATTTCTTGGGCGTAATAATCTTGCTACCGTCATGTAAGGGAGGTAATTGTTCAGTGAGACCTTGAAGAGTAGAAATTGTCATGACATGTAACTGAAATTTTTGTCGAACAAACCTTTACCATTTCTAAATATAAAAATATGCCTTTTGAATTCATCGCGCAACTGTTTTCGAATCCATGCACCAAAATAAGATGGCGGTCACACATGCATAAATCAGTTTCGGACAACTCGAAAACAGGAAAAACTGCCAAAATTTTTTAGCCATTGTACCTTAATAAAAATAATTCTAGAAAAAGAAATACTTTGAAAATGTCCTTGTATTGCCACCTATAGTGTATCTATCTGACTGCATATTCATTTTATTGTATATGCAACATTACATAACTTTAATGTCAAAATACGTGACCATATATGGATAAATAGTTGTTTTTGCTTCAAATAATGCTCTGTTTTGTTGCAAAACTACATTTGTATATATTTGACATTTTTTATATCTATAACAAACACATATTAATGTTTGAAGGTGCCCAGCAATAATTTGCATGTCACTGACACTAACCATGCCCCCTTTTTCAATACATGAAAGAATAACATACTTTTGTACATGCATTAGATTCATTATCAACTATGAATGTATCCCTTACCAATTGAGGTATCTATTAGGCATATATTAAATTCCAGTACTATTTTGTTTATTTTATCAATAAAAATAGCAAATGAAAGTAAAGTGTGCATGAAAGTCACTTTAAAGCAAGAAAATGAAACGATGAATGAAAATGAGACAAAATATGTACACAGCATATTTGGCTGGACCGATAAGATCATTGCCAAAAGACGATTTGCTAAAGCGCATCTCTTTACGACAAATTAGTTTGAAATAAATATATTAAAGAATATCGCGATAATGAACAGTGAGACCTAAGCATTGGAATCAACACAGTGTGTGTTTTTGCAGTTTGATGTACTTTTTTTGTTAATCTTGTTTTCAATTATATTCAAACGCTATAATCTTACAACCATCAATGTATGTGCAACATGTGTACAAATAGCCAAGATGTCATGAATATACATGAAATTAACAGGAAAATTGAAAAAAAATCATGATTTATTATTCAGTTGATAGTTTAAGAACTTTGGAATCAATGATTTATTTACTGGGGGAAAGGTGCTACATAGTTTATACACGGGTCGTGTTTTATAACCTGAAATTGTTTACTGATAATATTATAATAAAAACTGAATTTAACTGTTGGGTGTACCTGATATATCAAATGACAAGTAAAGTACAATGTTTATGTAAGTAACTTTGCGTTTCACTTACTTTGAAACAAAAACGTTATTGTACCAGGTTGAATGTTTTCCAAATTAAATCCATAGCTTTTAACTTTATAATGCACATATATATCGTATAAGATAATAAATTTTACGAGAAAAAATAGAAAATTTTGCTATTGAAATAACACAAAAAATGTTTATAAATGTTCATACCTATGTTTCGCTAGATGTGCAGTGAAAACCTTTAACTGTTCTGTAAAATATTTTGCTCTATGCTGAAACGAACTGAGTGGCACGGAATAACAGAACATTAATTAGGGCTTCACGAAGTTAATTGATAGAAGTCATCTAAACAAAATATTCTGTCACCATCTAGAACAACAAACACGTGTCCAAAGATCATTATAGCTTAAAACAGATGACGAAAAGAGACTGCCAGCGAGGTAATTAGAGCTAAGTGATTAGATATTATAATCATTGGATGCTCGTATACGTCTGAAGTCAATCCAGAAATGACCCAAATACACACGTATTAAAGATTAGACTTCTTTATAATTAATACTAACTCGCAATGATATTAAATCATGAATTTATGCAAACACCTTAGCTGAAATGTACTTGAAAATAGACTGGTGGGACTATTTTTATTCACAACAAAGAACATTGTGAAATTTTGGATTTTTTTTCCAAAATCTTTTTTTTTTCTTTATTTCTAAGTACTTTCATGTGTAAAATGTCTGAATCAGACAAGTACGATTATAAAATTACAAACACTTGTAGGTAACCAAACCAGTGCTGTCTTATTATTGTAGTATATGCTATGTTAGATGCAAAAAACAAGTCCGTTTCTCTTGCCGTTGGTGGATTATTGCCTACTTGAATCTAGAAAATTTCGCAATTTTCGTCTAGTAAAAGAACGGTTAGTTTAGAATTTACTTTAATATAAATGAACTGTATCATTCAGTATATAACCATAACACTCCAAATAACTTAAATACCACTTTTTTCATGGTTGGTCGAAAAGAGGAGCTATTTTATCTATGATTGGCAATATAATATATAAAAATATAAGACTCTTGATGATTTTGAAGTTGGTTTAGAATATAGAATATAGTGTCCTGTCGAATATGTAACTTTTCAACATGTACCTTTTGTATCATTCTTGTTAAAAATATATAAGAACTATGTTTAGTCTTTTTCTTTTTTTTTAAAAAAAAAGATACAGTTTTAGTAGAGCATCAAGTCCCTAATGAGCCTCTTGTCTTAACGCATATTTTACAGACACCTAAATCGTTCCACAAGATTTGTAGCTATTTTACATATCTGATGAATTGGCTTACGTATATCAAAGTCTGCGAAACAAAGTAGTTAACGACACAACCAATAGTCATCAATTTTGTTTTCCAATGCTTTAAGACAAGATATTTAGCCAGGCAAATAGCATTTGCATAAATAGAAGAGAATCACGTCAATTCAATTTGTCTTCAGTCATACTCAGTAAAAGCTAACTTAAAGACATTTATAGAAACCAGATCTGGCTTTTTCAATAAATGTGTTTCGTCTCTTTTTAAGAGAATGTACCAATTTAGTATTTGTTTTCAATGTAAAATGGTTTAAACATATTGTATTACTTATGTTACAGATTAATAACATCACATGATAATACATATTTATATAAAACATACGCAAATGGATTGAGCTACAAGTTATAGCAACATTAGTTACCGTTCTCTCCATATCA
The DNA here is from genome assembly GCA_029582155.1 of Panopea generosa. Lineage (NCBI taxonomy): Eukaryota > Metazoa > Mollusca > Bivalvia > Adapedonta > Hiatellidae > Panopea > Panopea generosa. The sequence continues at coordinate 10,473,783 of CM055901.1, read as the reverse complement.
TCAATATCAATTTAATGTGTATACCGGAATGAAATGTAATAACATTCAATGTAAATAGTTTCCGAATGACATTTAATTAAAGTTTCCGACCAAAGAAAGAATTACGATGATCAAATCTTGATTTCCCGATAAACTTACATAGTTCATACTAACGAAACGCGCAAAATATAGTCTAACTAAACAAATGATAAGACCATAGTCCAAAAGTAAAGCAATATATTGTTTTCTGGTCCATACATATCATGGAACTCATTCACCGTTGCTCCAAATAGAATATTGCTCAAATATATGTCCAGTGAATCATGGCATGAGCGGGGTTGCAAAATAAATCTAAGCCTCGTTTTGGCTGTGTTCTATGCTTCCGATGACCCTTTAACCATGTTGTATTAACTATCACACCAACAGTCTGTCTTAATTGGTCTTAATTGTTATCTGGCGGCTATAAAGTGTCGCTTTGTACTTTGACTCAAAGTTATTATATCTGACTCCTTGACTCTTTAAGTGTTGCTCGAAAAATAGTCTGTTGTATGGACTCAGCTCTCCCGAATGAGTCCGTAAAAAAAGCACGTTGATTGGGCAGTTGCTTTAACAATCTAAAGTTCGGATGACGTAACAGTTTAGTAAGTGTTCAATTGCTATGGATTGTGGGTCAAGCATAGAATTTCATACTTTTTGATTGGTGGTTTATATGCCGATTCAGGAGATACCAGGTTCTGATTGCGCCAGAGGACCTGAGTGTTGCTGCATATTTAGTAACCCCTCGTCACTTAATACAACTGAGTCGGCTATTTTATATTCTCTGTTACGTTTTATGCTTTTAAGACCGTTCCTAAACACTATGTTAGTTCTCCGGGTTCATACCTACTTAATTAAACTGCAGCTACCCAAAAGGTTTTGATTGACTTTTAAAGCATTGTTTTTTTTTCTTCTTACTTTATGTCCATTTTGTTCAAAACGACAAAAGAAAAAACGAATCTGGCAAAAATATTAGCTTCATAACTTTTCACATGTAAATACAGGATCCGATTACAAGATAACACACACTTTTTACGGATGACATCAGTCTTTTTCGAGACAATAATTCGGTATTTTCGGGTCTAAGCATGGTCACATTATATATTTCATCTGGAACGATTTGACTCTATATCTCAGACTTGAACTTGGATTGACTCTATTGCCTTTACTTGAACTTTTAGATTTCATCAATGTGAGAGCGAAACACTAACTCTGACTGACAGTTCTACGTATATTACACGTTATACTAAAATTACTCATACGTGATTCAGATAACAATACGGATGTATATTGAAGGTGACATATACCATTTCTGAACGGCATTAGATACAATTCGTATAAACGTATAGTCTATTTGGATGAATTATCGTGTCCATATTCTCTTTCCAAATGCCACAATAGCTTATCAATGCTTAAGAATTTAACCAGAAATATAAAATACTTAAATTTTATGTAAATACTATAAAGAGTATTCAGAGGAGAAAGACGGTAAAATTTCAAAACAAATGGAAAATGTTATCATTTATATATGTTCTATGTCTGTATTTCTTCGCAATAAACATATTGCATTTACTATTCTCAAATGTTCTGGGGCTGAATTCATCAATAAGTTGAGTCCAAGAAATTCGGATCTTACATTTTTGTAAAACCCTGTTAACATACAATTATAAAATACATGTGATCCTGTAACACTTTTTGTTAAATAATCATTTAAACTGATTCAAATACATATGATAATTTGCTTAAGTAATAGATATTTTTTTAATTTTATTTTTTTAGTCAAAATCGTTGACTAGGATATAGATATAGTATTGTTACGTTGGTTTTTGATATAAAGCGAATCTGCAACAACTTGTAGTAATTTCGCATGAGTTTGATGTTCGGATAGAAATTACGCCATGTTTTATCCACGATCATTTTAATAGGAGTTGTACAATTAACGTCCTATATTTCACATCGCGAGGTGGGGAGGAAAGGCACATGGCGGAATGCCTAAGGAAATGTCCGTACCTGGTAATCAATGTCTTTTGTGCGTGGAAATTCCATCCGCGGTTGAAGATACTACGTTGTAGTTATAAAAGTCAATTTAGATATATAAAATTGTTGCAGCTTGAATTTGTCTTTGATAATAAGAAAATATGCAACCAACAGGATAGGTAGCATTGACAGGACAAAACAATAAAAACAGCGTAAACATGATCAATATAATGAATATAATTAATATAACGAATATAATCAATAATCAATATAATCAATAATCGATTATAAAATAATTATAATTAGTACAATACATACAGAAGAAGTAACAGTCAGCATCCTAAAACGGGCAGTAACAAAATACCGGCCTATCTGACATGGTTAGAAATATATAACTTAATCATACTTATGTTGACGTCGTTATTCTGACGTAACTTCTACCTCAGTTTTATGGTTTTCTAAGACAGATTTAACTTGTGCTATATTGTCGAAGGTGAGAGCATATATATTTAAAACTTACTGGGTGGTGTATAAGAAAATCCAACTATTGGACAGAGTCACTTCGCTGATTCGCAGTGCAACATTGTTACACATTCTCTTTATTATTTTGAATTGCCACTACTAAGGGAAGAGAGAGGAAATATAGGCATAATAAGTTTATTGCAACAATAATAAGGTTTAATTTCAATAAATATTTCAGTTTTAGTTATGGTAGCGTAACGCCTTACATAACACGTTAGGGATGTCTACTTGACATTAGATCAACCGATGTCTGCAGCAAAGCGAACTGTGTACATAGCTGGTCTAAGTTTTCTTGTTATTTGATACGTTTCGCTTCATTTCAAACTACATGTACTTCCGTTGAGTGTTTGGCACCGCTAGGGCTTTCTGGGGACAGTTTTTCTTCTTTTACTGATTTTCATTGACTTCTCATTTCATGATGAGAGCCTTTTTCGAGCATTCTGTCTTTTGATGTTTGCATGTTTGTGAATAATAGAAAAACAAAAAAGCGACAACAGTACAAAGAAACCGGTTTCTTCTTTGAAGTTAATATCTTATTTGTCTCGCAAAAAATACATTAACGACTCTTCATTAAGGCTGACAGACATAAGGTAGGGTCCAATTTAAATAATGTTTATGTAATTGCTGAATGAATGAAAACACACCATTATCGTTTGTTTTGAAGTAACCGATTATAATATATTTGTCGATATACTAGCGGGAACTTGCAAAGATCAATTACATTTCTAATGTAATATTATAATACACATATAACAAAAATACCATTATAGACCAATGACGTCAATTGACGGTAATAATAGATCAAAGTAAGTTTCATGAATCCATTATCTTGAATATTATACCTTCCCTGTGGTAAAGTTTCATTTGATAGATATGACTGACAAACTTGTTGAAAATGTGTTCAATGAACTGTCATAAAATGTGATAATGCAATTCAAATATAAACAGGGAACTCCTGGAGGAATATGAATTTAAATATTTATTAAAAAACACAGAATACAAAGCAATCATCACTCAGTTGACAATGAAGACTGGCGTAATACAAACGATTTATTACATGCAGTTATGTCATCTCATCTCACCACCGCCTATTTCGATAAAAGAAAGTTATTTGTCAATTTTCTAAAATTACTGTAAAGATTTCCATTCCCGAGCTGTAAATATGTAACAACAATTTCTCAAGTATTAAGGTAGGATACTTTGAAACAAATCAAAATAAAAAGGACGGTATCGAGCATTCTTTAAATAAAATTACATTGATTTACCACAGTTAAATATTCGAAGTTTGAATCAAATATCTGTTTAACAATAACACAATTTTCTAAATGTATTTGACTCTCAATTTTTGCTATTTGCAGATATAGTTGCAGGGTGTTTATGAAACACTAAGAAAATTATTGCCAAATCAATAAACTAAAAGGAATTGAGAGAAAGAATGGGTGTAATTTTTACAGGGAGCTGTATTCGACAATATGACAACGTTCTAAATTGTGTGTAATTAGACATAGAATGTCATATTTTATTCAGAATATGAAATATTTCGATTATAATGACAAATCATTGTACATGTATATATCTAAATGGTTAACAGCCAAGAGCATGTCAATCTACATACTATGGACATTTCCAAATAAAAAGGCGACTTTTCCTACTAGAGCTTCAACATCCAAGTTGGAAAAGCTGAATTCCAATCGATAAAATTGAGTTTCCAATTGACAAGCATGTTGTCTTTGAATTGCAACTGCGTGATTGATAGGCAACGCACACTCCGTTAACATTGCTTACATGTGTATGATTCTATAATCGTACTTAATCGTAAGATTGAGACATTCTATACATCAAAATAAATCAAAATAAAAAAAATGTCTTAGAAGAAATGTTTTTTTAAATATTCATTGTTCCGTGTTATTTATAAAAGAAGTAAATTAAATCTGTTTTGGATAATATTACTATTGATATAATTGTTGATCTTTGTTGTGATTGTCTCTAAATGTTGTTTATACATTGTGAATTTTCCACAGAAAAATGTATCGAAATGTTATAATATCATAAATAACGTTTTTTTAGTTATTCCAATATATGGATAAATACATTGCTTATACAATACTTACACTACTAACGGTATTTTTTGAGAGCTCAAATGTTTCTGCTATGTATTTTTTTTGTATTTTTATAATAATAATAAAACGATATATTTTAAAACGTATTAAAATCATTCTCTTTAAATCGATCTTTAATAATCACAACACATCAATCAATGGAAGTAACTTTAAATTAAAACCTGATCAAGGTGGACGAGAGCAATTATACCTGTACATGGATTTCAGACTGAAATATTTTTAATTAAGATAAATTATCTGAGTCTGAAGCGGGCTACTAATTAAGCTTAGCAGAAAAAGATCAATACCCATTGTCTTCCCACTCGAAGTTCAAGTGCATAGACACATAAATAAACATGCTGGTTATATTGCTGTCTAGTGTGAATAAGTATGGTTGTTTTCCGTTTGTTTATCATAATATTACACTTCGTTCACTGTAAAATAAAACATAACTTATAACCAAAAAGATACACGTTATCAACTAAAATGCTTATATTCCATTAAATACCATAAATATAAAATGACATTATGGTTTTACTTAAATTGAATAATAACAAAATCATACAACTAGCTGCGGAATGCCTTGTTTGTTTTGAACTAAGCATGCTTCCTAAGTTATCAGAAACATATGTTTTCATATTTAAGTTAAATTATTGATTAAATGAATTTTACTAATGACTTTTCTGGGTTAATATTATAGAAATATTAAAACAATTTTATATTTATTTTATTGGATCTGTTTTGATTAATAAAAAAAAAAAAATTATTGTTGTTATTTCATGTTAAATGTGTTATTTATACATGTAGATCAAAGACAAATTAATTTAACAACTCCAGTCCGCCAATAAAAGGCGTATGGATTCATCTTAATAGGACCGAATTTTAACTTATTTCATTTCCCGTGGAATACAATGATTATACAAATATTATTGTTACTTTATACATAAATCTGTAAACAAATCCGTTACATTACTAGTATATAATGAAATGTATATCATATTCAAATAATGCACTTAAGCTTATTGTAAATACTATATAGTTGAAACCATGAAGTAAATGTTTAATCTTTGTAAATGCATAAAATAACATAACAATTGATTAATGATTGTTGCTTTTTAATTCTACTGAAACGTCATCTTCGAATAATTAAAATGTTTTTTATATTAAATTTGTATTTGATTAATATGAAAAGAATCTCTATTATAACTTAACTAACGAACACATTCCATTTTCAAAAGACTATTTCAATGTTACACATCCTAAAGCTGTCACATCTTCACAGAACGGTACCTATGGTCATTTATACCTGGCATAATTAGACAGAATTATTGTTAATAGTAGACATAATATCAAACATCTTTGACACTATTCCCAAGAATATTCCCATTGTGCTTAAGGGGAGTTAACTGATCAGTGCGACTTTATAAAGGATCAAGGCAATACTACAACGCCGACAAATTGGGCGAAATTAAAACTGTAAAGTCTGCATTATCCGTCAACTTGTCGGCTCAATTATCGATTCATTATTTAAGAGATTACAAGGGGTACAGCTTACGTATTTATGTCAACATTCATTTAAGGCATTTTAATAAAACAATGTGACCTTTTTCGGAGTACAAATGCGATGGTAATTGTAACGATGATAGCATGCGTGTAACTAGATGTCTATATCAGCGTTATCATTCAACTTGCAACGTCAACAGAATACTGCAGAGGATAGCGAAGGTTACGTTTAATGTAAGTATATAAATAGTCATCAATCACACAGACATATGTGTAAAAAAAATTCCATCTTTTTTTCCGAACATTTGCCAACAAGCTCGTACGTTTAAGCAGCGCCTCCAATCTTAGTACTGAAGCAATACATTTATACATTTTAAGTTAGCATTCGTCTAATTTAAGATATATTCAAAGGTATACCTACTTAACAAACATTATTGGTATTTGATGGGTATGTGATCTGTTTATATATGGTCTGAATTATAAATAGAGGATCTAACATGAGTGGTCATTTAATACTGAATTTATTAAACGAGTTGGTAAAGTATTATGCCAGACTCTGCCGAGCGTTATATCGTCTTCCCAACGAGTTTAATAAATAAATGATAATAAATGAGAAGGAATGTAAGATTCGTTTAATCCAATAAAAAAAAAATACATTTTTGAATACGAGTTAAATAAATTCAATATTAAATACGCACGCATGTAATGCAGGATTTTTTATCACATAACATGTCACCTCTGTACAGAACGACAATAGATCGAGTAGAAGAGAAACTTTGTACAAGCTAGAAATAGCTTAGTTCTCAATTCTGTTGTAATATATCGCTGTATATCGAATATATGTCTATGATATATGCTGATAACAAATAAATATTGTTTAAACTAAATCGGGTATACTAGTTTCTGTCATTACACCTAGTTAATATCAAAAATATGTCTTGAGTTAATCACACGTTAGTATGTAATAAGGTAAATGGTGTCTGGCAAAATGATTCACTGGAAGAACAGAACGCGTCCACCAAGAACATTAAACAACAGATTAGTTTTTATCAAGTCATACTATTATGCTCGTGACGGTAATGAAATATACAACATCAATTATGTCACCCACGTCCGTGTCTTAAAAGTTTTCTTTCAATATATGGTAGTCATGCAATCTTTAAAGTGACGGGTATTGACTTTTAAACATATTGATAGTTAGCTACTTACTTATACATATATTATGGCAATGGCGAAATGACACTGACCCGATCTTCGCTTACGTAACAGCAGCTCGGCTAATAACCTACGAAATAAGGACAGTGATATTTTGCCATATGTTTACCGGGCAGCTTTAACTATTTTTGAAACGGCACGAATCTATATTTGTCTAAAGGATATTAGTCCCGGACATGATTTCATTTATTTTGAAAACCATTCCATACTGTTTTTATAAACTGATGATGTTTAAAATATAGTGTGATGAATTCGATTTCATAATACAAAGGTACTAATATAAAAGAAGTATGCTAGGTTTATATGACGATGTGTATAAAGCAAATACAACAATTCCTTTATAATTGCAGGTGGTCATGTTTTTTACTGACACACTCTTCCACAAGAAGTTTAAGCTATTGACTGCGATATATTAAATGACACATCACAATAACACGTTCAGTGCAAAACTTCAAAGAAAGTACATTTTTCATTTAAAACAGTTACATTTACTGCAAATTACAACACTACACTAGGCTATCTGTTGTGCTGAATAAACACAGAGCCATGTATAACAGAGTTCATTTCACTTGAATTTCAATTTTTGGTAGTTTGAGTTTTTTTATACTGCATATAACAAGCATATTTTGGAATTTACTTGTTTGCCAATTAAAAACATACATTGATGAATGTGACATTTTGAAAAAGGTTTTCTTTATTTGAATCATGTACTGACTTATATAAAACCAGCCCAGAGCCATTTTGCGGCTTTTATATGGCAGTTGGGGCTTCAAATATAATTATTCCATCATTATTCCATCATCAGACAATTAATAGACACGTGAACGAACATTGCATTATACATGTAATATGTGAACTAATATCCAGAAAGACAGTAACCAGGATATTTATAGTTCAGTGAATCGATTCAATGGCCATTGACCGTCTACTTATATCTCAAATCAATTTAAGAATTGATATTATATTAGAGCACTTCTGCAGTAGTATATCATATCAATATGTAGCGTGTATAGACTGATTTACTGCATATTTAACACCCCGGGGTCTACGTTGTGGAAGTCCGGGATACATTTGTATCACCGTTACAACACATATCAGAAAACTATATTTATGATAATATAAAATTATAGTTTTTAAGCAATTGACATGAATGCAATCTTTTAAGACTGCAGTCTATGTATTTGATTTAAGGTTAATACATTTCTATAAAACACGTAAAGGCAATGTGCTGGTAGAATAATTGAGATGAATTACTAAGGACTATAATGCGATAAAATAAATTACCCACTACCAAGACTTTGAATATGTTGTTGAGAATAGTGATACTATTGTGGATGTATTTATGGCGTGTAACTCGTTGCGATTGTTTCTTCGTTTTAAATCATTCATTCACAAATTATGCTATAAAGAGTTCATTCATATACAATGTCTGGTTAAGTTCTATGTATTTGGAGAATAATTATGTTTAATTAATAGGCTAGTACAATTGATTTATACTTATATATATTGGAATATTTATCGTTATGCTACAATAATCATTTATGTTGCACATTTGTCCATATTGTTTTCATTAATTGCATAACACGTAATTTGTTATAGAGCAAGGTTGGCAAACGAGTTTTCTGATTTCTTCAAATTTAGAAAGTCACGTGTATGCTGCCGTTTTCTTTCGTCTTATACGAAATAGTGTTGTATGAATAACAGAACATAATGATATTAGTTTCATGGTTTAAGTACACTTTTCTAGATATCAGTCTCTAAAAAGCTCTATATCGGATTCTTTGGAGAGGAAATACAAACAGAAAATTCATATTACCTATATTTAGTTAATTATAGGTGATATATAATTTTACGTACGTATACCAAGGACGAAACGAACCAACAAAAAAAAACAAGATACCAACCATCACTATAAATAATTATCAATTTTATTTTCAAGTGCTTCAAGATATAATATTTAAACGAAGGCAATTAACATTATTTGTTTTTGTATAAAGAAATTAAAAGAATCACTGCACTTCATATTGCTGTCGGAGCAATGACTCAGTCATTGGTTGTTTCAATGAATGTGTTTTTGTTTATATTAAAGGTATTTGTTTGAAAGCAGATTTCACATAATATGTAATAGTGTCTAACTACGTATGGAATAAGTGTATGAGATAGCTAGTGTATCTTTCAAGAGGTTATCAATATAAGTTTAACGGAATATTCACATTATAAACAAGGGGAGCACTTCTAATTTAGTATAAGTGTATATGACATAATACGTCACTTGGCGCCTTAATGGACCAATGGTGCCATTATATGTCCATCTATGATATAAAATAGAATATAATGTAGTTTGACATTAATCAAGGCACACTGACACTTGAGCAGTAAATGTTCTAGTTTTTAAACTTTCCTTATTACGATATCTACAAAAGCGTATTAAATAAATAAAAGTATCCTACACGACCATCCTACTACAAAAAACAGAGCACGTGCAGAGCATATAAAGTGCTGAGAACCCGGCCTCACTTAACAACCCACACTAAGGTTTCTCACAACTTAAAATATCAATATTTCTCTTAATTATATTTTGAACCCATAACATAAAAAACACAAATACGCATCGGAAATAGGAATAAATCTTTGCGTATTGATTAAAAGAATAACATAAAAAATGTTCAAGGTAAATGAAGTCATTATATTTAACGTTAAGATGTTTAGCATGGCAACACCTGTTTAAGAAAAGAACAAAGTTGCGCTTAATACAGATGTATTCAACAACTTTGCAGAATCAAGAATTAGCAATAGAATAAAAATGGGTACGCCAATAGTGAGATACGGACAAGACTTTAGGAAGAAATCGTCTTAATTGGATAATTTCGGTCGCACCGATAAAGGGGAAACATTTATGATCTACTGTGGAATGTTAATCGCTTCTTGATATGTTTGATAACAGTTTCAAGTGACTTCAGTTACTTCAGAAGCTAGTAAATCAATTTCCCATAAACGTCAGGTAAAGACAAACGATTTAATACAGCAAAAGTGTTTAAAAATTGGTTGTACGGTCAAACCAGCTGAAACAGCAAGTCAAGGGAAGGAGCAAAGACGGTATTTTAAAACATGTTGTTGTTTAACACAGGTTAATTTGCTCTGAAATCATAGATACGGTGAATAGCAAAATGTGGCTGCTTAAAATAAGAGACTGCTTAATAGAGGTGGTCGCTTACACAGTTTAAACCGTATTTAAAAATGAGAGGGGAATTACATGTACGATTATAGCATTTCTAAAACATATTAGGTATAAACCCACCATTGATTTTTGTCCTTTATTCTATAGCAAAAAAAAAAATTTGAAGGCTTTTCATTCATAGAGAATCCAATGGAAGAAGTGAAACCTACATTTTACTGCTTGTCGACCTCTGCACTATCAAAATATGATGAGGAAAGTAGGAGTCATGTGTCATATAAGATATTTTTTCTGCTCATTGTGTACACTGTTAACAATTAGAAAGTAGACTTCCGAAATTATGTATTCATACCCCAATTTCCAAGCATCAATTCTTTTTTAACTTCACAATTCAAACATGACAATGCTATCAAAATGTTCAAAATACATCAATAATGCCATTTAAATAAAAAAAAAGAGAATTGAAATAAGGAAAATGCATTTTTAAAGAAGAAAAAACAAGGATTATTTAAAACCGCCATTATGCCACTACCCAACGGAAGCACTTCCGTTTTCCAATGGTGGTACTATGCCTATGAGGAAATTTTTTTTTTATTTCATAATTGCCTTTTATTTTACTAAGTACTATCAATTTGAAGTAATACTGCCAAGTTGCGGGCATTTAATACTGAAACTTTTGTCAAAATACCACTTTTTACATGATCATTATATACAGGCACGAGATGTTGACCGACATGCAATTTTGATGTTTTTTACTAACTTTAACAAAAAAATTTTTTTTTACCTAATTCCATTAATTTTTACACCAAAATAGTCTCATGACACATTGAATACATTATCTTACCATAATACATTTTTCACTAAAATGTAAAAAAAAATGCAGATTTCAACCATCCAAAATAAAAAAATCAAAATATTGTGACTTTTCATGAAGTTTCAATGTAAATATGCACATTTATGCTTTATTTGAGGCATAAACTGCCAATATGTCTTTTTTTTGTATAGGAAATGTCTCTAATTTGCCATTTAAGACTATGAGAGTGTGAAAAAGAGATTATTTTACCTACAATTAACATTTTGGAAAATCACCCCTAACTCAGTCAAGTCTCTCTTATAGGTATAAACCCATCATTGATTTTTGTTCTTTATTCTATAGTAAATAATAAAATTTTGAAGGCTTGTCATTCATAGAGAATCCGAAATAAAATAAGTGAAACCTACATTCTACTGTTTGTTACCCTCTGCACTATCAATATGATGAGAAAAGTAGGGGTCATGTGACACACATGTATAAGAGATTGATAAGAGGATAATTTTAACCGCCATTATACGACTACCCCACAGAAGCACTTCCTTTTTCCAATGGTGGTACTATGCCATAACGTACATTTTCATAAAGGTAGCATTGTCGTGCTGTGTTTTCATTCAATAGACTGTTAACTTATATACTGTTGGGTCCGATGAATTGATACGCATGCTGACGTACTAATCTAATCCTCAGAAATATTGTATCAGTTGATAGATATGAATGTCAAAATGTATTACATCGGTTGTCATAAACTGGGACAATTACCTCCAAATATTAACTAGATGCATTCCTGTAGGGATTTATTTTTGCATATTTGTTTATTCTGCACGAATTCAAGCAGTCATCAGGCAATTAACATTGGAGACGCAAGTATTTGGCACGCGTTTGTTTTACTTTTGGAAACGCGCCCACACAAAGTATGCCAGCTTAATATATCCCAAACTATTTCAGTACTATTCTTTGTTGTTTTCAAATTATACAATCAAATGCTAATAAGACAATTAATGTTTTATTTGCACTAGAGTCACAATTTTAAAATATTGGCAAAATCATAGTTAAATAACCCACATTATATACATGAATGTCCAAGCAAATGATAGTAACAAAAAATAAAGTTCCACTAAAAAATGATATTTTAACACCAACATTGACAATAGTGTGTTAAGTATGCCAAACGTCCCTATTGTGTACAAATGAATGTGACAATAACAAAGTCATGACCTATTTAAACATGACATAAAACACATGTTCCAATGGTTATTGGTGTCGTCACTTTTTTGTGTACGCTTGTACTTTCCATTATTATAACTATTTTATATGAATATTGTTTGTATTTGTGTTATTATGGTGAATGTGTCCTCTGAAAACTACATTTTTATTTCCTCTTATGTATTTTATATCATATCTTATCTTATAGTTTGACCACACAATTTATAGGCAGCTACTTTGACATAACATGTCATTGCAAACAACTGTTTAATAGCTTGATTTAAGATGTTTCTAAACTGTATATCATATATACACATTGGTTGATAGAATGAGTAGTTCTAAAGCTAAGATATAAACACTGATAACGACGTGATGACCTTTGAAACGAGACGTCCATCAAGAGATCACTCTGACACTGACCGTAAAACAAAGATCCCTAGGATAGGATGATGTATATCTGTATATGTAGTCTTTAACTGTGTTTTGCCATGGACTTAACAGTATGTCAAGTTTATCCATCTGTCGTGAATCTTATATTCACACGTTTATAATGTTGTTCTATGTTTTGGTCAGAACATTATACATGTATGTTATATAGTGTATTTAGTGGTAAAGGTAAAATTGAGCACCTGGTCCAGTGCAAGACCATCTAATCAAGCATCGGTGGACCGTGGACTCGTTCATGTGCTTAGTACTTGTTGTAATAGCTTATAACACAATCGAAGTAAAATATATAAGTTTAAACTAACAGGTAGTTGGAGGACGATTTCAGAAGCATGTAAGGAGAACCACCGTCTTACTGCAGTCGATTGGCAAACTTTCACACATAAAAGGTATGAAACGATTGAAATGTGATGTAATTGGTCATTAGACGACATCAACTTAGACCACCTGTTTAGGGAGGACATATTGACTGAGCTTCTCCCAAACCTACTAGCTCAATAATGTGACGGTAGTGCTCTTGAAGCGACGGTTTGGCCTTCACAGCCACTAAAAACGCGATTTTATTGTTTAAAAATGTATTACAAAGATTTATAACTGTCAGTTAAAATGCCGAATTCTCTTCAAATAACCATTTGTTATACAATTTTAAAACAGAACATGTCAACGAATTATCGTAATTCAAACATAAAATAGACGGCAACAGACGTGAACAGTATTAAAAGATATAACGGCTTTTCTATTTCAAACAGAATTCTAATCCTTAAACAGTGCAATCAAACTTAACAGAAACAAATCAATACAGTGTTAACTTCAATTTGCATACTAGATAAATCAAGGATAATATATTATTGAACAAAGTACACTAATTCGCTTTGTTTCCCTTTGAGTTTGACCTTTAATTTTATAAAACGGTAGAAACATAACTCATTGCACGTTACATGTATGTAATGCAAATGATTATGTATTCTATTTTTATTTGATTTTTCAAATGCTTAAAGGTGTGATTGGGACCGGTTCGGGTTAGCGGTGACTTATGTCACCTTTCATTCGCAATAAACTGGAAAGTAATAGTCACAAGTTAGACGGAGCCTGGCTTAGATAAGTGAACCGAACGATGAGAGGTAAATGATATTAAGACAGCATCTTGCTTGGCACGAAGAACCACAGGAAGTATCGTATTAAGCATACAGAAGAAGTGTCCACAGTAGTTATTGGCTTGGAACAAGCATTTACAAAACTAACGAACAAAAACACTTTTTTTAATTACGATATAATGAATGCATCGAAGATTCAATCACATATTATCACAGACAAAGAAACATTAAAAAAATATCTGTATTAAAAGTTTATTGGTCAGTTTTGAATAACATAGTGTTTTGGTTTTGTGTGGGACGATTACAAAAAAATATATTATGATATTAAAAGCAAGATATCGTCAATTTATATTGCTTATTTGACGGTTAAATAATAATAAAAGGATTATTAAAACATCTACTGCACATTTACTTTATTATAAAAGCGTTTAAAACACACGTTTTAAATAATGCATATTTTCAAGAGTTGTTCTCTGTAATGCAAAACACATTATTATATCAAGATTAAATTCATATTTAATACAATGTCAAATTACGCACAAATATAAATATTTGTTCGTGATTCGATATTCATTAAAATTAAATTTTATAATTCCAACCTTGACGATAAATATAGCTTACTTTGAAACACCTTTTCAAGTCAAATATATGAATGGAAATTTAAACTATCCTCTCCAAAGTAAAAGCATAGAAATGAAATACATAACAGAGCTGATAATAAATGAAATCCATATATACCCGATATAATTGTATTATTTCCATTACCAGTGTAACTGTTTATTAAAATAAAAATTATTTTTTATTATGCAGCTCATAAAAACATACCGCCTCCCCTCATTTTTGCTCCTGACTCGGACAACAAAATCGTTAATTCACGCAACTATCCATTACAGTCTGGTTGGCATTGTACACATAAACGTAACAGCTACACAATTGTTTAACATATTAATAAGAAATCGCTATTTTTGAGATGTTGAAATATCACTGTTTTTGCAAAAATATATGTTTTTCAAAGACCATATAAATCTACTCTATTTATGGAAGACTGGCGCTTGGAACGTTGCAAACTTGCAATTTTTGCGTATTTACACTTTTTTACGATCTTTTGCTTCTGAATTTTAAATTGTACAATTTTATATTTATGTTTATACTGTTAATTAATTGATTTGATGAATAAACATTTGTCAACGAAAAGCATTTACGTTCAATAAACCAGGATCGTTCAAAATTAAAAAAATCTACTAGAGCTACATCTCACATATGAACACTCTGTGAGTTACGTTATGCTGTGTCAAAACAAACTTGTGTTTGTTAAAATCGTTTGACATAAAAAATTCATTAAAAATATAAAGATATAAAATAATAATCAGTTTATGTTGTATTTAATTATCGAACTAAGTGTAGAATCGTGGTTCACTTCATTTTGACCAAACATCAAATGTTTGTGGTATTGTTTCCTGGCTTCCTTTATCAACAATCCGCCATCTTTAATCACGTTTTAAAGAAGTCCGGCTCAGTCGTATGTTTATATAAAAATAGAAATCTTAAAATAGTTGTCTAATGGAAGTGCTTAAAATACATTCATGTATAATTATAAAGATGAGATTGGAGTTGTATGGCAATAATATAAAAATGTTACAGCGGCATGACATGAAATTCCATTGCTTTATATTATGTTACAGTAGTGAACCAAATTTCTATATTTTATGTCGCTTTTAACAGAAGAGCGTTTTTGACTGTATTCCAATAGAATGGTCATTAACATGGAAATTATGTAATAAATCGAAATTATGTAAAAAAATCGAATGGGTTTTGCTGTAAATAACTATCTCCAGCTCACTACATGTACACAAAACTATTACTTATTACAGCCAATTAGTGTTCATTGTTTTGTATTCTGACACGTCTTGAAATGACGTCATTATATCATATTGCTTGCAATTGTTTACAAATTATTAAACTTAATAATCAAATTTTCTTTCACTGATAGAGTTAATTGAATTTGAACAATTTCCTTTGGGAAACAAATACCATATTAACCTTTGTAACAAACAGACAATTTGAGTTATTTAATCTCAAGACAGGACCGGGACAATAGTCTTGCGCTGTGGCGTTGGAGCTGTATATGACTTAGCATTAAACATATGTATGACGCTAATTATATAATTTGACATTTCAAAAAATCATGGTAAAGGAGATAATGAAGAATTGATATAGCGGTAACTCGACAGAGGCGGCAAACATTCATCCATCTAGACGATCGTTTTATCCGAAAATCAAACCAATGGTTTTTGATAATATATAGTAACTAGATAACTAAAAAATAAGCATTTAAAGACTGTGAAACATGTTGTTTCTCAAATAAATGACACCATATTATGCTTCTCGCTTTACTTATATTCACTACAGTATCAACACGCTATAGAACACACACACACACACACACACACACACACACACACACACTCATTTACTTAAAATCTTGATCATCCTTGAAATTGAATACCGATAAAATTTAATGCGTAACTGTTTTTCAGAGGATGGTATAATGATAAGTAATGCATTTATGCATTTTTGTGCTTTGTAAACGTTATATCCTTATATATAGGCCAAGTTTGACCTAAAATGTACCCAGTCCTTTAAACTATCAGCATCCTTTACTCTCAATCCGTATATTTGTTATAAATATAACTTATAATTTTATTTATTGGTACATGTATAGAAAGCATTTTGATAATCACCTAATGAGGACCTAAAATGTTTCAAAAGAAAGTAATCGAGTTAAAAGGCATATATACATCTATAATTATGATAATACTTTATATAGATACAATTAAAACATTCGAATACTGGCTGACAAGCAGCAGCTGACTTAGTTCATAAACAAATATGAACCATTATCTTACTTCATGTGACACTTCCATTATTGTCTTTCCACCAAGTCAATTTCCTCGTATATTTGAAGGAATCACACCACTAGTATCTCCCTTGAGTACACATAAAATTTACACCACTGACAATGTGTTGCTGATACCTGATTTCTGGACAATCTATGTCATTTTAAAGTTGTTGGTTCGAACCGAATCTTGGGAGAAACATTGACATATTATTTCTCTGGAAATTGATAGGCATCACAAAACCATTGAGTTTTAAAAAAATCTGTTCACGTAATGCTTTTTCTCCTTTATAATTGTATATCTTGAACTAGGAAAGCATTTGAGCCCATGCACATACTGCAGATTTGTTTCATTGTGTTTTGGAAATATGTCACAATAGAGCCGTATGGAAACTTTAAAGTGTGGTGAGACATGAACGTACTAATGATATAGAGCTAGTTTAACCGTGCCAGATTACAGTAGAGCGCAATGGGAACTTTAAAGTGGTGTGAGACATGAACGTACTGATGATATACAGCAAGTTTAACCGTGCCAGATTAATATAGTAGAGACCTATGGGAACTTTAAAGTGGTGTAAGACATGAACGTACTAATGATATACAGCAAGATTAACCGTGTCAGATTACAATAGAGTCCTATGGGAACTTTAAAGTGGTGTGAGACATGAACGTACTAATGATATACAGCTAGTTTAACCGTGCCAGATTATAGTAGAGCCCAATGGGAACTTAAAAGTGGTGTGAAACATGAACGTACTGATGATATACAGCAAGTTTAACCGTGCCAGATTAAAATAGAGCTCTATGGGAACTTTAAAGTGGTGTGAGACATGAACATACTAATGATATACAGCAAGATAAACCGTGCCATATTACAATAGAGCCATAAGGGAATTTTAAAGTGGTGTGAGACATGAACGTACTAATGATATACAGCAAGTATAACCGTGCCAGATTACAATAGAGCCATATGGGAACTTTAAAGTGGTGTGAGACATGAACGTTCAAATGATAAACAGCAAGTTTATCCGTGCCAGTTTACAATAGAGCCGTATGGGAACTTTAAAGTGGTGTAATACATGAATTTTCTAATGATAAACAGCTAGTTTAACCGTGCCAGATTACAGTAGAGCCCAATGGGAACTTTAAAGTGGTGTGAAACATGAACGTTCTGATGATATACAGCAAGTTTAACCGTGCCAGATAAAAATAGAGCTCTATGGGAACTTTAAAGTGGTGTGAGACGTGAACGTACTAATGATATACAGCAAGTTTCACCGTGCCAGATTACAATAGAGTCTTTGGGAACTTTAAAGTGGTGAAAGACATTAAAATACTAATGATATACAGCAAGATTAACCGTGCCAGATTACAATAGAGCTCTATGAGAACTTTAAAGTGGTGTGAGACATGAACATACTTATGATATACGGCAAGATAAACCGTGCCAGATTACAATAGAGCCATATGGGAACCTTAAAGTGGTGTGAGACATGAGTGTACTAATGATATACAGCAAGTTTAACCGTGCCAGATTACAATAGAGCCATATGGGAACTTTAAAGTGGTGTGAGACATGAACGTTCTAATGATAAACAGCAAGTTTATCCGTGCCAGATTACAATAGAGCCGTATGGGAACTTTAAAGTGGTGTAAGACATGAATGTTCTAATGATAAACAGCTAGTTTAACCGTGCCAGATTACCATAGAGCCGTATTGGAACTGTAAAGTGTTGTAAGACGTGAACGTACTAATGATATACAGCAAGTTTAACCGTGCCAGATTACAATAGAGCCGTATGGGAACTTTAAAGTGGTGTAAGACATGAACGTACTTATGATATACAGCAAGTTTCACCGTGCCAGATTACAATAGAGCCGTATGGGAACTTTAAAGTGGTGTAAGACATGAACGTACTAATGATATACAGCAATTTTAACCGTGCCAGATTACAAAAGAGCCGTATGGGAACTTTCAAGTGGTGTGAGACATGAACGTACTAATGATATACAGCAAGTTTAACTAGGCCAGATTACAAAAGAGCCGTATGGGAACTTTAAAGTGGTGTGAGACAAGAACGTACTAATGATATACAGCAAGTTTAACTAGGCCAGATTACAATAGAGCCCTATGGGAACTTTAAAGTGGTGTGAGACATGAACGTACTAATGATATACAGTAAGTTTAAACGTGCCAGATTATAGTAGAAAAGAAACAATTTCATTCGGTCTGAAATTTCACGTATATCACTTTTAAATTAGAACATTTTTCGCGAGGTTAACTTTTCCAGTTGTAATGCACAACGAATAAAGAAACTAGACAAAGTATACTTGGCAGTAATTAAATTCACGAGAAATATTCCCACAAAGTGAAAACGGACAATCTGTTGTATGTAGTTATGAACGTTAGATAAATACCTTCTAAAACTGAAACTGTCATTTAATCGACACAAACTAAGCGTTAAAGACAGGTAATATAAATTTAATGTGACAAGTATTCTGGAACACATTAATTACTCAATTAAATACTATGATACGGTCTAAGTTTGGTATTTGGAGCGAAATAAAAGAATATTGATATGAAATTGAATATAATGTTTAAATGACGTTTAAAGTATAAACATAACATCAATATATATATAATGTCTTACTGGTCTTTTAGTAAAGATGTTATTGATTGAAATCAGAATAATGATATACGTAATGATATTGCGAAATCAAAGGTAAAAAACACAATTAATCGCACAAAAAGAAGTAAAGTATTAGTTTAAATAATAGGATTTAGCATCGTTTCCTACACAAGATAGATTATATATGGCCTATCCAGCTTTTGTGGTGAAGGAAGACCTCAAAATGAATCTGAGTAGAACGAACGTCCTTTTGATTAATGATCTGGCAAAACCTTCTTACGTACTTGTTTTCAATGAAGAAATGTGCAGGGCGTGAAAAAATAGATAGGCGGTTATATCCAAAAAACGAATTATCCAATCAAGTTTCGAAATAATAGGGAGAACAAAGTCAACTTTCATGAACGCTCATTGTTTCGTAAATAATTAGTTGATGGCGCCGTTTAAATCGCACAAAATGTATTATTTTTACATGAAATATTAAACATTTCACCACAGTAACCGTAACACCGAATCAAAGTTACCTTGCAGCTTGCTATGTAACTAAAAACTACACGGTTATATTGAATTTGCATAAAATTATTTATCAAAAAATAATGCTATTTATTTTGTGTATCAGAATCACGTTTTACAATAGATAATGGGACTAAATACGTATCAATTCCGTGTTTGCAGTGATGTTTGATAACAATCAGCATATCGTGATATTTCTATCTTGATTATTGTCGTCTTTGAGACAAAAATACCAATTATAAAACTAAATTTGTCTTTGCTTAAGACAATTGAATGTAAATGACGCAATAGTCTGCATATGTAACAGCGCGGGCATATTTCAGATGATTTATATCTTGAGGTTTAAAAAGGCAAATAATCGCAGCAACGAATAAATAAAAGTTGATGTCACATCGAATAACTGCCAATATCAGTTTCCACTGCTTTAAGACGAGTGTTTAACCGGGCAAATAGCATTTGCATAAGAAAGAAGAAAACCCGTAATTCAATTTGTCAACGGACATAGTGAGTGATTGCTCAGATTTTGAGAGAAACCAGATATTCTGATGCAAATGATATTTTTCTCGCATGCCGGATAAAGATATCTGTTATTTTACCGATGTGAGATATTTCTATTAACCCAATGTTCAAATTCTCGCACTATGACGTTGGAACTGTCTCTAACGTGACGTATAAAATATAGATGTGACGTGACGTCTTATAATCAATCGTTGTAAAATAAATGTATATATATATAGCTATTCAATGTATTTGCAAGAACAATAATGATTTATGGACTATCAGTTCGAATAGACAATTTCCTATGTATAACAGTTTTTGCAGAATCCCGAAAGAGCTTTGTATTCCCATAAATAGTTGTCCTTTTGAAGTTTCTATCGACACATCAAACCAATGAAAGATTCTTATATAAGTATTCAATGACTAGAGGAAACGTTTACGGATTATTTCACAATACGTTTTTTTACAAAAGGATTTATTTAACATATTTCTTAAAAACATTATTTTATTTTGATACATTTCTTACATTTTTAAAACATTCTAATATAAAACAGCATTCTTAATTATAATAACAGTGTTGTATAATAATGAAACTAATTATTATATTTTATTATTACATTCTTATATATATAATACATTTTTATACTTGTTTGTTACTTGCATCCTTATATAATTATTTGTGCGATAAGGGTGCCCAAAAACCATCAACCATATTTTCATATAATTATCACAAACATCTTATAAATAGTTTTAAACGTTTATTTTTAAAAAACAATATATAAGTTTTATTCAAATTGAATACATTTTTAACATGATCTTATCATTCTATGCCAATATATACCAATTGTAGATGTTTTTTTATTTCGATTGTCAAAAATTCGTCACGACACGATACAACAAATGACACGACACATAGGCTTTGTAACTTAGTTGACTCCATTGCGAACTTATTATTGAGAGGAATCTCAAACTTGTGACAAAACAACGAAGTGTTAGTGTTATTTTTCACATTGGCAAAACAATATCGTAAATAAGTAAAAAGTTTTTTTAGTAACACTGGTAACATTACGTAGAATACTTAAGCCTTAGTCATGTAAAAGTATCATTGCATTGATATTACATTTAAGAACAATATATGACCTTGTGGAATTCGTTCATGTGACAAACCTAATTTTGACATTTACAAGCATTACAAGCATTGATGTGTATTATGTCTTTGTGCTCCTGCAAAATTTGCATAAAGATTTGCACAAAGAGATTTTGTAATAATCACTTTGAGACAACAGATGGCATGTCATTAAGACAATTTGCGTCATTCGGTATTGTTTGTTTTTTCATGGAATCGCACCGTGCTTCAAAGTGTTCAAATGAATCCACCGAATCACTGTTATATCAATACATATTGATACTTAATATACATAAGATTATATATTCTTGTTAGAAACCATCAGTACTTTACTTAACCTATCCCACAAAACATAGCAATTTAACGCTTACTAAACTGAGATGCCATTCAAACTTTGAGAGGACGCAACTGGCCAATATCGTGCTTAAATGAACCTTTCCCAACATTGCTATTTAACGGACCCAATCTGACTAATGTTTACTGATTGAACGAAACTGTATATTTATAAGACATTTCCGACTACAAAACACCTTACAAATAATTATTATAAAATTAATGACATTTTGATTATCAGAGTGTTCTATTTTTATTCTAACAATAATGATTGATGTAAAAGAATGTATTTTCGAATTTACGTCCATGCAAAATAAATATAAAGCAAAGTTTAAGGCATTGATACATGTACCGATCAATGACCAGTCTATCAAAGACCCTGGTTTCTCCTGAATCTGCTCTGTTCACCCCTAATGAAAAAGCTGGAAATTATATACCTTTATCATAATTCATAGCTATTTAACGTTTAATAAACTCTGATGTCAT
The DNA here is from genome assembly GCA_029582155.1 of Panopea generosa. NCBI lineage: Eukaryota > Metazoa > Mollusca > Bivalvia > Adapedonta > Hiatellidae > Panopea > Panopea generosa. The sequence continues at coordinate 10,451,243 of CM055901.1, read as the reverse complement.
TTAACTTTTTTACGGAGGAAATGACCGACAACGTGATCCAATCCAATGTATCGGACCAAAGCAGGAAAGTTGGTTCCGTTCTACAGTTTAGATCGACGATTGATTCTGAATCCATATGTATGCACATACTTCTGTTTAAGACGTATATTATGTCTCTATGTTGTGAATTATAACTTAGTAAATACGGAAATGTAAGTTTTTTTTCATTACATTTCATTAGCAATACTTCATTTATTCGAATACTGTTTGCATGAGTGACATTGACATCATAACTTAAATACAAAACAATGAAAACAGAAAAATACATATTTTATATCATTTTATTTGTATTTATAGCAATGGGCTTCAAGGATACATTTGCATAAATAGAATATGCTTTGCAAAATTAAATATGCTTATTTAAAATATTAACCTAACCACTGTTTCCTGAGATTAACTAATACTCGAGCACACCCCGTCTCCGCAAGTAACTGATAACTTTCCCACTTTAATCAGTGGTGAGAGACGAATGATAATGAGACACAATGTCGTATATCAATCATCACGGAGACTGTTGCCTTTTGAAAAATAAGAATATACTTTGCAATTTTAAAACATGCTTTGCAAATCAAAAACACACTTTGCAAAATTAGAACATGCTTTGCAAAATTAAAACATGCTATTTAAACTAGAAAAAGTTAAGCAAAACTAATACATGTTTGCAAAGCAACTATAATGAACGAGGTAAGAATATGTCATTACAAAATGACGTCAGTAGTGAGTACTACATCACAATGAATTCAGTCAACTCACTTGGTATGATATATGAATGTCAAATTGTGTTACAAAATTGTTCCATCAATCTAATAAATTCAATAAATATGAACTTGGAATATTTTGGACTCCTAATTTAAATATTTATTGACAATAATATATTCTATCAAGATTTTGGTAAACACTGGAGACGCACATACCATGCACATATTTGATTATGCTCAACATACGTACGCCTTATATGTCAGACTCTGCTAAAACAGATTACATATCAAGTCTGTCGATTTATTTCTAAATAAAAAGAAAGTCAGTTTATTTAAGTTCCATGATGGTGAACATTATTTCGACAATAAAATGGTATTAACTCCATTGGCAACACAATATATATCACATTTGGAATCATTTAATGCTCATACAAGAACACCAGATAATGAATCTGACAAAAATCACCGTCCACAAGTATCGATGGCACATAAAGCCATTTACCTTACTTGAGCATGCCTTCGACCTCAGCGGTTAGGGGCTAATGCTCAGATTGGGCCCGAGATTACTCGGCTGCGAGACTCTTTAATATAGAAAAACATATTACAAATGAATACCAAGCATCTATAAAACAGAAGAGATATTAAAACCATGGATCAACACTGGTTCATATTGAAGACCGCTAAGACAAGTCATACGATTTCCTGGTGTGACCTGTACATATTCAAAAGAAGTGTTACTCAATAATATTTTGTCCCAGTATCACTGTGACTCTGTGACTCCTATACTAGAATGCAATCAAGATGCACAATTCGTGACTTTAAAATGGTTGGATTTAAATTCATCTCTTGAATAACAATGTGCAAGTGAAGTGACCTTTTAGTTCAGTGACCTTACTGTACCTGTTGCAGCCTGTACCTGAAATGTTCATATAATGTTCATCTTATCTATGATCGACTGCTCCCCCAAGTCTAAATATAGCATTCCTATTTAATGCGTCTAGCTAGTTAAAACTTAATAGGTTTCTCAATTTGTTTCATTTTTTTATATTGTTTTTTGATAAGGCTACTGTATGATTCTTTAATTGGAATTGTGATTTGATTGAATTGCATAGAAAACATAAAAAAATTGGCCTTACACTATATACAATTATTTCTATAATTATGAACCTCAAAATAAAAATATTTTAATTTGATACCAGTAAATGCTGCAAACTAGAATGTACAAGTTCGTTCACGAACGATTTGCTTATTGTCAGTCGAGAGCTTTATACATAGATGTACAATATATATCATATATTTCCACAACATCCTAATTTATATTCAAAAATGAAAATAGTTTAAAGATGTAAGGAGAAATGCTTTATATAAATGTAAAAAAAATACCGTGACCGAGTTCTACAAATATCATGAACAAAGATACCAAACTTCAAGTTTCATACATTCAGGGACGTAAGGGAGGTATTGCAAATGAGTATATTTCATGGGTTTTAGGTCCGGATGGATAATTCTGTTTCGAGGGATAACTGTTACCCCTAGAAGTCTTAATCCGCATCTAAAACGCTAATGAGAGATACCTTTTCCTGTGTACAACTGTACGATTTTTTTGTAGAATTTAAGTCCGGTTTGTTTTTTGTAGTAGCACAAGGATACCATAGCATTTATTTGTCATTGCGCGAGAATTTTATGAATGGCGTTACGTCAGAGAGCGAAGGGGTAGGATAAGCACGTGGAGGGATGTAGAATAAAAAGTAAGTACCCGGTAAAAATAAGCGGAAAAGCTTGTCAGGTATGCAAGAATACATTATCATCACTCGTGAACAGACTCCATAAAAGAAAGACTGCTATTCCATTTATGGGACACGTTCTGTGCATCCATTTAAAGGGTATTTGTTGAATATTTTTGAAATGAAATAACGATAAATTCAGAGGAAGCAATGGATTGTTTGCTTTAGTTTATGGATTGTTTTATCGATTTTATCATCGTTCCTAAAAAGAACAAAAAGCAGTTTCTACATTCAATTTACTCAAATCGAGAATTCAAGTTTGAAATAACTGTTTTAAAAGATGAGATATGGTCTTGTATAATTTAGTTTAACAATGGTGTAAAATGAAAAGGATAATGAACAATGGTGATGTTTTACAATAAACACATATACATATTGATGTATTGATGAGTATGTATAGAAAAAATGATTTATTTTGGGAAAAAAGTTTTTAGAAAATGTTTTTCTTAGTTTGAAGTATTTTGAATGTTAAATTGTCTCAATCTGACAACAGTTTGTATACTTAAATACTCACAGTTTGTAAGTTGGCTATTAAACTCACAATTGTGATTAAGGGACCTCCAAAGCACACTATTTATTTTTGAAATCTCAATTTTGCCTGTTTGAAAGCAATTCTCAGAACTTGTCCTACCCAAGCAAACGAACTCGAGAGCGGTTCATAAGCTGAGTTTTCATCACAATCGAGTTAAAATAAATAAGTAAGAACTATTACCGAGCAACACTGAATAAGATCCATGATATACAAAAAAAAAACAACACTAAGTCTTTATGACATTATTTTAGAGTTCTATCGTGACATGGTCTAGTTAGCGTAACTGGCTTTTATGTTACATAAACAACATTAATATCTCCCAAGATACATGTAAATGCCTAATGAAATGATAGATGTCACGGCGCTGAACTCTAAAATAACATTTTTTTATTTGTCCAGAAATAAAACATACTCATAGCAAATAAGATCACGACGTTTTAATTACTGCTGGTTTTCTCAGGGGAAAGATAAAATATTCGTGGAGAACTATATCTATTAATTAGAGCTAAAAGTACTTGATAAAGTATGAATGAGCAGTGTCTTGTTTTTTGACAATGTCAATATAATGTACTTGTACATACATTTTTTATAATAAAGGTCTCACTACACAGTTGAATTTTGTTCGTTGTTCAATATAAGATAATGTCAAAGATTTCAATGGTAAAAAAAGAATTCAACATAGAAGTTTTTTTTCATAGCAGGAATGCATACCCACATAAAAACTGCACAGTAACTGGTAGGTTTTTAAAGAGGGTGCAGCGATTCCTTTGAAAAAAGAAATCCTCAAATGCTCATAAATACATGCATATGTTGAAATCCTATAAAAGCACTTTTTGATACCAGTTATGTCTTTTTGCAGTATATGCTATGCCAACATTTGCTCTATTCATCTGCAGCAAGAAATCACAACCATTATGAACCATTTTGAAAAAAAAAATCCATAACCAAAGTACATAGGCTTTTTAAGCGTAATAGTCTTGCTACCATGAGAAAAAGGGGCGTAACTGTGTAGTGAGACGTATAAGGACATGTGCATAAGCAGTTTAATTCTAATGTCTTCTTCCACAAATCAAACTGCATTGGCCATATATAACCGTGAAGTGTGTTGAAAAGGTTCATAATATAATCAAGATAAATATGTAGTGAATGGAACTTTAATTTGCCTGATCATTAAAACTTTGATCTATGAGCTCAAGATTTAAAAAAGCAAAATGATTAATAATCAAATCAGAAGGAATAAAATTGACAAAAATATGACACAGATTAGAAGCAACACCATGCAATGATTTGTATAAACATTGTCGTTATATTTAATTGCAAATTAATCAGTGTGAATTATATTTTGTTGAAATTTCAAACCGGCCGAAATTATTTAGTGTGTGTGATTTTGTTTTTCACACAACAATGCAGTTTGCACATCTGAATCAGTGAAAACATTGTTTCCATATAATATATATGTTGCTTAAGATATGTAAGCAAAAACATGCGGTAGGTTTTATTATGTTTTCTCATATTTGTACAGTTTAAAGTCACCCCTTCTTTTATGATGGTAGTTCTGCTAATTGTTAAAGGGTCTTTGAAAATACCAAATCTCGTTCAAACAACACACAATGACATTCAAACTTCAAAACTTTTCTAAACATTTTCAAAAACAAAATAAATTCAGCTCCAAACCGCAAGATTTTGCACTCAGTCATTAAGGGGAATCCGAGGTAATATGGTACCTGTCGAGTATATTACATTTGCTTCGTCTTCTTTTTCCTTTTTTGTTTTGTTTTAGTTTTCATCTTCTTTTCACCTTGATTTAAATTGCTTCCCGGTAGTTCTAGTGTTTATCTTGCCTTTTCATTGATAAACGAATTTAGTTCTACAATAGTATTAAATAGCATTCCCACTTTGTTTGATAGTATGCAATTTAGTATTATACATAAACAAAAACATGCTACGTAAACGTTTTATTTTTATTTTCTACCGTTACATCATCTAAAGGACAATACAATATTTCTAAGCATGCGAATCTCTTATCAAGCAAAAGACACATATCTATTTGAAAACAATCAATTTTCTGTTTCGACTCCCGAAGACCTACACGTTGGACCGGCGAATATCGTTTGCATTTCTGCTATATACAGTTATGACTCATAATGAGGGATTCTTGTACAGACTTATATTGTAATATAATCTAGATATTATTTTAGATGAAGCAGCGTTTTTGTAGTCACATACAAAACGACTACATACTTCATTTTGTATGCCTCTTTTCAATTTTCATTTTTCCAGGTGTCGTCCCTATGTATCTATATTAGATATTTATATAATACTTATAATACAGCTTATGCTACGTGATACTTATTGTCCCTATGTATCTATATTAAATATTTATATAATATTTATAATGCAGCTTATGCTACGTGATACTAATTGTCCCTATGTATTTATATTTATATAATACTTATAATACAGCTTATGCTACGTGATACTAATTGTCCCTATGTATCTATATTAAATATTTATATAATATTTATAATACAGCATTTGCTACGTGAAACTAATTGTCCCTATGTTTTTATATTAAATATTTATATAATACTTATAATGCAGCTTATGATACGTGATACTAAGAAAATGAAGTTGGTTTTATTAATACTCAACATTAAACGAATCAAAACAAATATTCAGCGATTGCCACTTAGGAGCACGGAATCATTGTCGTTGAATGCTAAAAGGAAATCCTACACCTTAAACTTTTATCCATATAATAAGATTTAGTTTCGTCTTGGCAGAACGTTCCTTTGTACAGACACACCTTTGCCGTATATGTAAGAGAATTATCTGGTGAGGATATTTTATAACTACCAACACGATTTATTATGTGACGACTGGGAAAGAGCAAGGTTGAGTACACCTAGTAACCAGGTTTAATATCAATGCCGATTTTGTCCGTTCAAAGGAGGAGACCAAGTTGTCACCTATATATATATATTGTACATCTATAATTTCTTTTCATAGTTGATTGTATATACAGGCGTCAATAGCGAGTGCATGTATCCAGGCGAATGGTTCATACGCTCATTATTTACTCCTGTGAATTTTTACTTTGGGTGCAGCTTCGAAAAATGGAAAAATATGCATACAAAATTCAAGTCTCAATCATTACATTTTGATTGTATAAGAGAGGATGACAGTCTGAACGTATATAAGCTTTCTTTGAAATCGGATGACATTTCCAGCATGAAAATTACCTGTACGTAAGTGGTAAATGGTAAGTACGTAAGCCACTGAGTGTATATAAACATTATTTTCTTTTTTTATTAAATTTGTTCTATTAAATAAGAGTATGAAACTATTTGAGAATCAGCCGTACATTAATAATCAACGATGATTCCGTCAGGCGTCCTCATTATTAACTGTAGATTTAAATTACATAACGTGACTCTTAAAACCGTTTTATTGCATATAACAGGCATATTTTGCAAATTATACATTGTATATAAATTGGATGTCAGTGAGTTTGATAATGTTTAAATGGATAACCATATATAAAATGCATTTTATAACCAAGGTAATTGATATTAGCATATTACACAAATGTCTGAAGTTTTCAATTTCTTGTTTTAAATCAAATTATTAATCTCCATAAATGTGTTATTGTTATCCTATACTATCCTAATGGCATTTACACAACCTAAAGTAAGCTATAAAATAAAGCATTTTTATTGCAAATAGTTAGTTGAACATTATAGGTTCCATTTGAAGAAATAACTGCTCTTGTTGGGCACCACTGTTTCCATTTAAATACGTATAAGATGCATTGGTAAAGTTCCATTATTGTTAAACTGATTTTGTAATACACTAACGACCACTTAGACTACTTAAACGTAGTAGGGCTGCTTATTTTCTTGGAATGCATAGTATAAAACAAACCAAAAGTTTTTAAATATAATAAAACGAGTAACATAAATAAAGGATTGCGAACGAGACTGTCAATAATGTTTCTCTTCTTTATCATATAGCTATCTGAGCACTGTACACACTGTGTCTGGTCAAATAAGAAACATTATTCAATTATATTAACATGGAACATGATTGGGGGAAATGAAGAAGCACTAATGTACTCAGAGTGACAAAATTTTATTTTCATTATTTTGCTGTATTAGATATTACAAAAAACGTAGTGTATGATAAAAACCTTACAAACAGTGTAATAAGATCATACAATTTAACAATATTATTCAAACTATCGAATAAGCACGACTGAATCTTTCAGTTATGAGAGAGATAAAACACTACATGCTATTAAATATGTAAAAAGACAATTAGACAGTTAAAGACATATAATCAATAAAGTTTCATTGTTATTTTATTTAACTTTTAATTAAAAGTATACATCATTTTTCACGTCTCACTACACAGTTGCGTTCCTTTCTCGTGACGGTTACACGATGCTTCCGCTAAAAATAGCCCATATGTAATTTGATTCGAAATATTTCAAATGACTCATTGGGGATGTTACTGTTTACTGTATATGAATAGAACAAAAGCTTAGTAATGCGACTTTACTTTTGTAAACAAGTGTTTTATTGAATTTAACAGAATGATGTATTAATGAGCATTTGACGACTTATTCTCAATCAAATACTTAGGTGTGTCACTGCATTGTCTTTAAAAACAAGCTGGTTACTTCACTTAATGAGTCTTTGCATATTTATGTACGGATACATTCCTGCTATGAAATAAATACTTAAAAATGTTTTTTAACTTGAAACTCCTACACGTAATTCAAAATAGAACAAAAAAAACAAATATGAAGGGAGACATAAATGTGAATAGAATAGACATCATATATATCAATTATGCACTGAAACTTTGTTAAAGATGATTATTTGGCGGTATTAATTAATAGGAATTTGAAATCAGTATAGTACAGGAACCAAATTGTCTTAAATGTAAATAATGTACTTACTAATCAGTATAATGTAATCCAATCAGTGCCCTAATCACATTAGGAAATAATTCAATAAAAAAGCTGGTATTCTCGAAATTTCATCAATTAATTGAAGAAAGTGTAGATATTTTGGTGATTCTTTAAATTTAAGTGTGAATAGCATTATATTGATACACGATTATTAGTTCACAACGGTGTCCTTTAGTATTCTAAGCGCCGCCACACTCGAATATCATGACGCAGACAAATGATAGGATACACCGCCCAATCATATTATATTTCCACCGGACTGAACAGACCTAGAACTACCAGCTAAATACTAAGTGCCAAACAATAAAACTTCTGGTACCATTTTTCAATGCTTTTGTATGACCCTGCCGTGGATCGAACCCACGAAGGCGGACACTTTACCTCTAGGCAACGGCTGTGATATGCAGTTTGTATTTGTTTAAATTGGAGCCACTGCAACCTAATCTGATACAGTCTTATCTTGGTTGTGTCATTGATTCCAAAAGTTTCTTCAAACATATTTTCTGGAGTTTCACAACAATAGTGTAAGGCGGCTGGAAAAGGTCATGTGACTTAGTTGTATGAATGTCATTTGGAATCACTCAACTCATACCTTTCAGACTATGCTAGAGATCGCATCGCGCAATTGGTATGTCATAATTAAATGCCTGATTTAACAATAATACTAGTATCAATGCATATGACCAACACTAGACGCAGTATTTAAACACTATCACCAGAATAACCATGCTCATTATACAAAACTACTATAGATGAAATTTATACAATTTATACGTACAGTAAAAGAAACAAATGGGTTACCACATTGGAACGGCTAGTAGCAAATCAACAAATGCCTCCAACCTCGAATTTCTTTGGTCATTATATAATTACCCAGTAGACCGAGTCTGCTTTTTACATGGTTGTAATATGTGCATAAATTACATTTTAACAGAGCATTAAGATAATGATACTTACAAGTAATGGGTCAAACGAATATGGGTCATATGTAAATGATAGGTATTATCACATATCATATCATAAAATGGTATTAGAAAGTCGTTTATTTACTAATGTAGGGTCTTTCGATACCGAGTGGTCTAAAGCGCCGTATGAAGATTTATTACCTCTCGCCGCTAAGGTCTTAGGTTCCAGTCCGCTCGCTTAAAGACATTTATGTGAGAAAAATTGCCAGTTATTTGCGGAAGAATAATGGTTCTTATCAGATTCATTCTTGGGTCTTCTTCAATTGATAAAACTGGATATGCCATTTATAACGTGAAATATGTTGAAAATGGTATCAAACCCCGTTCAAAAATAATAATGATAAAACAAAGATAATGACACTTTTCAGCGCTTCTTTAAGACTATAAAATATCATCATTATGAAATGTTTTTGTCGTTTTCTTAGAATTTATTTAGTTGAATGCCATTAACAGAATTTATTTTTACTTTTTTTTTATTCCATTGACAACTATAATCTAAATTGTTCTTTGCTGTATTATAAACAAGCTTTGACATGTAACCATAGATACATATAATTGTTATTTATCCTACGACGTGAAAGTACGTAATTATCTATAACAATTTATATTTGGAAAACAGGAGGAAATGAATACCGATCTAAATTCAAATTTATTGTCATCCTAATACATACGTAAAAATATAACGTCACAATAATAGCAGACGAAATATAATATATCAACATTACTGTCCATAACATAGTTTTACAATGTCTATGTGGATATTCAGTACCAATTAAAAAGCATGTTCTTATGTATTGTGCTAATATTGTACTGTAAAATATATATTGTTATGACTTTTGAATGAATTATAATATTGCAATCATTTTAAAAGTCGTATGTTTTTATTAACATCATTATTAACGTTAAATATAATATAGACTATACTAGAATAAATTTTTATGTAAAGTAAATAAATACTTTATTAACATTCAGATATGCAATACAGTTTAAGAGTCTGTGACCATTTTGAGTTAATGAGAGCAATAAATTGATTTGTTGTTTGATTTACGTGTTAACTGATGACATATATTTATTATATTTTATATTTTCTAACTATAATAATTTCATAATTGTAAATCAATGTTTGGAATATATACATAATGTACATTATTAAAGATATTTATTTTTAGTTTAGTTAAAACATATTTTATAACGTATGTTATATTGTTATATATGTATCAATATATACAAACGAACATAAAATGATAACAAAATATAAAACATGTGCAAATGAATTAAACTACAACTTATAACAACATTAGTTACAGTTCTCTCCGGTGCGGCTGTACGAATGTATATGTTTACCGGGTTGAAAAAAAAAATGAAAATGGAACTAAGCACAAAAAGAAAAACCACATTGAAAGAAAGAAAAAACAATAAGAGAGAAAACAAACAACAAAAATAATACCATGCCGCCCAGTCCCCAAAGAATCCTCACTCCTCACCACATACACTGTTCACGCTACAACAGTGACAACAGTCAGTTAATTTAGGTTAGTACGTTTTGTCTGTTTAATATATTTCTGGAAATGTTGAAAAATAAGTTGATTATTCTCCAATGTTAGATCTGCATTGCCGTATAATAATTTATTGGTACTTAATGGGTGGAATTCACGAGTATTTGTAATTAGATGCCGTCTTTCAATTCTGAAAGGTCACATCGAAAAATAAAATAACCTGCATCTTCACCACAGGCACATATGAGAGTATCTCTTAAGTGGTTAACATATAGGTCGGTGTTTAAACTACTGCAATTATTTCTTAATCGAGTGTGTTGAATTGATAAGTATCGGTCACCGGATAAAAGTAACTTTGGTACTATTGGAGGTTTAAAAAGATATTAAAGTTTGCTTTTAAACGATAGGAGAGATGTTGACTCTCGGATATTTATATCAAGTTCATTCCAAAGTTTCAGTGATGAGGGAATAACTGATCTTGAGTATATTTTTGTGCGCCTAGTTAATGTAACAAAGTCAGAATGGTTTCTTAGATTGTACGGATTTGACTCGGATATAGTAAAGGGGAACAGTTCTTCCAAATAGCTTGGTAAATCGCCTTGTTTTTTGTTTATAAATAAGAATTATTTTTTGTATTTTCCTCCTGTCTGTCAAAGAAACCCAACCAATTTCATTTAGTAATTTTTCAATTGAAACAGAACGTGTTAGGCCTGTTACGATTCTTGCAGTTTCATATTGAATTTTTTCCGAAGTATCAGTTTCATATTTAGAACAGTTATCCAAAATTAAGGATGAGTATTCTAAGATAGGGCGAAGATAAGATATATATATTTGGTTAAGGGTTTTGCGTTTTAATCTGAATTGCATCATCCTCATAGAACCGAGTATTTTGGATGCTGAAGATACAATTTCGAAATGTGTTCGTGCCAAGTACCGTCATGACTAAGTGTTACTCTTAGGTGTTTATGGTGATCAACGAATGTTAAATGTGTATTATCAAAACATAAAGATGGAAGATTTCTATTGATAAGTGAAACAAAAAATATTACGTCTGTTTTCGACGGATTGATATTGACTAGCCATTGTTTAGCCCAAATAAATAGTTTTTGCTGGTTTCCTAAAGATAATAGTTTCTGTATATACTGTGTCCGCTGATGATACTGCAAGAGAACTATCATCGGGAAAAAATCGCGTTACACTTTGTAAAGAGTCGGCAATATCATTTACATAAATAAGAAACAAGAGAGGCTATAAAACAAAACCTTGGGGCACACCAGCATTTAAATATTTCATTTCAGAAAAAGAAGACTGAACAAATACCCTATGATTACGGTTTGTCAAATAGTCAGATATCAAATTGATCAGGTTGCCAGTTATTCCGTATTGACGGAGTTTAAAAATTAAACCTTTATGCCAGATAATATCGAGTACCTTCGAAATATCACAAAACACCATACATGTAGATTTTTTATCATCAAAAGCTTTGCAAATTTGATTGTAGATATCAATTAATTGGTATACTGTGGAATGTCCAGGTAAAAAAACAGATTTTTTTTATATATAAGTTTGTTCGCATGTAAATAGTTGTGAATGTGTTTAAATATAACACGTTCCATAACCTTTCCTACACAACTTCTAATTGAAATTGGCATGTAGTTTAATGGTAATTTGCTCATTTTTTTAATAATTAATTGCATAACATTTGTTAATTTCCAAGCATTTGGATATTTGCTTTCTTGCAGAGATCGTTTGAATGATATACAAAGTGGATGACAAAGAGTTTTACATGTTTCTTTTAACATACGGTGGCTTATTTTATCGGGTCCACTGGATTTCTAATTAGGTTAGATAAAATATCGGTTATTTCTGTTTCAGTGATTTTGACGTCAGTTAAGTTTTGGTTAGTTTCCGTCCAAAATGCTGGATGATTGATATGAGAATCGTTAATTGTTGAAATTGACACAAAAAATCGTTTAAAGCATTGGCTTTATCTTCATCAGACACAGAATACGAATTGTCATTATTAATTAGATGAGGTATGCTGCCACGACTTTTAGAATTTTTTTTAATCAACATTGTGTTTGTTTTCCAATAAGTGCGATAATTTGTTAAGCTAATATCACCCAATGAGTATTCTAGATTATCAAAAATGTTTTTTGCGTGTTTTTTATGATATTTACCTTGTTTCTTAAATGTTTAAAAACTCGCCAATCTGATTTTTTTCCTTTTTGTCTATCGCGCTTACGGGATGTTTGTCTAATTTCGGAGTTGTACCATGGCTTGTCTCAAGGACGAATTGTTACAAGATGTATTGGAATACATAATTTCGCTAATTTTGTAATAAAATATTTAGTAGCAACATCTAGAGATCCATCAAGTACAAATGTCCAGTCTGTAATGGTAATTAAATTATTCAATATTTAAAAAAAAAAAGCACGCTTATAGTTCCAAACTGTTTTTTTAAAATGTATGTTTTCATATATATCACTTTTAATATATGCATATGTACAAATGTGATCACTTATGAAACCCGGTGTTTCGTGAATACACGAGTCAAAACATGTAAGCTGGTTCGAAAGTTCTGATGGATCTATCAATATTTGAGTAGTATTAGTTACACGCGTTGGTTCTTTTATTATATTAGACATATTATTAAATTCAAGTATATTACGAAATTTTTTGTTAGAAGGATTTATCTGATCTTCATTAATGTCACCTATTTTTTTTATATTTGAGTGTATTTCCGAAGCATTTTCAATACAGACGTTAACTCGTTCCCAAACATCAACTGCATAGTGTCAAGGTCGGTTTACAGTGCAAATAAAATAAAATTGACTGTGATCTTTAATTTCAATCCAAATAGATTCAGGAACAATATTTTCTAAGTCAGAATTTCTGGTTAGACTTAAATCTGATGAAACATAATCTAAAACCCGCCCGAATGAGATTATTTGTGTTAACGATATATTTATCTAAGCCTTCTAGTAATAAATCATCGTCATGGATATCTATCGAGAGGTGTGTTTCTGTGAAACATAAAATGTCGAAATCTAATAAATTATGTTTGATAAGTCAAGCTTGTTTCTAATACAGCGAATATTTTTTATGAAATATTAAAAAATATTTATTGTTATTCTCACTTGGCCCGGGATTAAGTTGTATATACCCAGATAAAATTAATAAAAAGTACAATATTAAAGACATATATATGTTTTGGAGGTTGGAAGTTCGTAAATACGTCTTTGAAATACGATCATTTGCATATTTAACATGAGTTGGATAGAGCAAAACAGTTATCAATGCAAATTGACGGTTAAACACAATGTAAAAAATTAAAGTACTCACGGTACGAATATCACTTATTAAACGAATGGTGTATTATACCTTTGGATGTAATTAAAAACTGTTTAATGTCATTCCAGTTATCAGGAAAATATTATTATAAACTTCCGATTTCTTTCGAATTATCTACTTTATATTAATTTGTCGTATTGCCCGAAATATACTACATTGTGAAAAATATATCCAAGTGTCCTGAATATAGTATAATTGCTGTAAAAATATAAAGATCTTCGAGAGAATCAGACATATTTTACCAATGTTAAACATTCCTGACAGTGGGAAATGACTATTATACAGCTATTTGAGACAATCGAACACAGTATTACCATTGGAGTCATTCCGGAATATCCTAAGTTAACACTTGATATTCCGGACAATCTAAGGTTAATAGTATATAGATATTTTGGACAATCGAGACTAGGGACTTTTGATTAGTACTGTATATGTAATTTAGATATTCCGGACAATCTAAAACAACATTAACTATTTGACCGCATGACCCAAAAGGTACATGCATAAAGTCCATTAAATTAATATTTTGATTTAATTTATTGGATGTCCATCACTAATTCTTGGTTCCTGGCCCGTTTTATATGACCTTGCAGAAACGTCTATCATATGAATTTCTGACCATCAGCCACACCTTTGAACAAATGTCGTGACTGTTTGCTGTTATGGTATGTATCGCAATTTCTTGTTTCTGAAATAATAAAGAGGACAAGCTAACTAAGGGAGGTTGGATATCTCTAATATATTTTTTTCTAATAATTTATAACAAAATTTCTTCTCACCCGTGCAGATTTAAAAAAGGAATAATTTATTGACCCCCACCCCCCTTACTCTTCAACACCATTATTGACAGGTCAATCGGTTACCCCGTTTTGTAATAAAATGTGCTTACTCTCATACCGTGATCGTTGTACAACATTCTTATGTCAATATGGGATCAGTGAATACTATATAGGTATTATATGTAGGGGGAAATGTTTTGGCCAATTTTTATTAGCATATTTTGTAACATTTTTTTTCCTATTGACATTATATACAAATAACCGTTTCACATAAAGTAGTATTTCAACATATTAATTAGGTATTTTTTTTACTACGACTTGTATGGTACATGTAGTAGAAAAAGAAGTAATTAAAATGTTTGAAATACTATTTAATGAGAAACGGTTATTAGTATATAATGTCGGTAAAATTTTTTAGAAAATATATAAATTGAAAATATTATTCAATTTATGTGTTAATACTGTATTTTTTATATATAATCCTTATTGTGTTTTATATTTTAATTGAAATAAATAACACATATTTGGGTTAAGCCCTTGTTCATCAACCAAGTACATTGAGAAGTCTTACAATCCCATTGAAATGAATACAATGGGATGAGCGTTGTAAAAAACAAAGTATGCGAAACCCGTGAACCAGGTTAACCACCGTCCTCCCAATTTTAAAACTGACTGATTCAAGATGATGACTGTGTCGTCATTCTGTCTGAATGTACTTACTATTTTGTAATCTGTGAATGCAACGTCTCGTGCTGTCAAGTATATGTTTATCGACTCAAATCACTATTATCTCCCTTGAGTACTCCGGAGGTAGAAGGAGGTAGAAATAAAATTTTAATTATCTTTTTCTTCTTTATTACAAGGCTTTGTAATGCAGTGATTTATTTTTTTCCTAGCATGATTTAAATGGTCAGTATTTTAGAAATTACCACTAAGACATTGATCCACATCGCGGGCAAATAGTTGACATATTCTTACTTTGGAAATTGATAGGTCTCACCATAAACAGATATACGCAATATATCAGATTCTTCCAATTCAAAACAAAATGAACCTAGGATTAGGGGAACATGTTAAATGGATATTCTAATAGGTTTGCATACTGACGGTGAACACAGGCAATACTGAAATTATTTAAAACAGTAAAGCATAATGGTAGCTTGAAACAGAATTGTAAACATCATCCAATTGTGGAGGAAACATTAAAACATTATACATCTACATTTTAGTTGAACTATTGCCACGCTAGTAACATCAGCCCCGTATTCAACACTACGTTTGATTTAGGCGAGGTGGTGGCAAGAGCTCGGTCTGTTCGATCTTTGCCTCGAAAGAGACACAGTAGGGCATCATCTCAGCGGCGATAGGTTTTCTGTTCTTCTATAAGTACATAGGACGGCTGTTTCAAAATTGATTTTCGCTTTATTTTTTAGAACCAAACTAATCTTTATACTTATGAGCGTATAACTATATTGTGATAAAAATCCAAACGTATAACCATCTGACACTTCATATCATGCAATTATCTAGAAAATATTTTATTATTTCATGAAAATATTGGTGCCAAGCTAGATTTAAAGAATAATTGTGAGTAAAACTGGTAAATATATATTTTTTGTTATTGTTATTTATTTTTATTTTACAATCACAAACAATTGGAAACAAAATATATTAAGCATATAAGTCATATACAAGTAAGACATTCAATATGTGAAATAGAAAGCCATTCCACTACATTATGTATTACCATAACCATTCCCCTTTTTAAAAAAAATAACCTTCTTGACGTCATGTGACGTGTTTTCACTGCAGAAATTACCTCAAATTAAATAACTTAAATAACAGAGAACATGAAGTCAATATTCCTAATGAATTTCAGTGAAGTGGACAACAATTTTTATTCTGGCAGAATAAATAAACACTGAAACGACACCCAGAGGATTTCGTTGTAATTACAAATTGTCTCGTCTATTTTCAAGTCATTCCTCGGGTTAACTATTTTCTCACTATTATACTTTTCTTCTCTAGGGAGAATACTTAGACAATACAATTACGTAACAAATGATTAAACAACCCTGAATGGATTTTGTTTGACCTGTTTAAGGACACATTCTTTCAATTCAAATTAATTTCTGTGTAACGATAAAAGATTGATTGGTATTCATTACTCATATCTTAATAGTTATGCATAATCTACTTTGTTGTATGGTGTTAAACGTCATTTCATACATTTTCAGTCATATCACGGCAATGTCTACTTAGGAATTTGTTCTGAGCGCTGCCCCACAAGGTTATCTTATCGTGCTGCAAACACGTGACATGATACAGAACGTTAGTCGTATTTTCTCCATGTTTTGTCCCGTGTGGTGCTGGCTAAGAATAGAATCACTGTCGATCTCTGCAGAGGGGTAGGAATCCTCCGAATGGGTGTCATGTTCATTTTATCATGTTTTGTCATGTTCACTATTGTGGTTAAATCATCAACCCCTGTGTGGTTCCAGGGAGCCATATGAGTGATGGCAAGAATAGGATCACTGTGGCTCATGCATGTCGTAGGAAGCGACAATTTGAGTAATACAATAGAATTAACTGAAACTCTGCAGTTCTGCAGGTATCAAAGTTCTAGGTTCATTCTGCATATTCATTTGTTGTTGTATTTTTAATCTGTATGTTAATTTCTTGTTATATATGTACATGTGGAGTGAACCTTGAATCTTCCTTCCTGTTGGTGTCGAATAACCTATAATGTGTTGGTACACCGTAAAACCTAATTCATTCATTCATTCTTCATGTTTTGTAACATGAATAATTATGAATCATTTGTGACCGCTGAGGTCATAGGTTTGAGTTTCGCTCGGTTCGAACATGTTATGTGAGAACGATTGTCAGCTACTTGCGACAGGGCAAAGGTTCTACTCAGCTCTATTCCGAAGTATTCCTCCACCAGTTAAACTTAACATGCTATAGATAATCTAAAATTTGTTGTAAATTGGCGTTTATTCATTGAAAAAATATTTTGAATCCAACTATGTTCAGTTTGACTTTCGTAACGTTAATATGATATTGTTTAGAGCATTGTTGTAACGCTTTCCTTAAAATGTTAAAATTCAATAAAATATGAGTATCTTCATGCAAGTATTATGTTCTGCTATTTTAATTTATTGTATTATTATAACTTATATGTTCCATACAGTATAATGAACATCTGACGCAGTTTAACTTGAGAGTACTAGATAACAATTATATTTAACATAATTTCATTGTATGAGGTCGTATATATTTTCATTTATAAATGTTTTTTGTTGACATATATTTAAAATAAATCAATCCTTGTATATCGTGTGTTTGTAGCGCAGAAATGTTCTAGTGGTAGATCCTCGCATGCGAATATTCGTTAGTTTTATCCCGTTGTGTCATTCCAAAGACTTGAATTTCGATACAGGGATCTTCTTAGCTAGGTGATCAACGATTTGGGATAGTTCGAATCAGTCCGGTCCTAGTATAATTTGACTGGATGCTGTATCACGTGTTTGCGGCACGATAAGATAATCTTGTTAGGCAATGCTTAGAACAGATTCCTAAATAGACATTGCTTATATTTAATTGGTGTGTTAATTGGCGTGCTTTTTATTTTCCAACTTAAATAGAAGTACTCATATTTTAAATTATTCGACTAGCGGTTAGAGAATTTCAAACTGATTTATGATATGCTGACGGATGCAAAAGATACTTCTGCATCCATGTAGTAATCCAGTTAAGAAGATATCTCCTGTGATAACTGAAGTGTTGGAAGCATCGACTATTGTATTATAATATGTAGGAAAATAATTCATATTACCTGTTAATTGAAAAATAAGTAAAACTTTAACTGCGAGGGAAGTAAATATTTGTAAATTACAACGCTACACTAGGATATATATGATGGTAAATTAACACAGATCCATGTGTATAGAGTGATTCTTCCTCGAATGTTATATTTTTTCTACATATAAAACACATCTTTGGAAATTATATTTTTGCAGACTTAATTCATTAACAATAATCAAGTAGTATGTAACATTAAAACAAAACTAATGCATTGATGACTGAAATTTTAAAAAAAAAGTAAGAACCTCTGATTTGAATCATGTACTGAATTATATAAAAACTGCCAAAGAGCCATTTAGCGACTTTTAAACTCCCTAGAGCGTCGCCTTTTGCGGTGGTTACCTCGTTTTCCCTTTGTATGCATTGTACTTAGTATAACTATTATGTATGCTTAGTATATTTATGCTGCTTTGATAGTCGTGTCATTTGGAATCTACTTTCTCAATTGGTTACATATTTCCTTTTTTTAATGTATCACATACCTTTGTATTGGGGTTAATATGTCATAATTATGTTTCTGCAGTTGTATCATTAGCATGAAACATATTAAAATGAGTCTTTTTTGCATATATGTTGGGCCAATTAGCTTCGAAAAAAAAAACAGTAACATAATATGTATATATAATCCATTTGCATCTTAATGTAGTTAAATAATTCACATATTTCAAATGTGTTACACTGTTAACCATAGTCCTGAGACACAATGGCGGTTGTAATGCTTTCCGCGGTGAAATCATATTCCAACTTCATCTGGTAATGACTATAGGATTACAAAACATATGTTAATAGTCCATTACTAAGAATGTTTGCATAAAAACTATTTACTTTATCAGTCTATAAGATAATCTGATAGCTAAGCTTTAACATAAACCTTATTACCGGAAAGTATAACTGACAATGATTTGCATTTTATTCAGTTCAAATCCCCCGGTTTGAAAGTATAGATCGTCCAAATGAGATTCCAAAGATACATTAATGTATAATGTATGTGGGGGATGTGCTGCATGTGTTACAAATACGTTTAGATACATTGTTCTGATTTCCAAAATCGTCCTATTTTTCAACGTTAAGAAATATCATATAAACCATAAAATTGAATTACATTGAACTTCGTTATATCTGGAGATTGAAACCAAGATTCATAAGAAGCCTAAATTCATTATAGACTAATAGTTTTAAACAAATTAAAATTACATAACAAGAAAATAAACAATGTTTAGAAAACGCAAACTATAAGCTGGAATGTCGATATGCGTGTACTTGGTTACGAATAAAATACTTTATAACGCAATACACAATGAGGCTGACACACAAATACATAACTTTCACAAATAAACCCAGTAAAATTTAACCAAAATAGATTCAGTTAAATGGTCCAAACGATCCTTAAATTGACATGCCATGCTGTTTTGTTTAACAGAGTTGTCAGAATTTTTGCTTTGTATAACATATGTAGCTTATACAATAAAACTCATTTTGATGATTTATTATTCTGGTAACTGTATGAGAATTGTTTTGTTTTTTTGCAAACTATTTATCAATTATCGCTGTTACCTGACAATATTTAAATGTTTTTCGAAGAGCTCCTTTCATACTTTGTGATATTTAAAACAAGTTTGCGTACTTTTACATCTTCATTTGATGTACTTTATGATGTTCTGTATAACTCTCAGATGCTTAATAAACGCTTAAGATGTTGGATTAGATTATATGATATACTATCAGTTGGGTACTATTAGGTTGCTCTGTGCGTTTCCTTTAATCTTATCATTTAAGTAGTTCTACACAGATCTACGTAATGCATGGAACTGGCATGCACTGTTTCTATTTTATGGACTGATTGTTAGATGACGTTGCTTTTATTATTTTCATTTTTAGATTGCAGACATATTACACTTATCAGTTTTTAGACGACGATTCTATCAACTCTGTTATTACTAAAGTTGCATCTCAATTACATACCGTCATACTGAAGTATCAGCTTAACTGTTCCACATCACCTAGAAACGACTTGTATTATAGATTATAGCAGTTTCATCATGGTTTTATTTGATATCAATATAAATGAGTTTTGCAACTGATAAAATGGATATTACCGAATTATAGTAACATCTGAATTATCATATTTATGACTCTGGTACATACTGTGATTCTCTGTTACAGATGTGATAAATATGAAAGTTGATATCAATGTCACAACTTAAATATTACGACAAACATTTACTGCAAACGTGTAATTTTTAATTAAATTTTACCATTGAGAACGAATTGTCTACTATTGGCGCTATGGTACTGATTCTTAAGTTTATAATAGGTAAATTTATTCTAAAATGTTTTATTAAACCATCTGTAATGATATAAAGTGGTCGTTCATGGTAGATAAATAAAAAAGTGTGAAAGTATGAATCTGTTTTTTGCTTTATATTTTGAGAACACTACAGTTTTTGACGCTTTACGATAAAATTTAGAAAACATTTGCCAAACAAATGCGTAGCAATCAATATATAAAATAACTAAGACATAAGATAAGCACAATATAAAGATGACGTCATAACCTATATATAAGATAAGAATAATATAAACATGACGTCATAACCTAGATATATGATAGGCATAATATAAACATGACGTCATTACCTAGATATAAGATAAGCATAATATAAACATTACGTCATAACCTAGATATAAGATAAGCATAATATAAACGTAGATACGAAAACAATAAAGACAGTCATAATGTTGGAACGATCGTTGGAATCCCTTTAAGCACATATAATTATATTAATATTGTATGAATCGCTTTTTTTTTGCAAAACCAGCACTGGAACGTGGGCGTCGGTGGTCAACATTCTATCCATTAATAATTTTGTAGGATCATAATAATTTGCCTTACAACTAATATCGGATGTTTTTTGTATCTAGCTGATACTATACTTCATAATATATGATTTAATGATATACACAAAATGTACAAGAACTGTTAAGACATCACAGTAAAATGTAAGCATAGGAATACACGTCCAACAAAAAAAAACAATTACACGGTACAAATATCATAGACATAGGTAAACCCGTCCACCACTAACACAATTACACGGTACACGTATCATGACAGCTATTTTATACACGTTTACCACAACCCACAATTACACAGTACAAATATTTTAGATATAGATAAACACGTCCACACAAAACACAGTTGCACAGTACAAATATAATAGATATAGATAAACACGTCCAAACAAAACACAATTACACGGTACAAATATCATAGATATAGGTATACACGTTTACAACAAAAAAACAATTACACGGTACAAATACCATATATATAGGTATACACGTCTACAACAAATAACAATTACAGGTACAAATATCATATATATAGGTATATACGTCTACCACAAAACACAATTACACGGTACAAATATCATAGATATAGGTATATACGTCTACCACAAAACACAATTACATGGTAAAAATTATTATAGATATAGGTATACACGTCTACAACAAATAACAATTACAGGTACAAATATCATATATATAGGTATACACGTCTACAACAAATAACAATTACAGGTACAAATATTATATATATAGGTATACACGTCCACCACAAAACACAATTATACGGAATACGTATCAAAGACCTATATACACGTCTACCACAAAACACAATTACACGGTAAAATATCATAAATATAGGTATACACGTCGACACAAAACATAATTACACGGTACAAATATCATAGATATAGGTATATACGTCTACCACAAAACACAATTACATGGTAAAAATTATTATAGATATAGGTATACACTTCTACTACAAATCACAATTACACGGTACAAATATCATAGATATAGGTATACACGTCTACAACAAATAACAATTACAGGTACAAATATCATATATATAGGTATACACGTCCACCACAAAACTCAGTTATACGGAATACGTATCATAGACCTATATACACGTCTACCACAAAACACAATTACACGGTAAAATATCATAAATATAGGTATACACGTCGACACAAAACATAATTACACGGTACAAATATCATAGATATAGGTATAAACATCCACGACAAAACCAAATAACACATACAAATATCATAGATATAGGTATACACTTCTACTACAAATCACAATTACACGGTACAATTATCATAGATATAGGTATACATGTCTACCACAAAACACAATTACACGGTACAAGTATCATAGCTATTTGTAAACACGTCCACCACAAAACAAAACTAAACGGTAAACGTATCATAGACCTATATACACGTCTACCACAAAACACAATTACACGGTAAAATATCATAAATATAGGTATACACGTCGACACAAAACATAATTACACGGTACAAATATCATAGATATAGGTATAATCATCCACGACAAAACCAAATAACACATACAAATATCATAGATATAGGTATACACGTCCACCACAAATCACAATTATACGGTACAATTATCATAGATATAGGTATACATGTCTACCACAAAACACAATTACACGGTACAAGTATCATAGCTATTTGTAAACACGTCCACCACAAAACAAAACTAAACGGTAAACGTATCATAGATATATGTATACACGTCTTCCACAAAACACAATTAGTATCATAGATATAGGTTTAACCGTCTACCACAAAACACAATTACACGGTACAAGTATCATAGATATAGGTTTACACGTCTACCACAAAACACAATTACAAGGTACAAATATCATAGATATAGGTATACAGGGTTACCACAAAACACAATTACAAGGTACAAATATCATAGATAAAGGTTTACACGTCTACCAAAAAACACAATTACACGTACAAATATCATAGATATAGGTATACACGTCTACCACAAAACACAGTTACCCGTACAAATACCATAGATATAGGTATACACTTCCACCACAAAACAAAATTACACTGTACAAATATTATAGATATATGTATACACGTCCACCACAAAACACGATTACCCGTACAAAAACCATAGATATAGGTATTCACGTCTACAACAAAACACAATTACCCGTACAAATACTATAGATATAGGTATACACTTCAACCACAAAACAAAATTACACTGTACAAATATTATAGATATAGGTATACACGTCCACCACAAAACACAATTACACGGTACAAGTATCATAGATTTGTATACACGTTCACCACAAAACACAATGACACGGTACTAATATCATTGATAAAGGTATACACGTCCACCACAAAACACAATTACACGGTACTAATATCATAGATATAGGTATACACGTTCACCACAAAATACAATTACATGATACAAATATCATAGATATAGGTATACACGTCCACCACAAAACACAATTACACGTACATATATCATAAATATAGGTATACACGTCCACCACAAAACACAATTGCACGGTACAAATATCATAGATAAAGTTATACACGTCCGACACAATACACAATTACTAGGTACAAATATCATTGATATAGGTATACACGTCCAACATAAAACACAATTACACGGTACAAATACCATCGATATAGGTATACACGTCCACCACAAAACACAATTACACGGTACAAGTATCATAGATAAACGGTATACACGTCCACCACAAAATACAATTACACGGTACAAGTTTCCAGACCACCAGCATTTATCATCTTACAATATAAATATAAATATATATCATTTTACATCTTAATACCGACAATTGATAAAGATGCGGCTTCCTATCTTTTGCGTTCAGCATTATATATTAGAAATATTACTTTTTATAACATTTTAAGGATAGCAGAAGGAACAGCATATATCTACATTATCGTCTGGATCTTAGCAATTCAATGTCTTTATAGATAACCAAAGCCAATTTAAAAGCTTTTTTGTGAGAGTTTCATATTTGTCATCGTGTGCAAAGAAATCGTTTTTGTTTTTATACGATTTTTAATATTTTGATATAGGTCGAATGTATTTCCATATCTATTTTAATGGTTATACTGAAAATATATTAGCTATAATATTTAATGATGAAATAAAAGATGACTATATTCCTAAATGCAGATGCCGCATTGTACGACCACAGCCACCATGATAGTTCTATTATAAGGTCTCATTACACTGTTGAATTTTGTACTTTGTTCTATGTAAAATAAAGTCTATGATTTCCCTTGTAAAAAAAGAATTCCACTTCGATTTTTTTGTATTTTTTTTATTTCATAGCAGGAATGTAAACCCACATAAAAAGCACAATAAGTGGTAGGTTGACCAGGTTGTTTTTTTTTAAAGAGGGTGCAGTGTCACCGTGAGATTTTTTTTAAAAAAGAAGTCCTCAAATGCTCATAGATACATGCATATGTTGAAATCCTATAAAAGTCACTTTTTTAACACCAGTGATGTCTTATTGCAGTATATGCTATACCAACTCTTACTCTACTCATCTGCAGTAAGAAATCACAACTACTATGAACCATTTTGAAAATAGTTCATAGCCAAATTACATATGCCTTGTTTTTAAGCGTAAGAATCATGTTACCGTGGGAAAAAAGGGGCGTAAATGTGTAGTGACACGTTAAGGGAGAGAGCATGAGCCACTTTGTCGACAAAATTTGACTCGCGACAACTTTACATGATTATCTGAACAAAAAGTGCATTTAAAAGTTGATCTATGTAGATTTTAAGGACTGACAGCTTCAGACAAACTTCTTATTTTTAGCAGAATTGGCCATTTTTTACCACTGAATTGTGAAATTTTGTCCCATTACATTTCCATAGCTCATGAGCTCAAGATTTCAGTTGCTGAACAGTTTTCTCTTAAATAGCTTCTATATTGTGTAAGAATGTGTACATTGTCTAAATTATGTAATATTTTAGTGTACTTTGCTTAATTTCATAATAATTGCAGTGTTTTAAACTTGTCCTTATATGGAAATTGCTATTTAAGCAATAACTCTAAATCAATTGCCACTTTCAATATAAGCTAGGTATTGTTTATGTGCTCTAAATATTTAGAAATAAGAAGAGACTCATGTGTAGTTATTTGCTTTTAGTAAAGAAGTATTTGGTGATATTACGTATAATCATTCGTTAAAATGGTGCATTTGCGGTAAAAAAAAACTCTAAGCAATAATTTGTTCATGAAATTGAAATAAGATACCAG
The DNA here is from genome assembly GCA_029582155.1 of Panopea generosa. NCBI lineage: Eukaryota > Metazoa > Mollusca > Bivalvia > Adapedonta > Hiatellidae > Panopea > Panopea generosa. Next base: position 10,425,571 of record CM055901.1, on the reverse strand, counting down.
AAAATACAAAATGATACAATTTTCCAACATATTCGACAAAAAACAAAAAAAATGGCAAGCGACATGTCGCGATAACCCACGAAGCATTATCGGCTACTCATATATGCTCATTTTTCTCAGCCCAGATTATGTCGACGCTATGAAAATGAAGTGGGTTAGGTATATTTCTAACATGGTCATTTTAAAATAATATGCTTGAATTCGTGTAAAAAATGTCTGTAACAGGCCATCTGGACACTTAACATGGTGTAAACATGCCCACAAGGTTTGATCATGCAACTGTAGCCTTTTCATGATAACAGAAGGTGATTCTATGCTAGGATTTCCCTTGTAAAAAAAGAATTCCATGTCTTATTGCAGTATATGCTATACCAACTCTTGTTCTACTCATATGCAGCAAGAAATCATAACTACTATTTTGAAAATATTTCAAAACCAAATTACATAGGCCTTGTTTTTAAGCGTAAGAATCATGTTACCATTGGGAAAAAGGGACGTTACTGTGTAGTGAGACGTATAAACAGTTCTTAATAAACCAAACGCTACACACATACAGAAGAAGTAACAACATACAGAGGAATATAAGAGCGGTAAACTAGCTGTACTGTTGTATCCAAACATATTCTTCAATTTCATGAATTGCTCAGTAGTTTGAAATACGTGAACACAAGAATAGTCTATCACAGAACCTGAAATCTCCCGAACCATGTCTATTAACCCCCAATGACAAAATATGGAATTCTATGCCTGTCCCACATTCCTTAGCAATTGATGGCTTACTAAACTGTGACATCATTCAAACTTTCAGTTTTAGCTCGATCAATTGATTGTCAGGTAAGATTGTGTTTCCCGATACATTGGTGTTGGGGGGGGGGGGGGGGGAGGGTGCATGTTGCATGTGGCATGTAGTTGCTGCTTTTTCCGTTCTTCCGTCCTTCCGGAGTGTGGAAGATCCACACATGTAGTTTTCCAAACGCAAACAACATTCAGTAAATTTCACGCAACACTCCTTGATCAGAAACTGTCACCTAGAAAGTTTGGTAGATGCACATAGACCTTTATTTGACCTTCAGTACTCAAGATATTATTGGTTGAAATATAAAAAAAATAGTCGAATCAAACGCATTTTTATATTAAAAATGAAAAAAAAAAGACTTTTGTATGCATGCCTATTTATAGACGCTCTGTTATACATTGATATGTATGAATCGATGATAATCGCCATATCTGGAAAACAGTCAAACCTGTATAAGTGGTCACCTCTACTAAACAGCCACTTGTCTCAAGCACCCTAATTTGTGTTTTCTCAATTATATGCTTTCAAAGCAAATTAACCTGCATTAAACAAAAACCTGTCTTAAAATGTCACTTTTCCTCCTTCTGTTGTCTGGCTGCTTAAGACGTGGTTGACTGTTATTAAAAATACGGCATGCTTTCTGTAGGCTTCATCGCTCGTAACACTTTCACGTCAATGCTCACTCGGTAAGATAAAAATGGTACATGAACTCCTCTGAAACAAATACCAGTAATAAGTGTTTATATAATACGAAATCTCAGTTTGGTATTTATTGTCCTTTTTACTTTAAAGTTTCGTTACATAGTCGAGTTTTATTCATTGTTCTATATAAAATAAGGTCTAGGATTCCAATGGTAAAAAAGCTCCACACATAATTTGTATAAAGTACTTTATTCACAGCAGAAATATATCCCAACATAAAAAGGCACAATAACATCTGGTTTTGTTTAAAGAGGGTGCAGTGACACCCTAAGATTTTGTTTAAAGAGGGAACAGTGACACCCTGAGATTTTGTTTAAAGAGGGTGCAGTGACACCCTCAGATTTTGTTTAAAGAGGGTGCAGTGACACCCTCAGATTTTGTTTTAAAAGAAGTTCTCATATGCTCATTAGTACATGCTTCTGTTGAAATCCCACAAACGTATTCTGAGCAACAGTGAAGTCTTATTTTGTTTTGCAGTATATGCTTTGTGTCTTATTCTGCTTTCCTCATCTGCAGTAAGAAATCACAACCACTGTGAACCATTTTAGAAATATTTCAAACCAAGTTACATAGGACTTTTTCCAAGCGTAAGAATCATAAAGTTAAACAAGCTTTCCTGCTTTTACCTCTTTATTTAACGTACTTTATTATTCTCTATGTAACTCTCAGATGCCAAAAAAACGATGTTGGAATGTATTATATGATCTATTATCCTTTGAGTATTATTAGTCTACATTACGCGTTTCTTTTAGACTTACCATTCATTTAGGTCTATGTGGCGTTCGCCACTTTGCTGCTATTATATCGATGAAAAAAACAACAACGTAGCTTTTATTCGTTTCCTTTTTAAATGTCAGACATACTACACTAATCAGTTCATCGACGGCGATTCTATCAATTTGATATTACTAATAGTACGTCTAAATAACATACTACAATTTAGCGTTATATCTTCGAGTAGACCTAACTGTATCATATCATCTTGAAGCAATTTCCGTAGAGAAAACTATATTTTATGGATAATACTAGTTGTATTATGGTTTTGTGGATAAAAAAAAACAACAATATAAATGAGCTTTGCATCTGATACAATGGATAAAATAAAGTTATCGTTGCATCGGAATTGATTTATTTATGAGTCTGATTGAAATTGTGTTGCATATGTAATGGTTATAAAAGCCGATACCCATGACATAACTAATATATTACGACAAACTTTTACTGCAAACTTACATTTGTTTACCTAAAGTTCTTTGAGAAAGAATCGTCTTCTATTGGTGCCATGATACCAATTCTTGAGCTTCTACTTTGGTTCTAAAAATGTTCTAGTAAATCATTTGTACACCAGCTAGTGTATCCATTGTTAGTTTATATTTTAGCTTGATTGCGAAGAAAGCATGAAGCTTATATGAATCGCTTCCTATGTCGGTTGGTGGATAGCACTAGTACTGGATATTGTTGTAGGGATGTGATGTCATAAGTTCTCATGACATTGTTTCTATTGCATCCAACATCTCTCCTGCTATTGAAAAATAATGCCCAAACCGTGGAAATTAATTTTTGCCAGACTTTTCTTTTAATTCGCGGCAGTTTCACATTAAATGAAGCAATGGATGCTACATGATTATGTAGGTTACGACTCAGTAGAAACTACAGCAGAACTAGAATAGATACTTTGATGATTATAATAAATGTGGTTTTACTAGATGAAGAAAGTCAGGAGTAAAACGTAAAGCATTCCAATGCTAATTGATCGTATTTTTCTATATATTAAACCGTTTACTTATTTTGATTCAAAGTTCATGACGAAACAATTGCATATAAAATTGTTTCGCAAATCACGGCCAGTAGTTTCCATGACAACTTGATAATGTAACTCTTTAACAGAACAGTAAACAACTTTAAATTTTACTTTAATAATTTGCCTTACAACTTATATCGAATTTTTATAATCTTATTAATATAAGAGGAATTTATATGTTTAAACATGATAATACTTTAATGGTACATCCAACGTGCGCAGGGAAGTGTTGGCATCACATTTAAAAAAAAGTATAAGCATTTTATATTATCGGTAATTCGGAAAATAAATTAGCTGTAATATTTAATGGTAAAATAATAAGAGACCACTTATGTAAAATAGAAGATAAAAATTTTATAAATATACAAATATACAGAAGAAGTAGGAACATTGGTTACACCCTGTGTAAACTTACACTTTCATTTGACAAATTGATGAGCGTTTTAAAACAGTGAATACGAAATGAGTCTATCCCAGAACCTGATATATCCGGAATCAGGTATATTGACCAGCAATGAAAAAGCAGGGAAGTCTATGTTTGTACCACAAGACATATCAATTGAACGCCTAGCAATACCGTGACATCATTCAAACCTTCAGTTGAAGCATCTTCAAATGCAGCTTTCCTAACATTGCTATTAACGGATCCAATCAGAAGAGCTTGGCCAATTCTATAGAATAATACAAGAATAGTAAATGATATCATAGCTTAATCCACATTAACTGATTCTAAGGTCTGGTTTAGACATTCAATTGACGGTTTGTTCGTCTTGCCGTCTCCTTTTGTCAGCTTTTGGTAATTTGGAGAAATTTGAAAATTTGAAACTTGAAATCACGAAATAGAATTCCTTCAAAATGTCACAAAATTGTAAATTACAGTTTAGCTGTACAGAGATACAGAATTACTGGAACTACAGAAATTCTTCCCTTTTTTGTATTTTTCTGAGCTTTGCTTATGCGGAGCTTAATTTAAGAAACACAGACAATTATTTGAAACTGGTACAATGTAATGTTCATCAAGGCATTATGTTTTGCATACACGTCATAACAGTTACTATAGTTTTACGCTTGAAGGAATTACTTCTATTTTAGTAATTTCCTTATGAACAGTGTTAAATGAATAACAAATTCACCATAACAGTACAAAACCAATTAAAATTGACATATTAATAACAATAATGAGACATACCTGATACAAACCAAGAGCGTAGCTTTGCTGAAACCGATGTGTAGAAAAAGTTGTAGGGGGCGGGGGTGGGGGGGGGGTCGGAGGCACGCTCCACCGATAATATATTTTAGCTTAAATGTCGTAGGTGTGTTCTGGCATATATTTCTTATTTTGTGGAGGACCTTGTTAACTTTACTAGTAACCTTGGATTCACTGTTTTATATCAAAAATGTTTTTTAAGGTTTGTTCACTTCAATAAAGGGAGAAAATAAGAAGCATATGGGTAAGAGTTTATTGATTTTTTTGGCATTTATTTCTTTTTCAATTTCTCAGAAAAAAGTGTAGTCTATGTCACTACAAATATAATCATTAGAGGAAATGGGAAGCGATATGACTGCTTGGAATTATCAGAATGGTCAGAAGACAACTACCACAATTGTGTTTCAACCTTATTTAAGGTAGTACACATAGAGAATATGATATCGGGGATCAGTGCAATAAAAAGATAAGTAGTAGAACAACCACAATGGAGCTTAAATTTTACTGGTGCATCAACCAACCTTGCTCTTTCTCTCGATGTCACATCATAAAACAGAACAGCATAAAAAAAGGAAATACATATGCATACGTTGACATCGCGGGCCTTTGAAAGATCGGTTGTAAAACAGAACAGTATAAACAAGAATATCACTGTAATAATGAATAAAAATCAAAGTCTTAATTAAGGTTTGAGTAATAATTATGTTTTTTATTTTGTGAAAGAATAACACATACACGAGTGTTATTGTGTAAAAGAAGAAAGAAACACTAAACTTATATTTAATATTGAACATTTCGTGTGGTAAACACAATATATATTATATAAAGTTGTTGCCATTTGAAACGTTACTTTAAGCAGAATTGATACATTCATTAATAATTAAACAACACTTTCCATTACAACTATAGATAAGATCATTCCAATTGTTCATGTCTTTGGCCTATATTTCTTTATGTAGAATTTATATTTGATGTTCTGATAGATTTAAGTATAGAAATAGGTTACAATTTTATAACGTGTTTTACGGCGCTTACGAAAGCAATATAAAAGTAGGCCAGTATCGGTGTTGCCTTTAAGCTGTATCGGTGAAAGTCATCTATATTCATCTACTGCTGGAAATAAATACGAGATTAATGGAATGTTTGGGCATGAAAGCACCGTAAGTAACAGAATCAATCGTTAACTCCGTCACATCCTTCATCTGTGATTGATTCGGCCTATACAGTTGTGTTTTTTTCTTAATTTGTTCCAATGATGAAAGAACATTCTATTGCACTAACGGACGTGTTGAATAGACTTAATGACAGAATGTTTGTGCCATTGCACCTTTTTACATGTATTCGATCTTTATCAGCTTTAGGAATATATATCAATGTGTAACTGTATATCCTTCATTGAACCTTTATAGACGTTTTTTTTCCCATGAACAGATTTTTAACGTTTGATGTAATTAAATATATAGTAAGTCTTACCGATATTTGCAATTGATTATGACGTCATATACGTCACCTTTTTATGTTTCAGACGTCATGAAACGACATAACCTTATAATGTAATAAAGGCGTGCCTTTCGTTGTTCCGCTTGGTGACTTAACCTCGTAAAAGACGGTGGTAATTATTCAATACAGTAATATTATAAATATGTTGTTGTATCGGATTAAGTATCGCTTTCGATAATTTTTCAGTTTTATGGCGACCGAGTCTACTTGAGGCAGTGTTCTAAGCGTTACCACACTGGAGTATCATGCCGCATACACATGGTATCATACTCCAGTCGCAATATACTGCCACCGGACGGACAAGGCCTAGAACTATCCTCCAAATACTGAGCTCCAAGCGAGGAGGCTTTTGGTACCTTTTTGACTTCGGTATGCCCGGCCAGGGACGGTACCCAAAACCTTCCACATGCAAGACGTACGCTCTACCTTTATAACACTGCTGAGGTTAATAATATAAACATACAAATTGAACTTGCATGAAAAGAGTGTAACAGTTATATTTGGTATATTTTCAAATTGATTCAGAGAGAGTTGAATTTGAGGTTAGAAGGTGTTTAGATTTTGGAAAAAAAGCATTGTTTGCTGTTTAATAAATGGAAGCAACTGACTCCACTGTATCTAAACCAATCAAGCTGGTCAACTTGCCAGTTATTGTGCATTTTAGGTGGAATTATATTCGTTCTCTGGAAAGATACTTATTGTAAATATGTTAAAATCAAATTATAGTGAAATAGACAGACGCTATTTTGCATAGATAATATAGCAAAATATAACTATACAGTGATACCTTCATTTAGCCATATGATAGCCCATGGACCAACCCAACCTATGTTGTATTGTATTACCACCAAATATGATATATAACTTTACTATTAAACTATTTAAAACTGAGAACAAGAGAAAAACTTAGCAAACAGAAGACGTAGTATAAAACGGACTGAGCCGCCAAAACATCTTAAATACAACCGATGGATAGAATATTCAAAATGAGTGCACTACATACTTGCAAAAACATGATAAGTTGGGTAACATGTTCCACCTGGGGACAATCAGCAGGAAATCGATAATTGGTGAACTTTAAACTGGTTCAAGGGTGTTTCCAGTCTTGCTTTTGAAATGTTTATCAAAATGATATGATTACTATAAATTTAACACGCTTCATGACATTGCCTTCTACTACATTTTTAAAAAATAGCGTTATATATATTTGGATTAGGTAAACTGATAATAAATAACATAAGCGAAATTGTATTTGCATATGCCTGAAATAGTTAATGAAAAGTTACTGAGTAATAGTTTATAACATAAACTGTTAATTCTGACTCAAGCACGGATGGGAAATTGTAAACAATGAACAAGGAAAAATCACAAGGAATTGATAAATTATTATCAAAACTGTGTTTCGGATACTGGGTTAGTGTTATTTAAGTTTGCTGCAAAGTGTATTTAAAACTTATTACTAAAATCGCGCGCATAGGTGTCCGTTTTAATCATAAAATGTAGGTTTCTAATTAAAAGTCTATCGGTGAATAAACTTTGTTTGATTGCATTCCCGCTATCACATTTAACTTCTGAAATAAGAGAGTGCCAAAGAGACACAACGATTATTACAAAATTGTTATTTATTGGCATAAGGTAATGTTAGAATCTGTACGGTAAGTCAAATATATCTCCTGATAGTTAGCAAAGCACGTTTTCTAATTAAATACTGTTTACGATTCCGACATGCCATTTATGCTTACGTGGAGAAAACGTTACTTTACATGCAAAATATAATAACTGTTTTAAACTAATGTGCTGTTCAACACGTTATATGTAATTATAATGGTATTCAGTTTTATTTAATAAATAAAACCTCAGTAAATCTGAGTGGAACCACTGCCGTTCTTTTAGTAACTTCAAATGAAACGTTTTTGGACAGAGCTGTGTTACAGGTACATGTAGGTAAATGATCTAGAGACAGTATATTATTCCAATCGAACAAGATGATATTATAATTGTTAATTACGGTAGAACTTTGATTGCACGACATGACTGGACAAGTAGTTTGTGCTAAGGATTGTTCGAGCCAAACATTGTTCAATATAATACAATATATGTTAATACATCGAAATCGGACCAGATAAGTGGTTCGGACTATATGTTGTGTTCATGCCTTCCGTGTTCGAACCAACGATGTTCTACTGTAATGCACTCTATATATCGGTACAATGCTTAATTAATATATCGTATTTAATTGATATGTAACGTCATGTAACGTAATGTAACGTCATGTATACTAATATGTTGTTTTGTAGTGTCGTTATCTATAATTGTGGATTGCATATATATATGTTAATTCCCGAGTGTTTATTATCATAATTTCTTAATGTATATGAAAGGATTTAGAATAATGATAATTTCCAGAGTACAAATAACTGCAATCAATTCATCAATGCAGATGAAATGCGTTACTATAATGCACAAATAACAAAATGAAAAGGTTTATCGCCATTTCCAACACATGCTATATCTGGTATATCTAGTTATTAATGGTAGTGGAATACCTAAGAATTAATCTGAGTTGAATCACTGTCCTTCTGCAAGTAGCTGACAAATTTTCTTACATGGAGTACTGAACCGGAATAGGCTCTGGACATCAGCGAGGATAGGCAAATGGTATTTTAACGACAGCGCCTTAGTCAAGTTGGCCATGGACGGATCACTTATGTAAATAGTAATCAATTATTCATTTGTATCAATAATAATGAAATATAACAACATAATTATGTTATTTTAAGATGCCTTAAATACAACACTTTCGGGCGTATCATAGGCACACCATATCATTTTTAAACATGCCGTACGTATAAAAAAATACAACAACCACATCTAATGCAACCTCTACATATTTACACGTAATAATAAGTTATCTATTTTTCTTTATTTTTTAAAATTTAGCACAACATCTTTTAGTATTTGATTATTTTTTCACCAATGTCCAATTTTAATGAAAACCTTGAGTGTTTACGCTCGAATTAATACATGAGAAATAAAAAACATAATGGAAAATAAATATAAATCCACATATAGACACAATCGTGGCGTAAGCACGCGATTCTGAAACCGTTGGCATGCCAACTTTTAAATTTGTCCAATAATGCTAAAGAAATGTGTGGGTCATACTTTTTTCCGGATATATACAATACTGTTACATTGACGCATGTATTTATATATGATTAGACCCAAATCCTGAACATTACATTCTTCTGCTATTTTGTCAATTAGTATTGAAATTATTTATATGAGTTTATCTATATGTTAAATTAAACGTCTCTTAGAATACTATTTTTTTTCCTTTTTAAATAATTAATTAAAATGTAGAAGATAAATAATTTGCATGGAAATAGATGCTTAAATAATAGATCGGCACTGACGTTAATACTTTAAAGCCAATGTTTGAAACGGTTTTCTATAGATACAGTGTTTTGGTATGCAAGGCGAATGCTTAATCACAAAGCAATATCCGTTCTAAATAACGTAACATGACAAATAGTGTATTGTATGACGTTAGTGTTGCTTTAAACAATGTTTTAAACAAACCATGATGGTTTCTGCTTGGGACAGTATTGTAGACGCTGTTCAAATAACGTATAATGCCGAAAACACATAGTATGATACCCAAGCCAGCCATAGTATACTGACAACGATTGTATTTAACTAAAGTAACTGTTCATGGAGATAATACTTTGTAAACAGTAAGAGATTTAAGTACAGACCAGATTACCGCGCCTAGCTACAATGCAAACCATAGACACAATATCAAGGCCTCTACCAACCCAAATGAATTGGTATCAACTATGGCTTATTTAGTTACTATGATTTTACTTGCATCACATCTAGACTGGATGGGCAATTTACATACATGAACTGAAACCTTATATGATAAGAATTCATGACTACCCACAAGCTATATAAAGGTCAGACACTGAAACCCGTTAAATCATAAAGATACAGTGAAATCATATGCATTAATTTCAAAAACGGAGACAATTGAAATCGCGGTATTTCCGATTTTTGGGATCTTTTCAGATGCGCATTCACATTATATGATATATATATATATATATATGTATGAAGATAATTATTTGTGAACAACAAGCAATAAATCTGCACACCTAACTACGGCGAATGCGCCTAGCTAAGATTACGGCATAAGCGCCTAGCTACAATACAAACCATAGACACAAGACCAAGGCATCTACCAAACCAATATAATTAGTGTCAATGTATGTATTTATGTATAGGAATGGTGGTGACCCCTGTTGTCACTCCTTCTGAAAATAGTGTACTTGATTAGATTATTCTGAGTAACAAAAACAAATAAAAGCTAAATATTATTTTTTGTTTTGTTCTATATTTACATTTGTGTAAAATTATGTACTGCAAACTACCTAATAGTGGCATGCATGTCGTTTAGACAGTCCAAATAGTATGTTAACAAAACTAAAACAATTGAAAACGCAAGCAGTTATTAAGATGTGCGACCACTTTAGTTGCTTCTGTTCACTTGCATATTGAAACCATATAATCATGCAAATGATATTCCTCTACTGAAGACGTTGGACGATTTCTTATTAATATATATTCGTTTGCCAGTCTGGTAGGATGAAATTTTCAATCACACTTTTATGTTTTCTTAGGCAAGATTTATCTAACAAGCAATTATATACAAGAAATTGCGGTCGAGTAATGTTTTATATGGTTTCACTTCAATTTGTACACATCCTCAATTCATGATATGATACATAACATATAATATAGATCTTGATCTGATTTGTTTATTAATTATTATTAATATATGCATATCAAGACTTTTTTTATATAAATACTGTAACATTTATTGAAGAGTCAGTTGTTCTAAGCTGTTATATTGCAATCCCCAGTTATATGCTTTCAGAGCAAATGCCTCTGAATTGTGCAACAACAGTTCTTAAAATGCAACTTTTTCCATTTCCTTGACTGGCTGCTTAAGACCTGATTGATTGACAGCATAACATTCTTCTGCGAAAGCATACGCTTTACAAGTAATAACAATTTAAAATAGCTGAACATAAATCACCATAAACCGGAATTTAAGACAAACGAAACAACGCAGTTAAATGAAAGTGTAAACGTAAATTACTTAATATCGATGCAGAGTAAAACCAGCTGGCTTTTTTAAAAACAAACCAAAGAAAAGATAAACATAGCAAGATAGCTGAGAAAACTCAAGATTGGATTTGTGTTTTTGTAGGAATCAATAATGCAAATGGCTAAGGTATCTCTTTCCTCAGAAAAGTAGTTCCAAAATAATCAATTTAGGGCTGATTGTAATAATATCAATAATAATGAGGCCAAAATTTAACAGTAATATTTTCTCGATATTGTTTGTTGGCATAGATTAACTTAAAATAAAGGAGAATGTTTCGCCATTAAATATTCTTTTTTAATGTTTTTGCAGAAATAAAGAGTGTTTGTAGTTTTATATGCATTCGTTAGAATTACTATTATTTTAAGACTTTTAGACGGATATGTTTTTGATTTTGTGTTGTATAAGTTTTTATAGTGAAACATAGATTATTTATTATTTGAACATTGATTTTGGGGGTCAAACATCAATGCAAAATGTTGATGGAATTGTTTAAAATTGTTTTATTGTAGATGTTACTGTTAAAATAGTCATTTAAAGTTCTAAAAGTTTAATCGCAATAGTTTACACCTATCAGAAGAAAATATCTAAATATGTTGTTTTAGCAAAACACAAACTCGAAATTGGTAATGCGTTTTCCGACCTAAAATCAGTTTTTGCATCGAAAATTGTTTAACACGACATACGTATCTTCAAAACTAAAGCTTTTTTAGTTTCCACTCCTGAAATCCAATTTACAAAATAAATATGCCACTGAAATAGTGTTATAAATGCTAAAATAAAACTTTGAAACGTGCGCTCCAAAAAATAGAAATGTGTGTTGTTTTAAGTCCTAAATTAAAGCATGGCATATCATATTGCCTTCTGGCAGATAGTTTTCGATATTCTTATATTTTTTATATCATGAAACAAGAACATATATGTATAAATGTGGTATACTTTCACTAAGAATTGAAACACCGGCCGATACGTAGGCGAAAGTCGTAACCAGAGACACAGGGACAGTAAAAGATGAATCATTTTTATGTAGACTTAAGAAATGCAATTATACAGAACGTCATTGAAACCAGAAATTAATGTTAGCTTCTGTACATACAATATATATATTAAATATATAATGAAATATTGTCAAAGACAGGTGACACAATTTTTTATAAAGTATATCTCAAAAGGAGATACTATTGATACTACCATTAAATCACCATTTCTGCATTTTTTTTGTTAAAAATTTACCTACATAAAATATAGTCAACATACAAATTGATTGATTGATTGATTGATTGATTGATTGATTGAATATTTAGCGTCATTTTTATGCCATCGAGGGCTAACAGACGATCAAATAACCTAACCACTGTTTCCTGGGATTAACCAGTACTCGAGCACACCCAATCTCCGCAAATAACTGATAACTTTCCCACTTGAATCAGCGGTGAGAGATGAATGATAACGATACACAATGTCGTTTATCAGTCATCACGGAGACTGTTGCCGGGTGGGGATTTGAACTCACGACCCCTGGATTGATAGTCAGACGCGTAACCGACTGAGTTAATCGGGCCCGGCTCAATATACAGAACAAGCATACGTGTCACAAGGTCAATGCATAAGTACAACGGACGGTTGATCAACGTTAGATCCGACATCTTATTTCAATTAAAACAAAACGTTGATACAATCTCGGATCGACAACGTGTTATGATGGTTGATTGATGTATACTTCGGGCGGTATAACACACGTTTATACATCGTTGGGAGTCATAACATTTGTGTTTTATACTGAAAAAAAAACGAAACTTTCGATTTCAATTCATATACGAGTTTTGTTGAATAAATACAAAACAATTAACATGTAAAATGGGCTACATATTTTCGGGCAAACGTTTAATTGCCAAATACATGTAACTGGCTTGGGTGTTTTAGAAAAATATAGACAACATGAAAGTTGTTTTCTACATGCATGCTCTTACTAGTGTGTACTGTTTATATCAAATAAAACATACATTCAGATTTTAAAGATAAAGTTTCAATAAGAAAAAATAATTGAAAGCATTGACTTTTGTTCAGTTTTGCTAGTTTTTAATTTGCATAAAAATCCATTAAATATACTTGAATGCGCCAATACTGAATAAAAAAAGAAAACTCCGCTATGTTTAAGTTCAGCTGTTTGATTATTATTTTCGACCCCAATAACATTTTATCTATCGTTTCACCCTTTCCTGAAACAGTACAGCCATTAACATTTCCATGCACGTGTACCTTAAAATACTCTTGCAATATTTATACAAATAAGTTTAACTTTTTCATATATTGATATCTGCACTTTAACATAGTGGAAATTTCTTCTTTTTTTTTGGTCAGTATAGTTTAAAATCACAGAAATTGATCTTCATTAGCTTGTTATTTGCTTCCAATGAGCTACTGTGTCGGCAAGAACAGACAAAGTGATAACGGAAGCAATAAATCTAATTATTTAGAGGAAATAGCTAGACAATATTCTACACAAATCAACATAATTTCAAGTGTAAAACGATTAACTTCGAGTTTAAAGATATTATCCAGAACATATGACGCAATTAGGATAACAAGAAGTACGTGCTGAAGTCTTTATTTTTTATTATGAAGTCTCGTTCGGCGTGAGACTATCTTTCAAATTTCACTGATAATAAGATTGTTTCAATCGCTGAGTTGAAAAGATTGTTTGTATTTCACCCTTGACGGAGACCCGTTGGAGTCGAAATATAGAAATTAGAGTGTCTTAATTTAAATGTCTGTTTTTAGTTTCTACTATAGATTGCTTTTATTTATTCTTATTTAATTGTTGTTTTTTTTTCTTATTAGATTTAAAAGGACAATGAACTAGTTACATGTAATCAATGTTTATTTTATATCTGAGTTACCATATTCATGTTCACAAATACTCCGCAAATATGGTACAGCTATCGAGGCATTTGTGTATTTTCGCTTATATTTCACCATTATACCGTCAGGTTGGACTGTTTTTATTTACATTGTCTCGTTTTATGCGATATGGCGGATCATAAAGACCTCATTTAAACTCCTACCATGGCGTGTCACTTCTTCTGCGTATTTCAATTGAACGTATAATGAGTATTAATGTACTGTTTATAAAAACGACTCGGTAAAATGTATTTTTTTATTTCATTTTTTCAATTAAAGAAGAATCAAAGTTAATAGTATTGTGTAAGCTTTTGAATATTTTTATTAAAAAATCATATATTCAAAATTGCAAATGAATGGTCTATCGGCCGAAATGTTTTTTAAAAAAACACGGTTAGATTAAAGCTAAAAACTACATTTTCATGTACTAACAGTTATTGTTATCTGTATACATCCATAGATTTGTTTTATCAAATTGTATACATGTATGTATACAAGTTTAAGATATATTTGTGTATTTTTTCTAGTACCTACCTTTTTACGACCAGGTTCAAATATGGGTACGCTGTTGGTGAAGCAATAACAAAAAAAGATAACTTTTATTTCTAGTATTGTTTGAACATAATATAAGAATCAATACTAAGTGTAGTCGATGTTATCCATTGGTAAAAAAGCACCGTAAGCGGATGCAAACGTTTGCCATTACTCAAGTCCATTTATGAATGTACTTAAGAAGTTTGGTCACTAAAGCGTAAGAAGTTTGTTCAGAATCAGTGAAAAAATTGAGCAAAATATACAACTGTAACCAGATAATAATTTAAAATACATTTTACAGAAATCACCATATTGTTATGAATAAATATCAAACTGTTATGGTTGCAGTAAAAATCAAATTCTTATAATGATAAATAATAGACATTGTAAATAAGCGTATTACTTTTCCGCCTTCGCGTAATTACTATTGTGAAATAAATAGATATTTTATTGGGAACTACTTTACCTTCTTATGACCCAATGACACGCATGGTGGCAGTAAATGCAAATCAGAGACACGATTAAATCATTATACATACATATTACACTCAAGGGACATCTATGCGTGATCAGTGTCAATAAAAGTGTTTGATATATGAGGCACTTGGAAATGTTCTCTGATAAAATTTCTAAATGAAGAAATCCAAGAGTAGATAGTGGCAGGATAAATAATAAAAAAAACTTTTAAAACCATTCTTTAAATGGTGTTTTACGGCACATCGATACATGAATAGGTCATTTTGTGCGCGCAAATGTTAATGAATGAGATGATTACAATAACATAGTAGATATAATTACTATATTTAAAACTATTTACAAATAAATAACCAAATGAATAGGTGAACTATTATAGTATATGCGAACAATAAAACATAACTCATCAGTGGGTTTTCGATTAAGACTTCTCCGCAAAAGTATTCCAAAAGGAATTAACAAATAAATGAACGATATTTAACCTGCAACAAGAAAAATCCAACAAAAGTCTTGGATCACAAATTAATAAATCGATGGAATTTTTTTATTCTGAAACAGGATGTTAATATGTATAAGATTTATTGTCGTTATAAACATGTGTTATTTTGAAGAAAAAAAAACAATCTGTCTTTACAACTTCATATGTAATGATGGACATTGAAATCGTCCAAAATCATAAAAGATGATGGTAATTTTGCAATGAGATAATCGAGATCCTTCAGATCAAGAGTTGTACCTGGTGGTTAATATAAGAACGAACTTTATTAATTCTATGCATTGTTACACTAACTGCAGTTGATGAATGTTAGAGTTCAGTATTATGCTCTTTCTTTCACCTATTTCAAAAATAGTATTATATACAGAATAGTGTTAAAAGTAGATGGATCATTTGACTTTTAAAACATTTGAAGCCAAACATACCATAAGGTAACGTTTATTTAAAGGAAAATTAATATCATCATAATTCGGTTTAAGCGGAAAGTTTTATTGTATGATTTATTATATTATGTTTGAACTGTTCATATCAGGCAGAAGTAAGGTTTCAATGGGGCTTTCGATTTTACAACCTTAATACCGGACTGATTCGAAGGATCGTCAACTTCCATATCAAGGTTGGAAAACTTGTTGTGCAGCCTAATAGAATCATATGATTATCTAGGCTTCCCTTCCAAATTTAATTTAGTAGCTGTTTAATTAATTTTACAAACTTTACGTGGTGAAGTCTGAACAGGATAAAAAAATCATCGGTTTTTTGTAAAGATTTATTTTTAGATAAAGTAGGTTTTGCTTTAATGGGAGGTATTGGACTTGGAATAGCAATTTAAGTATTTGTTGTAACATTCAAAGTTGAAGTCTTTGGAACTATGTATTTGAAAGGCTAATTGGAAATTCAGGTAACCTCCATTTGAATTATATTGATCTTATACCCTTCTCAACAACTTTGCTCACATCAGCATATTATTTGAGTGATGAAAATATTGGAGAAAAAACATTTACAAGACGTCTAGCTTCAAGAAAGTATCTTTTCCATCATTTCGAACAGTCCATCGAAAAAGCCCCGTGGTTCACTTTGCAGTTAACGCAGCAGGTGGGATTTTGCTATACCCTACTTTTGCATATCGGGTACAGACAATATCTCGTTTGCATCTTTCTCGATGATGTCCGAATTCATGACAATTAAAACATCGAAGAGGATCTGGAACTAAATGTATATGTAAAGAGAAATTGCAGTGTTATGTAGATTCGGGTGTTGAATGTTAAAATAAAAGTATTTGTTTGTTTTAGTTTTCGATCCATTTTTTATTTAATGCAGACAACTTTCGCAACTCCTTGACTTTTCAAATTTATGGACATTTTCTCCTCAATGCATCTCTGGTTCACATTTAGAGGAATTCAAACCTCCATAGGGCTGTTTACAAAAGTTTTAACAAAGAAAAGGTTGTCTGAATTATTTGTTTTTTACATTCAATTAAGTATTTACTAGATTTGAGTTTTTTTTCCTCACGAGGTTCACAATCGAATCTAAGAATGGCCTTATGAATCGCAAAAGGTGAACTATTTGTTATCTGTAGAAACAATGGTGATAAATCGTTATCTAAATAGCATCGTAAATCTCAGAACCGTGTCGAGCACTCTTGTGCTCCAGGCCGTATAATGGTTTTGTGTGCTTTTGTTGAAGCCGTAATTAGCTTGTATTTTGTTCGTAGTCCACGATTCTCATCCGCCTAGAGCCATACTATGGGACACATGCTTAGGATAGCCGACAAACATAATGCCAATAATACGTGGGCAATATTCTCAAGTAAAGGAATGCATCAGATTCCGCACACCACTTGATGGATGGAAATTCAAATCAGGACAAGACAGGAATCGCATCAACATTCGTCTCAGTGGCATATAAACAAATATAATTTTATTTCACACGATTATCCCATATCAATGACAGTTTTAAAATATTTGAGTAGAAGATTATTACAAGTATTTGTTCAGAAGTTGATATAAATATGTCAATCAAACGGTAACAAAAAACACTTAATCGTGATAAAATAAATCGAAAAAGGGTGATACATGAAAAAAATATAATCCAAGAAAAATATCATGTCAGACCGATTGATCAAGACTGGTCCGATCCGACCTCTCGTCTTGACTTAAAATCCAGTAGTTGAGTTGTATGTTGAGTTGCAGATGTTATATCGGACTCATGCATCACTCAACTTCCAGTATTTTCTACATCCAACCGCACGGGTCGCCACTCACGGCCGAAGATGGATTCCTTGTCGGGGAGGATTTCACATCTCTGCTTGGAACGGTAAATTTTTAATTTCTACCGACAGGGGGTACACTATTACCAAGATAACCATATGTTTATGTACACACACATAAAAAATCATTAAAACATATTAGCATTGTTGATGTTAACTCAGTCATTGTACCTATATACATTGCATAGTTACATACACTTCTCGATTATTTCCTTAATCCCAAAGCTGACCAATCACAACTTTAGGCATTTTTGAGAAAATAAGCATTGACGAGAGTTGCGATTGAGTTATGACGTACGTAAAAATGCTATTGACATTACGAAATAACATTTAGTTAACAAGAGGCGTTAAACTAATAAAACTTTTAAACTTGTAAAATGCTAGGAGGCACGAACGTAGAATATTAAGCTAAAATTTACCATCCTGAGGTTTTATGGATAAAATTACATGTTGTACATTTTGTGATCATGGTTGCTGGACACGTTTGCCAAGGAGAAATTCTCGATGACATTTATGTTATGACGCATTGACAGATATTATTTCTGGTCTTTATGATCAAAGCCTAGAACCTGACGTCTCCCAATTCAGAAACATGTATGTTAAGTCCTAATGTAAGATATCGTAATTCTTTATCTGTCCAACAATTAAAAGAACTACGAAGTAATTCAACTTCCGCTGAAACAACGAACCAATCGGTCACTGCTATGTAACGTCCCTGGCGGGGAGAGTCAGGGCATCTTTTACAGTTTACTCGAACTTATAATACAGCTTCAGCTTTCTTGCGTTACACACATTCAATGGACCATTCATTGGATATAATTAATAACATAAATCCACGTATATATAAATTACTTTTATTCAAATTACCGAACATGACGTATAAAGCAATATTTCCTATTATACTTTCCTTTTCCTTTTTAAATTATTGTCGCAGCACTCAATTGATGAGATGTATCTACTGCAGGAGTTCCAAACATCGAGTTCATTGTATAATTTGTATTAATGGGTAAGCGTGATACCAGCGTACCATTGCCAGATTTGTCTGTGCCTATTACTCGTTAGAACATCTAGAAACCCATATATTTCAATTAGGCATGACACTGGTCTATTATTAAATGCTGATTACGCTATAACTACGCAAATCGAATGCTTTTATTATTCAATACTTGTAGTGGTTATATGTTTTTTTTTCTTATAACGAGTTCAGAACACTTTCAAATTGGAACAAGATAACCTACATTTTGTACATTTATAGAAAATTGCGCTCTTTAAGATACGTCAGTCTAATAATTACATTTTAAACCTCAAACTAGGTTCATGCATCCCATCATTTGTTTTTCTACTGTTTAATATCGTTTAAGAGGATGACTTATAGTGTTTTTTACTTTTACTTATATTGCTTATGAAATATTGTATTCATTAATTCTGTTTGTTTTAGTGATTTTGTCCTTTGAAAGCTATGTCTCCTATGGGATATAACTTCATGTGTATCGAATAAGAATATTTTAAAGAAGCGAAGAAGAAGAAGAATAAGAGTAGAAGTAGATGAAGAAGAATATGATAATCAAGATAATCTGTCCATGTGGCGTTGTTTGTCTAAGTTAATACTATAAAAGACAATGCAGTGTTTACTTAGAGATAGTTCGCTTGTCTAAAGGGAAATGTCGGCCATGGAAAAAACATAAATCGCTTATTGGTCCATCGACTTGTTTGAATGAAGCCAACGTTAAATCAGCTACAGAGCACATGTACATTGAGAACACAAAGCTAAAACCGGACTTATCCCAAATACATAACTGTGTATGCTATATTGAATATCCTTGAATCCTAAGGGCAATGCCACTAGAAAATAAAAGATGATATAACAATGTACCAAATATAGTGACTTCATGCAAAAATGTATCTTAGAAACGCAAATTTTACACATGTAGTGGTCGTTATTTTTACCATAAAAGAAACATATGCATGTTGTTGTTTTTTATATCTATGAAGAATTGCACATTACACTATTAACTATATATGGTAAAAGTAGAATCTTCAGAAACCGAGCTAAACTTAATCTGATTATAGACACGACAGACAAAAAAGTTATACATTAAAGAAAATATGTATATATTTTCTTGGAAAAAGTGAAACAAAACATGGTTATTTTTTTAAGTCCTGCTTATATTGTATTATATATCTGAAATGTAATCATGATCTGTAAGTTTAGCTTAATATTAAATTACGACCCGAATTTAAATATCATTTAATGTTCTTGATAATATAGAATTAACCAAAACATCTAGAAAAACGGTAATCATTGTATTGTTTGTTCATGATTTTCTCAAGGACTTAATTGTTCAGATATTCATATCGTGTCTTAGACGATATTTTATGAAAATATCCATCAATGTCAACATGGTTTATTGCACTTTTGCATTTTAAGTATATTATGAAAATAAAGAATATTGCTGTTTGGTTGATTGTTTGGGTTCAAAACTACAGTTGTAATATTATCTGAAAAAGAGTTGTCAGAAGACAACAAATCTCGAATATGGGATAAAACTCACCACCCATGCAAAGATTGAGATTGGGACAAAAACACCAAACCTTAAACGCAACAAAACGAAACAATTAAACCTGGGTGTCTACAGATGACGCCGACGACGCCGCCAGGGTCATGGCAATAGCTCTCGTGGACATTCGTCCCGGCGAGCTTAAAATAAACAATTCTTTAAAGCGCATAACATGTTCATCGTGATCATGCTACTGGTAGTGTAGGTGAGACATTAACTGAAAAATTCTACACGTTTACCGGTATGTGGGTGCGAGATAAATGGCATACGATATTTCTTGAACATTCATAAGATATGCACTTACACGTAACGACGGAAACTACATTGACCTCTTCCTTGTGCATTTACGTTTGACGTGGCACATGTCGATTAATGTTTCAATCCGGACCCGGTTAACTCAGTCGGTAGCGCGTCGGACATTCAATGAAAGAATTGTGAGTTCGAATCTCAGCCCGGTGAAAGTCTATGGGATGATTGATATGCAAATGATATTACGTCTCATTGTCCCTGTTCTTCCACCTCCGATTCAAGATTGAAATTTATCAGTTACTTGGGAAGATAGGTTTATTTTAGTACTTGTAAACATTTCCAATGATCCCAGGGAAAAACGGTTAGGGTAACTTATCGTCTGTTAGCACTCGATCAATAGAATAAAAATAACGATAAATATTCTAATTCATATATCGTGAACATTTAAAACAAATAAAATTTAATTCCTTAAATGTAGCAGCTCTTACATTACTTCCCATATGCTGCATATTGTTTAATTTTTAGACGACATAACATTCCAATTATATATTTCCATTTTACTGTCAGCTTTCATTCTGAGAAATCAATCTTCAAAAATAAATTCGGCACTTACCAGATATGAGACAAAACACACGGAAAACAATAAACATATTGCTTAAACGACGTCAACGACATTAAGTGATTCATTTCTAATATCTTATATATTAAAAAGTTTCGCTATGACAACATAATATAATTTAAGAGACAAGGCATATAAACGCGTTACATGTAACTGATTGTTCATTAGGGGGAGGGTAAACTTAACACAATTTCCAATAAAACACAGGCTTTATACGGCATATCCAGTTCTATTGGCTGTTATTCGGAATGAATCTGAGTAGAACCACGGTCCATCCGCAAAAAACTGTCAAAATCTATCACAATATTTATGGACCGATGGACCATGTTATTCGCACCATGTTAATATAGGTTATCGTGTCAGAGATAACACAAATAAACATGGAATAAGTCTGGTTCCCAGTTTCTACAGTAACAAATCATTTGAGGTAATAGACATGAGAACACAAAAGGCCATGACGTCTTAATCAACTTGAACATACGCAACAAAGTGCTATATGTCTGACTCTCAACAGGGGTAGTGAGTCCGAATCTCCGCCATGCAACAGTCTCCGTGATGATTGATATACGACATTGTGTCGCATTATCATTCGTCTCTCACCGCTGAATTAAGTGGGAACGCTATCAGTTACTTGCAGAGATGAGATGTGCTTGAGTACTGGTACAGGCTCCTAGGAAACAGTAGTCAGGTTAACTGATCGTCTGTAAGCTCTCGATATCATAAAAACGACGTTTTATATTCAATCAATCAATTATGTAATCAAGTGTTATATAACTGATTAACGTGAAATGCTGATATGACCGTCTGCATTATTAATATACAGATAAGAAATGCACTTAATTTGTGAAACGATCTATTAATTATGCGCTATGAACTTACAATGCACTTGCCACAAGAAAGCTAATATAAACTTCTTCACCTGCTTTTCACGCAATATATTATCGGTGATGGCTAGAAAGTTTCCAGATGATTCATATGTTTATAACTTTTATATCTTAGATTGAAGTTTCTTTTCGGAAACCATAATATTTGATATAATGCCATGCCAAGAATCTGAATGCATCGAACAATTTAAGTCTCAAAATTGTTGCACCATTTTCTAACCGACGATAATGGAGGAGGGGGATGGAATACAAAATATTGAACGGAGAAACCTTTTTTTTGTTTTTTGACAAGTTGTATAAGAATGTGATGATATGTATATTTTAATTTAAACCAAAGTTTTACATTATTTATTTTCTGATTTCTTTTCCAAAAAGCACTAAAATGGGTAATATTTAAAGTATACTGACTTAAATGCACTCAAACTTATGATTTTTTTTATTAATTATGAATTACTAACATGTGACCAAATTAAACTGACAAATAACAAAGTGTAGTTTTTAAGTTAGTTTCATTTCTTTTTTGTCACAAAAATTGTAGAAAGGTGGTTGGGGAAATGTCAAAGAATTTTTCTTAAATGAGAATTTGTGACAGAAAATTTTATTACCAGAGTATTTATTAACAGTGTCATCCATTTGTTTATGATTCTCATTTCTTAAATCAGTTTTATTCAATATACATTCAAGAAAATAACATGAGAAACATTAACAAAACAGTATATTTGACGTAAGTATCATCTTAAGCATTAAATAACACGGCAACATACCTTCCTCATGATCATTATCAAATGAGATAATATGTTTTTAAACAAATGACTTTCACTTACGAGCCAACATACATAAATTCATATTTATTAACATTCAACTACTTGATATACATTCCTTGATAAAGTTATCAACCACAAAGCCGTACATAAACATACACGTTAACTGATAAAATATTTCAAAAACACACGGGGATTTTTCACTTAATTTAAGATTTATATCAAAATTTATGATATATGTCAATTTATATCGACTTCATATAGTTTACATGTGTATAAACGTATTTATAAAAAGACTCATCGTCGCATAGAATTTAAATTTGAAATACATTTAATCTGAAATAGGATAATGCGTATATAGTGTAGAGGAACAGTGTGTTACTGTAACCAACATGCAATATGGCTTGTTTTATATTTGTCTATAATATTTCGATATTAAACATGAAACTATCTGAACCCCAACACTAAGCGTCTCAGCCTAAAACACCTTCTAACCGTCCAATCTTATCATCCTCTTATTTTCAGGTCTCACTACACAGTCAGATTGTGTTATCTGTTCAATATAAAATAAAATCTAGAATTTTCACGGTAAAAAAGTAAATGAGTTTATTTTTTAAAAGTAGAGTTTTCCATAGCAGGAATGTATACGCACATACATGTAGTAATGCACAATGACTGGCATGTTGACAAGCTTGTATTTTTTAAAAAAACAGTGCAGTGATCCTGATTTTATAAAGAAAAGAAATCTTCAAACGCTCATAAATACACCCATTTATTAAAATCACTTATTTTTCCAAAATGCAATCCAGAGTTATGATTCTTGTCGTTGTGTGTTCCATTGATGACGCTGAACACATATGTGAAGTTTCATTAATATCCAATGCGTGATTGCATGGATATTTTACCTGATAAAAAACTTTAACCTTAAAAACAATTCCAAAAAGGGCCATAACTTTGCCAAAATGTAATTCAGAATTATGGTTATTGTCTCTCTGTGTTCCACTGATGAGGCTAAACACACATGTGACTTTTTTATTTATATCGAAGTGGTTGCATAGAAATCTTACCTAATAAAAATTTCAACCTGAAAAACCGAAGCTGGGCCCCTTTTCTACGAATAGTCGAGCTAAAAAGATTTTGAAAATGTATTTCTACAAAAGATCTCCTTTGCTCAAGTTTTTATAGTAACTCAATTCGCAGAATAAACATACATAATAAAGCATTGTGGTATATAAAAAGGGACTGGAAATTAGAAAAAAAAACAGTGTAAAATATTTGAGCATATTGTTCATGATTATTCCATTTATTAACCCGTATTAATTGTATGTTATATATATAACTATAAAATATATACCGTAGTTTATTATTAAAAACAATTATAAGTGTTAAGTGACTATACGTTTTATATTGATTTTATAATGTTAAATTTATGATGTTGTACCTTGTACAAGTCTTAATAAAATATATATTCTGTTTTGTTTTTATTGTGTAGCAGTCATTGTAACAGTACTTGTCTTATAATAGAAACAATTCGTACTAAAATATTTGCTGAATAATCAATATTTATAAATGAATATTGCGTTAATATCACTGCCGTGATTCTCAAAGCACCCATATTTCATTTCTATTTTTGTAGCAGCTTGTTTTCTTTGTATAGGCTGTCACATAACGATTAAGTCGTGTTCGCTTAAGTGGTTTCAAGACTGCTTGATTTAATCAAGAACGCAAAAAATCCCCTGTTTATCGTTGTAAATCATTTTTTTCCTGACGGTTGTGTTTCTGGCTTAAATTGCCAATCATAACGATATTCATTGTATGCATAAGAACATACCGTGGGCTATGTGCAAAAACATTATACTTAAAAGCTCAGTCTATATCGAGTTTAAACAAACCCTTGATATTCTAATCAACAGGAGACACGAATTTTTTGTTGTATGGTGTTTAGATATAAGCAATGGTTCATTCATATCGCTATGTTGTTCTAAGCAACAGGGGACACGCATCTTTTGTTGTATGGTGTTTAGATTTAAGCAATGGTTCATCCATATCGCTATGTTGTCTACTTGAGACAGTATTCAGAGCACTGCCACACTAGAGTAACATGCCGCAGACACATGGTATGATACCCCATCCACTCATATTATATTGACACCGGGCCGATCAGACCTAATACATTCTTCTAAGTGCTAAGTGAGGAAGTCTTATATATCATTTTTCAAGTATTTGGTACAACCAGGCCAGGGATAGGACCCAAGACTTTCCGCATGAGAGGCGGACGCTCTATCACTAGACCACATGCTGCCATGTGAGACAAGTAATATTAAAACGACACAATCAGCACAACACTGCAAAATATAATGATTTCGGAAAGCTGATCCAGCGACACACGGAGTATTAAAAGGACACAGTCAACAAAACTCTGTACATAGAACACTTAAAATTTGTACAATACATAAATACAGAAAAAGTGACACTTTGATACCACCAGTGCCTTAATCGCCGAGACAAATGGTAAAACAAATATCAAAAGTTGCCTTCAGTAAATCGGCTTTGGTTTTATAATTACAAGTTATTACAGTTACTGTTGTGAAATTTGGTGTTTAATCATTTTATGTAAATACAATGGATTTAACAGACAACAAAAAAAAAGATCTTAAAACGTGTAATGACTTTAAGTTAATTGAACGGAACAGCTAACCCGCCACCTGACATCTTATGTATTTGACATATACAGTATTTTCTAAAAATGATTATCAAATCAATTTCTTTGAAATTTGAATTTAAAAGAACGTATAGGTAGGCGATGTAAAATAAATACACACTTATGTGTTAATGTCGAAAAGCATAATTACAATACTCAACATTTTATGATAATATTGGAAATACAAAGTGGCGGGTTAGCTGTTCTGTTCAATATAGATAATTAGAAAGTTCTTGTAATACGTTGGGAGGAATAACACCATTTAAACATTCAATTTGATGGTAAGTGAGTTTAATTGCAATCCAACCGTATATATATATATTCACCGTCAAAAGTTTCGCTCTATAAGTTTGAAAGTTCAAAATATTTAAATATTGTTAAATCGAAGTAGATTTTGGAACTAAACAAAAAATAGTTTGTAAATATTTTTTATTTCAACAACATTTTATTTCTATAACAATGATGGATTATGGGCCGCATGGGTAAAAAGTTGTTTTGCTGATTAAACCAGGATTAACTTGTATGTATTCGATTTAGATTGATGTGTATAGACATATATGAACAATAAAATTCCACATTTCCTTTTTTAAAGATGTATTCTATTTTTTTAATACCCTATGTCAAAATTTAGATTTAATTTATATGCATTACGCTATCGTTCTGTGGAAGTGTTATCTGAATTGTGATACTGCATTTATAGAATGATGCACGGGTGGCTCGTGCAAACAGTGGACTACCCAATTACAGTAACATTTGATTGAGTTTATCGAAAGGCCTATTCATTTGTATTCAGTTACGTTTGAGTAAACATATGTTAAACAAATAAAAACAAATATATATAGAAGGTAAAGTTATAATTTTAGATCGATTTTTTCCTTACAACTGCAAAGATAATTTGTATTTCACAACAGTGTCATTCGATCTTTCTATACTAGCGTTTTCAACATCATTAGTATCATTATAGGGCTCATTTAATTGGATTTGAACATACATATGCCGGTGCCAGAAATCGCCAAAGGTGTAACAGTTGTAATAAAGGCTATTTTTCGTGAACAGACTACATAAAACCAAGTATTTTGTTTACGTACGTTAGTTTAATGATTCTACAGGATCAAGAGGCGGTGGCCTTCAAAAACGGCAGTCCTATCTACCCAGTGACGACTGTGGAATGTCGTCCCGAGATCTGACACAGTGTTTTCATTTCTTCTGGTCATAAGGTATAAAAGAGTACAATTAATAGTGTTCAATAAAGAACATCGGTGGAGTCGGTATGGTAAACCTCAATGACAAAACAGGGCATTTCAATAAAAAATGCACGAGAACGTTTAGAATAAATAACAACATTGGCGGCCAACGTAAACTTTATTGGCAAATCAGTGTGTTTCTACTGTTACCAAATCAAGCTAAATAGCGTGCTCCTAACAATGATATGCGATGGACCCATCCAAGGAGAACTGTGTCCATTCTAACGTCTAATTCGGTTTTAAGTGACGTGATGTGTGTTGTATTTGTCATTAAACTCAGGAAAATCCGATGTTTCTCAATGTTTTGTTAGATTCAATACTCCCAAGCACTCTTCTATCAGACACTGTAAGTATCTAACTCAACAGTGCTTTTTGTTGGGTTTTTTTTTCAAATAATGTATTAAGATTGATGGCTTTAATTATCTCAATCACTATATATTTTCTAGATAACAGTTTCAAACAGGGTGCTTTTTTTTAAATGCACATTTGCTGTAGAATGATGTTTATTTGATACCTCTAATTACACTGGGATTGATTGCTTCAATTATTATTTTGTAAACATTTTGTCTGTTCTTGAAGTTGATGTATTTCATAATGTGCAAGTGATTTACCAATCAACAGTTTCGCTATATTTTTAAGCCGAACATTTCCGTTGTTAGTTTTGATTAATTGAATATTTAGCGTCATTTTATGCCACCGAGGGCTAATAGACGATCAGTTAACCTAACCTCTGTTTCCTGGGATCCTGAAAGGTTAACTAGCACTCCAGCACACCCCGACTCCACAAGTAACTGATAGCTTACCTACTTGAATCAGCGGTGAGAGACGAATGATAAAGAGACACAATGTCGTATATAAGTCATCACGGAGATTATTGCCGGGCGGGGATTCGAACTCACGACACCTGGATTGATCCGTTGTATGTTTTTGAGTATGTCGTACTCTCATTAAACTTGGAATTATTGCTGATTTTTTTTTGGAATAACCGTTTGGCGTCTGCTCAATAGAGGTCTGAAATTTTGTTTTATTAGATGCATTCAGTTGACAGTTACTAAATATCTCCAACTCAACGCATTTCATGTAAAAAAGATAATTTGAAGAAATCTAAATTTTGACATTGGGTATTAAAAACAACTTTAAAGTACGAAATGTGGATTTTATTGTTCATATATGTCTATACACATCAAATCTTAATCGAATACATACCAGTTAATCCTGGTTTAATCAGCAAAACAACTTTTTACCATTGCGGCCCATAATCCGTTATTGTTATAAAAATAAAATTTTGTTAAAATAAAAAATATTTACATACTATATTTTGTTCAGTTTCAAGATAAATCTACTTCAATTTAATAATATTTAAATATTTTAAACTTTCAAGCTTATAGAGCGAAACTTTTGACGGTGAGTATATATTTAGTTGGATTGCAATTAAACTCACTTACCATCAATTAAATGTTTAAATGGTATTATTCCTCCCAACGTATTACAAGAACTATCTAATTATCTATATTGAACAGAACAGCTAACCCGCCACTTTGTATTTCCATTATCTTCATAAAAATATTGAGTATTGTTATTATTGTTTTACGACATTAACAGATATTTGTGCATTTATTTTACTCGCCTACATATACGTAATTTTTTATTTAAATTTTAAGGAAACTGCGTTGATATTTTTTTTGAGAAAATACCGTATATGTCAGGTACATAAGATGTCAGGTGGCGGGTTAGCTATTCCGTTCAGTAAATTTAAAGTCATTACAAGTTTTAAGATATTTACAACTTTTGTTGTCTGTTAAATCCATTGTATTTAAATAAGATGATTAAGCACCAAACTTCACTACAGTAACTATAATACTTTGTAATTATAAAACCAAAGCCGATTAACTGAAGGCAACTTTTGATATTTGTTTTACCATTTGTCTTGGCGAAAAGGCACTGGTGGTACCAAAATGTCACTTTTTCTGTATTTATGTATTGTACAAATTTTGAGTGTTCTATGCATAGAGTTGTGATGAATGTGTCCTTTTAATGCTCCGTGTGATGCAGGGTCAGCTTACTGAAATCATTATATTTTGCAGAGTTGTGCTGATTTTGTCGTTTTAAAATGACTTGTCGCACACGGCAGCGCGTGGTCTAGTGGTAGAGCGTTCGCCTCGCATGCGGAAGGTCGTTGGTTCGGTCCCCGGCCTGGTTGTACCAAATAATTGAAAAATGATGTAAAAGACTTCTTCGCTTAGCACTTAGAAGATACTATTATGTCTGATCGGTCCGGTGTCAATATAGTTAACATACAACATTGCGTTCGCCTCACATGCGGAAGGTCGTTGGTTCGGTCCCCGGCCCGGATGTACCAAATAATTGAAAAATGATGTAAAAGACTTCTTCGCTTAGCACTTAGAAGATAGTATTATGTTTGATCGGCCCGGTGTCAATATAGTTAACATACAACATTGCGTATCGCTGTTATTGGTCTATCAAACTTGTTTCAAGTGGCAAATTTGTCAATTACTTGCAGGTGTGCTCGAGTACTGAATCCCAGGATATAGCGTTGTGTTGTTTAGGTTAACTGGTCATCAGTTTTCCCTCAATTGTTCTTCACGTTCCCATGCAGTATTCTTTCTGGAAATGCATTGTTTCTGTGTAATTTACTGGGAAAATAGATATAGCATGGTTTTTAGGGTCAGTATGAAAATTTTAGATAAATGAAAATGATATTTTAACATTTGAAAAAGACATTAAGTGCTAACCAAGTGCAACAACTGATTTTTTAAAAAAAAAAAGTAACCAGTGTCGACGTTATCTCTATGAACTTACGTAACGTTAGACGAGCGTATTGGAATACGTTGCCAATCCATCAGAAGTGCATTGCGGAGGTCGTTCATGGTATGAATTTGATGATTAGACCTGACCCTCCGAACTAATTCATTCCATACGTGTTCCATGGGGTTCAGGGTCGGGAATACAAAGACATTACCACTGGTTTCGCGTGTATTGCAAATGACGTTGTGTCGATAACAGTCTGTGATTCGCTGTCTGAATTTGACAAGTGTGTGGCTGACGAGCACGAATTAAAACAAGGTTTTGTCTCAAACAGTTTATGATCGCTTGTGCATGGTAAGAAACAATTACGTATGTGAGTCAACGTAAAAGTGCGATGACTACATAGCGTTGTTGCACGTACGCGACATGGTCCGATATATCCAGTTATATTGTAACGGTTCGCAAGGATATGAATGGTCTATGTTGAACAGCCAAAATGACGTACAACGGTATTTACCAATGACCAGCCCGGAGCATACGAATAGTCTGATTTCTCTCAGTTTCAAAAAGACGTGGCATCGCTAATTAAAAGTGTGTTTTTTTTAAAACAAGTTGAAGTTTCTTTATCTGTGCTAAGCAAAATTATTATTTGCATGTAACATGTAAGTGCAAACCTGGATATTGCGCAAAATAAGGATGAGTACTTCGCAAATTTTAAAAAATAAGGTGCATAACATGCATCCGCAATTAAATCCTGATAGCCATGTGTAACACATTTCCGAACTTGTATGTTAGCAAAAGAAATATTTTAACATATAAAGTGTAAAGTTTTCATTTTGGGTCGGTGTATAAAGTTCAAACTACACCTATTCCCGTTACAACCAAAACTAATGTTGCTGGTTTTCACGTTAAGTAAATAATGTTGATCACTGTTGTGGTAATTCTATAATTTTTTTTTCGACAGTGGTATCCAATTACATCATCTTTGTGTGGGCCATAGATTGGCGGATTGTTGCCCACCTTTTGCTTTGGGAATGTTTGATTTAATTACAAAATGGTATTATTGAAATAATCATGTTATGTAAGAATGTTAGTTAACTAGTCATGTATATAACATTCTACTCACATTTTAGTATAATGTAATCAAAGATAAATTACATTATAGTCATTTTTATGGTAAAATAAAATGACACGTTCGAATAACACGGTATTCTGTATTTATTTTGATTCCCATTTACAAAACAAGCTGCATATTGATCTGGTTGGGTACTCTAGAGCTGCATTAAGCAAGCACAAATAATGTTGAGTACTGTATTTATATGTATGTATTTACTTTATATATTCAGATATACATACTTATACAAACAAATTAGTATTTCAAAAGTCCAAACACTCGAGATACCAACGGGTTTACTGTCTGTCTTAGCAATTCCAAATATATATAACATCTTAATATAACAGAAACAAACACCTAACTTGCCTCTTTGCTATTATGAAGAAGAGGTCAATCTAAAGTAATGACTTGGAAAATATAAATAAACTCTTAATATTAAACATTCTACATGTTTTATTTGTTCACAAGTTGACCCGATCCTGACAGAGAAAAAATGTGCATTTATCGACTATTTTATACGTCTTTCGATGACATCAGTCAAGTGTTACTGATAGCTTGTAGGTCGGTATTCCACTGTTTGCACGTGTAACTTGTGCATCATTATACACCATTCGGACCACCTTGCCAATTATCCTAATTAAGTCTAATACCGAAGGATGACGGAATTGACCGAGTATGTACACATGTAGTGTAACATTTCAGATAACGGTTTCATAAAGACACACTGTTAATAACCTGACACAATCATCTTAATTTAAAATCTGAATAGCTAAATGTTTACAAACGAAAACCCTATAATTGCCATAAGAATTCAATACTTTTAAAATAATAGTAGAATATAAACCTTATACAAGTGCATATGTGAAGGTTAAGGTAACGAATAGCACATGTAAAACTATTTCATCAACAAATGATATAGTGATGGTCCTTCGATGCCGAGTGGTCTACAAACCACCTAACTTGTCACCGCTGAGGCTCGTTGGTTTGAGCCTAGCTTGGTCCGAAAATGTTATGTGAGACTGTTTAAACGTTGGTTATTTTACTCACTCAGATAATGCATTCTGAAATCTTCCCCAGCAATAAAGCTTATGGATAGTTCCTACATATCATATTGTGTTGAAAATGGCGTTAAGTCCCACTGACAACAACTAAACAAGTAAACAGACATTGCTGTGATCTTTGGCACCAATATCATTAGCATGTCATTTTAGAGTTATTGGGTTCCAGTTCTGCTCGATTTAAATACTTCATGGGAGAATATGTATATTTGATACTTCTGCACCATTAAAGTGTGTTGCTAACGTAGTGAACCCCATTAAACTGTTATCATAAATAAATATAAATGTTTATGTTATTAATAATGTTTTACCAATATAGTATGACATCAAAGCGGTATTTAAAATACCATCTCAATTTAAATTCCATTCCAGTTTCTTTTACCAGCTCAAAGCTAATTATCTGCTAATTCAGGTTGTTGAAATTATATTAGGGAAATCAGCTCTTGTTTATATTTTAACGTCTGAATGAAGACAGACAGCTAATGTGGCAGTGTTAACTACATGTAGACGTTTCAACAAGGTGTTTTGTTGTACCCTTACTGAACTTATATTTTGTAATAAAAACTTGCTATTGAAATAGCGCAAGTGATTATATTGACGAAACAGAAGCACTGCAAGCGGGTGCAGACGCTCGTCTTTTTCAAAATCTCTTACGTAGGTCAAAGTCAGTTAACTTTTTAATCATGATGGTAATTAACTTAAATAATTAATACAATTACTGGAAAAAAAATAGAATAAAAAAATACAAAAAATGTCGAAGAACAGCATTATCTCTACTATGATTGAAACCATCTTTCATATTAGCAAAATAGTAGATACATTTATGTGCAAGTAGGACTATTTGTGCAGAATATACACTATGTCTATGTCTGACTCTGGCTCTGGCTAGCTCGCTGATACTTAATTGAAATTAATTTAATTTACTTTTAAAATCTAGATGTGGATGTGGAGGTGCATGTGCCAAAGTATAAAAAAACAGGGCTGTGCAGTTTTAAAACAATAAATCAAAGTTGCAGGGGAGTGGTTTCTTGGGGTTGGTAACAAATTTGAAAAAGGACAGTGTATCTAATATAATAAAGAATGAAATTTTAAAAGAACAAAATTTTAAAAAAAAATTGGAGGGGGTAGTGGTGTCTTGATGTCGATAACAAAGGGGCAGAATTATTATTACTATTAAACTTAAAACAAGACAAAAATTAAAGGAAAAAAATGGGCGAGGGTCTTGGTGGGGAGTAGTCTTTGGGGTCAGTAACAAAGTAAAAATCGGGGCAAAGTTTTTAACTTCATTTTAAAAAAAAAAGGGTAGGGGTAGGGGTGAGGGTTCAGAAACAAAGTTGAAATGGGGTAGAGTATTTGATTTAATACAAAACAAAATTTTAAAAAATATAAAAAATGGGCGGGGATTTGGGGATTGGGTGTGGGCGGTAAGAGTGAGGGTCTTGGGGTCGATAACAAAGTTGAAATGGGACAGAGTATTTGATTCAATATGAAAGATGAAAGGAGTGGGAGTGGAGGGCGGGGGGATGGTGAGGGTCCTGGGGGTCGGTAACAAAGTTGAAATGTGGCTGAGTATTTGATTCAATATGAAACAAAATTTTATAAAAAAAATCGGAGGGGATGGAGGATAGGGGTGAGGGTCTTAGGGTCGGTAACAAAGTTGAAATGGGGCAGAGTATTTGATTCAATATGAAAGATGTTAGGAGTGGGAGTGTGGGGCGCGGGGGGGGTGGGAAGGTGAGGGTCCTTGGGGTCGGTAACAAAGTTGAAATGTGGCTGAGTATTTGATTCAATATGAAACAAAATTTTTTAAAAAATCGGAAGGGATGGAGGATAGGGGTGATGGTCTTAGGGTCGGTAACAAAGTTGAAATGGGGCAGAGTATTCGATTAAATACAAAACAAAATTTAAAAGAAAAAAATGGGAGCGGGGTAGGGGTTAGGGTTTTGGGGTCAGTAACAAAGTTGAAATGGGGCAGAGTCATTGATTTAGTTTGAACATATTTATTTATTACAAATCAGTTTAAAAGTATAAATATGGATTAGAATGGAAGATAAAATCTTATAAAGTTCTTCTCCATAGATTATTTGATTTAATACAAAACAAAATTTAAATACGATAAAAATGGGTGCGTATAGGAGGGAGGGGGTAGGTGTGAGGGTCTTGAGGTCAGTTACAAAGTTGAAATAGGGCAGAATATTTGATTTGATATTAAAAAAAAATTAAAAAAAAAAGAAATAAGCGGGAATCGGGTGGTGTTGGGGTAGGGATGAGGGTCATGGAGTCGGTAACAAAGTTTAAATGTAAAGGTATTTATTATGTTAATAACTGAATCTGTATTTTATATTAATTTGAAATCGGATACTGACAAATAATATTCGTCGGACGCGTAAACTTTACTATACCCCGAAGTAAGTAGAGCAACATCAACAGATTTTTTGGATTTATTCTATAGTCTGGCTTAAAGATATTGTCCCTTTATGTCAAACAGCATTTTGTCATTTAAAAACACTATTCGTCTAGTCAAGCAACTGAAAATGTGTAAATGACGAGATATTACACCACATAAAGTAAAATTTGTAAATAAAATCCATAATATGTCGTCATGTACATGCATTCCCTCTTGAAAGTAAAGAAGTCGGTAAATTACATCCCTTTACATTGAAATAAGAACGATTTAGGATGACAGATATCACCAGAATGAAAGTTGTCAATATATTTTATTTAATCACCAATTCTGTTTGTTACAAACCAAAATTCAATTTCAGACTGCGTCTTCAAAATATAATTTCGATATCCAGGCAAACATCCGGCTTCAGATGTACCCTTATTGGATTTCCTGTGTACTTTTACTGAATAAAATTTTGGTTTTCAGTATATTTGAATTTCAGAACTGAAAATACAGAAATTTCTTTGAAAGGAATATCATGTCAATGCATTATTCATGAAAAATATACAAATTAAAAAAAATTTTAAAAGTCATAAACATACATACTGAACAAACTAATAACCGCTTTAGCTGAAAATGAACACAATGTCATGAAACAGAACATAGAAATGTTCAAGAACTTTTATAAAGATGATCAATTTTTAGAAAACATGACTATGGATATTATTTTGGGAAAGTGCAATTCATATTTGATTACATTCTTAACTTCTCTCTATAATGAAAAACATGAAAAGGATACGCAAAAGAAGACATTTTGATTAAAACAATAGACTTGTATTGTATATCTGATTTAAGGCTCGATAATAGCCCATTTCATTTGATTGAAAACATTATAGTTCATATTTTTAGTGGATCAAAAACAATATCAAAATCATTATGCAATTTGATAAATAAATATTTACCCTCTGGGAGTTATTTTACCATTGTTAAATGGCTTGAACATCCTGCATCTGAGGACATTGCTGTACCAGATGGAGATTGTATATGTTTTTTTACAATAACCAGATTCTGTCTAGACACTGTAGAGTCAAATATGAATCTATTTTGTCAATGTCAACATCACTGTTGTATATATAATTCCAGACAGTTACAGTAATATTCAAAAACATGTACATTTAAGTCCATTTTATTGGCTAACATTTAACATTACATCTACATTGAAGGCATAATTCAACTACTGCACTTTATTTCAATTTTATGAAAATAAACTCATTGATTCAACAATAAAATCTGTTGATGAAAACCTGGATAAAATTTTTAAAGACAAAATTGATGAAACTAAAAAGCCAACGTTTGATGGAAAATATGTCGCGGACTCCATTGTTTTTAGAGCGCTAAGGGTGCAATTAAACACAAAACATAAACCATACGATCCGTATGACATTGTTAAAGAAGGGGAACTTCACGTTATCCAAAGTGCACGCTGGGGATCCACAGATGCTGAATCCCTGAAGTTAAACAGCGGGGAAAACTTTCTTAGAGAATAAACATACTGACTGTAAAGACAAGCATGGAATATCGATGGATGTGATTAATCACAATATTTATTGACATCCAGAAAAATGGAGAAATATGCTGTGTGCCCAATTTGCAATGACACATTAAAAAGCAAACAATTGTTTGAAACACACACCCATACAGAACACTCCAATGTAAACATTTGTTTCATTGACAACAAAATCTTTAAGAATATATTGTTAATTCCTGGATTGGGAAGTGATGACATATTGAAATCAATTTGACAAAAGCCGTCTTTAAATTATTGTGTAAAGTATGCTAGGAGGACATGGCAGAGAGGCTAGGGTTCAAAAACATCAAGGCTTTGACCTACTGCCAGGCAACAACAAATCACGATCAATCTTAGCAGATGCTACAAATATTGATGCATGGCACTGCTGCGGAATTGCTGTTACCTTTTGTAAAACACTACAGGCAAAACAGTATTAAAATGAATGCATCTAAAATATTTTCAGTATTTGAAAAATGTTCTAGATCCTGGTTATAAATTCATGTCGATAGCCATATTTAATAACGTATTGGCGGTACACTTGTTTCGTTGTGGTGTCAGAAAAAATAATTCCAAAGTAAAAGCATCTTCGAGATGGAAAGCGGCACCATTATAATATTGACTAAATATGACTGCCTACCAGGAAAATGAACTGAGGGATAGACGTATGAGGGCATAATCTCCTACGGAAGTGAACGTTTTTTGAACAACATCAAAGCATGTCTCACTTAGGTGGGTTTCTAAATTTATACATTAGTTAAAATTAATGTTACTGCCGTACAAACATTACACACATTTGTTGTCCTATACATTATGTATACATACCTTTCAACATGTCATGTATTCGTGTTTATCGACACAATACCTTTGTTTTATTTTCGATTTATGCCATGTTTTTAATTATTGCGCCATATATAAAGACACAAAATGTTAAATTGCCATATATAATTTTATTGCCAAATCGGAAGATCTCCCAATGAATTTGAGTAAAACCACTATCCCTCCGCAAGCAACTGTTCAATTTTTCACATAAGTGTTTCGATCAAACTGGCCTCATATCAACGACCTCAGCGGCGATAGATAAGCTGGTAAGTGACAACTCTTAGACCGCTGCGACACCCTAGTTAACCGTTCATTGAATACATAAAGAGGCCATTATCAAATATTAATTGTATTTCATCATAAGTCTCTGTGTCATGTTTCCACAATATCTTTACAATTGTGTCATGTTTCCACTATATCTCTACAAAAAATATATATATTGTATTTGTATATAGTATTATGTATGCACTCTCATTGATATAAAGTGTTAACATTTATATCTGATAATATAAATAATAGAACTAGTAATTGATATAAACATTATTTTCACAATTAATTTGTTTCGCAGAATAAAACCATTAATGTTGTAGAAGAGATGACATTGAAGACGATTCAAGAGATTCGTAATGAAGGAGCAATGGACGAAGCCGACATTCTCCAATCGGAATGGGATCGGAAAACCGCAGATGTACAATAGGTGTAAAACTTTCCATTCGCAAAACAGTTTGTGAAACTTTCAACAGGATTGTGAAAATCTAAATATAATATATATATATATAACATACATTCATGACTTTAACAGACATTTTGGACATTTGAAGTCCAATCTTCTGGCTATTGCTGCTGTAGTGTTTATGAAAAAACAATGGCTATGTCTTCCCACTGCACCCGAGGAAAACGTTTCCGGTTGCCAAGCCACGATACAACCATATGATTGGTTCATTCCTGATTTCATGAAGGGAATGTTATCCAATCGCAACGCAACGCTAGTTCATGCAAACGCCGTTTTGATAAGACGTTGTCAACATTAGCTTATGTTCAAATCATCCGACGCAAAACTTTTTCCCCACGGGTGATACATTTAGAGTATCGGAATGAATTACTTTGATTACCACTTTTTTGCCGACGGGATGAACCTATCCCGCAATTGTGTAAGACAAATTGTGCGGTCTTGTCTCAGGTGTAACTCGGGGTTTGCCTGTACGTGGCCGGTCATGAACAGCTCATGTCGCGTGTACACGTATCCACAAATGTTGATTAGTAGACACATTGCAGTTTAAACGTCTCGCGACTTCTAGTTTAGTAGTTCCTGCTCGTGGCATACTCAGGGCCTGATTTTATTTGGCATTACCTAGTCTTGGCATGTCACATAACTCAATATTCCTTCAATCAAAATGTTTTTTTTCCGGTGATTGGTATGCCAATGACACAAATGAACCAACTTTCGATCGAAAAGATTTTACACATCGATTTGCACGTGAAAAGATGGGAGTTTCACAAAAAAGCCATAGAATTTATACGGTTCAATAAGTTATCGGTATAAAAACATTTTATTGAAGGAGAAACATACCATCAAGAGACAGAATATTTGGATTCTTTGACAACACTTTGAGCCTTTGCAAGATTCCGTGTCCGATCTGTAACTTTGTCATCCTACTTCAGAGGTCATGGTCACAATTTAACTTTGTTTGACAACACTTTCAGTCTGTTCGAGATTTCATATCCGGCCTGTCACCTAAATTTCGAAAACACTTGGTTGTGTTGATCAATATTACATTATGAAGTGTTGCGTGAAACACCCAGAATCTTTCCTTAAAGGTTAAGGTCACATATTTGTTTGCTATTTTGTGTGTGGTCTGTTACTTTGTCTTTAACTCTATTTATCAAGATGATATGACGATATCTCGCACGTAAGACCAAGACCCGTACCTCAAAGGCCAAGGTCACACTTTGAGTTTGTGTATCAACTGATCAACATGACATGACGAAGTGTCGCGTTAAGACCAAAAACCTTACCCCAGAGGTCAATGTCACACTTTAAGTTTGTTCGATATTCCTGGTCTGTAACTTATTTTACATGGAGGGATTTAAAATTGCTTGATACAAGTGATCAACATTTCTCCTCCTGCACTATCTCTGCCGACAACGCAGGTGTCTCCTATATAATATAGAACAGTTCCAATATCAACGAACAAATGTACATTTTATTATGTTATCAACTCAGTGAATTAATATTCAATACTTAAATGTCTCTCAATGAATGTAATAAATATCAATAAGCATTTAACAAATGTTATTACAGGTTTTTAAATTAAAAAACATATATTTAATAATGATTGTCTTTATTATAGTATTATTCTTTTATATTTCCTTCCTAGACGGTGCTTTTATCCACATATGTTCTATGAAAAAAGAGCCGTACATGTATGTACATGCGGTTTGGTCATTTTCGTCTGACCTTGTCAAAGAATAAACGACACTGTCCCCCGTCTTCATGTGCAGTTCACGTGCCTAGAAACGTAGAAATATTATATTTTTCTTTTTCAAATCGGTATATATGTTATGCATGTGTATTTCTACGAACGCACGGATGGACTCACACACCCACAATCATACATTTGAATACACACTGCACACACAGACATAACCAGTTCCCCTTGACACACATTTAAAATGTATAGCTAAATATCTTTGATATCAATGAGAAAACACTAATTACACAAGATTAACCATAAATTACGTCATGCTGAGCAATATATTTAAATGTATGTACTTATTGTATTGGGTATCAATGTTCATTCTAAGGCACCCAGCAAAACACATGGTAAGTCAAGACTCTCACTTGGATATGTTAGATATCTTCCTCCCCATGATTTGTAGTGAAGCGGTCACATTTCTTTAGCTATCTATCGAGCAAAAAAATTACATTTTGCAGCATGTACGAATTCGAATGAACTTCACTGTACAGCAATGTTGTCACAATAACTCTGGTACCTGTACCTTCTGTCCAGAATGAAACTACCTAGCCACACCTATGAGATGGTTGATCCTCATTTTTTATCCTAATTAACACTTTCTTTCTTTTCAAAAGTTGTAACCAATGGCAACAGATCCGCTTATAAAAATCTGAATCAAGGAAACGTAACAGAATAAATGCAGCCAACAATTCTTCTTGTGATACAATTTGCCACCAATGCCCTATATGGTGCTCATTACTGCTAAATGCTAATTAAACTTGGAACCTCCATGGTAGCCATAATTTCCTTGAAGTGAGATGTACAATTTTCAGTCACGATAAGTCTATCCCAGAATCTGATATCTTCCAAATTAGTATATTTATTAAAAATATAAAAAGTAGTGAATGATATGCCTGTCCAACAGTTCATAACAATCGAACGCTTGCTAAACTCTGACGTCATTCAAACTTTCAGTTGAAACATCTGACCAATCATGGTGTTCAAATGAGTCTTTTCCAACATTGTTATTTAACAGACCAGATCGGGAGAGCTTGGTCCGCTCTACAGACTAAGTCATGATATATCCACAAACAGTCCGAATATTTACGTCAAATTTTGTGAATTTGCTTGTTTTCAGTTTTAATTAATCGGAAAACATTAGTTCTTTCGCCAGACTGCAACAAATGATATATAAGTATCCATTTGCCAATAAAAATGACATGATCCTAATCCTGATTCACGGGTTCTTCAAACATGGCTCTTCTACCATTGTCCCATCATCAATAGAGACAAGGAAATAGTTAGAGCTTATTTAACTCTTACAACTTACAAATACAACAACATGCAGTAATTATGAGTTTAAACACAAAGTTTACGTATTCTGCTGAGGTGAATGTGATGCTTTACCTAGATGCAGGTGATATGTATAATAACATATACAGGCGATGCTATACCTAGATGCAGATGATATGTATGATAGCATATACAGGTGATGCTATACCTAGATGCAGATGATATGTATGATAGCATATACAGGTGATGCTATACCTAGATGTAGATGCTATGTATGATAGCATATATAGGTGATGCTATACCTAGATGCAGGTGCTATGTATGAGAGCATATACAGGTGATGCTTTACCTA
The DNA here is from genome assembly GCA_029582155.1 of Panopea generosa. NCBI lineage: Eukaryota > Metazoa > Mollusca > Bivalvia > Adapedonta > Hiatellidae > Panopea > Panopea generosa. The sequence continues at coordinate 10,384,894 of CM055901.1, read as the reverse complement.
GATGCAGATGATATGTATGAAAGCATATACAGGTGATGCTATACCTAGATGCAGATGATATGTATGATAGCATATATATGTGATACTATACGTAGATGCAGATGACGTTGTAGAAGCCAGAGTAACTTCGGATGAATAGTTAACGGATTATAGACGGAGAAAAAGACACTATTTGATGTGAATATTTAGATGGAAATACGTCAATGATGAGGTAGGAAATAACAAAACGACATGATATTTAACCTAATATAGAAGCCTTTGTAGTGTAAGCTAATTCAGTTTCGCTCGATTACGATTAAAACTTCAAGCACATATGAAAGGCTCTCCGTTGATACATCGGGTTATTCAGGTGATTAAACCTGCAACCTTTACAGTGAGTGACCAACGTTTATTCCACTACGTTACCGCCCCGTTTGAGTATTGCATTCATATAATATTTGTTTTTACTTGCATACATAGTTTTATATCATTGTTTATCAAGTAGTGCGCTTGGGATAATGTTGTTCTAGTATTGTTTTCTCACTTTTCAATAACAAATCCTCCTGTTGTCAACATATTTATTTCTATCGTCCCTTATCTAGCCGAACACTCGATGTGTTCTCATAATAAAGATAAATCCACACATTACACCGACAAAATTCTCACCGATAGCTTAAAACACCAAGCTTATCACATTCTTGCCCTGTGCTAATCGGTTATGGCAATGCCAGCTTGTCTCTTGAGGTATTTATCAACGTAAACAACTGTGCTTGATTCTTGTTTAGGTGTCTTTGGTAAACATTACGGACCCCTATTATTCAATACGTTCAGTCTGTAATCATTATGTGAGGGTGTTTGTAAGTTACTTACAGAAGACCGGAGGTTCTATTCCGATGCATTCTGAGTGAGTTCCTCCTCTATCAATGAAAGCAGATATTCAATATATAAACTTTCATGTATTGCAAATGACTTTTAACACCATTCAAAACTTATGTACGTGTAGTTATTGGAAATTGAAAAGTTATTGCTATGACTACATCACAATATTAGAAAAACGCTTTTTTATTAATCGATGTTATAACATATTGGCTAAGAATATATTCAAGTATGCCATTCTGATACTTAATACAGTACAGTCGAAGCACAAAAATACACATTGCACTTAATTGCAGATGTGAAAGTGGTCTCTTGGAAGTACAGAATGCTACCAACAAAATTATGAAAATCAATTCGTAATGGGTATTGAAACATTCATAACAATCCAAAGCAGTGAATTATATGTTATCAAGCAAGGCTAAATAGGTTCAATAATTCAGATGAATTTGAAAAGAAAACTTAGTCAAAGAACTTGTTGACTTCATGGTCAAAAGCCATCACACTATTGTTGTATATCGCAGAAACAGTAATTTGAAAATATTTCACATTTACGCCCTTGAATATTAATAATGTCGTGACATTTATCAAGTAAATTATCAAGTTAATTAACAACTCACTTTGGCGTATAATAAACTATTAAGTTATAGTAATAAGGCGGATATCACAACCCCCTCATTTGTTTCAATGATAGTAAAACACGATACGGAACAAGATAAATTAGAAAACAAAAAGTTGGAAATATCTAATCAACATTGTAGTTGTGTGCGTATGCAGTTGTTTTATTTTAATTAGAAATATTTGACAAATAAATGAATCATGGTGTTACAGTTATCAAAATTGTGCAAACAATTAAAAATATAAAAAAGGAGTAATTGACAAAAACGTTGACCCATTTATAATAATTGAATATTAGCAATGGTCTGGAGTTTCGTAGTGTTATTTTAACTATTAAGCTATTATCCTCTTCTCTTTCATATAAACATATCTTAATCATTGTTGTAATACAACTTACTGAATAGTTTATTGTTGTATTATTTAAACCAGTAGGGTTACTCGTTTTATTTTTAAGGTAAATATAATGCTCCATAATACTCAGGAAGGATATGTTATTATGGTTGTTTAAGCATAAGGTTAACTTTTCTACGTCTGATTTAATTTGATATTTCCGTAATTTAGCTGTTTGAAACTGGTATATAAAGTGTTGTGTTTTATGGCTTTAATGGTAATTTTTACATTGGTTTCCAAACAAGATGTAATTACTAGATGCTTTCTTGTTGTTGATTTTGAATTTTACAAACATATTTCCAATAATGCAGAAAGCAATTGTACATTGTACATTCATTGTACATGTACACAAAATACATAAGACAGGATACTGTTTGAGTTTAACTAAATTATATTTAGAATGTTTAATTGTAAAATAATAGTTCACAGTGTAGTCTGAAACACATCATGACGATAAATATTTGTTACACAATACTTATCTAAAAAAATCGATTTCCAAGTTTTAGTCTCAACGTTGAATGTTATATACATATAAATTGTCATTTTCAATATGACCCATACTGTATGTATTTTAATAAAAATGAAATCAAGTTCAATCTCTAAGTTAAATTGTCTATATTAACGAATTTCAATCTCAAAGATAATCTACAGTAACATTGTACAAATCTTAGTTCAGTTTCCAAGATGAACTAGATGTAAATATAAAATTAAATAGGTTCAGCTATTACAATGTATCTCCTAGCTGACGTACGACGTTTAAATGTGAAATTGAATCTCGATGTTGATAAATGTATTTCAAAGAAAGTTCAAAGAATACGAAATGAAATAAGTAAGTTATTTAAGATACAATAAAAGATAGAAAGTACACAAAAAAAAGGTTTCAAGATAGATGGTACTCTTCTCCGAACTTAATTAGGATAATCGGCGAAACAGAACTCAACTTAAACTTTTAGGTAGAATTTTATGAACGTCATTCGGTTTTTGAAGTTGTTACATTTTATAGAACATATACTATACGAAACTTTGAAACACGACTATTAAGCAAATCACAACTGCACTTAAACACAGCGGAAGTTTCGTATTTGTTTAGTAATTATTTGTTCATGTAAATTTTGTGGAATTTTAGACATATCAAAAATCACGAAAAATTGGACAAATGTCAATGTTATAATTTCTTATTGGCAGAAAAAGTTTAAAAATCATATTGAAAATTTCATTTGATAAACACGAAACATACTGGTCTGAAAATGGCAGTTCACGTTGTCCATTTTGTGTGATGTGCATGTGCTAGTTACAGTTGGTTTATTTGACAATTAATGCTAATTTTCTTTTATAACATAAAATACATATGTATGAAAGTCATGTTTTGTTCAAAATACACAATGTAAATTAACATCAATATCTATAACATTTATTATTTTGGAGAAACAGACTAGTGATATACACCAGGCTTCGAATTTATTTTCATCAACATGCATAAGAAATATAAAATCTTAATGGTACTATAAAGAATAGTATACATCTAAATCACCATCAAAACCAGTATTATTTTGTCTTTATGGATAGACAAACCACATTTAAAAGCAATTCTGTAAGAACTTGATATTATCTTAGCAGCATAATGTGATGTAGTGATTCGAACTCGTGTCTGAAATTAAAAAAATAAATAAAATAGAGGTGGTTAAATGTGGGTAGAGTTTTATTAGAACACCTGAGCCGAGACATGGAAACACAAAATTGTTTCTAAAGATTTAGATAAATATATAAATTACCAATTACATTGATGACAAATAAGAGACGGGAATAAAGAATTACTTGAACCTTAATGAATCATCAGTTACAGGCAATTTACATCCCTTCTTTGTGATTGATTCTACTAATACAATTGCGTGTTTTTTTCCGTCTTTTCAACTCGATGATGCAAATGCCGAAGCCCAAATAATAATCTTGTTTTTACCGGCAAAGAAATTTGGATCAAGGGCAAAAACATCCTTTTCGTCCAGTTGCTATCGAGTGTTCTGCACTTGCAAAATACACGACGTCCCAATTCTGTTTCGAACATTTTATGCCCCACACATTTATTTTTCTTGGATGGCATATAGTAATTGCAGTGTCAATCCGTCCGTCCGTCTTAACGTCCTATATTTTGTGTCCGGCTTGTAACTTTGTCATGCATCAATGGATGTTATAAACAATTACTACAAAGGATCAACATAAAATGACGACCTGTCGCTCGTATCACCCAGACTCCCACCTTAAAGGTCAAGGTCAAACTTCGTTTGGTACTTTCACTCTGTTTGAGATTTCGTTTCCGGTCTATAACTTTGTCACCTATTGATAACTTTAAAAAAAACTTGGCCCAATTCACCAGAATTACATGACGTGTTGCGTATTAGATCTACACCCTTACCTTAAAGGTCATGGTCACATATTGAATTTATTTTGACAAAACTTTGAGGAATATGTGTGATATTTCGTGTCCGATTTGTAACATTGTCATACATGGATGGATTTTGAAAACACTTGGTTCAATTGATCAACATCCAGAACCCAGAACCTTACCTCAAAGGTCAATGTCACACTATCAGTTTGTTAATATTTCATGTCTGTATTGTAACTTTGTCTTACATGGAGGGAGTTTAAAAAATCTTGTCACAAGTGATCAACATATCATGATGATGTGTCATCTGTATTTACCTTTACAAATACCCGGACCTTTACATCAGATATCAAGGTCAAGGTCACACTTTAATGTAAAATCTTGAAATTGCATGTCTATTCTCAAACTTCTGAAACATACATTTAGTTATTTAAATTCCTACCTATTATGAAATATATCGCTATTTACACAGACTATTTGAGGAGCAAGTGATGCATACCAGTAACATTTTTTGTTTATTCTAATATTCATCAAATTTCGATTCCGTGTACATTGACAAAATATATCATCAATATTCGATAACCAACCCGATATACTTAGTCACTTCAAAGTTGTTGCCCTTGGATTATTTAAATTTTAAACAAAATATCGATTCCCCTCTCTTAATTGAGTAGTTCTTATCTACTATTTATCAAACATGATTTAAATGTTTACTGGCAACATTACTTCACTTAGCACAATAGCCAGCTGATTGCTCACTCTAGTTACTAAGGGTTTATGTCACTTAAGTTGTTATAAATTTGCCTTTCAATATTTTACTTTTTATCATTCCTCAACTTCTTCGAAAAGTGAGGATAATAAAAAGCAAACGCTAACATTTGAATAGCGTCCGTTCGTCCGATCTTACGTTACGTTTTAGATCAACAACTTTGCAACTCCTTCCATTTTAATGTTTTTTTTTTGTTTTTTAAACTTAGATTTAACCTCATACTTTTGACTAACAACGTGAGCATGTGTTCTTGATGTTCCGATTTCGATCTGTTTATTGAAAGAAAACATTTATTTCAATTTTTGTTTCAGTATATGATTTCTGAGTAACAGCACTTACCACTTTGAGTTTTCATATAATTACAGGCCTCCACTTCGATGATAAAACATGATTTTTAACATAATATTGTTACCCCATCTCAGGTATTAAATTGCAGTTTCTTAGTAACCACATCCATAGACAATGTTTATTTTTCTTAGTTCATGGCCCTTTTGATAAAAATTCACTGAATATTCTTGCTAATGTATTAATCGTCACCAAACATGACGATATGTCACAAGATCAAGATAAATATTCAGCTCGGTAGCCTCAGTAGTTATGGCCCTTGGGTTGTTTAACATTTGCAAAAAGATTTTGGTTTGAATTTTATCAAACAAATAAAACATTAGCGTGTGTTTCTTTCATGCTGTTTTAATTTAATTTGTTTATGGTACAATTGTTTATAATACAATATTGAGAGTTGTCTAAATCAAGTAGGAATTGAAAAGAAATTAAGCAGAACTTACTTTTTTGTAATACATGTAGAACTCAACATCAGTTAAGGATCATATTTTATGTTAAATATGTTTCGCCTCGAAAACAACAACCAAAATGTTGCAGATCATAAAGCAACATTATGGTTGATGATCTGCAATATTTTGGTGGTTTTGTTTCTTACATTTACACTCATAAAATTTCATATAATTTTAAAACTGACGGCAGTATACTAGTTTAATTGAATTGTATTTAAATCATTTTGAGGAGTATATTACAAGATATTAAACGTAACGTTTAGGTGATATTAGATATACATGTATTACATTCTGATTTAAGGACTCCTTTTTACTTAACTCCAAGACTGCAGCGTGGTCTTGTGGTAGAGCGCCCGCCTCGCATGCGGAAGGACGTGGGTTCGATCCCCGGCCGGTTCATACCAAAGACTTTAAAAATGGTACTAGAAGCTTCTTCGCTTGACGCTCAGTATTTAGATGAGAGTTGTAGGACTGGTCGGCCCGGTGTCAGTATAATGTGACTGGGTGGGGTATCATACCATGTGTCTGCGGCATGATACTCTTGTGTGACAGCGCTAATAGTACTGTCTCACGTAGACACCGACGCGATATGACTGAAAAATTGTTGAAAGCGACGCTTAACACCATACAACTACAACAACATTTCTTAATCCCGATGAGACAACATTAATAGATAATGTGCAAAAGTGAACATAATAAAACATTAATTTTTACATTATGTTTTAGTTTCTACAAAACGGTCGATTACGTTTATATGTTTACTTATTTGTTTTATACTCAAGTGTCGACAAAATAATTATAGTAATTGTATGATACTTCATTAAACATAAAAAGACAACCAACAACAGTTGTTTCATTACTGTGTATGCTGTATAGGATATTATTAATTATGATCTAGTAACTACTCCATTTAAATAACTATATTTACTTGAGGGGGCAGCAAAATGAATATTCTAAATTAGTTAACATAACAACAGTAAAGTCACGCAATTGCCATTTTGTTTTATCTGATTAAGCAAGATTGCTAACAGAAACAAAATCACAAGAATCCGTCATTTGTAAAGTAACATAAACAATACGCCTGGTAGGGAATGAGCCTGGATACCCAGACAGCTTAAGGCTAATTTACGTGATAAATTGGAATTTTAAAGTGATATTAGTTTGTATATTTGCTATTGTTATGATTGTTCCATTGGTGTTTCATATAAGTTAATAAAATTGTTCAGTTTTCCGCCAAATCAGTGATTGGATTTGTTCGCAAATATGAAACATAAATATGATATATTTTTCTGTCAAATACAGGTTAGGATCGTGTGACCATTGTTGAACTATTGAAGGAGGAAACAACCTGCTGCCTTCCGAGTAAATTAAAATGAATAGAATTTACAAGTTAAAGCAATATACATTAAGTAGAACGTTTATGATTTGATGATGAAGGTTGCTGGTTTGGTTTAGAGCAACCTTGATGTCATCAACGGAGTGGATATTTGTGATAGTGGTTTGCAGTCGATTCCAGTCCCGTATGGTACGGAGGGTTGTAGACGCTGCTCGATATTGGTGGTTGATATAAGCTGTGACCATTTCGTGCTTTCCGGCCGTTCAGCTGTAGTGTGAATCCCGGGACCACATCTACCAAGCCATATTTGAGTTTGAATAGTCTCTCCACAAATCTCAAATTTGCCAGCAATTGCTATCCCATGGTTATATTGCACTAATCTAAGCATAGTGTTCACTAAACGTCAGAAAAGCAGTTGAACAGTTCAACTAATTTACTGACGTATAGTGAACTTAATGACAATGTTAAATCACAGATACAGTAACATAGTTGTGTTTCTAATTTAAGTAACAAGTAGAACATAAGGTTTACCATGCATCATTAGACAATTATTAATTCACACGGTTGCTAAGGATAATAGGGGAGATTGTCAGCTGACTAGAAAATCGTGTTGCTTTGTTGGCAAGTCCATACTAATTGGAACTAAACACTAGTAGTTTTATATTTGATTTATGTTACAGAACATATTAACGTTCAGCGTATTATTATAGGATAAGCTTGATCTTTCCCAGGGGATAAAAATCGCAATACGTCACTGATTTTTATTATCACGTGTTGGCTAGCGTTTTAGATCGGCTTAAAAATAAAACATGTACTATTCCACAACATGTTTGGCGGAAACCACGTTCTAAGATAGATATATTATTTGCGGGGGACATTTTTTGCACGCTTGTCGTGTTCATTAATTTTTATATTCCTCCAATCAATTATCCATGTATCCATTATACAGCATTATTGTATGACTTGTTGTTCTGTTTATGAATGAATGAATGAATGAATGAATGAATAGGGTTTTACGGCGTACCAACACATTATAGGTTATTCGACGCCAACAGGAAGGAAGATTCCAAGTTCACTCTACATGTACAAAAACAACAAATTAACATACAGATTTAAAAAAATACATCAACAAATGAATGTTCTGTTTATACAACAGTTTTACCGTAAATTTATAAAATGTTGCCATTTATAATAAGTAGCTTTTATTAATTCGCGCTGATTGACTTCATTTAAAAAAGACAAAACTTATTGTCACAATACAGATTTTTATGATTTTAACCTCTTTATTTTACCCTTTGCTTCATACGCACCTGTATTATTGGGTTTTATATTCCTTTGTTAGCTTGTCTATTCACCCGTGAAATAAGCAAAGCACATGCCAATTAGACATGTACAGTGAGAGTGTGTAAGTGGTCAGTCGGTGATATGGCCAGATAGAGAGAAGTTGGCAGATATATAGTATTCAAAGAATCAAAAAGGAGAGATACTGTGAGTAGTTAATTTGTTTAAGTTATATTTCTGAAATGCTGAAGTGTTGCTATCTTGAAAGTGTGTACTAAATATTCATTTTTGTAAGAGTGTGTTTGTATACTTGTAGGTGGTTTATGGGCGATTCAACAATATAGATAAATATATATGTAGAGAAGAAGTCATGGCATACCCCTGTGTGGTAACAATATGAGATGTCTACCTATGTGAAAAATATAATACGTCCTAAGTGGTACACGTGATTATATAATGTGACATCGTATTGAATTTAATATTATACATTCTATGTGATATATGTATTATAAGTTCTCGTCATGATAGAGAAAACCCTGAGTGGTAACAATATGAGATGTATGTGTAAAATATAATGCGTCCTAAGTGGTACACGTGATTATATAATGTGACATCGTACTGAATTTAATATTATATATCGTAGTAATATATGCATAATATTTAGTCGTCATGATGGAGACCTGTGTGGTAATAAAGATGTGATTAATAAAAATATTGAGTAGCATCTCTCGCCAAACCTATTTTAACGACGAATCATAGCGGGCAAAGAGCTATATCTGGAAGAATATGATAGCGGTGTTTTATCGTTGTACATTTTTAAAACGTTGAGTGAATTTTTAAACATTACGGAACATATTGAGAATGTCTACATTATAACTATTTGGATACAAATATGATTAGAATTAGTGTGGTAGAGTGTATTACCTTGAACAATATATTATTATATTACATGCAATAAAACATCATTGATTGTAGCCATTTTGTTGAAGCTTCATTTCTTCTTACAAAGGTCAATAACAAATAATAAAGAATCTGACTCACACCTATGTGTGACATTTGGCGATCCCGGCAGGACCTTTGTATGATGCATTTGAAGTATTCCTATATAAATATTAGAAATTATTGTTTAGGGTAACTGTTGAATAGAATCCATTTATTTGCAACTTGTGTATCGTATTTGAGATAAATATGGAAACATTAGAATCTATAATAGGAAATGGGAAATCATTAGGACTTGAGGGAAGTGAGTTAAGGGATTTTGTGAATGAGCGAGAAGAACGTATGAGGGAAGAGAAGAAGGAAGCAGATAGACTGGCTAGAGAAGATAGATTAATAGAAAGAGATTTAAAGCGTATGGAGATTGATAAGTTACAGAAAGAGAAAGAGTTGCAATTGTCTTTAATGGAAAAAGAAATTGAATTAGAGAAGGCAAAGAAAGATGACTCAGGGTTGTTGAATCCTGCATTAAGTAAAAGTTGTGAAGAGAAGGCTAAGATGCCAAAATTACCCCATTTTAACGATATGCAGGATAATATGGATTCGTACTTAAAACGTTTCGAACGATTTGCTGAAAATGCTGGGTGGGAAAAAAATAGATGGGCAACCAATTTGAGCGCATTGCTACAAGGAAAATCTTTAGACGTTTATTCGCGACTTTCCGCAGTTGAGGCACTCAATTACGATGAGTTAAAGGAGTCCTTATTGAAAAGATTTCAATTGACCGAAGAAGGGTTTAGATCAAAGTTCCGTTCTAGTAGGGCAGAAATAGTTGAAACTGCTCAGCAGTTTGTTATTAGATTGCAAGACTATCTTTTGAGATGGATGAGCCTAGCCAAGGCACCAGAAACATTTGAAGGCCTTAAAGACCTTATTCTACGGGAACAATTTATGGAAGTATCTAGTAAGAATTTACAGGTCTTCTTAAAAGAAAGAAAGTTAACTTCAGTAAAAGATATGGCTGATATCGCTAAGCAATATCAAGAGGCCCACAATTTGACAGATGTGTCCAGCAACAAGTTGCATGTGCAAAGTTTTACGCGCAAGGGTAGCGTTGAGCATAGAAATTCAACCTTATCATTAAGTCCTGGATATCCCCCCTTAGCAAAGGAAAGATTATGTTATAACTGTAAGTCAGCTTCTCATATGATTAAAGATTGTCCCAGGTTAAAAGGGAAAGGTCAAAATATAAAGGCAGGGTCGTTGACAGAGATCGATCATGGTAGAGGTACACGAAGAGGAGGTAGATTTATAGGAAGAGATAGATATGTGGGTAGAGGAGGTTATGTAGGACATAGTAATAGAGAAAGGAATGTAGTCACAGATAGTAATGAAACAGGTTATAAGCAGGTAGGAGCAGGATGTGTAGTCCAACAATCATTAGAAGACTGCTGTTTAGGTGATGAGTCTGTAACCTTAGAGTGTGGCCATCAATTGCAAGTTATGACTGCTGCATGTAAGACAGAGACAGTGTCAAATTTACAGAATATGACAGTATTAGAAGGATTGGTAAATAGTCAGAAAGTAGATGTATTACGGGATAGTGGGTGTTCTGGAGTAGTGGTAAGAAGAAATTTAGTAACAGCAGATTGTATGACAGGAGAATCCCAGAAGTGTGCACTCATAGATGGAACGATTAGCAAATTTCCTTTAGCCAGGATACAAATAGATACACCTTATTTTAAGGGAAAGATTGTGGCTCTATGTGCAGAACAGCCAGTTTATGATCTAGTGTTAGGAAATATACCCGGAATAAGAGATCCGAGTAATCCAGATAGAAATTGGATATTAGAGAATGAAGTAGCTACGTGTAATGCTGTCCAAACAAGAAAGCAAAAGGCGGAAGAAGGTAAGATAAAACAGTTAATTGTTAAAGAACATATCAATGACATTGGAGTCAAGGAGATAAAGGAGGCCCAAGAAGCAGATGAAAGTCTTGAAAGAGCTAGGAAACAGTGTTTCTCTGGAAAAAAGGTAATCTCCAATAATGGTGGAGTTCATTGGTTCGAGAAAGATAACGGACTATTGTATAGGTTTTCTCAATCTCCAAGAGTGGAGAATGAGAAGTTGTTCAAACAGTTGTTGGTCCCTAAAGATATGAGAAAGCATGTCTTGAAATTAGCACATGATTCCATTTTAGCTGGGGTCCTCCGTGGCCGAGTGGTCTAAGGCGCCGTCTCAAGATCATTTACCTCTCACCGCTATGGTCGTAGGTTCGAGTCCCGCTCGCTCCAAAAACTGTATGTGAGAAAGTTTCCAGTTACTTGCGGAAGGACGGTGGTTCTACTCAATCTGACTCAGTCTGAGGTCTTCCTCCACCAGTAAAACTGGATATGCCATATATAACCTGAAATGTGTTGAAAATGGCATTAAACCCCATTCTTCTTCTTCTTCTTCTTCTTCCATTTTAGCTGGTCATTTAGGAACTAAAAAGATGATAGCCAAGATATTATCTCAATTCCATTGGCCGGGAGTTCAATCAGACATTGCCAGGTATTGTAGGTCATGCGATATTTGCCAGAAAACTTTCCCTATGGGGAAAGTTAGAAAAGTGCCCATAGGTGAGTTACCCCTTATTGATACTCCTTTTTTTAAGAGTTGCTGTTGATTTAATAGGTCCAATACACCCGCCAACGGATAAAGGTAATAGATTTATTCTTACTTTGGTTGATTATGCGACTCGTTACCCAGAAGCAGTTGCGTTAAAATTCATCGACACAGAACGAATAGCAGAAGCATTAGTTGAAATGTTCAGCAGGGTAGGTGTCCCAAATGAGATACTTAGCGACATGGGGAAACAATTCACATCAAATGTGATGAAAGAGGTAGGTTATTTATTATCAATGAAACAGTTAACTACAACACCTTACAATCCAGCATGCAATGGTCTAGTTGAAAGATTTAATGGGACGTTAAAGAATATGTTAAAAAGAATGTGTGCAGAACAACCCAAACAATGGGATAGATTTATTGCCCCTTTATTGTTTGCGTATCGTGAAGCTCCCTTTGAGTTACTTTATGGACGTACTGTACGAGGTCCATTGGTTATACTTAGAGAATTATGGACCAATGAAATTGAATCAGAAGAGGTAAAGACAACTTACGAATATGTGTTAGATTTAAGGAATAGATTAGAAGAGACATTGAAATTAGCCCAGGTAGAGTTAAACAAAAGTAGAACTCGTTACAAGAAGTATGCAGACCGAAAACGCAAGGTACGAAGTTTCAAGGTAGGTGAAAAGGTTTTGGTTCTCCTACCAACAGATAGAAACAAGCTACTGATGAGACTGAAAGGACCCTTTGAAGTATTGGAGAAGGTAAATGAGTTCGATTATCGAGTTGAAGTGAATAGTAAGGTAAAGATTTATCATATCAACTTGCTTAGGAAATATGTTGAGAGAGATAGTAGTCAGGAGAGTGTTGGAACCGAGGTTATTGCAGACAAAGAAGATGACACAGAGGGTGGAGTAATGGATAAGGTTTGTGTTGCTGTCATAGACGAAACGGACGAATGTTCGCCAGTTGACTTCAAAGACTTGGGTGAGTATAACCAGTTTGTCGAAAACTGTATTAAAGAAGAGATAGTTGTAGATTTACCTAGATTGGAAGCTACAGAAACAGTAGATGACATCAATATAAACCCTGAATTGAGCGATGCACAGAAAGAAGATTTAAGAGTGTTAGTAAATGAATTCTCAGATATTTTAACTGACCTTCCAGGTAGTACAGACTTAATAGTACATGAGATCAAACTAACCACAGAAGAACCAGTAAGGTCAAGACCTTACCAAGTACCATATGCCATGAAAGATGTCATCAAGGAAGAAATCAGTAAAATGATAAAATTAGACATCATCGAACGTATAGATTCCCCATATGCTTCCCCGGTAGTTATTGTAAAGAAGGCAGATGGGTCAAACAGATTTTGCATTGATTATAGAAAGGTAAACAGAATAACTGTATTTGATTCAGAACCTATGGGAAATCCTGACGAAATATTTAATCGTCTAACAAGTAGTAGATTCTTATCAAAATTGGATCTATCCAAGGGGTACTGGCAGATTCGAGTCAAGGAAGAGTGTCGTCAGTGCACTGCTTTTATCTCATCAGAAGGTCTTTTCGCCATTAAGAAGATGCCATTCGGAATGGTAAACGCTGGTGCCACATTTTGTAAGATGATGAGAAAGTTGTTAGATGGGATAAGAGATATTGAAAATTTTGTAGATGACCTTCTTGCACATACTGAGACGTGGGAAGAACATATTGCAGCTTTAAGAGAGCTGTTTGAGAGGTTAAGAAAGGCTTCATTAACTGTTAGGCCGTCAAAATGCATGTTAGGGTACTTTCGATTAGGTTTCTTAGGACATGTCGTTGGTGGACATCAGCTAAAACCAAATCCGGAAAGAGTTTTGTCTATCAGGAATTGTTTACGACCAGTCACCAAGAAACAAATCCGTTCTTTTATGGGGCTTATTGGGTATTACCGAAAGTTTATCCCAAACTTCAGTTCTATTGCCTCACCCATCACAGACTTGACTAAGAAAGGTGCACCAAACAAGGTTGAATGGACACCTGAAATTGAGAGGTCTTTCAAAACACTGACAGAAGCGTTGACTTGGTCACCTATATTGTGTCTCCCTGATTTCAGTTGTATATTCATATTAAGAACTGATGCTTCGGACGTAGGGATAGGTGCAGTTCTTATGCAAGACCATGAAGGAACAAAATTTCCAATTTTTTATGCCAGTAGAAAGTTACTCCCTCGGGAAAGAGCTTACTCAGTGATAGAAAAGGAATGTTTGGCAGCTGTCTGGGGTATTCAAAAATTCCAAGCAATTTTCTATGGTCGGGAATTTGTTTTGGAAACAGACCATGAGCCGTTAGTATATTTAAACAAGGCAAAAGTTGCCAATGCCAGACTAATGCGTTGGGCGTTAGCTCTCCAATCATATAGATTCAGAATAGAGGCCATAAAGGGGTCTGAAAATGTTGGTGCAGATTTTTTGAGCCGCCATGTTTAAACCACAGTATCTATATTTTAGAGAGTGAAAATAAGTGAAATAATTTTCCTCTTGAGTTGGGGGATATGTCACAATACAGATTTTTATGATTTTAACCTCTTTATTTTACCCTTTGCTTCATACGCACCTGTATTATTGGGTTTTATATTCCTTTGTTAGCTTGTCTATTCACCCGTGAAATAAGCAAAGCACATGCCAATTAGACATGTACAGTGAGAGTGTGTAAGTGGTCAGTCGGTGATATGGCCAGATAGAGAGAAGTTGGCAGATATATAGTATTCAAAGAATCAAAAAGGAGAGATACTGTGAGTAGTTAATTTGTTTAAGTTATATTTCTGAAATGCTGAAGTGTTGCTATCTTGAAAGTGTGTACTAAATATTCATTTTTGTAAGAGTGTGTTTGTATACTTGTAGGTGGTTTATGGGCGATTCAACAATATAGATAAATATATATGTAGAGAAGAAGTCATGGCATACCCCTGTGTGGTAACAATATGAGATGTCTACCTATGTGAAAAATATAATACGTCCTAAGTGGTACACGTGATTATATAATGTGACATCGTATTGAATTTAATATTATACATTCTATGTGATATATGTATTATAAGTTCTCGTCATGATAGAGAAAACCCTGAGTGGTAACAATATGAGATGTATGTGTAAAATATAATGCGTCCTAAATGGTACACGTGATTATATAATGTGACATCGTACTGAATTTAATATTATATATCGTAGTAATATATGCATAATATTTAGTCGTCATGATGGAGACCTGTGTGGTAATAAAGATGTGATTAATAAAAATATTGAGTAGCATCTCTCGCCAAACCTATTTTAACGACGAATCATAGCGGGCAAAGAGCTATATCTGGAAGAATATGATAGCGGTGTTTTATCGTTGTACATTTTTAAAACGTTGAGTGAATTTTTAAACATTACGGAACATATTGAGAATGTCTACATTATAACTATTTGGATACAAATATGATTAGAATTAGTGTGGTAAAGTGTATTACCTTGAACAATATATTATTATATTACATGCAATAAAACATCATTGATTGTAGCCATTTTGTTGAAGCTTCATTTCTTCTTACAAAGGTCAATAACAAATAATAAAGAATCTGACTCACACCTATGTGTTACACTTATTATCGAAAACATGAGTTAAACAGCACCCTGAGGATTTTGTCTTAATTATAATATCGCTCGCTTCTAATTGAAAGTCATTCGGCGGTAAACTTAGGTTAATTGTATTAATATTATGAAAGAAAATAAGACGCATACAGTGCATTTATTTAAGTACACATTGTAGCAGATTGGGTTTTCTTGGGTTTTCTTGGAATCAGGTTATATCAATGTCATATTAATTTCAGTACACTCGGCTGTCGTGTTACGATTGTATACACTCAGTCAACTCGCAATAACTCAATTTTAGTTAATTTAAGCCCTCCAGTTATATCATTTTGTTGCTTTACCCAATGTTTTATCATGTTATTTAATATCTTTGTATAGTAAGCTTGATGCAAGTAATGTCTCTGTAAGGTAAGCCTAATACAACTCATGTCTCTGTAAGGTCAACCAGATACAAGTCATGACTATGTAAGGTAAGCCTGATACAACGCATGTCTCTGTATTAATAGGGTCCATTAGAAGCAAAAAATACTGTGAAGTGAGATAGAACAGTAACACTACCTACTGCCTTTAAAAGGTGAAATGATACTGTTACCTAGACCGTTGTTCAATATAAGTATAAGGTAGCCCAAACCATCACTTACAGCCAAACGGGCATTGATTATTACTCATTTATAAAATATAAAATATTGTAACAAAAAACAAATCCTATGACTAAAAGAAAATCCACATCGCAGAGAATCATTTTCCGAAATGAAAAGTTGTGTACGAAAAACGTATTTACAATTTTGATAAAAGTGTTAATTATCATGTAAAATGCAACTTGAAAAAGCACCATCTATATTAGGAACCTTAATTGCTTACTATTTTAGGAAACCCTACAAATGATTGTATGAATTATTATTAAAATGCATTGTTTCAATGGTTGTGGAACGCAAAAAAACATATTAAGTAAATACTAAGAAAAAAAATAATTTAATGGGGTATCAAAATGATAGACGTTGATAATTTCATACATTCGATTAAGATGAATAGATAAAATGATTTTGGACTTGAAATATATTGATATGAAATAATTTTAAAACATTGTTTGAAACTCATCATTTATAATTATGAAAAAATGCAATACATCGTGTAATTGACTACCATTTTTATATGAATGAAATAATGTTGGTCAAACACAATTATTTAAATAAAATAAAAAAAACATAACAAATCAACAGATATTAAGTAACCCACCAGGAATAATAATTTAAAAAAAAACATGGGACCTGTTAGGGTTTTAAAACCATAAAGCAATTAATATATGATCAGATACCCAGAGTTTTTTTTATACTTTCTAAGGTTTTAAACCATGTTAAATAATAAATACGTCTTAAGTTGTTTAACATATTAATATAGCGTTTTTCGCATACATAAAACTTTTAAAGATAAACGCGTTCAGTGTAAACATAGAACAGAACACATGATACAGAATACATTATACAGATAATTCGTTATTGTTATAAGATAAAAAAAATAAAACAGAACAACAAATTATGGGAAAATGAATAATGATCATGCAGTTGACGGGTTAAATGATTTTTAGTACTATTATATTATACACATATTTATTTAATTTAAGGATGTTTTCTACAGTTTTTGTCAAAGTTCCAGCTGTATTTATGTTTAATGTTAGTTCATGCAATCTCAGAAATTAAAAAAATCACATGTTACCGTACAGATTATCTGGTATTACCTCCTCATAAACATACCTGTCCTTGAAATTTGGCGAAAAAAATGTAGATTTTACAAGCAATGTTTCAAAACGTAGTAAAACGGCAATATACGTATTTAAATGTAGTAAACGTATTATATACGGCTACATACGTAATGAAGATTGCTTTTGATATACGTAGCATATAACTTGTATTACAACGTAATTAAAACGTAGTCGAAACGCATAAGATACGTACAAAAACGTACTTAGCCATACCTTGAGGCCCATTACGTACTACTACGTAATACCGACACTTTACTATGTTTTTACTACGGTTTGCTACGTTTTATTTCTACGTTTTATTAGGTTTCAGTAGGTTTTGGTAGGTATTGATTAATATCACTTCGCATTAATTCGTATTACTACGAGTAACTACGTTTTACTAAGCATCCCCGACTTGTTGTCAACATCGTGTGTATATGGCCACCATCTCCGACTGTCACCTCATTGAAGTGATGGCTGTATATTTACCTACAACAACCATGAAAGCAGGTCAACTAAAGTTGATGGCTGCTGCCTTGGTTCCGAACAGAGATGTATTGCAAATATAGGATGCTTCTCTACATATAGGAGCAAGAAGAAAAAAGATAAGGCCAGAGGAGAAAATAACCATCTGGGTCAGGGAGTGGCTCAGCCGAATATCCCCGTTTGGCATGTATGATGGTGAATCTGAGGAGGGAAGGTGTGGCTGGCTTCGAAATCGTCTTGTAGGTAGATCCATCCATGAGATTGTACCGGCCCACCCCTGGCTGCAAAAGAAGGACACATCGTACAGGAAGGCACTACATTCTGGACAAAGGTGGCCATCACCATGAGACACCTTGCAACCGGGGACAGTTACCACCCCTTGATGTACTCCTTCACGGTCACCAACAACATTCTCCAGAGCGGTATCTGAAGTGTGTGAGGCCATCATTTCTGAGTATGCAGAGGATGTATGGTGCCTGTGTTGCCCTCCTCTGGTACCACCCTGACGTCTTGACGTTCTAGTAGTTGATCCCTTACACTATCTAGTAATCCCTAGCAAAAACGTACTGAATCACAGTAAAACGTAGCGAAACGTGCCAGATACCTAATAAAACGTACTAATCCCTAGTGAAGTCATGACTGTCACATATAAGAAGGTACGATACGTAATAAAACCTTGTAAAACGTAGTAGAAACCTACTAAAATTTAGTAAAACCTAAAACCCCTCAAAACGGGGCAAACATAACAGAACGTAGGGTTGGGAAACGTAGTTATACTTAGCCCTCAATACCTGACAGTGTGAATGGGGCTTAAAAATAAAACATTTCGGCAGAGTGTTAAGTGTTTCTTTCAATTTTGTTTTAATCTTGATAAAGTGTATGGGAAAATTTATATTAAAACTTTTCAACATACTGTCTGATACCTATTCTAATGACAATGAAAATAAAAAATACAATTTACCGCGTAATTTGAGAACTATGCTATCGTTAAAAAAACTGTTGTTGCAAAATTAACGTTTTTATGAGCTTATTTGTACAAATATTAAGATAATATTCTTTAATATTTTATATTCAGGTTAAATTGCTATAAATAATTTCAGGCTCATCCGTGTGTATGATCATCTAAAATAGGGTCAGTGCTCATATGTACGTTTTTGTGTACTTTTGTATGTGCATGCATCATATGTGCGTTTGTATGTTCGTATATGTAGCGTACGCGTGTGTTAATGTGCGTGCATACGTGAGTACTATTGCTAGGAGTAGTAAGAACTATACCAAAAATGACAGAAGTATTCGACCATGCATGTTTGTGTTTATTTGGTGCTATGTTCGCAGTAGCAAAAATAAAATAAGCAGCAGCAACAGTAGTAGTAGTAGTAGTAGTAGTAGTAGTAGTAGTAGTAGAAGTAGAAGTAGTAGTAGAAGTAGTAGTAGTAGTAGTAGTAGCAGTAGTAGTAGTAGTAACAGAAGTAGCAGTAGAAGTAGTAGTAGTGATAGTAGCAGCAGAAGAAGTAGTAAAAATTGCAGCAGAAGTTGTAGCATCATCAGTAGCAGTATCTGTCGTTGTTGTTGTTTATTGCTATAATTGTAGTAGTTGTAGTTGTAGTAGCAGTAGCTAATGCAATCATTTTAGCAGCAGAAAATGTGGTTGTAATAGTAGCAGCAAAATATTGATAGTAGTAAAAGCAACAAAGTAGTAGTAGTAGTAGAAGTAGCAGCAGCAGAAGTAATAGAATCAGTATCGAAGGTAGTAGTAGTAATAGCAAAAATAGCAGCAACAGAAGTAGCAATAGAGTAAACAATAACAACAGCAGTTTTATTAATAATAGTAGTTGATGATGATGATGATGATGTTGTTGCTGCTGTTGTAGTTGTAGTAATAGCAGCAGTAGTTTGAAAAATATAATAATAATAGTAGTAGTAATAGAAGTAGTAGTAGTAGAAGTAATAACAGTAGTAGCTGCAGTTAGTAATCGTAGTAATATGAGTAGAAGTATTAGTTATATTGACAGCAGTTATATTAACACAGTAGTATAATAGTAGTAGTAGTACTAGAAGTAGTAGTGTTAGTAGAAGTAGTGGCACATGTAGTAGTAGTAGTACTAGAAGTAGTACTACTAGCAGAAGTAGTGGTAGTAATAGTAGTAGAAATCATAGCGGTAGTAGTTGTTGTAGTAGTAGTAGTAGTAGTAGTAGTAGTAGTAGTAGTAATAGTAGTAGTAGTAGTAGTAGAAATAGAAGTAGTATTACAATAATATAATAGTAGTAGTAATAGTAATAGTAGGAGTAGTAGTAGTAGTAGTAGTAGGTGTAGTTGTAGTAATATAAATAGTAGTAGTAGTAGAATAATAGGATAGTAGATGTAAAAATAATAGTTATAGTAGTTGCAGTAAATTAGTAATAGTAGTAGTAATGTAAAAATTACGTGTTGTAATATTACTCCTATGCCAATTAGATACTTCTATGTGAGTACTTTTGATGTTGCTATTTGTAACGTACCAATTGCGTTCAGTGAAATGTCATCTATGTACGCCAGTGCATATAAAAATGTACATGTTAATTAACTGCTCTTAATTAATTAATAAAAATTAAGATACCGTTAAAATTTGAACATGTTGAATTAAAGTTACAGTTTAGAGTTAACAAGTTACCAATATTGATTGCTCTGAATGAATGGGCTCTGTGGCTAAAATGCTTAGAATTAACAAGTTTGATTGATATTGATTGCTCTGAATTAGGAGTTTCAGTGGCTAAAACGCTTGCAAATTGCGTTCAGTGAAATGTCATTTATGTACGCCAGTGCATATAAAAATGTACATGTTTATTAACTCTCTTCATTGAATAATAAAAATTAAGATACCGTTTGAATTTGAACCTGTGGAATTAAAGTTACAGTTTAGAGTTAACAAGTTGCCAATATTGATTGCTCTGAATGAATGGGCTCTGTGGCTAAAATGCTTATACTTTGCAAAAACGACTGCTTCCTATGATAAGGGAAAAGGAAAACATCTGAGTAATTCGTTTGATGTTGTCAAAAATAGCTTTAGATATCAGTGAGCAGTTATTATGTTATTTTTATTTATATATACTGACGCAAAAAAGAAACTGTGCACTTGGGTTTCACTATTTAGGCAACTCTAGATATACAGATTTGGTATCAAAATTTAGTATATTGATCTGCCTACACGATGTAGTGTGTTCCATCAAAGTCAAAGATTAAAGACGTTGGTTTATTCCACGTGTAATGATTTAGCGGTCAAAACTGAAATTCAAATTTTGGAATTGTCAAGACTGTCTGTGCTTTTTTCTTGATTTGTTTACTGTAAAATAAAATGTGTTTGGAATTCTGTAATTTGTTCAAAAGCGAGCGTGACCACCTCTCCTATGAATCAAAGCAACGATTTGCTACGATTGACGTAATACCGAATGATGTTATATCGAATGACATTCCATTCTTGGACAAGGGCAACTGTAAGGTCACGAATAATGTAAATATCATTTTATTTTGCGCACCTTTCAAGAAGGTCCCATTTGTTCGATTGGATTTATGTTCAGTCAGCACTCGGCCATTGTAACACGGTGACATTATACCTGGCAAGATAATTTTGCGTCAGATGAGCTATATGTGACCAAGTATTATCGTGCATCAGTACAGGTGTAAACCCATCATTGATTTGTGTTCTTTATTCTATAGTAAATAATAAAAGTTTGAAGTCTTGTCATTCATAGAGAGACCCAAAATGAAAGAAGTGAACTTGTCAACCTTTGCACTATCAAAATTCCATGAGAAAAGTAGGGGTCATGTGTCATATAATCGATTTTTTTTCTGTTTAGTGTGTACACTGTTGACAAAGTGAAAGTAGACATTCGAAATCATGTAGTCATACCCCAAATTCCAAGCATCTTTTTTTTTCTAAATTCACAATTTAAACATGACAAAGTTTTTAAAATATTCAATTTACATCAATAATGCCATTCAAATAAAAGAAATGTGCATTAAAATCAGAAAAATGCATTTTTAAAGAAGAAAAACGAGGATTGTTTATAACCGCCATTATGCAACTACCCACGGAAGCACTTCCTTTTTGCAATGGTGGTACTATGCCTATAAGGAACTTTTTGTTTTTAATTTCATTATTACCTCTATGTTACTAAGTTCTATCAATTTGCAGAAATACTGCCAAGTTGCAGGCATTAAATACTGAAACTTTTGCCAGAAAACCATTTGTTTCATGATGATTATATACAGGCGCGAGATGTTGACCGACATGCAATTTTGATGTGTTTGACTATTTTTACCAAAAAAAAAAACATTTAATTTTTTATACCAAAATAGTCTCATGACATATTGAAGACATTATCTTACCAAAAAACATTATTCAATACAAGGTATATGCTAAATAATAGCACATTCCAATCATCCAAAATTTGAAATCTTCAAAATTGTGTGATTTAACATGAAATTTCAATGTAAATATGCACATACATGCTTTATTTGAGGCATAAATTTGCCGAAATATTTTTTTAAGAAGGCAATGTCTCCAATTTGTCATTTAAGACTGAGTGTAAAAAAGAGGTTATTTTACCTACAATTAACATTTTAGAAAATCACCCTCATCTCATTCATGTCTGTCTAATATGTTTGAACCCACCATTGATTTGTTCTTTACTTTTTATTAAATAATAAAAGTTTGAAGGCTTGTCATTCATAGAGAGACCCAAATGAAAGAAATGAAACTAACATTTTACTGTTTGTCATAATCAGTTCTACCAAAATATAATGAGAAAAGTAGGGGTCATGTGTCATATAATCGATTTTTTTCTCGGCTCAGTGCGTACACTGTTGTAAAAGTGAAAGTAGACATCCGAAATCATGAATTCATATCCCAATTTTTTAACATTATTATAGGATTAAATTCATTTTTCCTGGTTTTTATGTATGTGTTAAGAATGTCAAATCACGCACGAATCAAATAAAATCCATTTTGAACTGACAAAGAAAACGACGGTAGTAAGATTATTGTGCCCAAGAAATTAGAGCTGTGTAAATCGGTTGAGCATTATTTTTGTCAAAAATAATTAAATTGTCGTATTTCTACGTACATATGAGAACAATCGAACATTTTCATGAGTTCTGCCAAGTTTGGATGACATTGGATACTGTATAATGAAGATAAAACAGTTTGAAAAAGCGTAGATACACTGCCACAAATGGACATAATTATCAACAATTGTGTCCTCAAAACATCAAAATTGTGAAAAAGCAAACTGTTCAATCCCATGTTTTTTCCTGCATATTTTGACTTAAAGAAGGACATTCTATGGACACAGTACATTTTTAGAACCATTCGCAATGTGTTCAGTGTTTCAGAATGCATGTCTCAATATTGAGAACAGTACACATTTAATTGGTGTGTGAGACGTTCATCCTCTGGTACGCAAACTTTTTTAAAATGAAGTTACATGTAACCACAACTTTCAACACATTAAATATAATATATGGCATCCAAATGTATTGATGGAGACCTAACAGTGTGAGTATAACCGATGTCCATCCACAAGTAACTGGTAAACGTTATAAAATATTCTCTAGACCGAATTGGTCGCGAACTCACGACGTCCAAGGTAAGCGGTAGTTTATATGTAGAAAACGCACAAGAACAATTGGCCCTTTAAATATTTACAAGGTACATATTAAATGTTATTAGATGTTGACAGCATTCTTTAAGTGGTTCAGTCCTAAGGAATAGTGTTACCAAATCAAAACAATTATGCCATTGTAATTCATATATGTTTTGCAACAAAACCACATTCTATCAATCTTCAGATTGCTTTATAATGTTTTTTTATATTGACATGTTTCGTGACATAAATACTTAAAACCTTATGTCGTCTGCATGTTTCACCATCTTTTTCATTATTTGAAATTTGACTTGAATGGTTATGCATCTCTGCATGTTGCTAACGATTGTTCCAGATGCAATCTCTGCTAATTAAACAACCAAATGTGTTTCCACGGAAACGTTGTTAACATTGATGTTGTCGTTGAATTTTGAAAATTACATTTCCACAATTAATTGCTTATTTTCAGAATGTCATGATCAGAGTTTGTAAATTGTTAAAAGTTGTTTCACTTCCAATATTCGTCAAATGTAATATATCATTTTAATGTTTTAATGTTAAAAAACATTCAAGTATCACCCATTGCAGTTCGTGTTAAGTAGTATTTTGCGTTATGTCGTCGCATACTGTTGTTATCTCTAATCTAGACATTTCAACTGCAGCAGAAAACACTATTTGATATTTTTTAAATGCAAAGTTACATCCCGGAAGGGGAAATATTGCCATAAAATCATGACCTTGACGTGTGGATAGTAGACGTTAGAGACAATACATCGTCTTCGGTGTGCTGAACATTTCTGACCAATATTTTTAACTGTACAGTTATAACCTAGATGGGAATATAATGTCATATCATATAAGATTGCAATGGAGCTATTGACCTAAGTATTGTGGGAATTGTCGGACACAATGTATCTATGTGATTAACATTACTACTTAAAATTTTTTTTTTTAAATTTGGATCATTCATTGCAGAGGTTGTTTATGTGAGGCATAATAAGATACAGCACAATTTTGTAGTTTGTGATATTTCTATAATATTCATACGATTACCATCAATAAAGGATTTTCATTTATCAGTTTAAGAAACTGTTCAACTGATATATGTTTAATATATTTGACCTCAAAAGATTGTAAACAAAAAAATGTACAAACGAGCACCCCGGACAATAACCCACTATTATAAAGCCTTAATACTGCATCATTAGTTTCAATTTGCTGATTTATATATCCTCTCAACTGGTTGCATTTGTCAAATATTTCTTGCTGATGTGATGTTTCTATTCCGGATATGTGATGTAAAGTACATAATTTCCAACCACTAGGGGGAATTAAGTGAGGCAATACACGTCGTTTATATCAAGCAAATATATTGAACATAAAAGCACGTAATTAGCGGGTTATCCTACGTGTATACTATATCAATTTCGTTTAATGTGCTGCTGACCCACATTGCGAAATATGGACATGATGTAGTTCATGTATAAAAGCTCAAATATCTATCATTCCTGTCATGTTAATATATTAAAATCTGTCTCAATAATAACAATGCCTTTTGTATAAAATGTTATTTTGGCAAATTTGAAATCTAATATGCATGTGTCATGATTGTCCAATAATAAGAACATAAGTGTAATGAACGAATGAATCGAGTTTCACAGCGGGTCGACACTTAAAGGAAGAGTATACGTAAATACTATCAATAGAGACTTTCTCTATATATAATGTACATAGAATATTGTTTATATACTGGTTCAATGACTGAATCAACCTAAGATTTACCAAATAATACTAATTAGAATATTGGTAATAATTTATCGCAATAAATGAGAAAAAAATGTGCAATAGTTTCATTTTCTCTGTGAAAAGAATGGCCATGCACGCAGCTGCCGATTGATGTGAAAAATCAAAACTGATGCAACAGGTCACAAACAATATATTAAGAGCAGGCTCGTTTTTTTATTATGTAAAAGGTCCGTACGTTAGTCGGACGTCTTGACATCAATTGAATACAAATAAAAACGAATTTTTTGTGTAGGTTCTTGAACGATTGTAGGTTAGTATTTCTCTAATGTTTCTAATATGAATGATATCAAAATGTAGCATAAGTGAAATACGTCATAAAAATTGGCCAATGGTATTATGTAGTGTGCACTTTCAAAAAGGTTCAAACACAGTGATCTGAATTTGTTAAAGTTCAGTTTTTAAAATTTTGTCCGAGATTCAATGATTACCATAACCTAAAAATGCGATAATATACTAGTTTATTTAACAAAAATATATCACTGCATGCGTGTAAGTGTTTACATCAGTTATGTAAATAATAATTGACACGTTTGATCGGAATACAGAAGGCAGTTCAATCAATATAGGACAGATAAACACATCAAATGATGTTGCTTCTGGAAACCGACGCAATATGAATATATTTTTGGATACACAAATGAGCATGTTATATGTATATTTGTTATTTAGCTTATTTACGACACCAAATAAAGAGTTCAATGCCAATACACTCCCTATCTATGGCCCATGGTTAAAATATAGTTAAAGCATTTTACTAATAAAGAAATGATTGATTGATAGAATATCAAGCGTCATTTTTTATGGCATCAAGGGCTAACAGACGATCATTTAACCTAGCCACTGTTTCCTGGGATCAAGAAAGGTTAACAAGTATTCGAGCACACCCCGTCTCCGCAAGTAACTGATAAGTTTTCCACTTGAATCAGCGGTGAGAGACGAATTATAATGGGACACAATGTCGTATATCAATTTCACGGAGACTGTTACCGGGCAGGGATTTGAACTTACGACCCCTGTATAGATAGTCAGACGCTTAACCGACTGAGCTATTCGGGCCCTGCTAAATAACTGAAGAAATCGATGAGAGATATAAATTAGTAAACGATAGTAAATACCAACTTTGAATATTTAACAGATTGTAAGTTAAGAACGATTGAAATGGCATTTTTTTTTTAAAAATCATACCAAAGTTCGGTAACAATTTAATAAAAAAAGTTAGCATACTGTCGAATCTTTTCCACTTTTAACGATAGTAATGTCCACGCAGTTGATCAGTATGAGTTTAAAAGTAAGAGGGTTATGCACTTTAGAATTGGTTTCTTATTAAAAACAGCGCTAAAACAATTTCTCGAGGAAATAGCCTAGTTTTAGTTTAATCATATATGCACAAGGTGACTATTTTTAAACAGAGAAAATGTCGATATACACTTACTTTCCTTAGCGTTAGATTGACTTTATGGGTTTGGTAAGCTAATGACCTTCCTTAGAATGGCTCTTTCGTAGCTGTTGATTCGGTTATCAATACTATATATATCACAAATGTCTTCTACAAGGTCACTGACCCGGTGAAAATTGTTTCTGATACATTTTATTAGATCAAGTAGTTGTGGGATTTCTTTCGAATTACTCTAATTTTAGTTAAAAGTTCGGAATATGTTTTATATGCAAATATTTATGCAAGTTTGTGTTTCCTGTGATATTGAAAGGTATGATTGCAATATGGAAATGTTGCTGAGTCATAGGTATATTGTATATATTAACATTGCTTACTGTACATTAAATTTCGGGTATATGTCAATTGTCTTTGTTAACACTGATGTCCACAAATCTGGCTCTGAAGATTTTGACAGAGAGAAGACTTATACATTCTCCCCTTTTTCATCGTGTGTATTTTTAAATAATGTACAGTCGCTTTTGTACAAATAAAGCCTCGTTTTTCAAAATGGATTGCGCACTGAGAATGTGTATTATGTCAACAGTCTTGTTTGTAATGATTCTCTCTTCAGCTTCGATTTCATGAAGACAAACGCAGTACCAAACAGTTTACTTTACTATGTCCAACCTTTCAGTTAACTTGGGCTAGCAGTTTACTTTATTTGAAACCAAATGGGAAGTGATTTAGTATCATTCACGACGACCATAGGACGTTTCAATTGAAAGGTATATTGTTTTCGTACCTTTTCGTACAGTTTAGAGACAAAATGTCAGTAAAATAATATATTAATGTTTATGTCGAATGAGAAAAGTCCCGAAAATGACAGATTTTCTAGTACTTTTATCAAATATTTGGGAAAAATAGGACACTTTGTAGTTAAAAATATCAATGTTGAACTTATAAAAGGTATATTATCTGTAACACAGCTTTAAGGTATCATTAGAGGAATACCTTCAAAAAATAAATATTTAAAACAATGCTCTCTTAATACCTTGTTTCGTATTGTGTGAATAATAGCTTCAGGGCACATAGCAAGAGGATAGGTATTAAGGTGATTACACACGGCCTCTATTTAACACATTTCTGAAGAATAAAAAAACTGTTTTAGGAATATTTCTTTTATTTGATTTTGAGAAAGCTTTTGACGCCGTCTTTTGGGGTTTTCACAAAAATACTTGGAATTTCTTTAACATTTGGAAAATTGATTAAATTGAATTTTAATAACAAGACATTCAATGAATACATATATGCCATTAAAGAGGCCGTGTTATGAGCTAAACATACATTGCTTATGATTGTGGGTACTAGAACAACTCGTTATATTGCCTAAAATGTAAAACATATTGTAATTTGAAAAAAAAAACAGTTTACGGGTTAGGGTTTGTGTTGGTTGAAAAAATACCAAGAAGAAGTTAAACAGTAAATGAAGTTATTTTGTCATTGCTTTAAAAACCCACTTTGTTGAAACTTTAACTTCACCTGTCTCATTCATATCCGCACCTCGTTGAAGCAGTTACACATTGAGGCTTATTTACTAGCCGATGATACTTTTTTAATGGTTTCAATGTTACACGTGACCTGTCGTGAGAACGGGTATCGATCCGCCCACTAATCACTTGGTACAGTCGATCAGTATCCGCTTAAGAATACAGGGCGCATACTCTGGAAAAGGTTCACGTTAAAAAATATACGAATGGGTAAAGTGTGTATGTTAAATTCTGCACCGAGCTAACGTAGCTTCCCATTGCAAGGATGTCATTCACCAGAACATGTTAATAAACGTTAACCAATAATGTTATATATTTTAAGCAGAATATATGATAATCAATCATTGCTATGAAGTTGACATACTTTTAAGAGGTTCTGCCTAATTTAGTTTAATTTGCTTTACATTATTTGCATTAAAATCGCATGATAGTTTCCAGGTTCAATTGAAAGGGACATACGGTAATCTAGACGTATTTAATTTTAACATTGATTTCAGAAGATATCGATATATATCACCATACCCATTATTAAAATATCCCAGTACTTATGTATAGCTTTTTAAGTTTGTGTTTTTGTTTTGGAAAGGGACATAACTCAGATGATTTACTTAAGGTACCCTATTTTATAAACAATCATTACGATTATTAAAAACAAAATGTGTAAAATATATTAATATTTTAACTATTTTTTACACATACGTACAAGTATTTGTATATGTACATAGATAACAAATATATATCAATTCGTAGTTTAAAGCATTAGTTTTATAAGAAAAGTGTTCACAAAGTTTGCGAAAAATGCTTTTTAAATCTTTATCTGCCATCTTTGAAATTAAATCGAAACAAAGATCTATATATTCTTCATTGATTCACCAGAAATCAGCAAGCATTCCATTCTTAAACAAGGGCAACTGTAAGGTCACGAATGTTGTTCATAACATGATTTTTTCAGATAATTAAGAGCTATTAATTTACATGTACATGTAGTTTATATGCACTGGCGAACAAAGATAACATTTCATTAAAGCTAAGTTGCAACATCAGAAGTACACATACATAAATAATAAATTGGCAAAAAAGTAGAATTACAACACGTACTACTTCTATTATAACTACTATTATTACAACTTCTAAACTACAAATATTACTATAATATTACTACTTATATAATTACTACTATTATTGCTATACTATTACTCTACTATAACTACTTATACTGCTATACTACTACAACTTCTTCCATTATTAATACTACTTCTACTACTATAACTACAACAACTACTACTGCAACTGCTACTACTACTACTACTACTACTACTTCTACTACTACTTCTACTACTACTACTACTACTACTTCTACTACCAATACTACTGTTACTACTACTACAAGTAATAGTTCTACTACCAATATTACTTTTACTTTTACTACTTCTATTTCTGCTACTACTTCTACTACTACTACTTTTATTACTACTACTACTACTACTACTACTACTACTGCTACTACAACTACTACTATTACTACAGCTTCTATTACTACTACTTCTTCTACTATTACTACTACTACTACTACTACTACTAGTTGTACTTTTATTTCTAGTTCTACTATTAATTTTATACTTCTACTATTATACAGCTATGATATTATTACAGTAACTGCTATCAATACTACAACAAAATATATTCCTACGACTACAACTACTTCCTGTTACTACTACTATTATTTCTAAGATTACAACAACTACTACTTGTACAATTATTATTCACCAAACTACTACCACTGCTACTGCTGCTGCTACTTCTGCTGCTTCTACTTCTACTACCATAACTACTTCTACAACATCAGCAAAAACAGCATTAGCAGCAGCAACAACAATTGCTATTAAAACTGCTACTGTTTCTATTGCTACTTCTACTACTTTTGGTACTACTGCTACTCCTTCCTCTGTTGCTACTCCTACAACTTTCATGCTGTTACTACCACTACTTTTACCGCGATTACTGACACCACTTTTCTGCTGCCAATATTATTAAATTACCTGCTGCTACAACTACTACTACTACTCTTGCTTTCTTTAAACAAAAACAAGCAAATGCTTTGAAGTAGAAAATATATGCTTATTCACCACGTGGTTCAATAAGGACATAAACTCTAAGTCTTGATGTACACGCTATACATTTGTTGATGGGTTTTATGTGCAGTTTTAAGAAAATAAAATTATAACGATTATTATCACATACTGCTTACTTATATCATAACTATGTGTGTCAGCAAAAGTTGTCTCAGTTGTTGTCTACAAGCAAATAGTAAAACACTAAGGCGCATGCATAGATATAAAAACAAAATCGGAAAATAGCTTATAAATTTATTTAAATATTTTTTTTCAACTAAAATTTAATTGGCCTAACATGTATTTTCCTGTCCTGTCCTGTCCTGACATGTCCCGTTCTAATGTGCCGTGTCCTGATTTGTCTTATTCTGTCTTTTCCTGTCTTGTCCTGTCCTGCTTTGTCATCTCCTGTCCTCTCCTGGCTCGTCCTGCCCGTGTACTGTCCCGTACTGCATTGCACTGCACTGCACTGCACTGTATTGTACTCATAATATACTGTTCTATATTGTACTGTATTGTACAATGACATAATATATTTTACTCTACTCTACTCTACTCTACTCTAATCTACTCTACTCTACTCTACTCTACTCTACTCTAATCTAATCTAATCTACTCTACTCTACTCTACACTACTACAGAATGGTACTTAACTAGACTATACTTCATTTTGTTATACTATATCTAACTAGACTATACTACACTACACAATACTACATTAAACTAGCATGTTGATTTAGTCTGAGCATGTTGGCTCCAAATTTGGGATGCACATTCTGCCTGAGGTCTTACTAAGGTTTTATGTACATGGCTCTCACTTGGTACCCTAAAGGGTGAAAGCTTTCTAGAATACAAATAACATCATGTTTATATACTGGTACGAAGAAAAACAGAAACAA
This sequence comes from Panopea generosa, assembly GCA_029582155.1. Lineage (NCBI taxonomy): Eukaryota > Metazoa > Mollusca > Bivalvia > Adapedonta > Hiatellidae > Panopea > Panopea generosa. The sequence goes on along the minus strand of CM055901.1, from coordinate 10,353,733 downwards.
ATGTTGCCAGTATTTTAAGGATGTACTGGATATATTTGTATAAATCGAAGTAGCAAGCAATAGAATACTTATTAGATAAACTGATATAAGGGAAAATACCCAACGCTTCTGTCGCCAAACACCAAACATGCAGGACGATGTATGATTAAATGATCAAAGCCCTTTCTGAAAACATTCGTTGTATGTTCTGCAAATAAAGATTGTCATTAGTGTCAACACTTTTAATTAGCCACATATATAAATAATGTTTGCACAACTTCTATCAGCAATGCGAAGCAGTCAGGAGCATTAAGTTTGATTATAAAATAGTAGTCAAACAATCAACAGCAAAGTCGAACAAAATGTCGTTAGGCTACAGTTTTGACACTGGCGTGAAACGTAAACTGGAGATTTTAAATTATATTTCTCTTGACTTGGTAACTTTGTGCATTGGCAGCAATCGGATTTTACCATGCATATTAGGCCAGAAATAATAATGGAGTGGAAGAATTCCAACTCGGTGGGAGAAAAATCATCCTGTACCGATGAGTCTCCCTCTCTGACCGCGACCTATATCTCAGCCTTGTCGATTCTGAGTACACCAGCTAAAGTGTTCACCTTTAATACAATGTACTTTTGGATTACATTAGGAAAACATAATTGCTGTTGCGGCAAGTACGCATATCTCCGTTCCGGTGTTTAATTAACATAAGCTGTATCTCGAGCTTCGATTTGAAAAGCCCGTGTGTGCACTGGCGTCGATACTATTCATCATACAAACGTTGGTATACATGGGAATCGTCATCTACGCACAGTCACTGACATTTGAGGCTGTCACGGGATTGTCACTTTGGGCCAAAATGATAGCGGTAGGGACAGTGTCTACTTTGTACACTACTTTAGGATTATGAAAACTGTTTTGTTTTATTGACTGATTGTTTGTAGTTTACGACAATGGTTGCTGGAACAACTTGTATTTTGATTGAAGGATCTAAAGCTTCGGGAGGATTCCTAAACGCGAGGGATGTTGCAAATTCCAACAAGCGCATAGTGTTTTCAGAAATGTCGCTCGATCCTAGGGCGAGACGGTTTCTGGGGAGTTGTTATTGGTGGATCCGTAATGTGGACTTATGTATATGGTATAAGCCAAGCTCAAGTACAACGCGTATGCTCTCTACCAATAATGCGTAACATGAATAAAGCAATTTGGATGTACTACATTGACCTTCTTCTCATTCAGTCATTCAGATTCTAAATGGCTTAGTTGGAGTCGTAATGATTGCGTTTTATAGCGATTGTCACCCCCGTTCAATTTGAAAAAAACGATCACCTTTTACAATTGTGTGTTTAGGACGTACTTGAAACTATTCATGGATTATCAGGTCTGTTCATTACAGTTGTGTGCAGTGGTGGACTTAGCTCGATTTCGTCGTGTCTGAATGCCATGTCAGCTGTGATATTTGAGGATTTTATACAGCCAATTTTCCGCATTCCGTTAAAAAAGACATGAATTACACATAACAAAGTCACTGGTCATCCTTATAGAGTGCTTACAACTTGTAGTGGTTATTGCCGTTTCAAAAATGAGCGGGTTGATTTTGAAATTTGGATACAATACCTTCTTTATAATATCTTGACCATTGTTAGGCTTGTTGACTTAGTAAACTATCATATCAAGCATCTGTGGTATAACGTTTCTTGTTACAGCAGTTATTATACTGTCACAAGCAGATACAATAATACTTGACCGAAAGATTGTTTATAGCGACGCCAATTACCATTCAATATAGTGTAAAGATTGGCTCCAGTTTTTGAGAGAAGAAAATATAAATATATAAAACTACATGATATGAGACATTGTCTGTCTTGCACTTGTCAAATATGTCCATTGGACCATGTTAATATTATGAAATCGGGTCGTATTACCGTACAAATGATAATAATTTAACTCGATCTCTGCTAGAAATTAAACGCCAAGCACTATGGGATTTAAAGAGTACTACTTCATTGTTAATGATGAAAACATGTATAGTCAACCCTCCTGATATAGTTTGAGTATAACCTCCAAACACTGACTCACTCGGTCCTTGCCCAACCCAACTCATGTCTCCTATAGCTAGCACCAAATGAAAAATTGCCATTTTGAATCTGTATTGAATTCTCACAAATTGTACATGACTTTTACATTACGTATGAGTACAGCCAATTGCTAGGTATATAGTGCTTGTACGGGCTACTTGGACATCGTATACATGAAATCAGCGTCGGGGAATGAGTGGGCATGATAGCTATTATACTATTAGTATCTACTACATTAAACTTCCTAATTATCTCATAAACAACGTAACAGAACGGGTGTGGCTTTTAAATTCTATGCCTTATTAAGGACAAAGGGAGATACTTAAAATCATTGTAGCTGGTTTGGAAATTTTTCAGATTCACATTCACGCTGTATGATATATATATGAAGATGATTATTAGCGAAAACCAGACATGAATATTTAACTGGATCCTACTTATATAAAGCCATCAGATCATGTATATATATTGTCCGTCCAGTCCAGATGTGTTGCAAGTAAAACCGTAGTATATCAGTCATAGTTGACATCAAATATATTGGTTTGGTGTATGCCTTGATGTTGTGTCTATGGTTTGCATTGTAGCTAGGTGCACTTGTCATCTGGTCTGTACATTAATGTCTGGTTATCTCCATCTCAATCTTACATTGTGAATGTGAATCTGAAAAGGTTCCAAAAATCGGAAATTCAGTTGTTGTGATTTCTATTATCTCCTTTCATGAAATAAACACATATGATTTCAATGTATCTTCATGATCAACGGGTTTCTAAATCTGTCCTTTACATAGCATGTGAGTAGTCACTTATCCTTAACTGGGGCCTTCTCATATAAAGCTATCAGTCCATGTATGTGAATGGTCCTTGTAGTCAAATTGTGTTGTCTTTAATATCATAGTATATAAGTCATGAATGACACTAAACTATTTGTTTGGTAGATGCCTTGATATTGTGTCTATTGTTTGCATTGTAGCTAGATGACCTCGCCATTATGTTTGAGAACGGTTTCAAACTAAAAGCATCCGACTTAACTAATGTGCATGAAGCAATCCCCAGTTACAGCACAATAAATATTCCCTTGAGTTTTAAACAAGCCTTCCCAAAGCCTATCGCTACAAAGAATTTTTGTCGAAGTGCACCCCAACGCGATTAAGCTCCTCAAAGGTTTCAAAGTACACGCTGACGCTGAAAATTTAAAGCAGACATCTTGCAACTTGTGTCGAAAGAAACTAGACTAAATATGTTATTACTTTATTACGAAACAGTGAACTGTCCCCCACTTAGTCGTATGTATGTGCTTCTAAGGCTTTTCAAAAAGTCCCTCCGCAAGGATTGCTGCCGGGTTAGCACATTAGAGTGTGGACTGTAACCTTCACTAAGTCACATAAACACTTTAAACATTAAAATTCACGAAAACACTGACTTTATATTCAGGAAAACACCTATTTAAAAATGGTATCCAAATTCATGATTCATAAATAATATATCAATAATTGATTATAACATTATCATTCATTTTTTATGATGAATTATGTTTTAAAACTTATATCTGGTATAATATTGTATAATAATAGCGGAAAAAATGAGTTTATTACCTCTTCTTATAATAACTGCTATATACAGACATTTATACTATAAAACAACAAGATTATTTTGACACGGTGTCAGTATATAAATCACCCCGTAAAATGATCTCGTTATCATAAGGAAGTTTTGATATAATATAATGAAGAATGCACATAATATGATAAAGTTTCGACAAGATATAATAAAGTTTCGACATAATGTTATAACGTTTCTACATAATATAATAAAGTTTCGACAAAATATAAAAAAGTTTTGACATAATGTAATGAAGTATCTACAGAATATAATATACTTTTGACAAGATGTTATAAAGTTTCGAAATAATGTTTTGAACTATCTAAAGAATATAATAAAGTTTCTACATAATATAATAAAGTTTCGACAAGATATAATAAAGTTTCGACATAATGTAATGAATTATTTACATAATATAATAAACTTTCGACAATATATAATACACTTTCGACATAATATAATGACGTATCTACATCATGTTATAACAGTCTACATAATATAATACAGTATCTATAAAATGTAATGAAGTATCGACATAATGTTATGAAGTATCTACACAATATAATGACGTATCTATATAATGTAATAGACAGTCTACATTATATAATAAAGTATCTACAAAATGTAATGAAGTATCGACATAATGTAATAACGTATCTACATAATATAATAAACAAATCACATAATATAATGATTAATGCACATGATATAATAAGGAATGCACATAATACATATAAAATGGACCACATAACATAGCTATGTCGTTCCATAATAAACCTATACCAACATCAAGATATTAAGCTCAAATTGATCCAATGTGAAACTTAAAATTTAAAAACACATATCAACATGTAATCTGTCAGCTGGAATAGTAAAATAGACCGTAATTATAAATAATCGTTCATTTCGGAAGATTAATGAGCCTTTAAATAAAGCGCAGCATTTTGGTCAAATGGCGATAAACCAGTTAAAAGACACACGTGTGATCAGTACATGATTACGTCCCTTGCTATATAAACATTATTTTGCAAAAGTTGTTCGGCAAAATGATGAAGCTTATCTAATAACTGTACATTTTTAGTTAACAGCTTATTATAGATAAATACATCTTCGAAAAAAAGCTTTGAATAAAATAATTATAATAATAGTACTTGAAAGTTCATGTACTGAAGGCTGACCTTTAATAATAGTAATACGCCTTTCCAATATGATTTATATACACCAATTTTAAAACTGATAGAATACAATGTCCGCACATTTTTTTCTGTGTTTCATTTGTTGCTGCTTAAATAAATCAAATACATGCGAACAAAAATAAATTTAAGGAACAAAAAGTAGTCCGTGTCTCGTATGAACATTTTGGCGGTGAGCAAGACTGCAAAGCTTGATCATGACGACGTGAGCAGGACTATGTCTTTGACATAAAGCCGGGCCACAAACGAAAAAGTTTATTGTGCATCAGATAAAACATCTTAAGACAATTTTGGGTGAAATAAACGTTTATAAAACTATAAAACACTTTTTCACAGGCAATACAATCATCTTCTGTGCACTTTTATATTTTTTATATTTATATAACGACGCGGAATAACTGAGTGAACTTCATTTAAGTACACGCATAACTGCGTACATATTGCACTTATTTGTCTTACATTTTATTGGAAATGTGTCCTCCAAACTGACAAAAGTCGGGAGTGATCGGCTGTTTTTCGAGTCGTACGGCATTCGTACAGAATCCTTGGGGCCGTCGTAGAGGTATTCGTGATAGTCGTGGCTATTCGTGTTACTTCCCACACTTATGACTGCACAAGACCCAGGAAGAAATAGTACGAGGGTCTTACTAGTATGCCACGATTGTACTACGAATGAACTACGAATTACCACGATTGATGCCGATTAAACTACGAACATACTACAAACTTGTCTCGAATTATCAAAAGCTTACACAACTACACCTCGAATATTGCCGATTTATCCCTAATTATGTCGACAGCGCAAAGACTGCATTGAGAACTATTACGATTTAAACGGTTTCAAAACGATTCAGGACCAAGCAATTAAATACAGGTCGTCGGCATCCCAGAAATAATGTTTGACAACACTTGCATTCTGTTTGAGATTTCGTGTCCAGTCTGTAACTTTGTCACCTACGGATTAATTTCAGAAAACAGTTGTCTCAATTCATCAGCATGACATGACAACGTGTCGCGCGTATGGCCCACATCCGTACCTTAAAGGCCAAGGTCATACTTTGAGTTTGTTTGACACCAATTTGAGTATGTATGAAATTTCGTGTCAGACCAGTCACTACGTCATGCATTGATGGATTTTATACTTGCTACAAATGATCAACATAACATGACGACGTGTCGCGCGTTACACACCAACTCGAACTTCAAAGGTCAAGGTTACACTTTAAATTTGTTTGACAACACTTTCAGTCTGTTTGAGATTATGTGTCCGGTCTGTAGCTTTGCCACCTATGTATCAGTTTCAAAAAAAATCTGCCAAATTCATCAGCATGACATGACGGCGTGTCGCGCGTAAGACCCAAAAGGTCACACGTAGAGTTGGTTTGATAACACTTGTCTGTGTGAGATTTCGTGTACGCTTTGTAAAATTGTTAGATATATATGGATTTCCACTTGACTCAATTGATCAATATGGCATGTTGAAGAGTCTCGTATGAGACTCAGAACATTTCCTCAAAAGACAAGGTTACGCTTGTAATTTGTTTGATATATCGTGTCTGGTATGTATTTATGTCTTATATGGAGGTATTTAACTTGATCAATTGATCAAGATGATATGTCGACGTGTCGCACATAAGACTCAGACCTCAAAGGTCAAGGTCACACTTTGAGTTAGTTTGATAACACTTTGTGTCTATTTGAGATTTTAAGTCCGATCTGTAATTTTGTCATTTATGGATGTATTTCAAAAACACTTAGTTTAATTGATTGATTGATTCAAATGACATGACGACGTGTCATATGTAAGACCCTGAACCTTACCTTAAAGGTCAAGGTCAAACTTTCAGTTTGTTTGATGTTTCATTTCTAGTCGATAACTTTGTCTTACATGGAGGGGTTCTAAAATTTCTTGACAGAATAGGTCAACATGCAAAGATGATGTGTTATCTGCATTTATCTATAGAAATACCTAGACCTTTACATCAGATGTCAACGTTACACAACGTCAATGTCACACTTAAACGTAAAATACATGAAATTGCGTGTGTAGTCTGAAACGTCAGTCATTACTCTTGATATTCATGGATACATTTAAATTACTACCTATTATAAAATATATCGTAATTTTCACAGATCATTTGAAGTGGAGACACGTGATACGTACCAGAAATATTCTTGTTTCTCATGGAGCACGCATTTGATTTTGGCATTTGAATCTCGCACTATTTACCCGGGACGTGGTTAAGCCCATAATTCTTTTCTCTATTTTTATCCCAATTTTAACACAATCTGTGCAAACAAATGTTTTATAAGGCAATTACATGCACGTGCGTGTAATCAAACTTTTGTTTTCAAATCCAATCTAGTCTAGTAGATGTATAACATTACAATTATAGCTGCATATTTATATATGAATATTCCATGCTAATTAGGTTCACATATAGCAAGCTACAAACGTTATTGAAACGCATATCTGACATAAATGTGTAAAATCAGAATACAGAAATAATCTCATATTTGTTCGAAAATAGATTTCTGCTAGAGGGTGTTAGGGATGTTATGTCATATTTTATAAAATCTCGTACTCAAATGTTTTGGGTTTGCTTGTATCAGCTGAACTTTTTATTGACCGGTCTAAAAGAATTATAACACCAATATTTAGCCATGTCTAAAATTAATCATCTACGGATAGCTCTCCCAAACCCCAATAAAGTAATTATTAAAGAACTAAATTTAACTTTTTTTTCAAACTTTTATGGAATTGTTTACCCGACAAAATAAAACGTTCTGTTATCAGCCAGTTACACTTACGGTGGCCTTTAAATCCTTGATATAGGTGTTTTTTATGAGTTTTTTTAAAACGAATTACGTGGCTAAGACGACTGAAAATGACCAATAAGAGCTACTTCGCTTTTTTTAAAAATTATATCAATTTATGGCCGTGTTTAGAAATAATGATGCCAATTTTATTAATAAAATATTGTACAAAATAACTAATCCGTTCTGGAAAGACATTTTCATTACATATAAACCGTGTTCTACAACAGTTATTTCTGAAACTTGATATAATTTGTGTTGTGTGCCACGGTGGCAAACTCCTAATGTTAAGGTCGGAAGTTCCAGCGTTACTTATCATAACTGGGTGGCATCTTTAAGACGTAATCAATATATATCTTTCCGCTGTTCAGATATAAATGCCTAACTCCTTCGCCACCGTATGATATTCGTAAGATAATGAGAGACAAAAAAAAGATGTCTCTAAATATATAATGCATGTTAGTAGACCGAAACAAATCTGCTCCAAAAATTAAATGGGAAGATGAACTTCATATTACTTTCAGCGAAAATTTTCTAAATTCTATTCACTCCCCTTTTTAATTACAAAAGATTCACTTTTACATAGGTTCCAAGTTGAAATTAACCATATAATTCTAGGAAGCAATTCTCTGTTAAAAATGGACGTTAGTGATACGGACCTTTTTTCAATTACGATACGGAGACGATTACAGACTATTATAAAAAGAATTTATAGACTATGATTACTAAGTATTTTTTTGCTTAAAGAGTATCAATACCAGGTCACAATGTAGTAAATCAAATTGGAAAGACATTCATGTTATATTTTGAAAATGATCAATTTGACCCTGTTCTAAGCAAAATACTGTACACAGCAAAAATGTCATCTTTAAACAAAAATTACACTTGTATAGTAACTTTTAAAATATATAATAGTAATATAAAATATAGAAAATCATATTGTCAAAATTTATTTCAGTTCAAGAAAATTCGAATATCAATGGAATTTATACAAAATTCTATTTCCGAATATTTTATTTAAGAACGTTTTCGAGAGATTTCCATACGCACCAATGGTAAGCAACATTCTCGAGAAAACATACTATTATTTTTCAACTGACCCTATTTCGGATGGCACACCCATTGACGAATATGCCTGAAAATGGTCTATTATCTAAATTGCTTATGTATGTGATCTTAAGATATATACAGGTGCTTACATTTGCTTTCATATGAATGTTAATGAATGAGAACATAATTTTACATGAGCTGTCCGTACAAGCGTAAATTCATTCCATCCTCACCAGTGCCTATGCTCCACCTGCCACCTGTCATTTTATGTACCTGACATTTTATGTTGTTTTTTTCTCAAAAAGTATCAAAGCAATTTCCTTGAAATTAAGGCTTTGAAAAAATATATAACTGTCTGTTAATGACATATACAACTTTTAATAGCCCTACTCTGTACTTTGACAAAGATATAAGAAAAACAGAAGTGCCGGTTAGCTGATCCGTTCAGTATACATATATAATCTATATTAATCTACAAAAATAAGATCACTGATTCAGGTTTTTAAAACGCTTATCTAAACGTGTATTTATGTATATATCTAAATGCACAAGCGGGCCTTCGGCCAACTAATACAAACTAGAAATATCACTGAAGGTGCTGAATACCTGCAGATTGGCCCTGCCACAGTTATTGCACCATTGTGCTGCCTGCTTTGTCACAGTGAACCAGTTAGAGTAACAAATCACTTTTGTGAAATGTCATTGAATTCCAGTCAAATGGGTGCGGAAAAACTGCGACAACAACAAAAATGTCTGAAAAATTCAAAGTGTCATAACTCATTTAAACATTATATTCGCTCGCAACATGCCGACGGTATACATAACTAGCGACAACAACAAAAATGTTTGAACAATTTAAAGGGCAATAACTCATTGAAAAATTATTCGGGCGCAACTTGTCAATGATATGCAATACTAGGCTTGATACTTATCATTTTTGTGTGAACTGTCACTGAATTCCAGCCAATGGTTGCCGATAAATAGAGACCACAAAATAAATGTCTGAAAAATTTATAGGGCCATAACTCATTGAAAAATTATTCACGCGCAACATCCTTACGATATACTTAAATAGGTTTGGTACCAAATACTTTAGTGAAGTATCACTGAATTCCAGCTAATGGTTGCTCAGAAATAGCGACCACAATATATTGTATGAAAAATCAAAGTGCCATAACTCATTGAAAAATTATTTTCGCGCATCATGCCGATAATATGCACAACTAAGCGAGGTATCAGTCACCTTTGTGAAAATTTATTGAATTACGACCTATGGTTGCTGAGAAATGACGATCACAAAAATTGTCCACAGACGGACGAACTGACGGATGAACGAACGGACCTATATATCCGCCATATACTTTGTATCTGGGGGTAAAATCAAGCTTTACTACATGAAGTAATTATTGCATAATGTAATATTTGTTTTTTCTTTTACACTCTATTTCTTGTATAAACTGATATAATCATTACATTGTTATTTTGTTATATGGCAATTTCAAAATAAAAATTATAAAAAAGTCAGCGGATCAATAACAATAATGTGTTTTTAATTTTAATGGTAATTAAAATCAACTGATTATATCTTATAACATGCAAACTAAGTAACAAACTAGAACACGTTCATTCGTTATGAAACATTCATTTCAGTGGCTGTTAGCAATAAGATACGGTAGTCGTCGAATGAAAGATATTCAAAACGTAATATAATTTAAACTGTACGCAATTTAATTATAATGAGTTAGTGTGTTCTAAAATTGATTCTGATTAAATAAGAGCAGTTTTAGTTAAACCATGTCTTAACGTTCATTCACAAAACAAAGGAAGCAGTTTCTCTTTATCTAAGTTGGCAGATAAAACAGGTGAAGTAACCAAGTTCATGCGATTTATCGTTATTTATAAACCATTGATCTAATGTGCCATTCCTTTCCATCTCTTTTACTTGATTCTCCATATCTTTAATTTCGCTCTTGGTTGCAAAAACAAAATATGGGAACGCATCTCTCCATTCCTGCTTGAGAACATTCCTGACATTAATATACCAGGAGCCGTGTTGTTCTGGACCTAAATGCCGAAGCTGGTTGAGACATTGAATCTTACATTCAGCAAAAATCTCGTTAAATTGCTTAACGCTTGGCATGTGTTTAGGTAACATAGCGTTGATACGAGGAATAAGCTGTCCGTACCATGACGACTCTTTCATTGCAAACTGAGTGATAGCCACTATAGTGATAAGCCCTTTGTTCGAATAACTCTCATAGCCTCCATTAATGTTTCTTTTATGCCAGGATGCATACTGCCGTCTTCCACGTGTTGAAGAACCTAACAATAAATTAGTTTAAAGTTAAAAATAACGAAACAATTTATCTATATTAACTTTTCTTCTGTATGTTTGTGTTTCACATTATGAATAGTATTGATTGCATTTACGTACGGTTATTTCGCTCGTATCATTTGAAATACATTTCATCTGTCTGATATATATATTCATTTGTTAATAAATGAAAACGCAACAGGCATATGCCTAAATATTGCTTTTATTACAAATGGCATTACCTTAAGATTTACATAGAAAACATATACATCTCAATACACTCTATCCATTGTACTGAATTGGGCAGCGCAACAGACTGTAAAATCACGATAGCTAGGACTCCACTGTTTTCTTCGTGCACCCCGTGTACATTTACCATGTGACCAGTTCGATTAAAACTCTACTGAGTATATTCATAACAAACCTTCAAATTATAAACTCATTCGATGCCACAGTTAAATAACGCAGACCGAAATCGGATTTTAGGACTTTTGGAAAGTGGAATTACGCAAACGGAAGTCGCTAGACGTTTTAACGTAAACCGAACCACAATTTCACAGTTACTTCGGCGATGCAATCGTACGGGGTCCGTGTCAGACCGTCCACCAGACCTGTCACATGCATCGTTGATATGTCATTGATTAAATTGATACCCCATTTATGAGTGCTGTGTAATTAGTTTCTCTAATATAGCCCTACAAAATAGATGTTGTGTTTTCATATCTCGTCAATGTACACATTAAACCATATATCCACAAGGAATGAGGCCAAACATTAAAGCAATCCGACGATTGACACCTTAAACATCATTATTTAGAAGGAATATATATTCCGAAAGCGCTCGGGTTTTTTAATTAAGGATTAAAAGTCGAATTTTGAGTTTTCATCTGGTGATGAAAAACATTAGGCCCGTTTAATGTTCGTGAAGCCCGAAGATATTCTCGGCAACATTAAACTGGCCTTATGTTGTTTTTTTGTCACCTGATGATAATTAATGCGAAATGTGAAATGGTGAATTACTTGTATACATACGATTAGTTATGCACAATAAAAAGGTAATTGCCGACGCGTAGTACATTGAATCACCCCATAAACTTAGTGCATATTTATGTTTCATGTTCCCGAAATTTATCTGCTGCATAATGTAATGTAGCTTGACTTATTAAATTCAGATTCATTGGGCTTAAACCAAAATTACAAAATTAACCATTCCTATTAAATCTGTAATTAAGAGTATGATAATAACCGATTGTTTTGTCTAAAATTATACATTGACTGGTGCTTACATTGGTACTAGTGGGCGAATGTTATCTAATCCAGATGATTTGTTTACATTGTGACAACACAGTTTCTGATAAAGTTTATTCATTTGTTATAGCCTCAATGTAGAGTTTTGATCTCGTTGAACTTTTATGCATGTATGTACATATAATTTAATCTGATCGTTTAAAGAATTTTCATTTGAGCTGGCCCATCGACTTTCAAGGTAAAGAGTATATGCTTCATTTTATACATTCCTACCAATGAATTACCTACATGTAGATATCTTGAAGAAAAAATAATTGTCTTTATTCATATTTTAGTTAAATAAATCGGTTACCGTAATAAGATAGAGTAGAACATCATGCATATCAACAACACGTAATGTACGTAATAATTTAAAGCTTATTTAAAACAATTACCTCTTTCTTCTTGTTAGAGTTTATCAATAGCATCCCCGCAATCACATCCATTCTCGTACTTCGATCAAGTTTCGAATATACACGTGATGCATTGTCATACAATTCACGGCATTCGTAGTAATTGAATACATAATTTGAAGAGATTTTGGACAACTTAGTTTGTATAATGTCTTCGATCGGCACCAGCTTATTTATAAAAAATAAAAATTAATGCAAGTGCACGTAATAGCACAGTTAGGTGAACTGCGCGCAAATGCGTTTAAATATATAATGTTATCATTAAGAATAGTTACATCATTGGCGATATTTCATAGACATGGTTCACCTTAAAGATATTTACCGCAATGTTGAATTAGATAAAACTCATGCTCAGGTATGAACATTAGCATATAATTATGCAAGTGCACGTAATAACACAGTCACACATTAAATAAGAACGCACGCACATACGCTTACGTACACAAAGTTATCATTAAGAATAGTAATACTATTAGATATATTTAGAGACATGGTTCACATTAGATCGACTTATATCAACTCAAATTTCATGTCACCTTCACCTTAGTCCTTTAATGGACTAACGGCAATGTTGCCCATAGTCCTTAAAGGGACTTACGGTAATGTTGCCCATAGTTCTTAAAGGGACTTACGGCAATGTTCAATTTGACCAGGCTTCAAATTATTATTTACATCAATGAAGCTATAAACACATATATATATATATATATATATTTCTTTACGTGCTTTAATATAAAATTTCATTTTGATGATCATTATCACTTTATTTATAACACTTAAGCTGATAAACTACAAATTCATATTCATTTGGAATTTATGTACATATAAAAATACTTGTACATATGAAGAAAAACAAAGATTACATTTAAGATACATTTTGTCTTTAATACTCATAATAATTATTTATGAAATATGATACCTTTCAGCCAATAATATTTAGTTATGATCCTTTCCAAAACAAAAAAAAAACAAACTTAGAAAGCTATACATAAGTACTGGAGTATTTTAATATTATGTTAATGGATATTTTATTAACTTAATGTTAAAAATGAATATATCAGAATTGCCGTATGTCCCTTTCAATGGAACTTGGAAACTAGTATGCAATTTAAATGCAAAGAATGTAATGCTAAATAAGGCAGAGTCTCCAAAAGGTATGTCAACCTAATACCAATCCTTGATTATTATATATTCTGCTTAAAATGTCTAACATTATTGCTTAACATTTAACAAAAGCTCTGTGCAGAATTGGGCATACACACTTAACCCATTCAAAAGGTTTTAAACGTGAAACTGTTCCAGAGTATGTGCCCTGTTTTGCACCGCTTACTCTTAAGCGCATAGTGATTGAATGTATGGACATTCCTCCAATGCGAGATGAGTACTACAAACTCGACAGTACGTAATTGATATTACATATATATTTGGTTTTCCTAAAGGGGTTGTTTTTTTTTTTTAGTTTAAAACCCGGTTACGGGTCAAATGATTTTAATACCAATCTATTATATCATTGATTCGATTCACTTAATTGATGTTTTTCATTTATCTATTTGTAAATACATGTAGTTTTAATAAATTTTAATCATATTCATTAACGTATTATTGTCATCATTACACATTGATCTTACGCGCACAAAATAATCTATTAATGTGTCGACGTGTCGTAAAACACCATTCATTCATTCATTCGTTATTAAACGTTACAAAATATACAAACTGTCACTATTTTATCTAACTATGGTATGAACCATTCAAAGAAAAGTGACGATGTGTCCTTGAAATGACTTTAACAAAGAATCCTGGATGTATGGCACAGATAGTATTTCTATGGATTGCCACAATGTACTGAAACGAAGCGAGTACAACTTTGGTCGAGAAACACGGGATAACCTGCAATGTATTGAAACAAGGCGCACATATTTGGTTTAGAAACCGATGAAAACTAACATTATGCTGAAACGAAGCGCGTACATTTTGGGGGCAGAATCCCATGATAACCCGCATTCTACTAAAACGTGCAAACATGTATGGGGTAGAAACCGATGAAATTATCAACTTCTTTTCTATTAGAATATACCTTACCAAAATATCATAAGTACAATATGTACAATATACAATGTTAACATACTATGTTAGTGTGTTCTCTTTTAAATTGTTTCTGATTAAATGCACGTTCATTGACAAAAGATAAGTAGCAGTTTCTCTTTATTTAGATTGGCAAATAAAACAGGTATAGAACCCCAGTTCATCTGTTTTATCGTTATCTATAAACCATTGATCTAATGTGCCATTCCTTTCCATCTCTCTAACTTGATTCTCCATATCTATTATTTCGCTCTCGGTTGCAAAAGCAAAATAAGGAAATGCATCTCTCCATTCCTTATTGAGAACATTTCTTACATTGCTATACCAGGGGCCGGTTTGTTTTGGACCTAAAAGTCGAAGCTGGCTCAGACATTGTATCTTACATTCAGCAAAAATCTCGTTAAATTGCTTCACGCTTGGCATGTTTTCAGCCCATGGATCGTTGATACTAGGAATAAACTTTCCGTACCATGCCGCTTCTTTCATTGCAAACGGAGTGATAGTTACTATAGTAACTAAGCCCTTTGTTCGAAGAACTCTCTTAGCCTCTATTAATGTTTCTGTTATGCCAGGATACATACTGCCGTATGACTTTCCTTCCACTAGATGAAGAACCTAACAAACAATTAAATCAAAATTTATTGGACGAAACAACATATCCATGATGATCATTTCTTCTGTTTGTGTTTCACGTTATGAATAGTATTGATTGCATTGGTGTATTTATTTTAATCGTATCTTTCGAAATACATTACTTTGAGATATAAATTCATATTTTAATCATTTCAATAAATGTGATGTATTTAATTTATTACTTTTTATAAAGATATTTTTGTTATAAATTTCACAACGAATTGAACAATCGTAACCTTTTTACAATAAAGCCTTTTTTTAACTTACGTATGTGGCTTATGGAACCCTTAAAAAATTAAAAACATTTTAACACAACTATATTGAGTTTTATACGTGTTTTTAGAAATAAAGCTCTCTTAATATTACCAGAGATATGTTAACAACGTCAAAGCTGTTGTCAGGGAAAGGCATCAGTGGAAGGGATGCTTCATGTACACCATGGACGTAACCTGCTTGTATCTCTGTAGCAAGTTCCATCTTTGCTTGTTCTACCATTCCAGGACTTTGATCCATCAGTGTAGCATGACGGAAACCAAGCTTGATTAGTTTCTTAGCAGGAATCCCTGTTCCACAGCCGGCATCAAGAATTTGAATATCCTGTAGCCAGATATAAAATACTTGTACATGTATAATGTTGACAGATTTCTTTACTCTAACAAATTGATGTGATAAAAAGAGACGAGAATGTTCAATAGAGCAATAATTTTGCAAATGAAACATTATGATAAGACTACATTATAATTTTTAATATCTTAAAACGTTTATATCATATTGCCTCTAGGGGAGGTATTTTGTGTTTATTAACAGTAACAGAGAATACGTTTATATCATATTGCCTCTAGGGGAGGTATTTTATGTTTATTAACAGTAACAGAGAATACGTTTATATCATATTGCCTCTAGGGGAGGTATTTTATGTTTATTAACAGTAACAGAGAATACGTTTATATCATATTGCCTCTAGGGGAGGTATTTTATGTTTATTAACAGTAACAGAGAATACGAATTTAAAGTCTTGCAAATTCCATTCGCAATTTTCGTTAGTATGTCATATTACTTGATTAACCAATTGTATGTTTAAGAAAAGAAACCATTTATTCACATTATATATGTAATGGATGACGCAAAGGACATTGAGTCACCCCATAAAATGAGTGCATGTTTAGGTTGCATATTCCCTAAGTTTACCTGCTGCATGTTGTAATGTAATTTGACATTTTAACCTCAGATTCATTGGAAAGACATTTCTATTGTATTTGTACAAAAATCTAAAATTATAACCAATAAAGTTACTATCACTATTTCTTGTTACCAATTGGTAACTTGGTAGAACCAGTACTGAGTGCTGTTTTATGAGAGGCACCGGGTCGACAGGGGGATCGAACCCGCAACCTCTGGCGTGAGCGGCCAGCACTCTATCCATTAGACTACCACCCGCTCCAACTTTCAGTTTAAGCAACTGATCAATATGCTCAAAGGGGGCTTTCCTAACAATGCAAATTTAACGGACCCAATCGGGAGAGACGGGTCATTACTACAGAATAGAAGTTTTTTCATTTCGAGATGTCAGAAATATAAATAAAACAGGTTTGTGTCGAGGAAGCGGTTGAGAAGCATTGGGGAATATTGTGTTGTTTCGCGTTCAACCAGCAAAGGGCTCTTACATAATGAAGACGAAGAAATTAATACGAATATACCACCAATACATGTAGTGGTAACATTTCTGATAATTCATTGTCGGATATGAATCATTTGGTGAATTTGTGAATCGCTGAATACATTTTGACTTTACTGGAAATAATATTTTTCATAGCGGGATGGGAAAAAAAGAATAACTGTTGAATTTTGA
The DNA here is from genome assembly GCA_029582155.1 of Panopea generosa. Lineage (NCBI taxonomy): Eukaryota > Metazoa > Mollusca > Bivalvia > Adapedonta > Hiatellidae > Panopea > Panopea generosa. The sequence continues at coordinate 10,336,436 of CM055901.1, read as the reverse complement.
CATAAGCTGACCTGATGCATGTACAAGTTGAAACACTCATATTGAAGGACATGGGCATGATTATGGGTCGTTGTTTTACATAAACTGAACATGTTGAAGTGTTTTAATAGTGGAAACAAATAAAACACATCGAAAAAAACACAGGGAATGTCCAATACCATTTGACACCAACACAATTGATTACAAGGTAAATTGATGCTTTATGATAACTCACTGATATCCATGTATCACATGCAAATAATAAACTACTTTATGATATCTAGAGATAAACAACTGTTATAATTAAAAGTGGATACCAAATAGATTAAGTACGGCTGAGTATGGGCTTGGACCTTATATTGTTAAATAGTGGCTTCACCATTTCCAACTGAGTTAATGTAAGTCATTTGTTATGCTGCTACAATGTGTACACAGAGCACAATAAAGAACCAGCAAAAACCTACGATAAGGTTTTTATGATAGTTTTTCCTGCACTATCCCCCAAATAGTTTAATAAAAAGACTAACACACTTCTGGGTGCATCACCCATGTTCGAAAATGGTGGTAAATTAAGATTATATACGAATACATATTGTTATTTATTTCTTTATCTTATATAAACTTTCTTGAATTTTCTGTGATGAGGTCAGTCAAGTAGTACACCAGGACCAGGTCAGTTTATTACGATATGTGTTGCCAGAACATGAATTCGGACAGTAATCAGATGTTGATACCATGGAAATAAAGAACAATCACTACGAGTTTACCAGTGTTGTAAAATTGAATGACAAAGATTAATTTTGAAAGAAGCCTTGTTGTCCAAGTTAATGTAATAATAATGGACGACGATGAGACGTCTATAGCGAAGATAAATACCAGAGAAATTGACGAACGGACTCGAAGCATCGGAATGTTAAAAAATTTGAAGATATATTGTCGAGTAGCAGGTCATTGGTGATCGAACCTACAACATTAAGTTTCAGTACAGCATTACAACTAGGCTTCTTGGGTTTCTAAAAGCAACACAACGGTAATTACAGCATAAATTACAATTATTACAAATATCATAATTGCAATTAAGTACATCATGCAAAAAATTTATATGAAAGTTACCTCTGCAATATAATTTCATTTATAAATACAAGAGCAGTCGGAGGGACTGCGCGCTCGACTATTTCGATGCTGTTCTGAAACAACTGTTCTTTCAGAAAATAAGTACCAAAACAACAAATTGAATGGATGACTCTTATTGCCTTAATATTATTTAATTCAGCATGACATACAGGCCTATACACTTACTTCACCTCAGAGGGCAATATAGTTTTACTGGTTCATGAAAATGGATATATAGTTGAAATAATCTTATACAAGCATGCACAGTTTATCACAGCTGGATACCCTTGCATGAAAATTAAGAAAATAAATCTAGAAAACTTAAATAAAAAGGGGGGGGGCGTGCTAAAACAAAATAAAATCTAATTTTTTACCTCTTAGGGCGGGCCAATTTGGCCCCCATGGTTCTAGTTTAAACATATTTTATTGTCAAAATAAACCGATATTACAATATTTATCATGCATATAAAACAAAAACAATTTAAGGCAAAAGGGTCTGGCCACAAGTTCTCTCAACAATAGATTCGGCCATCCCCCAGGGTCATGGATAAAATCAAAGCCTGCTAAACCAAAATTTCTAAGTAAATTTGAGAAACAAATCCATTGATGATACTGAACACACATGTGAAGTTTCATTCATATCGTATGATTTGATATGAGTGAAGCTTCAAATGTGTGTTCAGCATCATGAATGGAACTCACAGAAATAAGAACCATATGGGTTGCATTTTCACAGAATTATGACTTAGATATCTTAACTGATAAAAATTTTAAACCTGAAAAATTGTGTCCAAAAAGGGCCATAATTCTGTGAAAATGCAACCCATATGGTTCTTATGTCTGTGAGTTCCATTCATGATGCTGAACACACATTTGAAGCTTCACTCATATCAAATGAGTGGTTGCATAGATATCTTACCTGATAAAACAACTTTAACCTGAAAAACCTACGCCGACGCCGGGGCGAGTACAATAGTCCCACTATTCTACGAATATTCGAGTTAATAACAACAGATAATGATTACCATTTTAACAATTTTAGGCCATTTTATGAAAGGGAGGTAACATTTAGCACATCTTAGTAACAAAAAAGGTCACATTTTGTATTATTTGATACGTTTGTTTTGGTACCTCATTGTAGAAAGAATTAAACAATACTCCACGTTTGGACTTTTTTATTATTAAATCATTGTAAATAATGAATCATTTGCGGTCATTGTTTGAATAGGGAAGGTAACATATAGTATTGTAACTTTGTAACAAGAAATGTAACATATATGTTTTATTTTATTTTCTGATATGGTTTGTTATAGTGTCTCTTTGTAGAAAGAATGGAGTAATTATCCGCGTTAGAACTTTTTTATTATTGGATTATTTTAAAAATGCATGATTAGCGGCCATTTTATGAAAAAGTGTGATAATATTTAACACTTACTTATAAACAAGAATGGTGACATATTTTAATTTTATTTTCCGATATGGTTTGTTTTTGTGACCCATTTTAGAAAGAATGAAACAATTCTCCACGTCAGAACTTTTTTATTATTGAATTAGTGTAAAGTTGCAATATTTGCGGCCAAATTTGTAATCGTAGCAATTTATGAAAATCACTGTATGAAAGGTGAAACCTAAAATAGCATCAAGATTTTTTCTGTTTTAGATTCTTTATCTTTTGTTACATAGATGGCATCGATATTTTGTTGAAACATATCACTTCTTTAGTTAATAAATCATGATTCATAACTTACAACTCTTTGTTGTCCTTTCTTTAAAACATGAAAAACGATGTTGTTTAAAATTAGTTGTAGTGAAAAAATCAATACGATGACCTGTATTTTTTTTAATGATTTAACCCTGTCTTACTTAAAAGTATTTGTGTGCAAAATTAAAAAAAAATCTCTGTGCTAGAAGTAACTCGGAGAAGTGTCTTTATCAAGAATGTTATGGTTTACAGCAAGACTAAAATGAATGTAAAAGGTAAATATTTTATAAAAAATAATGAAAAGATATGGATAATTATCATTTTTCACCGATTCTGTTAATTAGTTTGTGATTAATCACTTGTAATAGCCGCAATGTACAATGTAGAGTTTTATCTTGTTGAACATTAATACATGTTTTTACAAAAAAATTTAATCTGACTATTTAAAGATTTTTCATTTGAGCTACCCCTCTGATTTTCAAGGTAAAGACGAAAAAGTTCTGTTAATTACATTCCTTACAATAATTTACCTACATGTAGATATCCTGCACACAAAAAATCATTGACTTTCGTCATCATTTAGTTAATCGAGTGTCTTAATAAAATAGAGTAAAACATCATGTATATCAATAATACGTAATGTTAATAATTATTTAAAGCTTATTAAAGACCATTACCTCTTTTTTCTTGTCAGAGTTTATCAATATCATTCCTGCAATCACATCCATATCCGTACCTCGAACAAGCTTCGAATATACACGAGATGCATTTTCATTAAATTCACGGCTCTGGTTGTATTTGAAAACAGCCATAATTTGAGGAGATTTTGATCAGCTACGTGTTGTATAATGTCCGAACGGCAACTGTTTCTTCTCATGAACTAACAACTAAAATAAAAAATATATGCAAATGCGCGTAAAAATACATGTGTTTGAATATACAAAGATATTATAAGAACAGTTATACTATTGGAGATATTTCATAGACATATTTCACATTAAAGGTACTAAAATCAACAAAATATTCATAAGAGCTTGATCATAGTCCTAAAAGGGACTTACGGCAATGTTGAATTTGATTTAACTCAAGCTCAGGCGTCAAAGGATCTTTACACCAATGGTCAAGTAAAAATACAACCCGATACTGAAAGTAACATAAGATTTCTATGCGATTTTGACAAGTGTAAAAAGGTATAAACTCATTGATAACATACTAATAGTTTAAGAAACTCGAAGAATATAATGTTTGATTTTTTCAGGATTTATTGATACGCATGTGTATATTAAATGAGAAAATATGTTCTTATAATGTACCCGCTTCGTTTTATTGCAATGCGGGTTTTCATGGGTTTATCGCCAAAAAATGTACGGGTTTCTTTTCAGTATAGTTTATAAGAAATACAAACTATGCCATACATCCGGACTTTCTGTGTTAAAGTCATTCCAAGGACACATTGCCATTTTCTTTCAAAAAATGTTAATGAATAATGTTAAAATTTAAGCAAAATATAAACTGTAATAATCAATATTGGTTATAAGTTTGACATACGTATTTTAGAACATCTGCCTAATTGATGCTTAATTTGCTCAACTTACTTTGCATTAAAATCGCGTGCTAGTGGCCAGGTTTCTTTGAAAGGGACATAGCGCAATTTGATATATTCATAATGAACATAAAGATTAACATCACAAAACATAATATTTAATTACCCCAGTACTTATTTATAGCTTTTTATGTTTGTGTTTTTGTTTTCGAAATGGGCATGACTCATATTATAAAGGTTACTTTATTTTAAATATAATAATAATGATTATTAAAGACAAAATGTGTGATCTTTATTTAATTTATTTTTTTAAATGTACAAGTATTTTTAAATGTACAATTATTCTAAATAAATATCAATTCGTAATTAAACAGCATTAGTTTTATAATAAAAATGATAATTGTATGAACTTTAATATCAAAGTACGTGAAGAATTCTATATATACTTGCGTTTATAGGTTAATTGATGTAAACAATCATTTGATGCATGGTTTTGAGTTCAACATTGCCGTAAGTGCCTTTAGTGTAATTTTTCTAAATAATTATTTATTATGTGCCCTCACTTCACGTAACTGTGCTATTAGATACACTATCGGTTAATATTTGCGACGAAACAGTTGCCGTTCGCAGATGTTATTCAACACTAAGTGGTTCAATATCTCTTCAAATTATGGCGGTTTTCAAATACATGGACCCTCGTGAATTTTATGACAATGCATCTTGTGTATATTCGAAGATTTAACGAAGTCATGGAATGGACGTGATTGCTGGGATGATACTGATAAATTCTGACAAATTATAAAGATGGTCATTAATAAGCTTTAAAATATAACGTATTGTTGATATATATATTGGTTCTACTCTATTTCATTACGAAAACCGATTTACTTAACTAAAATATGACAAAAGACAATGATTTATTTCTTCAAAACATAAACATGTAAGTCATTCATTGTTAGGAATGTATAAAACGAAGCATTTACTATTTACCTTGAAAAGCAACAGGACAGCTCAAATGATAATTTCTGAAATTAGCAGATGAATTATTTTTGTAAATACATGCATTAAGGTTCAACAAGATTAAAAGCTATTACAAACGAATTAAGTTTATCAGAAACTGTGTTGTCACAATATAAACAAATATTTGATTAGATAACATTCTCCTCGAAGTATAAATGTTAGTAGCTGTCATTATTTGATATTCCTTCTATTTTTGTCAGAATCGGTGAAAAAAGATAAATATCCAGGCACATCTTTTCAAGAAAATGCAATATAAGTTTAATTAACAAAATATTTGAGAGAGAACCGAAGCATAAACGTTTTATTTGTATCAGATTTTTACCTTTTACATTGATTTAAGTGTGGATTTAGACCACAACATTCTTGTTAAATATCTCTCATACACTGATATGTGGTAGTAAGAAATAAATAATGGTACCTAAATTAGTTATAATCTTTTATACTTGCAAAACATTAACGTTAGTTATCACACATTTTTGTACAAATACAATAGAAATCGCTATCTTGGGTTGAGTCCAATACATCTGAAGTTAATAAGCCAATCTACATTGCTTGTGCGGCATGTAGATTTCAGGAATATGAAATCTTAACATGCACTTATTTTATGGGGTGACTCAATGTCCTATACGTCGTCTATTGCCTTTATATTTTGCATAAAAAAGTTTAATCGTACGTTTTAAATTCATTCACCGTTTCATGTTTTGTTTTAATTAACAAATGACGTTCTGACATTATTATGTTAAGCAAAATAAAAAAAATCATGTTTGATTGATTGATTATTTAACGTCGTTTTTATGCTATCCAGGGATAATAGACAATCAGTTAACCTAACCACTGTTTCCTGGGATTAACCATTCTCGAGCACACCCATCTCCGCAAAAAACAGATAAATTTCCCACTTGAATCAAGGGTGAAAGACGAATGGGACAGAAAGTCCTATATCAATCATCACGAAGACTGTTGCCGGGCGGGGATTCAAACTCACGACCCCTGAATTGATAGTCAGACGCGTAACCTACTGAGCTAATCAGGTCCGGCAAAAAGAAATATAAAACAATCAATATTATTTTAAGTCAATTGTGAAAAGGTGAAAACAGCAAACAAAATTACATATTCAAAACTAAATTGTACTTATCAAAAGATATGAATTTGCACACTTTAAATTCTAATTCTCTGTAACTAATTATACACATAAAATCCCCCCCCCCCACTCCCACTACCCACTAAGCAAGCTACGTCCATGGTGTGCATGAAGCATCCCTTCCACTCATGCCTTTTCCCGACAACAGCTTTGATGTTGCAACCTGTCTGTGAAGATTGTATTCTGACACGAAAGATACATTAATAGAGTTCTTCGGGCAAATGGCTTATTCACTATATTAACTATCACTCCGTTTGCAATGAAAAGAAGCAGTATGGTACGGACAATTTATTCCTCGTATCAGCACTCTGTTGCCTAAATACATGCCAAGCGTGAAGCAATTTAACGAGATTTTTGCTGAATGTAAGATTCAAAGTATCAGCTAGCTTCAACTTTTATGTCCAACCGGCTCCTGGTAAACCAATGTCAAGAATGTTTTCAATAATGACTGAACAGATGCAAACCCACATTTTCTTTTTGCAACCGAGAGTGAAATAAAAGATATGGAGATTCAAGTGAGAGAGATGGAAAGGAATGGCACATTAGATCAATGGTTCATCGATAACGATAAAACGGATGAACTGGGCTTCTTTACCAGATTTATCTGCCAACCTGAATAAAGAGAAACTGCTATTTTTTTCTGTCAATAAACGAGAAGAAAAATGGTATAATCAGAACATCTCTTATTTAATCCGAATCAATTGAAAAGAACACTCATTAACACACTATGTTAACATAACATTGCGTGTAGTCTAAATAACCTTACGTTTTGAATATCCGCCATTCAACTTACATTACCATAACAACCACCGTGTCTTTATGATAATAGCCAATAAAATTAATGTTTCATAACGAATCAATTGTTCTAGTTATATGTTCAGTTTGTTACTTACTTTGCATGTTTTAGGTTAAAATCAGTTGGTTTGATAACCGTCAAAGATTAAAAACACATACTAGTCACTTTCTATTGATCAGCTGACTTTTTTATATTTTCTATTATGAAATTACCATTTTACAGAATAAAATATAATATTAATATCGGTTATACAAGAAGTACATTGTAAAAGAAAAACAAAAATAGCATTATGCATTTATTATAAAATATAGTAAAGATTATACCCCCAAATACAAATTATATGGCGGATATATAGGAGTCACGCTCGTCCGTCCGTCCGTCCATCGGTTCGTCAGTTTGTGGACAATTATTGTGATCGTTATTTCTCAGCAACCATAAGCCGGAGTTTAAAAACTTCACAAGAGTGACTGATACCAAGTCTGCTTGTGCATATTGTCGGCATATTGCGCAGGAATATTTTTTCAAAAAGTCGTGGCCCTTTGACCCTTCGTGGTCGTTATTTCTCGGCAACCATTCAATTCAATGAAATTCTAGAAGAGTGATTGGTACCAAGCCTAGTTATGTATGTAGTCGGCATGTTAGAAGCAAATGATTTTTCAATAAGTTATGGCCCTTTGAATTTTTCAGACATTGCTTTTGTTATCGCTGTTTCTCGGTTAAGATACGTGATTTTAAAAAAAATGAATCAGTAATCTATTCTCTTTGTAGATTAATAAATATAATATATTTATTAGAATCGACGAGAGTTTTTTTATTCACGTATGTAATCATCGCGAGACTTCGAACGACCAGCACTCAGCTTACTAGAATAATTTTGTTCTAGAAGTTTTTATTCACATTTTACGCTCAGTTACAATACAGTATTTTCTAAAGTATAATTTTAGATATTTTGGTTAGTAATATTGTATTTTAATCTAAAATTAGTTGATCATTTCAAATAGTTCAAATAATTCTATTAAATTAGAAAAAGAAAAGTTTTAGTCTTCATCGCGATCGTGCTTTAAACATTTGAGCATAGGCACTGGTGTGGATGGAGTGAATTTATGTGTGTACGGACATTTCATGTAAAAGTTTGTGTACATATATATACATACACATTCATATAAAAGTACATGTAAACACGCATATATTACTTACAAACACATAAGCAATTTAAATAATTCCAATTTCGGTTATTGACAATAAAAGGAATTTTACCAGTATGCATATTTCATATATTGAACACAATATTAGGCGTATTCGTAAATAAGTGTGCAATCCGAAATAGGGTCAGTTGTGCTATAATAGAATATGGTCTCGAGAATGTTGCTTTCCTTTGTACGCGGAAAATCTCTAGAAAATGTCATTTAAGTTAAATCAAATATTCAGAAAAGCACTTTGTAAAAATTCCATTGAAATGTGCTCAATCGTCTCCGTATCGTAATTGAAAAATGTAGAGAGGTCTGTATCACTAACTTTTTAACAGAGAATTAGTTCCTAAAATTATATAGTTATTTTTAACTTGTAACAATTGTAAGTTTCAATATTTTGTAATTAAAAAGGGGAGTGAATCGAATTAGAAAAGGTAATACTGAAACGAATATGAAGTTCTTCTTCCCATTTAGTTTTAGAAGCAGGTATATTTCTTATTACTAAAATCTATTACATATTAAGCGACATCCTTTTTTGTCGCTCATTATCATTAAATTACATAAGGTGACGAAGGATTTTAGCATTAACATCTAAACAGCGGAAATATAAAACCTTTTTATACCATCCTAACGATATACCTTTAAATTCTCAAATGTTTATATTTATGTTATACTTATTTCTAAATTCTGTCCACACAGTCGATTAGTATGTGTTTAACAGTAAGTTGTGCATAACAACGTATGCCAGTACATAAATACAGATTGACTGGTCAATCTTCCGCATATACAACAACAAACACATTTCGTGTAAGAGTGCATTTATTACATCGCTGTTTATAAAAGAAAATAGTATGCAAATAATTATCACACAGTCGCAGTTAACGAATCACCCAACTGCATAATTAAGCGGCGTTTGTTTAGCAAATATTGTGCATGATTGTGCGCCAGTGGGTACAAAATAAACTGAATTTAGCAGCTAATGACAAAGCGTTATATACTATGTTTTCTGTCATTTAAATAAGCAGTCTTAATCTCTAAAAAGGGAGGGTTTGGTAAAGGAAGGAGCTGTATGAATTTAATATGTACGTTTCAAGTACGTCTAAATATTGAAATAATAACAAATAGTATTTACCGGAAAAAATTGCTTTTAAATGAATGTATTCAGCAATATTTACACCAATTGTTATTCTTTGTCATTACGCCCTTGAATTAATATATCAAAAATAGTATAATAACTTAATTTTATTTACTTGATTAAGACATTATAAATTGATCGGTAATAAATTTTTAAAATGAATTTAATATGTAGTCTTTGAAACAAATTCAGAGTCATTGCGCGCATTGTGATGTTGGATAAAAATGATTGAAAATATCTAGAATTTTAAAACACATTTAATTCAGACCGTCGTTGTGTTAACAGCTAAACAAAAAGTATTATAATCATTCAATACTTTTGTTAATTTATTTTGGCACTGGTGAATATGTGCATAGTTAGATACGACATATTATTTTTTTTATTTCATCAACCAACTATAAACTGAATATAATGAGTATTTATTGACGATAAATTTCTTCTCAATCAATCAAATATGTACTCTTTGAATAAATTTATTGTTTAATAAATTTTTAAAGACACGATTGCTCATTCTATAAATTGTGATAATCTACTGACGTGATTGAAATTATCATAAGCGTGCAATTAAAGAAGGTGCGATAAAACTGAATATATCATTAGAAATGGTGTTGAAATAAATCCTAGATGTTTTTGTGTGATCATTTTCTTGGAAAACTTATCAAATGTGACCCCTTGATGGCATTAAAATGACACGAAATATTCAACCAACCAATCACATACTACCGTAGTTCTATTTAGTTAAAAAATCTTCTTGATTTGGTAAAGAATATAATTTGTTTTCTTTTTCGATTCGTTATAGATTAAATTCAGAAAAAAAAAGAAATTACTGATAATATAAAAATTAATGATCAATACTTTTAACAGCTTTATTTTAATACCATTCTTGTTAAATCCAGACAACGGTTTAAGAGCTTTTTAAGGAAATGCTATGCTAACCCGATAGTCACATAATGTATCTTTTTCAGCAGTGGAACAGAGGCGCATCTTTCTTCGTTCCATATTGTCGTTTTTAGCGGTTTTCAGAGTTTAGTGATAGTTAATATAAGATAATTTAATATCGATAAATTTACTTTGAATAATGGATGAGTCTATTTCAGATGTTTTGTTTTTACAAAGTTAAAACATGATATTTGGCTTTTGATGGAATTTGTGAGACTTTGTTCTTCGCAATTGAATTAAGGTCAATATTGGCTTCGAGAATTTTTAGTTTGATCCAGACACCAAGTTTTCAATAGCTTTAGGTTTCTTATCAAAGAGAGTTTCAATGTAAGATTTAAAAAAAGTGTAAATGTATGATTAAATGAGTTAAAATGAAGTTTAATTGCATATTGAAAATCCAGGTTTTCACGCCTTAAATATACTGACGCAAAAGAGAAATTGTGCACTAGAGTTTTTCATTTTTTTTTTATGCAAGTCTTGTAAAAAGATATACAGATTTGGTATCATGATTTAGGATATTTATCTGCCTACATGGTGCAGTATGTTTCATCATGATCAAAGATAAAAGACGTTGGTTCGTTCCACGATAACTCAAAACTAAAATTCACAATTTTAGAATTGTCAATTGTCTGTGCTTTTTACTTAATTTGTTTGCTGTAAATGTGTTTGAATTTCTGTTATTTGTTCAAAATCGATTGTGTCCACCTCTTCTAAGAATCAAAGCAACGATTCGCTACTGCATCAAACCGACGTAATGTCGAATGACATAATTTGGAATGACATTCTATTCTTGGACAAGGGTAACTGTAAGGTCACAAATGCTGTTGATAACATTTCATTTTTCCCTCCGTCTAGTTAGACCCCATATGTGCTGGATTGGATTCATGTCCAATGAGCATTGTAACACGATGACATTATGCCTAGCGAGATATTTAGCATCAGAAAAGCAGTATGTGAACACGCAATGTCGTGCATCCGTACACCGTGATATTGATGCCGAAACTGAACCACCACTGGACGAAGAACGTCGTCAATATAACGCTAGGCGTTTAGATTGTAAAGAATGACGACAGGATCTATGTTTTTTTATCCCTATTATCCTTCCAAAACCATAACGCCTTCGCCACGAAATCGATCCTGCGCCAGCATGCAATTATCGAGAAAACGTTTACCTTGACGGTGGAAGACGCGTACCCTATCTTCACAACGGTACTCGTCACACAACAGCACCCTTGCCCATTGGGCACAATCCAACTTAAATGACGTTGAACCCACAGCGGACGATTACGATGATTAATAATCTGACCTACATAGGCCCGCCTGACTCTTGTTGGGTTATAAGATAAACCAATAATGATTGTCAAAACAATTAAAAGATATCTTAAAAAAAAATATTTTTGGTATTATCTCATCCAGTTAAAATTTGGTTGTGGTAACCCTGGACCTTATAACTCAGCCAAAACGTCCAGCATTTTTTAGGTAACCGATTGTTTCGAATTTAGGTTATAGTTGCAAACTCATTTAGGCCGGTTGCCGTCTATGACCACGCCGTACCCCATGCATCGATGTCTAGCCACTTATATGAGAAATTTCACCAGACTATTAGCGTTAGCATGCAAAATTATAAAAACGGTTTATCTAGGTATGCCGCTTTGAATCGCAGTGTATTTAGCTGTTTTAAACATGTTACATAGATGCGTTAACGCTGACGTGCTACCTTTAACCTGCCTGAACGTACACTATATCTGACGTTTTCAGATAGGTGAAAACGAATACATAATACGAAATAAATATTTTTTTATTAAAGTGAGGTTTCAACTGAATGATGTTTATTAATGTTGACAATGGGCTGCGATAGAAAGCTTCGCTTCATATCTCATGATACCATAAAGATAAAGACAAATAAATGTATTCCAAGTATGAAAACGTTGCACGTACCACAAACGGATATACTTGTATATCAGAATTTTTCACAATTTAAGTTGGCTAAGACATTTTTTTCCAATATATCATGCCTATGTTCACACTAACCCCGTATTGTCAAAAGGATATAATATTTGATTCGTTATACAGATTTACACGATGTACTCTAGCAGTTTTGAGATAATGTAGAAATTATTTTATAAAGGCGCTAGATACAGATTAACATCCTTAGTTTTAGGACATGTATTTTTGACCGTGCATTCTTTATGGATTTCAATTCTGACAAAGTATCAATGTGGAATTGCCAAGAAGTGTTCGATATTAAATATCAAATACTAAAAATATTATGATATAAAACAAACTGAAAATGTGAGATTATTGAGGAGTGAGAGGAAAGTCATGACAGGCCAAATAGACGTTAGTTTAAATCAAAATATTCAACAAAAATCATTAGCTATTTTCCAATTTCGTTTTAATATCTATGCATACGACAACAACACCCAGACGACTTAAGCTGACAAACATAGTTATGATTGAAGTAAGCAGTTTGTTAATATAATCGTTATAATTTGATTTTTTCAAAACCGCAATTAAAACCCATCAACAAATACATGTATATGGCGTGAAAAGCAAGATTGGAGTTTTTGCTTTCATTGAATCTAATGGTTAATACGCATATATTTTCTACTTTAAAGTATTCGTTTGTAATGGTATAATACAATGCATTTACAGTATTTAATTTAGCTGAAAATGTGCGTAAGTTATGGAGGTTGTTATCCGTCATAATTTAGATACCTTTTTAGTTATTACAAATAACATTCACTTGAACTACATGTTCTGACTTATATACGTTTCAATTGCATGATGCAACTCGATTATTGTGAATTAACACAACACAGTGAATTTCTGGAAAACCTTAATTTTCCAAAATCATTTTTTTTTCATTATGAACTTTAATGTTACCTACTTAGTAATTTCAGATAATTATGACAAGTTTATAGTTAACTTCGAAATTTCAGCTCAAAATGTCCTTAAAATACTAAGACAGATGGAATTAAAATAGTTAACAACAACCTGTTTAGTTCTCTTATTCCGATTGGCACAGTGTCCTTGGCATAAGATTCCTATAAGAAATTACGATTTCCAAGCAATCAGTTTCAATGGGAATCTCAAGTTTCCAATTGAAAAATGAAAAATTGAATTTGAAGATTATATTAATAGATCAAATACTTTTATAAGAATTGTTAAATTGAATTACAAACTAAGCAAGATAATAGTATAATATAAATTAAATGAATGTGTATGTGTGCATGCGTTCGTTTGTGTCTGCGTACAGAGTAGGTGCGTGTGTAAGTGAATGATTGCATGTGGGCATGCGTGTGCGTGTGTGTTTGCATGTTAGTGCAGTGTAGGTGCTTGTGTGAGTTCACATGTACGTTTTGTGTACTTCTGTAAATGCATGCAGCATACGCGCGTTTGTATGTTGTATATGCAGAGTACGTGCATTTGTTTGTTTGTATATGTAGTGTACGCGTGTGTGTGCATGTGCGTGCATACGTGTGTACTATTAAAAGGAGCATTAACAACTGTAGCAAAAACTAAAGAAGTATTCGATCATGTATTTATTTGTGTGTTGGTGCAGTGTTCGTAGTAGCAAAAGTAAAATCAGCAGCAGCAACAGCAGTAGTAGTAGTAGCAGCAGAAGTAGTAGTAACACTGGCATCAGAAGTAGTAGAAGCATCAATAGCAGTATATGCCGTTTTTGTTGTTTATTGCTGTAATTGCAGTAGTAGTTATGTTAGTAGTAATAGCAGCAGCAGGAGCAGTGGTAGTAGTTTGAGAAATAATAATAATAATAATAGTAGAAGTAACAGTAGTAGTAGTAGTAGAATTAATAACAGTAGTAGCAGCAGTTAGTAATTGTAGTAATAGGAGTAAAAGTAGTAGTTGTATTGATAGCAGTTATAATAGCACAGTAGTATAATAGTAGTAGTAGTACTTCAAGTAGTAGTACTAGTAGAAGTAGTGGTAGTGTTAGTGGTAGAAGTCACAGTGGTAGTAGTAGTTGTTGTAGTTGTAATAGTAGTATATTAGTAGTAGTTGTAATAGTAGTAGTAGTAGTAGTAGTAGTAGTAATAGTAGTAGTAGTAAGTAGAATGATAGTATAGTAGACGTAATAGTAGTAGTAATGTAGTAATAGTAGTAATAATAGTAGTTAGTACATGTTATAATATTACTCCTATGCCAATTAAATACTTCTTTGTGAGTACTTCTGATGTTTCTACTTGTAACATACAAATTGCGTTCAGTGAAATGTCATCTGTGTACGCCAGTGCATATAAAATACATGTACGTGTTTATTATCTGCTCTTAATCAAACAATACAAATTAAGATACCGTTAGAATTTGAACCTGTGGAATTAAAAAAAAACGACTGCATCCTATGATAAAAGCAAAGGAAGAAATCTGAGTATTTCGTTTGATGTTGTCAAATCAGTGAGCAGTCATTTTATTAGTTTTATTTTTTAAAACGTGATTATATACTGACGCAAAAAAGAAATTGTGCACTTGGGTTTCACTACTTTTAGGCAACTCTTGATATACAGATTTGGTATCATAATTTAGTATATTTGTATGCCTACACGATGCTGTGTGTTCCGTCATATAAATAAATGACAAACTGTCAAAGTTTTAACTAACTATGGTATGGAACATTCAAAGAAATTGACGATGTGTCCATGAAAAAAATTCCCGGAGGTATGACATGGACAGTGTTTCAATCGATTGCCACAACGAACTGAAACGAAGCGCGTACATGTTTGGGGCAGAAAACAAACATTCTACTCAAACGAAGCGCGTACATACATGTATTTGGGGGAAAAACACATGAAAACTAGCATTCTAATGAAATGAAACGCGTACATACATGAATTTGAGGGTGGGGGGAGAAACCCATGAAAACTAGCATTCTACTGAAACTAAGCGCTTACAAACAAGTATTTATGTATTTGGGGAAAAAAACACATGAAAACTTGCATTCTACTGAAACGAAGCGCGTACATACATGCATTTAGGAGAGAAACCCATGAAAACTAGCATTCTACTGAAACTAAGCGCGTACATACATGTTTTCTGGGGGGGGGGGACACATGAAAACTAGTATGCTACTGAAACGAAGCGCGTACATACGTGCATTTTGGGGAGAAACCCATGAAAACAAGAGCATTCTACTGAAACTAAGCGCTTACAAACAAGTATTTATGTATTTTGGGGAAGAAACCCATAACACAGAACATGCAAACTAAGTAACAATCTGAAAATATTACTAGATCAAGTAGATTCAGGTTAATGGCTGTTAGCATAAAGGTACGGTGGTCGTAATAGTAATGAAAGTTCAATGACGTAATTCAAAACGTAATTTGATATAAACAATACCCAATCGAAACATAGTTTGTTAATGAGTTCATTTTTAAATTGATTCTGATTGAAAAAGAGTTCTAGTTATTTCTTTTATCGTTTATCTTCCGTTCATTGACAAAAGAAAAGAAGCAGTTTCTTTTTATCTAGGTTGGCAAATAAAACAGGTAAAGAAGCCCAGTTCATGCGTTTTATCGTTATTTATGAACCATTGATCCAAAGTGCCATTCCTTTCCATCTCTCTAACTTGATCCTCCATATCTGTTATTTCACTCTCGGTTGCACAAACAAAATATGGGAACGCATCCCTCCATTCCTCCTTGAGAACATTCTTGACATTTGTATACCAGGAGCCGGTTTGTTCTGGACCTAAAAGTCGGAGCTGGCTGATACATTGAATCTTACATTCAACAAAAATCTCGTCAAATTGCTTCACGCCAGGCATGTGTTCAGGCATCAGCGCGTTGATACGAGGAATAAGCTGACCGTACCATGCCGCTTCTTTCAATACAAATGGAGTGATAGTCAATATAGTAATTAAGCCGTTTTTTCAAAGAACTCTCGTTGCCTCTAGCAATGTATCTTTTATGCCAGGATACATACTGCCGTCTGACTGCCCTTTCACGTGTTCAAGAACCTAAAAAATAATAGTTTAACATTTATGTGATGAAACCTGTCCATAATTGTCTTTTCTTCTGTATGTTTGTGTTTTACATTATGTATAGTATAGATTGTATCGATGTACTTTTTTCGCGCGTAATTTTTGAAATACATTTCTGCTGTTTGAAATATATATATTCATGTTTTAATCATTAGATTATTATTAAATGTGATGTTTAAACTTTAATCACCTTTTATTACGCAATCTATTAGCACCTTTCACAATAAATTACAAAAACGCAACCTTTTTACCGACATTGCCATAATGTAACTTGTTTTAATGTTACGCAAGTTATATATGAACCCTTAAAAATAAGAACATTTGAACACAGTATATTGCGTTTTTATACTTGTTTAAGAAAAAAAACTTTTGTTAGATTACCAGAGATAGGTTGACAACGTCAAAGCTGTTGTCGGGGAAAGGCATCAGTGGGAGGGATGCTTCATGTACGCCATGGACGTAACCTGCTTGTATCTCTGTGGCAAGTTCCATCTTTGCTTGTTCTACCATTCCGGGACTTTGATCCATCAGTGTAACATGACGGAAACCAAGCTCGATCAGTTTCTTAGCAGGAAGCCCTGTTCCACAGCCGGCTTCAAGAATATGAATATCCTGTAACCAGATACAAAATCGTATCATGTTATTAGGTTTCAATAAATTGACACTTTAAGTGATTCAATGAGATGTAAAATATCAATAGAGCAATGCAATACAAATTTTTAGTATTGCAACTGAAACATTATAATAGTGCTGCTTTATATCGTAACATCAGAATAATAATAACATCATATCATATCGTCACTATTTGAGGTATTGCATTTTTATTAACAGTAACAGAGAATTAGAATTTAAAGTGTTGCAAATTCATAGTTTTCGATAAGTAAGTAATATTAAAATTAAGTTTTGAAAATGCAATTTTGTTTTTGAATTGGCTGTTTTCGCTATTCCCAATTAACATAAAAATATATTCATTTCTTTTATTTTGCTTCACATTATAGTATAAGAACGTCATTTGTTAATCAAAACGAAATGTGAAACTCATTTATGCACACTTCACATTCATTGGTCTTAAACAAAAAGTACATGTAACCATTCTTTTTGTATTTGTACAAAAATGTGTGATAATAAACGTAAATTAATTAAAGTCTAAAATTATAAACATTTATTTATTGATTAGTTGATAAGTGATGTTTAACAAGAATGTTGTGGTCCAGATTAAAATGAATGTAAAAGGTGATATAAAAAACTTTGAAGCTTCTTTTTTTTTCTCAAATGTTTTGTAAATTAGTAAAATATTGCATATTCTTCTATACATGTTCTACACAATAACTAAATCTGACAATTTAAATATTTTTTATTTGAGCTGCCTCTTTGATTTTCAAGGTAAATAGTTCGTTTTATCACATTCCTAACAATGACAATTGCTTAGTACATGTAGATATCTTGAAGAAATAAATCAAGTACTATTTTAGTTAAGTAAATTGTTTATTGTAATAATATGGTAAACCAACAATACCTTATATTTTAAAGCTTATTATTAAGAAAGATTACCTCTTTTTTCTTGTCAGAGTTTATCAATATCATCCCTGCAATCACACTTATATCACTATATCGTTCAAGCTTCGAAAACACCCGTGATGAATTGTTATAAAATTCAAGACTTTGGTTAAATTTGAAAACAGCCATAATTTGACGAGATTTTGAACAACTGTGTGTTGTATAATGTTTCCGAACTGCAATTGTTTTTTCGCAAAAACTAACAGCTTATTTATAAGAATTAAACATATGCAAGTGCACGTGCAAGTGCACGTAAAAGCAAAGTTACGGAACATGAGGGCACATGTTTAAAAAGTTATACTATTTGAAATATGCACAGACATGTTTCACATTAAAGAGACTTCAATGAACACAAAGTTCAATGTCAACTGGACCACAGTCCTTAAATGAAATTACGGCAAAGTTGAATTTGATTGACCTCAAGCTCAGGCATGATTCTTTACATCAATGACCTAGAAACACTATATGTATGTATAGAATTATTCACATACTTGATATTGAAGTTCATTTTTTTTATCATTGTCACTTTTATTATAAAACTGATGTTGTTTATATCGTCAAGTTCTAGCCAACATCGGATCTTACTACCGAAATCAGCAAGTTCTAGCCAAGATCGGATCTTATTACCGAAATCGTCAAGTTCTAGCCAAGATCAGATCTTACTAGCTAAATCGTCAAGTTCTAGCCTAGATCGGATCCTACTACCGAAATCGTCAAGTTCTAGCCAAGATCGGATCTTACTAGCGAAATCGTCAAGTTCTAGCCATTAAAGGATCTTACTAGTGAAATGGTCAAGTTCTAACCAATATTGTTTCTTACTACCGAAATCGTCAAGTTCTAGCCAAGATCGGATCTTACTACCGTTAACGCCAAGATCGGTCAAACGAATGTTGGGTATCTCCATCACCGAAAACTGTTCATGTTTGATTTGAAGATGTTGAGTCAGGAGTGAACAATATAATACTACATGTGCAAAAATCGTTATCTGAAGATTTGATTATCATAAATAATAAACATTAAATTTACTAAAGAGCAGTACTATTGTATTTCTTGCTTACTGAGCCAATTTCCTTTCACTGAGATTTAATTTTTTTGTATCAGAGTTTTACCTCTTTTTCAACAGTGTCTTGGATAAATTACATCGCACCTAATCACTGTTCGTGGGATCTTTGGTTTTCCTGTATTTCTTAGGATATCGTTCTCAATTTTAAATAGAGTTTTTGTAGTCTTTAAATGTACTATAGCTCTCACTTAGTTACCTCCCTTTTATGACGGTAGTAAGATTCTCGCGTCAAAGAAATTAGAGCTATATTAATCGCATAATATTGTCATATTTCTTTGTACATATGAGAACATTGAAATATTTTCATGAGTTCTGTCAAGACTGTTTGACGCTTGGTTTATTGGATGGAAGCATAACAAAATAAATATAAGTAGTGTTACACTGCAAAAAATGGGCTGAATTGTCAAAATTAAGGGGTGTCATCAAATAATCAAAATTGTGAAAAAAAACAACCTTGTAAACCCAATGTTTTTCAGCTTTTTACCAACAGAGGACATTCTATGAAAAAAGGCACCTTTTCTATATATAGAATTGTGCAAAACAAAATGTTGTGTGAGACTTTCATTCTTTACAGATCTTTGCAATTGCAATTGATGAGCATGTTTCAGATAACATATAGGGGATATTCAGTGTTCTCAACAGATGTTGAGCATGCGCATTTGTTCAAAAGAACAAAGTTCCTATACTTTATTCCCTAAAAACATAATTATTTTTGATGGGTTTTAATAAAGTGCTCCTACTAGGAACTCTGAGACTGGTTGAAATGACATTATGCTTGCTTAAAGACTAAATCTTTACTCAGAAACGCAGAAATGTACTAAATAAAATAAACTGATAAGTATTTTAGTACATTGTCAGTACCGTTAAAGGTGATATTTAAATAGGTGTCACCGCATATCAATCTATTTGAAAGATTTAGGTAAATAGTGCAATTCATAGTCTAGTTAATGTAGTAAAGGGTCACATGTTGACCGTTTAATTCAAAGTCTGAAACAGTATGTCTAAGCATATATTAAGTCGTAAATTATACATAAATAAACACAAGTCTTAATGGCAGAGGCCTAGTCGGCTGACAGGACAACAACCTTTATGGCATCAGCATAATGTTACCAAAGGTAAAATTCTAGTCGGCTGACAGGAATACAAATATTATACAGACACGAACAAATGAATATAATACATTTATCAAAAGTAAAATCCTAGCTGTCCACAGGAATACATTAAAATACTGATAGAAACATAACACTTATACCAGTTTCTTATTCTTGTCCAGAAATGTGACGGGGTTCTTTAGAAAACGCTAAGAAAGGAAATAATTAAATGTCTGCAGTGGGAGACTGGGGATGGCGGTGGGCGAGCATAAATTGCATAGCCTATATCCTTTTTGTTTAAAATGGTGAAGCTAAATGACATATATATTACACGCATGCGATCATGGCACTGATTCCCTTTTGTGCTTAGGTTGCCTACATTTAACCCGCTCCGTGTTTTATGCGTGATCTGGCTTAAATTACATCCCCGGACAATGACCTGTTTAGGGAACTAGGTTATACATTGTTTGCTAGAGTGTGGTTAGTTAAACACACCTTAGCACTCTGGCTACAATACCCTTGTCATAAAATATGGTGATAAATTTAATACAAAGCTTCTATATCTATATTTTTATAACTGTACTGCTCATTCTTCCACATATACAACAAAAATTGCCAATGTCTTTCCGTTAAGGTTCATTCGATATTATACATTTATATTTGACATGTTTCAACATAATGTATTTACATAAAATACATTAAAACATAATGTGTATATTATGTAAATAGATATTGCTATTTTAACGAATTTCTTCCCTTAGTGATATCGCTAGGTGACTAGGCATAAACACAGCGTCATGTGTCTCGCCCAGCAGGTGCTTGGTGTCTGTTTCATATCAGTACGTCACACACACATAATATCGGTATTGGAATGCTGATCTAGTTTGATATAGTTTTGGTGTTAATTAAATGAAAACGTGTCATTTGTGAGAAGCAGTTTTACAAATGCTGTTATATAAACTTACCATCCATTTATCCAACTTATTGCGTCAGATTATACGTAGCGAACTTTCAGTTTATTAATATCATCTAGAAAAAGTTATTTTATCAATGGAGTTGTTATAAAGAAGCAATTAGAATAAGTATATATGTTTTATAATATGTTGTGGTTCATAACAAAGTTTTAGCATTTGAGAGTTTGGTTAATTTACATAACATAATATATATATATATATCAACTTGGCATATTTCTCAAGTAGTGAAACGTGTAGCACAACCACATTGCCAATCAATGTTTAGACACAATTTCTAATGAAGTGTTGTTGTACTAGGACAGCTGGACGCTACGTATACTTACTAACATCCCCGTTTTTTATTAATATTTTTATTTTTTTGAAAAATATTCACCTAATTGCATTTATAATTATTTCTACGATTAATACACGGGATTTTAAAAAAAGACAGACATACAAATCAAAGAGTAATTTGAATAATTCGCTAGGATTCAAAATTGACTCTACTTCTCGTGAAAGTAGGGAACTTAACAAAGTCTCATTTTTTATTTCCACCCGGCTGCACAATTGTTCCCATTGAGAAATGAACTGAGTTGATCTATATACTTCGTTTTGATTGATTTAAGTAGAAAATTAAATATTCACAATGAAAATATTTAACGCTTTTTTACTATTATTAAAGCGATATGTATACAGATAATTGTTTAGCCAACATAAACGCAATATTTATTTTATAACATCTGCTAGTAACTGTTTTGTATGAATGTCATTTAGAGTATAACTCATATGTTATGGAAGTACACCAATGGTAAACTACTATTTGATTTGTTCAATGTTAATTTGCACGTCATTTCATTTGCCTTCTATCCGTAACTGTACTTGGAATTAAAAATGATTGACCATACTGATAAGTGTAATCAATGAACTACATGTATCTAGCTCTAATTCCTTGGTGTTATCTTATATTAAATATCAGAACTAATGCAGGCCTATCTAATCTATACTGTAACACACGTTTACTTGATCAGTTTCGGTTTATAATCATATCTGTTTCAGAACCTGCGATACTGCTTTGTTTCTCTTTACGTGCATCATGGAGTTTATATATAAATGCAAAGATTTCAATGTGTCCTGATTTGTTTCTAGTCACTGTTAGACATTATACTTGTATATCCAATTAAAATCAGACGGGCACGACGTAGACTAAGCATCATGCATGCATATCAGAGGCGTAGCTTAGTAAATTTAAAATAGCTGGTCTAGATTTGTTTATGGTTGGGGTCCTGACCCAGAAATGTTGTAATATGTAAATGGCCAATGACCCATTTTCAGGACTTTTGTGTGCAATATTTTCTATGTAAACATATCAATCACTTTCAATTTCAATTATATTTTTCTGCGGTAAAGTGCAGGCCGGGCCAGCAGTACTAAGCTACGCCGTTGCATATAATTTTTTAAATAAGTCAACAAACTAGTTGGATTACTAAAGCACTTGCCGTTTAAAATATTCTTATTTTGCACGTCAGCGTCATCGTACTGTATTTTAATTAAATTAAAACGATACCCCGACAGGTAACTGTCTGCATATACTTGACATGTCCTTATTTCGGTAGCAAAAACGTTAAATAAAATAACATTAACAAATTAAGATACGTTCGTCTACTGTATAAATTACTTATTAATCGTTATATGTAAAAAGTGTAATTCTATGATCTGTGATTAAACTATAACATAACCTTAGTGCTATATTGTTAAACAAATCTTTTTAGTTCGTGAAAAATTAAAACTTATGTTATTTTTCAATACGTAATAGTTTGAGTTAAGAATATTATTTTATATTAATGCATCTACATGTACGTGTGTGTGTTCATATTCTTGTTATCAAATCAAGTATGGTACATGCATATCAGTACATCTAATAAGTATAGCTGCACAATATCTCATATCGAAACGAAAGATATAATTGTGGTGCAATATTGTTTAATGGGTTTAACCTAACAAATATTAATTTGTTTTTTTGTATATTTACTGACAAAATACAGCACATTAGAAACGTTTGACACGCGCTAATGAAAAAACCATGTTAGGTATGAAAAAAATATTTTCTTGTGCAAAGTAGCCCACGTGACAATTTACACGATGTTTTATGTTTTAAAACATTCCCTAACAAGCGTTTTCCACATACTGGCCACTTTGAATATATTGAAACCCGAAATATCATGTAGTGGGCGTCGTCATCAAAGCGTAACGACGCCCAGGCAAGACCATACCATATGTCTAGTTTACCTCTTCTTTACGAAAATGGTTCCAAACAGCCATTGAGATGGCTCTCAACACGCCTTGTACATAAAACAATAAAATACAACGAGGAACCGATTGCGCGAGAGCGTTAGCGTTAAAACCACCATTAACGTAATGTAGAAGGCGATCCTGTAGCGGTATTACGTTTGATTTCTTAACGAAATATTGATATTATATTCTCCAATAATTATACTGTCAATTGAAAATTTGATTGTTTTCGATTTGTAATCCATTTTAGTAAAAGTAACATAACACTTTATACATAGATTATTATGCGTTTGTTTTTCGTTTTAGTATAAATATGTATATTTATACATACTGGGTCCACTATGTTCTAACAAAATGAAAAGAAATGTGTCCATGCATATGCATTTTTATCTTTGCAATTATCTACCCTAGCATATTCCGTAACGATTGAATCGGGACATGACGTTTATTTTAGTCAGCGGCATGCTAAATTTACTGATCAGTAAATTCAAATTTAAAACACGATATAATCACGTTTAGGAGAACTATCGGCGAATGTCTTTTTTGAGCACTGGTAGTACCAACGGTTCGTCTTCCGTGAGCTCTGGTAGTACCAACGGTTCGTCTTCTGTGAGCTCTGGTATTACCAACGATTTCTCTTCTGCTAGCTCTGGTGATACTAAGAGTTTGGCTTTTCCACGTAGGGCTGGAATATTAAATCTGGTCACTGCCAAATTGTGTGCACCTGTGAGGTAACTCGAAGAGTCGGTTGCACAATAAATTATCATACTTGATAAGGAAACCGATGACGCATCGTCGGATTCCTTCAAAGCCTCTTTGGCATCTATATTTCCACCTAAATGAACAATTCAAACCAAATAATACAATGGAATTGCCGAGGCTTCATACTAATCCAGCTGCAGTTTGTGTGACAATGCACTGAGTTATTATGATATGATAATTTGCATAATTATCATCGCCGTTTTAAAGGATTTCATTACTCATTGAATTGTAGACATTAATGATAAACGTAATACTGTTGAATCTTATTTTAATAAAATTAATATATGTCTTTATTATGACAATAAATCTCATACATATTAACCTGCTTCATCGTCGATTTATCAGTTTGTGAACCAATACTCTTGTTTCGACTTTTCATGGTGACGACCTCTATGGAAGTGACTATTTGATTTTTAATATTTCTTGACAATATAGAACCTTCATAGAAATCAACGGGTGAAACTTCGCCTGTAGATTGTCATATGTTCAAATATCTTTGCGAAGAACAAATCAAGTCTGATGTATTTAAAGTTGCTGAAACCTGCTGGTCAGTTCTAATCAATATTACATAGTACTGCACAGAAATGTATTCCTAACCTCGACAAAACCAAAACGTCCTCCAAAACTGCAGTCAAGGATCGTAAAAAAGCATTTTATACATTAAATTCACGACCAACACGTCATAATTTTGGCAATTTTATAGTTTTGCAAGCGAAAGCAAGACAAGGCTTAATTCCCGTACTTCCCTTAAGAAGGCGTGTGACATAGTTAAGAAATTAACGGCAAGGGTAATCCGGGTTGTGTCAACCATCTTAAAACTGAAAATGCCATGCCTGCGAAAGACATCGTTTCAGCTGAAGTCAAAATGTTTAAATGTTTTTAATGTTTGTGCATGACAAATTCCTGCCGATCTTAAAACATCCGTTTGTTTATGGCAATGTTGTCTAATAATTTATACATTATGAAGTAAGCACACGTTTACAATTCAGCATTACTTAATATTTGGAACGCATTTGTATAGTTACAGATAACTATAAAATTAAAATTATATTCACTTATAAGAAAAATATAGATAAACATATTAAAGTACATTCACCTTGTTAATGCCGGACACATTTTCCACTTGATCATAAAAGTTTGCACATCACTTTGTACATAAAAATGAAGCATACGGCCCGTATATTCTATATTAAGGCTTTTTTCCATGGCGCGTATTATTCTTACGGTTTCGGCGCCTAAATCGCAGGGGTTTGTATGCGCAGAACAGGCGCTGCTTTTATAAAGAGCAGATTTCTGCGCTGACTAATAACCGCACAGACAAAAGTCGCCAGTGTAGGCGTTTTTTCTACGCTTGTCTGCATGTACAATGCGTGGAAATTCACTTTGGATGGACACTACACAATAAAAACATGTGTATTTTTACGCAAGTGCCTCTATAAACTCTGCTCAGACAATCTGCATCATTGATTGTCTGTGCGCGTGTAAATACTGTGCGCCAAAAAGTAGCTTAGGGAAAAAACAGCAGTGCAAAGAAAACGGGCTTAAGTCTGTTCACGGACCCAGCTCTCCTGATTGGGTCCATTAAAAAGCAGCACGTTAGAACACGCTGATTGGTCAGATGCTTCAGGGAAAGTTTGGATGCCGGCATAGTTATGTAAGCGTTCAAATGCTATGGACTGTGGGACAGGCATAGAATTCCCTGTTTTTTTAGTCCGGCAGATACCGCACTGAACTTTGCATGGAAGTGTATAGTAATTTATTTTTGGTGATAATGTTAGTTTATGTATTTTCTTAGGGTGGTTATGGATCTGATTTGAAAGAGGTTCTATAAACACTGTGTAGACTAAGCCTTTATACAACGCTTGAATATATGTGCAAAGTATTTCGCATATAAATCAATATTTTTATGATTTATATTTCTACCAGCGTCCCATTTCTGAGAAACCTCATTGTTTCTGCTCTATTTAATATAGTTAACCCCTGAACTCACTAAAGAGCGGAAAGGCCATCAATATATATGTTGTACAACTTTAAGGACCAGCAATACTCAGAAATTGTTTAAATGCCAAATTTCATAATTGCTCAAGTAAAGTCTATGCGTGAGAGAAATCTAGTTTGGTACTTCTTTTTAGTTCTGATCATGATGATTCGTCGAGACGTACATTTTCTTATGACTAAAGACTGTAGTTGAACTGTCTTGTATTTCAATATTTTATTATGTTAAACAACCAATAAGGGGAAGGAGCAAATGTTTAAGACAAGTAATTGCTTAATACAGAGTATTTGCTCTGAAAACATAGAAATTGAAAATAGCAAATATGACTGCTTAAGACTAGTATCTGCCCAATAGAAGTGACCGCTTACACAGGTTTGGCTGTATTTATTTAAGCTAATGAATGGAAAAGACAATATTGGGTCAGTGAATAATTATGTTACCCCGTATATTGTATATTTTATAGTGTGGAAGACATGCATAGTAATTGAATGTCAATCAAACACGTCGATTATCGCCGATATTGGATTTAGTGCCGTCATTTTCCTTAGACAAGCTTACTTTTCTAAGTTAACAACACATTGTATTTCTCTGGACATCAATGCCAAGTGGTAAGTGAGCGGAGCTATAGTCGTT
Organism: Panopea generosa; assembly: GCA_029582155.1. Taxonomy (NCBI): domain Eukaryota; kingdom Metazoa; phylum Mollusca; class Bivalvia; order Adapedonta; family Hiatellidae; genus Panopea; species Panopea generosa. Next base: position 10,309,533 of record CM055901.1, on the reverse strand, counting down.
TTGCGACAGGTCACGTGTAACATTGAAACAATTCAAAAAGTGTCATCGACTAGTAAATAAGCCCCAATGTGTAACTGCTTCCACGAGGAGCGGAATTTTGATGAGGCAGGCGAAGATGTAGTTTTAAAAAAGTGAGCTTTAAAAGCAATGACAAAATCATTTCATTTACTTACCGTTTAACCTTCTCCTTTGTATTATTTCAACCAACACAGACCCTAGCGTTAAAACTTTTTTTTTCAAATTACAATATGTTTTACATTAAAGGCAATATAACGCGCTGTTCAAGTACGCACATTTCACAAGCAATGTATGTTTTGCTCAAAAAACGGACTTTTCAGTTGCAGATTTGAATTTATTAAATGTCTTGTTATAAAAATTTACAATCCAATTTAATTTATTTTCAAAATTTTAAAGAAAATCCAAGTATATTTTATGAGATATCAAAATATGGCGTTAAAAGCTTTCTCAAATAAATATTACATTCTGTTGAAGGTGACGGTTATATTGTCAACCTTTAAGCATCGAATTCGTCTCGGTTAACAGCGATTCCCTTAAATTTTTACTATAACCGTAGTTGTCTAAACTATGTACTATATATACTGAACGGAACAACTAACGTCCACCTGATATTTTATGTACCTGATATATTATGTATTTCTCAAATACATGTAGTATCCAAGCAATCTCCTTGAAATTTAACTTATATAATAAAGAACATTTCAGCTATAAAGGATCAATACAGATTATCTGTTAATGACGGGTACACTGATTAATACCGCTACTCGATATTTTGACGATGATATCTGGAAATACAAAAGTAGCGGGTTAGCTGTTCCGCTCAGTGCATATATATTGCAATATACCGGTATTTAACTCTTACTTCCATGGAAAAATCAAAACAATATTTTGTATAATATAATCTACCTATTCTTATATTGACTTATGATTTTCTACAATAACATATAGTCTCAGATGAGCGAATTAAGGTAATATTGACTCTCTTGTTGAGGCTGTAACATACCTCACTCAAACATTATCCAATCGTAATAACTTCCGCCATAATTAGGCCAATGCCGTCATTTTGATTAATGTTATGTGACTTTATATTCCCATCTAGGCTATAAATATACAGTTTAAATTGTCGGTCAGGAATGTTCAGCACACCGAATGTGATGTATTGTGTCTAACTTCTAAAATCCATATGTCAAGGTCATGTTTTTATGGCAACATTTCCTCTTCCGGGATGTAACTTTGCATTTAAGAAATATTGAGCAGTGTTTTTCTGATCAATGCTGCAGTTGAAATGTCTAAATTGGAGATAAAATCAGTATGCGGCGACATAACGCAAAATACTACAGTAACTTAAAACGAACTGTAATGGGTAACATTAGAATGTTTTTTGAACATTAAGACATTAAAATTATATATTATATTTGACGAAAATTGGTAGTGAAACAACTTTTAACAATTCTGATCATGTGATTCTGAAAATATGCAATAAACGTTCAAAATAAATTTTCAAAATTAAACGACAACGTCAATGTCAACAACGTTTCCGTGGAAACACATTTGGTTGTCTGAATAGCAGAGATTACATCTGGAATAATCGTTAGCAACATGCAGAGATGCATAACCATTGAAGTCAGATTGCAAATAATGAAACATATGCAGACGACATCAGATTTAAATAATTATGTCACGAAAGATGCTTATATAAAAACATATTACGAAGGAATCTGAAGATTGATACAATATGGGTTTATTGCAAAACATATATGCATAACAATAGCAAGGTTGTTTTGATTTTGTATCACTATTCTTTAGGAGTGAACCACTTTTCGAATGCTATCCACATCTAATAACATTCAATATGTACCTTGTAACTATTTAAAGGGCCTATTGTTCTCGTGCGTTTTCTATACTGAAAATAAAAAGTAACGCATATTTACAAAATCCATTAAAAAATTAATATCTTGGTACTAACATAGTTCTATATGACTAATATTTGCTATGCGGCGATTAACCAACAGCAAATATCAAATCATTTCCTCTGCAATACTTATATCCGTACCCACGTTATGCACGAAAACATCATCAAATTGTACGTGTTTTGAATCAATTCTGTACTATCATTGTACACGTTCGTTCTCATATATAAGCAACGTGGTACATCCATGATCTAGACTACGTCAAGATCAACGTAAACATGCCATGACATCATTATTACAAGGCAGGTCACAAAATCAGATTGCAAGGAAGCTAAATGTCAACCACCATAAGATGTATTTTGAGTCGACTGCATGATACTGGAACAACTGTTGATAAACAAAGAAGTGGACGTCCACGCGTCACGACGCCCAGACAGGGCATAACATACGGCGATTACACCTGCGTGATAGATTTCGCACTGCAGTAGATACCGCCGTGCCAAAGCCAGGGACGCACAAAAATATGATCCATCAAATCACTGTGATAAATCGTTTACGTGACGCCGGAATTTGAGCACTCTGCTCTTACGTTGGCACACCCCTTTCACGTCAAAGAAGGGACGTACGGATGAATAGGCTTATGCAGTATAGACCAGTTGCATTTCCAAGGCGAGAATTGAGAAGAATACTGTTTTCTTATGAATCTAGATTCTCATTGTTCCGGGCAGATTGGCGTCAACGCGTTTATAGACGTCGGTGCGAACGATATGCGGACGCTTGCGTGGTAGAATGGTATTGGGAGTCATAGCATATAACTTCAAGTCACCTCTGGTCGTCATTATTGGTAACCTTACAGCTGTGAGATATAGAGGTGAGGTTCCCCAGCCACACGTCGTGCCTATAACGCTTCAGAATGATTTTGTTTATCAATAACAACACCCGACCCTACATAACAAAAATGTGCCGACAGTTTCTAGCCTCAAACAAACGTCCACGTCACGGATTTGCCGCCATAAAGCCTGGACTCTTCATGCATTGAACATTTATGAGACGACCTAGACCGTCGCATTAGAAGTCGCGTTAATTTGCCGCACACGCTTCAACAGCTTCAGGATGCCTTGCAGAAAAAATGGGACCATATTCCGTTGTGTCGTGTCAACCGACTCTTTATGTCAATGCTTTCAAGAATTCGAGATTCCCTCGCAGCTAGAAGTGGACATACCCGTTATTGACCCGATGATTAATTTTCTATATAGTGATGTTTAAACAGGCATTGTGACTGAACGCTTCGTGATAATTTAACGTTTTTTTTGTGATTTAATATCAGTGACAACATGTTTCAAAAAAGCAATGATACCGAATATCATAAGAAATAAAACGTAAGAACAATTCTTGTTAAAACATATATATACGTTTCTTTTCATTTTCAGTATAGATATAAACTACCGCTAACCTTCGAGGTCGTGAGTTCGCGACCGATTCGGTCTAGATAACGTTTTATAACGTTTACCAGGTTCTTGTGGATGGACAGTGGCTCTACTCAGACTCACTGTAAGGTCATTTTCCATCAATACATATGGTGTGTTGAAAATTGTGGTTAACCTCATTCAAAAAAAATTAAAATGTTGCATACCAGAGGATGAACGTCTCACACACCAAATAATTTTGTATTGTTCTACATAATATAGAGACATGCACTTCTGGAACATTGAACACATTATCAATAGTTCTAAAGTGTTTTGTTTCCACATAATGTCCTCTGTTAGTCAAATGATGTAGGAAACAACAAGGGGTTGACCAGATCGCTTTTTCACAATTTTGACGTTTTAAGGACACCCCTTCATTTTTGACAATTCTGCCATTTGTGGCAGTGTATCACTACGCATCTTTAAACTGTTATATTTTTATCCAGTAGTACCATATGTCGTATGTCTTCCAAATATGGTAGAAGTCATGAACAATGTTCCAATGTTTTCATATGTACAAAGAAATATGACCATTTAAGTATTTTCAACAAAAATAATGGCCAACTGATTTACACAGCTCTAATTTCTTGGGCGCAATAATCTTGCTAACGTCACTAAAGGAAGGCATCACTTACATACATGTATTTGATGTTTTCTTTGTAAGTTTAAAATAGAAGTTTTTTTGTAAGAGTTTTCTACCAGTTATAATATATATTAAACGTAGAATACCGGGGAAAACCGTTACAATTGACTTTAAAATTATATTTTTTAGAATGGATAAAAAAGTTTCGAATTATTATTGATTAATAAAATCCGAATGATTTGTGTGAATATTTTCATTGTTTATTTTCATTTTCATTTATGTTGCTAGTTGGGTATATAAAATGCATGTAACAAAATGAGATTCAAGGAATAAAAAGAAGTCCTAGTCTTGTATGATTATTTTGGCGGTGATGAGGACTGCAAAGCTTAATCACGACGACATAAGTAGGATTTTGTCTTTGGCATAAAGCGCGGTCAAAAAACAAAATAAATTATAATGTATTAGATAAAACAATTTTAGACACTGTTGGGTGAAATATTCTAATATAAATTTAACATTTAATCACAGGAAATAAAATCGTCTTCAGATAACGACACTATAACGGGGTGAAAAATGATTATGTATTTGCAGTAAACATATAATCACAGACAAACAAAAACCATCATTTATATATTAGATAATGGCACTAGTTGGGTGAGGACATGATTATATCATTGCAGTTAGCAAATAATCACAGGCAAAAAAATCATCTTCAAATTATATAATGTACTTTTATATATGCTATATTTTTATAACTACTAGGAATAACTCAGTGAAATTTTCAAGCATACACGCATACTGGTATACATATTGTACTAATTTGTCTTACAGTTCATTGGATATTTGTATCCAATTTGACCAAATGGTGTTACGCTTCTTTTTGCACGTGCAAATCGAGCGACAAGTTTTAAACGTTTCGTTTGTCGCCGGCCAATTAACTGAATATTTATGCAATTAAAAAATCACATTTCACATTGAATTCGACTCGTTTACGTTCAAGTGAATGTAATTTGTTATAACTAAACATCTACTTGAATTATGGCTGATAAAAACCTTCATAGCCTACGCTCATTTTCAGCTAAGTTAAATATTGTAAATCGATTGTTTTTATACCATTACAAACAAATGCTTTGAAGCAGAAAATATATGATTATTAACCATTAGGTTCAATGCGAGCATTAACTCCAAGCTTGCTTTTCACGCCATATATTTTGTTGATGGGTTTTATTTGCGGTTTTGAAAAATATCAAATTAAAACGATCATATTCACGAACTGCTTACTTCAATCATAACAATAACTTTGTTTGTCAACATAAGTCGCCTTGGTTGTGATCTTCAAGCAAATAGTAAAAAAACTAAGTCTGATGCAGATATAAAAACGAAATCGGAAAATAGCTGATGAATTTATTTAAATATTTTATTTTAAACTAACGTTTATTTGGCGTATCACGTTTTTCCTGTCATTTCCTGTCCTGTCCTGACATGTCCTGTTCTGATGTGTCGTATCCTGGTTTCTCTTGTCTTGTCTGGTCTTGTCCTGTCCTGTCCTCATACTATACTGTTCTGTACTGTTCTGTATTATACTATATCGTAAAATATTTTTACTATACTGTACTGTACTGTACTGTTCTGTACTGTGCATTATTATACTGTACTGGTGTGTGTAGTACAGTACTGTAATGTACTCATTCGATACTGTTCGATATACTATATCATAATATTTTTACTATACTGTACTATACTGAACTGTACTGTTATGTACTGTACTGTACTGTACAGTATTGAAATAAACTAAACTATACTACATTTTATTATATTATATTTAACTAGACTATACCACACTACACTACACTACACTATATTTTATTAGACTATAGACTAAGTCTGGGCATGCTCAACATTTGGGATGCAAATTCTGTCTAGGGTCTTACTAGAGTTTTATATAAATAGCTCTCACTTGGTAGCCTTATGGGTGAAAGATAAGTTTTACACATGGTCTAGAATACAAATAAGATCATGTTTATTTATTGGTGCATAGAAAAACAAAAACAAACAATGTTATGTATCCGTCGAAGTAGCAAAAGAATACTTATTAAACTGATATAAGGAAAAAAACATGACAGAGATAAGGGAAATAGCCAACGTATCTGTCGGAATTGGACTAGGATTAGGATTAGGGGAAATCACCATCGTTCCGATCGCCGCACCATTAAATTAGAAAGCATGATGGCCGACTGATTAATCAAAATAATCAACCACAAACATGCAGAACGCTGTATGATTAATGATCGAAGCCCTCTCTGAAAACGAAGATTGTCATAAGTGTTTTTATCGCATTAAAATAAACACTTTTATTTGTCATGTATATAAACAATAGCAAATATATAGGCTTTATGTAATACACCACTACTGTCAACAATGCGAAGCAGTCAGTAGGTTTTCGTTTGATTACAAGATAAGAGTTAAACAATTCACACAGAGGTCGAAAATATGTCGTTTAGCGTCAGTATTGACACTGGCGTGAAACGTAAACTAGAGATTTTGGATTATATTTCATTTGCTTTGTTGATTTGTTCATCGGCAGCAATCGGATTTTACCATGCATATAAGGCCAGAAATAATAAAGGAGCGGAAGAGTTCTAACTCGTTGGGAGAAAAATGCATCCTCTACCGGTTGGTCTCTCTCTGACCGCGACTTATATCTCAGCCTTGAGGATTCTGGGTGCACCAGCTGAAGTGTTCACCAATAATACAATGTATTATGTTTTTGGAATAAACCAAACTCAAGTACAACGCGCATGCTCTGTACTAACAATGCGTAAAATGAAGATAGCAATTTGGTTGAACTACATTGGTCTTCCTCTCATTCAGATACTAACTTGCTTAGTTGGAGCCGTTATGTATGCGTTTTATAGCGATTGTCACCCTGTCCAGTTTGGACTAAACAACAAAAACTATCATCTTTTACCATTGTTTGTTTTAGATGTTTTTGGAAGCATTCCTGGGTTATCAGGTCTCTTCATTGCAGCTGTGTTCAGTGGTGGACTAAGCTTGATTTCGTCATGTCTGAATGCCATGTCAGCTGTAATATTTGAGGATTTTATTAGACTATTTTGTCTGCAATCATTTACAAAAAGACATGAAATATATATATCAAAGTCACTGGTCATCGTTATGTGGTGCTCAAAACTTGTAGTGGCTATTGCCGTTTCAAATATGAGCGGATTGATTTTGCAATTTGGATTCAGTACCTTCTCTATAATATCTGGACCAGTATTTGGAACGTTTGTGTCTGGAATGTTTTTTCCATGGACAAATGGGTACGGGGAATTTATAGGATGTGTATTATCACTTATATTTACATGCTGGTTGGGATTTGGCTCTTTAATAGGGAGACCCACTTTTACAAGTTCCTCGCCAATAGTATCAAGCGGATGTAATTGGAATGTTACATCAATGGCAAACATTACTACTTCAATAGTCATCGCATTGTCAACTACAACTTCATCAACATCTACAGCTGAACGTTTGTTTCATGAATTCTACAGGATATCTTACCTCTGGTATGAAAGTCTCGGTATGTTGGTCAGTGTTATTGTGTCCAGTATTCTAAGCTTACTGACAGGCCGCACAGACACAAAAACCATTGATAATAAACTTATATGTCTAGTTTTTTATTCCTTTTTTCCTTTTTTGCCAGAAAGAATAAGAAAGCCTTTACGCTTTGGCGTAATTTATGGGACGAGAATAAAACAGGAAAAAGACAAAACACTGATGATGTACATGTAGTTGATAGGGAAGTGGTGTCAGAAATGGAAATATTCATTCCAAAGCATGAGTGAAGCCATATCGTCTATACTATCTATAAGATGCTTGAATATAAACATAATGCACAATGGATCCTTTACTATATACACTCAATGATACAGCTATACTGGCCAGGTGGTAGGACAATACACCTCGCATGCTGGAGGTGATGCGGATTTGAACTCCTGTTGAGCTGAATAAAAATAAGCGGGTGGTTTTAGTATTGATAGACCAGGTGTCTGCGGTAAAACGATACTTGTGATAGCAGTTATTCTACTGCCAAAAGCAGATACAACAGTGATACTGCAATATCTTTTAAAGCGACGTCAATTATCATTCAATACAGTGTAAATATTTCTGAGAAACCGAAATATAAATGTATACAATTATATAATATGAAACTATGTCTGTTTATCATTTGTCATATAAGTCCATATCAATATTATGAAAAAATTATATCCGCTAGAAATTCAACGCCCAGCACTATTGGATTTACAGATGCATATTATTACAGCCATACTTATTTCATAGTACATGATGAAACCGTGTATAGTTACCCCTACTTTAAATATTTAGAGGAGGTCGCTCCTCCCTCCTGATAGTTTGAGTGTAGCCTCCAAAGCCTTGGACACTCCTTCCTAGCCATACCGAATTCTGTTGAACCACACTGAGATTTCAAGTATATTTTAAAATAAAATAATCACTATATCTTCAACAAATTCAACTTATTGTGAGTATTTTTTAAGCCTCTATAAAACCATTCATTCTTGCCTTGCTTTAAAAGTGTGCTATACTTTTCACAAAACACACTTGGATGGAACTCTTGACATTTTAAAATCACAAAGTTACCAGAAAGGCCAAACCGATGTTTCATTTGCTTGTTAGATCTAGTATGTGTTCATTATGCATCGCCATTAAAATTATGTTGCTCTTTATAAGTTCTTTAGATACTTATGTAAATTACGGAGTGGACATATAGAACTAGAAAAGTTGGTTTTGTTTGAGGGTTTGAATTATAAGGATTGCATTCATATTGTTTGGAGTTTATGTATGTATAAAGGATGTCAAATAACGCATAAATCTTCTAATGAAGTACTTTGTCTCATAGACGCATATATAGCTATGTGGATATGAGAAGGAAAATATTGTTTGCGCAGTTAATCAACAGGGCATATGGAAACCGACGCATGCGTGTACCTTGTAGGTGTAACGCTCATAAAATTGCCATTTAAATCTGTATTGAACACTCATAATAAATTGTACATGACCTTTACATTTTGTATGAGTACAGGTATACAGTACATGTACGGACTACATTAGCATCGTATTCATGAAATTAGCGTCGGGAATGAGTGGGTACGATCGCTATTATACAATTAGTACCTAATACTTTAAACCTTTTCATCATCTATCAACAAGAAGATAACTATTACTAAAATGTATCATAAATGTATTACTAACTGTATTACAATATATATTGTACATACTGCATATCACATCAAATAAGGCAGTTTAAAAACACTTATTTTACAGTTACATTAGAGCAATAAAGTACATGGAGCGCGTGGTACAGTGGTAGTGCAACAAATCAAGTGCATTTCTAAATTAAACTTAGATACTAGTTATAAAACAAAATGACAAATTGCAACTCAGAAATAAATTGATACACATTAACATAACATTATCAACCTGTCATTTGTAATATAGTATATTGCATTATATGTCTCCAGGTTTGACATATAATTCGATTCAAGATTTAATATTAATTGACAATATATATGGTTAAAAAAGTCCATATATATCATTTTAACCATGATTTATTTAACTTATTCTATCTATAAGAACGACAAAAATTCCGGCATATTTGTTTCCGTTATTCTCCGTATGACGTAACATCATTTTACTATTACAAATTGATGGAATTTATATTATCGTTGAAGTCGGAACATAATTCGGCACTTTACGTACGAGAGCCGGGTTATACGAATAATCGGAAATGATATTACAGTCAATATAATCTCTATTAAATCCGTAGACATTTAGAAAATTCTAGGCATCATCAATTGAACTCGAGCAAGCAGTTAAGTTTGAACTTATTTTAAACGGGCGATCTACTTATATTATATATACTTACATAGCCGGTTGCCATAGCAACGGATTATGAATCGGGCGATCCATGTTCAAGTCTTGCAATAAGAATTCCTTTGGTTCTTTTGTTATTTTTTCTACAAACACTGTTTTTCCCTACAGTGCTCCATTAACAGCTTCTCATATTCAAAGCAACAGAGACCGCGGCGTGGTCTAGTGGTAGAGCGCCCGCCTCGCATGCGGAACGTCGTGGGTTCAATCCCCGGCCGGGTCATACCAAAGACTTGGAAAATGGTACTAGAAGCTTCCTCGCTTGACACTCAGCATTTAGAGGAGAGTTCTAGGTCTGGTCGGCTCGGTGTCAGTATAATGTGACTGGGTTGGGTATCATACCATGTGTTTGCGGCATTATACTCCAGTGTGACAACGCTTAAAATACTGTCTCAAGTAGACACCGTCGTGATATGACTGAAAAAATTGTTGAAAGCGAGCTTAACACCATACAACAACAACATCAAACATCAAAGCAAGAGGTTCAAACAAAGTAGGAAAAAATCAATAACGATATCTAGCAACCGTTCTTATACTGAAGGATGACAGAATTATCTGAGTACTTACGATTGAATCTGCAATGATTTATATCAGCTGGGCAGCTATGATAGATTTACTGATCAGTAAATAAAGGTTTAAAACGCTATTTATTATAGGATTAATTTTTTTCTGTTTTTTTTTTTGCATGTGTTAAGAATGTCAAATCACACACAAATCAAATAAAGTCCATAAAACCAGAAAAAAAATGAATTTAATCCTTATAATTCCAATCCTGATGATTATATTTAATTTGAGACTCCTTAAGTGAATGAAAAAAAAATACTATACGCTGCAAAGTAAACGCGTAAGAATACATCACCTCTGTCCTGGTTGACATCAAATTCTCGAGATCTAATACATGTATTCAATAATATCGTAACGGCTATTGTTTCCATTATCGGATGAGCTCTGCAACATTAGTTGGTTTATTGTAAAATGACGAAATATTTTGCGGTATAAAAATTAAACACCTGCCTTTTATCTCTCGATTTAGACAAATAAAAAATCAATGATTCCAGGGAATACTCACACAATGTAGACTCTGACGTCATTGTTTAGTTTTTGCCTACACACTTGTTTTTAAAAAATGTGTCAATATTTACGAAGGTCATATAAATCCACGCTCACTGACGAAGAATCCAAGGTTTGTGTATTTACATTGTCTCACGATCGTCTACATGAACTACATGTACATGTTTTTATTTCATTTTTCCTGTAGAATTAATTGGTCTGTGGACATTTTTGTCAACGACTAGAATTCATGTTCAGTAAACCAGGGTTGTGTTCAATAGTATACTATACATCTCAGTAAACCAGGGTTGTGTTCATTAGTATACTATACATCTCAGTAAACCAGGGTTGTGTTCAATAGTATACTATACATCTCAGTAAACCAGGGTTGTGTTCATTAGTATACTATACATCTCAGTAAACCAGGGTTGTGTTCAATAGTATACTATACATCTCAGTAAACCAGGGTTGTGTTCATTAGTATACTATACATCTCAGTAAACCAGGGTTGTGTTCAATAGTATACTATACATCTCAGTAAACCAGGGTTGTGTTCAATAGTATACTATACATCTCAGTAAACCAGGGTTGTGTTCATTAGTATACTATACATCTCAGTAAACCAGGGTTGTGTTCAATAGTATACTATACATCTCAGTAAACCAGGGTTGTGTTCAATAGTATACTATACATCTCAGTAAACCAGGGTTGTGTTCAATAGTATACTATACATCTCAGTAAACCAGGGTTGTGTTCAATAGTATACTATACATCTCAGTAAACCAGGGTTGTGTTCATTAGTATACTATACATCTCAGTAAACCAGGGTTGTGTTCAATAGTATACTATACATCTCAGTAAACCAGGGTTGTGTTCAATAGTATACTATACATCTCAGTAAACCAGGGTTGTGTTCAATAGTATACTATACATCTCAGTAAACCAGGGTTGTGTTCATTAGTATACTATACATCTCAGTAAACCAGGGTTGTGTTCATTAGTATACTATACATCTCAGTAAACCAGGGTTGTGTTCAATAGTATACTATACATCTCAGTAAACCAGGGTTGTGTTCAATAGTATACTATACATCTCAGTAAACCAGGGTTGTGTTCATTAGTATACTATACATCTCAGTAAACCAGGGTTGTGTTCAATAGTATACTATACATCTCAGTAAACCAGGGTTGTGTTCAATAGTATACTATACATCTCAGTAAACCAGGGTTGTGTTCATTAGTATACTATACATCTCAGTAAACCAGGGTTGTGTTCAATAGTAAACTATACATCTCAGTAAACCAGGGTTGTGTTCATTAGTATACTATACATCTCAGTAAACCAGGGTTGTGTTCAATAGTATACTATACATCTCAGTAAACCAGGGTTGTGTTCAATAGTATACTATACATCTCAGTAAACCAGGGTTGTGTTCATTGGTATACTATACATCTCAGTAAACCAGGGTTGTGTTCATTGGTATACTATACATCTCAGTAAACCAGGGTTGTGTTCAATGGTATACTATACATCTCAGTAAACCAGGGTTGTGTTTAATGGTATACTATACATCTCAGTAAACCAGGGTTGTGTTCAATAGTATACTATACATCTCAGTAAACCAGGGTTGTGTTCAATAGTATACTATACATCTCAGTAAACCAGGGTTGTGTTCAATAGTATACTATACATCTCAGTAAACCAGGGTTGTGTTCAATAGTATACTATACATCTCAGTAAACCAGGGTTGTGTTCAATAGTATACTATACATCTCAGTAAACCAGGGTTGTGTTTAATGGTATACTATACATCTCAGTAAACCAGGGTTGTGTTCAATAGTATACTATACATCTCAGTAAACCAGGGTTGTGTTCATTAGTATACTATACATCTCAGTAAACCAGGGTTGTGTTCATTAGTATACTATACATCTCAGTAAACCAGGGTTGTGTTTAATGGTATACTATACATCTCAGTAAACCAGGGTTGTGTTCAATAGTATACTATACATCTCAGTAAACCAGGGTTGTGTTCATTAGTATACTATACATCTCAGTAAACCAGGGTTGTGTTTAATGGTATACTATACATCTCAGTAAACCAGGGTTGTGTTCAATAGTATACTATACATCTCAGTAAACCAGGGTTGTGTTCAATAGTATACTATACATCTCAGTAAACCAGGGTTGTGTTTAATGGTATACTATACATCTCAGTAAACCAGGGTTGTGTTCATTAGTATACTATACATCTCAGTAAACCAGGGTTGTGTTCAATGGTATACTATACATCTCAGTAAACCAGGGTTGTGTTCATTAGTATACTATACATCTCAGTAAACCAGGGTTGTGTTCATTAGTATACTATACATCTCAGTAAACCAGGGTTGTGTTCAATGGTATACTATACATCTCAGTAAACCAGGGTTGTGTTTAATGGTATACTATACATCTCAGTAAACCAGGGTTGTGTTCAATGGTATACTATACATCTCAGTAAACCAGGGTTGTGTTCAATAGTATACTATACATCTCAGTAAACCAGGGTTGTGTTCAATGGTATACTATACATCTCAGTAAACCAGGGTTGTGTTCAATGGTATACTATACATCTCAGTAAACCAGGGTTGTGTTCAATGGTATACTATACATCTCAGTAAACCAGGGTTGTGTTCAATAGTATACTATACATCTCAGTAAACCAGGGTTGTGTTTAATAGTATACTATACATCTCAGTAAACCAGGGTTGTGTTTAATGGTATACTATACATCTCAGTAAACCAGGGTTGTGTTCAATAGTATACTATACATCTCAGTAAACCAGGGTTGTGTTCAATAGTATACTATACATCTCAGTAAACCAGGGTTGTGTTCAATAGTATACTATACATCTTAGTAAACCAGGGTTGTGTTCAATAGTATACTATACATCTCAGTAAACCAGGGTTGTGTTCAATAGTATACTATACATCTCAAATGTGAATATTAATGACCTACTTTATTGTTTCTCAAAACATGGTCTGATTGTGACGCCCGGTTAAATCGCGAACCAAAGAAATCTATAAAACAGCAAATCGATGAAAACAGCTAGGACTAGATCTAACATTTGTTTTTGTTGTATTTTATTATTAAAATAAGCGTGGAATCGTAGTGAACGTCATTTAAGTTCGTATATTGTTAAACCGACCATCAAAATGTCGATGCTTCTTTGTTTACGCAAGAAACGTAAAAGTAGTCCGGTTCCAGGGTTTTATCGAAAATTAAAAGTCTTTAAGAAATTGACGTTGTCCAATGAAAATGCTTTTAATACATATATGATATTGAGTTTGGAATTATTCACAATTAATGAGGTATAATTATAAATGAATGGAAGATCATGAGCATTCACGAAAATGTCTGTCATTCATAAAAAAACATTTGATAACATGGATACAGTGATTATATACATTGGATAATCAGAACATGCAAAAATTGCAAAACTTTACAATAAAATACATGTATAATTTATTCATTAAAATTAATATTATTCTTCATTTTCAACATCTAAGCTCAACTGAGTGAAGCAATCTTCGTCATCGTTTGTCATCATTTTAAAAATGATTCTCTCCAAAACCACTAAGCAGAGTTTATTGGAATTTGGTCACAATGTTCCTCGAGCAGTATACTTTATATACATGTTTCAAGGATACTTGCAGCGTCTCTCGTATGCAGATTTGAATGCTTGCTCGATGACAGGTTCATCATCTGCTAAGTCGTGAGCATCACTCATTCAAACATTCTGGATGTCTCTCACTCTGGTCATAAACATGACATGTGGCATACCGCCAGATCACGAACCGTACCTTAAGGGTCAAGGTCACAATTTCAGTCCGTTTGAGATTTGAACTGCTTAGACTTCGTGTCAGGTCTGTAACCATCATGCATTGATTGATTTAAAAAAAATATTGGTACAAATGATCAAAAATGACATGACGATGTGTCCTGCGTAAGACCACGACCTGTACCACAATGGTCAAGGTTGCATTTTGTGTCTGTTTGACCACATTTTATATCTGTTTGAGATTTACAGGAGTTAAGATCTTTCTCGACTTAATTTTAGTCGAAAAAAATTCTTTCCGATGAATATTTTTTTTTAAAGCAGGGACGGATCCATAATTTCTATTCAGCGGAGTGCAACACAAATCTAAACATGCACATCTGTTATCAGTAGAAATATAGTAGATTTCAATAAAATATTGGAGCGGGGCGTGCGCCGTTTTTTAGCTCACTTTAGCTTTTCTGATCGCCCTGTGTCCGTCATCCGTTCGTCGGTAACTTTTGCTTCAAACGACCTCTTCTCTGTAACCGCTTGACAGATTTTCACCAAATTTCGTGTGAAGCATTGTTATATGAATTTATCTAAAGTTGTTAAAATTTGACCCCGCCAAACGGTCCTTTTATATTTTTTTTTCAAAATTTCGAACACATTCTTCTCCAAAAGTGCAAAGGGTGGAGCTTTGATATTTTGCATGTAGTACCAGCTTATCAGTTTATCTCAGATTTTTCAAATAATGACCCTACGGTCAAAATTGTTCCCGCCCCGGAGACTTATCAGTTCATATAGGGACATTTTCGCTTAAAAATCTTTTTCTCAAGAACCAACCAGCCATATTTGTTTATATTGGGTATAAATGATCCCTATGAGTAGGGGTTTCAAATTCAAATAAAGGGATTAGAGTAAAATGGGGCCCAGTAAGGGAGTTTTGATTTTTACCTAGTAATAGTATGGGAAAACAGGTAATTATGTTTTTCTCATTCATTTTTTGGTATTATTCAAATTATATTAATGTTTGAAGCATTGTTTAATATTAACAGTTCAAGGTTATTTGATATTCATAAGGGGCCAGCAGAGGCCTAAAAAGGGATAAAATTGTGTCCTTTTCTCTATGACTGTTGAGTCAAAACCATTCATATTTGGTATGATGATTCCTTCGAGAAGGAATTTCAGTTTTGATCAAATAAAGGATATATTGGGGCTCATTAAGGGAAATTTGATTTTAACATAGGAATACTATGGGAAAATCGTAAATTCTCTTTTTATCATCTATTTTAGGAATTATTTTATCATCCTCAGGTCTGGAGTATTGTTTAGTCATAATAGCTGAGCCTGAGACTTTTTATAGGCTATTAATATCACAAAAAAGGAATAGAATGGTGATTAGTAAAAACGATCTTTAATCATCTGGAGTATTGTTTGGTTTTGTCACAAAAGTAGAGACTGTGTCCTTAAAGAGGAGTTTAATATCCATAAAGGGGGCCCAAAAAGGGATAAATTGTGAATTGTGAAGTCATCTTCTCTAGAACTGACAAAACAAATTTCCTAATATTTGGTTTAAATTATCTTTATTAATAGGGGTTTCAAGTGTGTTCAAATAAAAGGGCTAGGTTCAATTTGGGTCCAGTAAGGCGGTCTTAATTTTTAAATAGGAATACTACGTGAAAACGAGACATTAATATGTTTTTTTTCTCATTTATTTAAAGTATTATTTCAAACATCTTTATGTTTGGAGCATTGCATAGTCATAACAGTTGAGACTGAGTAATTAAAGGAATTTAATACAGGTAAAGGTCAGCAGGGGGACAGAAAGGTAAAAAGTATGAATTTTTAAAAATCTTTATCAAGAACAAATCACCCATTTGTTCGCATTTGGTTTAAATGGTACCTTTGAGTAGGAGTTTCAAGTTTGTTCAAGTAAAGGAGGTTGTGTTGGTTGGAGCGCAGTATGGGACTTTGGGTTTTTAAATTATTATGTAATAATTCTAAAAAATTGAAAGGAAGTGACAAGAAATCAGGTAGCGACTTTGGACCTCTTTGTACCTTTGGATGAATTTCAAAATCATTCAGTCTCAATTGATTCCCACGACAGCACGACGTGTGACACGTTCAGCCTGTTTGAGAGTTCGTGTCTGGTCTATAACTTTGTCTTTCATGGAGGGATCTTAATAAATGGTACAAGTTATCAATTTGTAATGACGATGTGTCGCTTACAATACCAGGTTTCAAGGTCATACCAAGTTCAATGTGTTTCGTCTCTAAATCCCTACTTATGAAAAATAGAGTTATTTTCACAGAACACTTAGGGGCATGTGACAGAAAACATTTGTGAAATTAAAAGCCATATTCTGATCATGAAAACTTACTAGAATGCAGCATTTTGGTGATTAAGGTATTAATATCCCCAAACTCAGACTTAACCGCGGGCCCATGCCTGCCTCCTAATTAACACACTACTGTGGGTATGACAATAGCAATCCCATCTTCAGTACCGTCACTTCTTTGATTAACTTAATATTAAACCTTTAAGAAAACCCTTAGCTTAGTTTAAACATGTTTTATTCACAAATTTTATATAAATACATCTCAATTACATGTAAAAACGTGTACACTTATGAAACGCTTACACATACAGCGTTTGTGAATCTGAAAGCCTTTATACTTTCTGACATTTTTCATATAATATTTCAGTACGGAAGCTTTTTTATGAGGGATAGTTTAATAAAATTGTATTGCAAACTTCATTATACAACACACATATATATAAACAGTGGCATAATAATTATGAAAAAAGCAATTTGGTTGGACTACAAGTTATTCCAACATTAGTAACAGTCCTTCCCACCGCGTTACATATAACGTTTATTTAACTAAAATGGCGGTAGAAAAAAAATACTTCAATTTAAAGAAAGCGAAAAAGAGAGT
The DNA here is from genome assembly GCA_029582155.1 of Panopea generosa. NCBI lineage: Eukaryota > Metazoa > Mollusca > Bivalvia > Adapedonta > Hiatellidae > Panopea > Panopea generosa. Next base: position 10,291,819 of record CM055901.1, on the reverse strand, counting down.
AAAAAGAAATACGAGAAGAATATGGGGAATAAAGTATAAGTATAATATAAAACACGACACTGAATAAAACGCAGTTAAACTATACAACTGGTAGTATATTTGTCACTCGAGTGATTTGTACATTTTTGCGTCCCTTACTATACAAACATTGTCAGGCAACAGTTGATTGAAAAAAACACGATGAATTTCATCTAAAAGTATGCATTTTCAAGTAACAGCATATTATAGATAAATACATAATCGAGAAAAGATTTTAATATGATAATCAAAGTACTATAACGTACTGATAGTCGAGCTTTAATACATATCAATACGTCTTTGATTGCTGTTATATTGCGGGTATGCCAATAGCAATCCCACCTTCAGTAATTGCAGTTAACAAATAATCACAGGTAGGAAAATCTTCTACAAATTACATAAAGAAACTAGCTGGTTTTAGAAACGTTTATGTATTTGCAGTTGACATATACCGATGCAAACAAGAAACTGTGCTTTTTTTGTATTTGTTATATTTTATAAAAACTTGGAATAACTGAGTGAAATTTTCAAAAATAAGAACACGCATACTTGGTTACATATTGCACTAATTTCTATTAGTTAATCGGATGTTTGGGGTTGTTGAAACACATATCTGGTCGTCCTTACAATCTAAATGTACAGCGTTCTATTGACGACGTTCTCCGTCCAGTGGTGATTCAATTTCGGCATCAGCATCACGATGTGCTGATGTACTAAATGCAATGTCATATACAGCTCGGCTGACACAAAATTACCGTATAAGAATTCCAATTGGACATTATTTCCATTTATCTCAGTATTTTAAAAACATTTTGAGCTGAACTGTTGATGTTTACTATATGATATTTATAATTATTTAAAGATACTAAGTTTGTAACAGTAAGGTTCATCATAAAAAAAAAGTGTTTGTTTTTTAAAAAAATAAGTTTTTTTCCAGAAATTCACTGTGTTGAGTCAATTTATAAATATCCAGTTGCAACTTGCAATTGAAACGCATGTGAGTCAGTACGTGTCATCCAAGTGAATGTAATTTGCAATAACCAAGTTAAAAAGAAGCAATCTGAATTATGGCGAAATAAAAATTTCATAGACTACGCTCATATTCAGCTAAGTTAAATATAATTGTAAATGCATTGTTTTTATACAATTACAAATGAATGCTTTGCAGTAAAAAAAAATATGCTTATTCAATTATAACACAAAACCAATCTCATAAGTATGCTTTCACGCCATATATTTGTTGATGGGATATATTTGCAGTTTTGTGAAAAAAATATTACGATTACATTCACAAACAGCAGACTGCAATCATAACAATGTTCTGTATTTCAAGTTTTGTCAGCATAAGGCGTCTTGGCTGAAATTTTCAAGCAAATAGTAAAAACCTTAGTCTTATGTATAGATATAAAAACGAATTTTTAAAATAGATTGTGAATATATTCAGACATTGTATTGAAACTATCGTTTATTTGGCCTGTCATGTCTTTTCTTGTAATTTCCTTCCTTGTTCTTACCAGACATGTACTTTCATTTCATGTTCTGTTCTGTTGTGACGTGTTATGAGTTGTCATGTCTTGCCCTCTCCTATATTGTCCTAGCCTGTCCTGTCCTGCCCTATCCTGCTCTGCCCTATGTACTGTACAGTACCGTATTGTACCGTACCGTAATGTACCGTACCGTACCGTACCGTACCGTACCGTACCGTACCGTACTGTAATGTAATGTACTTTCCTGTCCTATACCTTACTGTACTATACAGTACTGTACTGTGCAGTACTGTGCTGTGCTGTGCTGTGCTGTGCTGCTCTGCTCTGCTGCACTGTACTGTACTGTTATTTACTATACCTTATTACATTCACTGTAGTATCTTTAACTATAGCATATTTAACTATACTTCACAACTCTACACTTTATTAAACTAGCATGTGGACTACCTGGGGTCTTACTACGGTTTTATATCCATGGCTCTCAGGGTGAAAGACACCTTTTACACATGGTCTAAAATACAAATACGTTAAGGTTTATTTACTGGTACATACAAAAACAGAAACAAACGATATTATCATTTTACTGAATCAGATGTACTCGATATATTTGTATAAGTCGAAGTAGCAAGAGAAACGACATGACAGGGATAAGGAAAATACTCAACGCTTCTGTCGGAGTAAGAAGGAGGAAATCACAGTCATTCCAGTCGTTGCACCATTCAATTAGAAAGCATGATGGCCGACTTCAAAATAATCATCCACCAAACATGCAGAACGCTGTATGAATAAAGCATTAAAGCTTTTTCTAAAAACATTCGTTTTGTGTTTAGTAAATTAAGACTGAGTGCAAAATGAGGAACTGAACATATAACACCACCAGGAAAAATTAATTTATTCATAAGTCTTCTCATCATATTTAAATACATTATGTAAATTATTTGTACTTATTTTAGAATAATCACTTATTCTATATTGACATCAAGTAAACACTTTTAATTAGCCAAGTATATAAACAATTTCCATAATAAAGGCTTTAATGTTATACATTACTACTTTCAAAAATGCGAAACAGACAGTAGGATTGAGTTTGATAACATGATAGGTTTTGATTGATTGAATATTTAGCGCCATTTTTATGCCATCGAGGGCTAACAGACGATCAGTAACCTGACCACTGTTTTCTGGGATTAACCAGTACTCGAGCACACAACATCTCCGCAAGTAACTGATAACTTTCCCACTTGAATCAGTGGTGAGAGACGAATGATTATGAGACACAATGTCGTATTTCAATCATCACGGAGACTGTTGCCGGGCGGGGGATTCGAACTCACCACCCCTGGATTGATAGTCAGACGCGTAACCGACTGAGCTAACCAAGCTCGGCTTACATGATAGGAAATAAACATTCCACAAGAAAGTCGAAAAGATGTCGTTTAGCTACAGTATTGACGCTGGCATGAAACGTAAACCAGAGATTTTGGATTATAATGTATATGCTTTGTTGTTTTGTGCATTGGCAACAATCGCATTTCACCATGCATATAAGGCAAGAAATAATAAAGGAGTGGAAGAATTCTAGCTCGGTGCGAGAAAAATGCATCCTCTACCGGTCAGTCTTTCTCTGACCGCGACCTATATCTCAGCCTTGGCGATTTTTGGTACACCAGCTGAAGTATTCACTAATAATACAATGTATTTTTAGATTGCATTAGGAATGCTAACTGCTGTTGCGGCAAGCGTGTATGCGCATATCTTCGTTCCGATGATTTATAAACTTAAAAACATTAGATGCTTCCAGTATCTCGAGCTTCGTTTCGGAAAGCCAGTACGTGTACTACGGTCGACATTATTCATCATACAAACATTGGTATACATGGTAGTCGTCATCTACACACCATCACTGGCGTTTGAGGCTGTAACGGGGTAATCACTTTGGGCCACAATGATATCGGTAGGGACAGTGTCTACTTTGTACACTACTTTAGGAGGTATGAAAACTGTTTTATGAGCTGACTGTTTGCAATTTACGACAATTGTTGCTGGAATAATTTGTATTTTGATTGAAGGATCTAAAGCTTTTGGAGGATTCCTAAACGCGTGGGATATTGCAAGTTCCAACAAGCGCATAGTATTTTCAAAAATGTCGCCCGATCTTAGGGAAAGACATAGTGTTTGGGGACTTGTGATTGGCAGATCCGTGGACTTATTTACTTGGTATAAGCCAAGCTCAAGTACAACGCACATGCTCTCTACCAACAATACGTAAAAATGAAAATAGCAATTTGGATGAACGACATCGGCCTTCTTCTCATTTATATACTAACTTGCTTAGTTGGAGTCGTAATGTATAGCGATTGTCATCCAGTCCAATTTTGACTCATCAACAAAAACGATCAACTTTAACCATTGTTTGTTTAAGACGTACTAAGAAGTATTCCTGGGTTATCAGGTCTCCTCATTGCAGCTGTGTTCAGTTGTGGTCTAAACTCGATTTCGTCGTGTCTGAATGGCATGTCAGCTGTAATATTTGATGATTTTATACAGCCCTTTTGACTGCAAGCCTTTGCAAAGAAGACATGAATTATGTATATATATTATAGGAAGCTTACAACTTGTAATGGCGGCTATTGCCGTTTCAAATGTGAGTGAATTGATTTTGCAATTTGGATTCAGTTCCTTGGCTATAATATCTGGACCATTGTTTGGAACGTTTGTGTCTGTAATGTTTTTCCATGGACAAATAGATACTGAGCATTTACAGGATGTGTACTATCACTTATACTCACAAGTTTGTTTCGGGTGTTATAAGCTTACTGACTGGCTGCATAGACCCAAAAACCATTGATAATAAACTTATATGTCCTGTTTTTGATACGCTTTTTCCTTTTTTGCCAGAAAGAATAAAACAACCTTTACGCTTTGGCGTAGTGTATGGGACGAGAATAAATTAGGATAAAGATTAAAACATTGACGAAGCATATGTACTTGATGGGGAAGTGGCGTTAGAAATGGAAATATTCATTCCAAAGCATGAATGAAGTCATACCGTCTATACTATCTATAAGATGCTTGATTATAAACATAATGCACGACGAAACCTTTACTTTATACACTCAATGATACAGCTATACTGGCCAGGGAAGTGATACGGATTAGAACCCCTGTCGGGCTGTGTAGCAAAATGACTAAGGGTCGACAACTCACGAGGGTAGATTAGAACTTACAATGTTTTTTTTTACAAATAGTGGTGTATTTTACAATGTATTTAGATTTACAATGTGTTTAAGAATAGTGTTATGCCATAGTGTGTGTATTTAACAGTGTATCTTAGAATTTACAATGTGTCTAAGAATATTGCTACTTCATATTATGTGTAGTTTACAATGTATCCAATATTTATAATGTGTCTAAGAATAATGTTACGTCATACAAGCACGTTTATTTTATTAGCACGTTAAATAAATATTACATTAATCTATTTTAAACTATTATAAAATATGACATTTTGAATTAACAAACATTTGATTTGATAATGCATATTGATGTAATTAATTTATTATATCTTTAATGAATAATGTTTTATATGGTCGTTTTGATTACTATTCTTGGCAGATGCTTGTTTGTATCTGACAAAATCTTTAAGATTTGAATGCTAGAATCATCTATTCACATAATGTACGGTAACCATGTATAACCAGAATTACTCAGTGGCACTATAGTCAAATCTGTGTAAACGGTCCTTTGACTGTCTGCTTAAGACAGGTTCCACGGCACTGAACGCTCTACATGATAAGTAATTCCATGAGATGTTTTACTTCTGATGATACCATTAAACACTTGTAAAATATTACAACTAGACATGTACATAAATGTTTAACTCAGAAAGTACCTTTTCTAATACACGTACATGAAGTAGTCTAGTTCTTAATATATTTAGTGATAATGTTGGTATTCGTCTCTTATGGAATGGATGTTCCACTTAATATGAGTACAAGTAAAGCCCTTGCTCTTGTCTAAAGTACAGTTCACGTGTTATAGCAAGAAGAAATATGTAAATATAATATAACAGAAAGTCCACAGTTGACAGTAGTCAGGAAAGTCCTTTACTCTTTCCATATTAAATGTTGCAAACATATCCGTAACGCCTTCATTGCTTGTGATGTTTATTTGTTACGGAAACAATGAATATCACAATATAATTTTGTCATGACTATTCATTAGGAAAAATCATTGTTATGGAAGGCCCACTAAATTACTATGTTATGTTCGGCTGTTGTATTTGTCAGCTATAGTCGGAAAGAGAATAGAAGCCCCTGAAGGTGTCTTCATTTTCTTCAATGCACTTGGTAATTTCCCTATAATGTTTCCATGTATTTTTAGATATGGACACATCAACCTTCCATGGATCGCCCTGTAGAACTAGGTTTCTTCCTCTAAAAGAATAATGAGTGGGATCCTTCGTTATCTCGATCAAGTTCGATAAGTGATTCGGTGTGGACTTTCCTATTCGATAATGGCAGTCTTGCTCTGGAGTTTTATCAATATCATTTTTAGGAACACCTGAAATAATACAATATTATATTATGTATTTATTTTAGTATTGTAACATATTTACTAAACAGAGAAACATTATATATTTATTTATTTATATATATCAGCTTAAATTTTAATTTGACCCATTGCATCATCCCACAATAGTCAAACAAGTGACGGTCAAACTTTTTTTCCAGATCCTTTTTACATTATCATCAACGTTTAAGTTGCAAAATCATTTTCTTTTTAAACCCCATCTCAAAACATTTGCACGAATCTATAACTCTGATTCATTCCATTTATTGTTAATGTCTATGTTGTGACGGTGGGAGTGTACTGTGAATGCTACACGTCTCCTTTTGCAAAAACACATCTATTCAGAAAAAAAATATTTCATTTAAAAACTTCATTTATTTATAGATTATTTCACTATAACTATAAAATAAAACACCGAGTCAAGGTATCTTGGACAGGCTTCTCTGGTGATTGTGTAACCTATTAAATAAGATATAATTATTGCAACATCAACGTTATCTATATGAATATCTTCACCAAATGGTAAATATTTCCTAAATTAAATCCATATATTCATCATTGACTTTAGTCATTGTCTCCCTTTGAATCCTTGTGAATTCATTGGAAAATACCAGTTGCATTTTGATATTGTGATTTTTCATTAACCTTTGCTGTTATAGTCTTAATAAATCAAGCTAACTGTTATAAACTTTAAAGATGATTACTAATAGCATTAACCAATGATAAGATATTGAATTGACAATATTGAAATTGAAAACGCTTCAATAATTATGTTATTACCAGCTCGGAATACGAGGAAATTGTGTGGGGAATTGGTCCTTACCTGGCTGATTTTCCACTTCCGCCTTGTCCAATTCATTTTCCTCTTCATCGAATTCTTTATTGGCTTGATCATCGCTGGTATTTGTAGCAGGCTCATGTGTTAGTTCCAGCTTTGGTGTGACAGAACCATACACATTAATACTTAGTATATATGTAAATGCATCAGAATTTTATGTTTATTTAATGAATAAAAACTCCTACAATGAAAATAAATTATATGCAAATAATCGTGGTGACATTATCAGAATCAGTATCGTTGGTTCGTGTTTCAGGCACATTTGTAGGATTTAAATGCAGTTGAACAAACCAATCAGCATTATAGCTTATTGTTTATGCCAATACATGAAAGTAAATATTATATATATATGATATATTTGAATAATACATTTATGCTGATACATCAGTGTTTTATAGGAATGTATGTGTTTAAACATTCCAAAAAACGAATAAAGCATAAATGAAGATAAGCCTAATTGTATTATCAAATTAAACCAGCATCGTTTATAATTGTAGCCAACATAAATGTTTGTTTCGGCTGTAGTATAACAAAACTATGCGCACTAGTATGTTTTATACTTAAATATAAGAACGGTTTCTCGTATTTATTTATGATTTAACTTACTATTAACGAACTGAGTTTGTTTATTGTGTAATTTAGCAAGGAACCTGTTGCCAATTTTAACATTTATATACTGACCTCGGAAGGTTTAGATTCCTCAGTGTCATCATCTAGATATTCAGGTGGTGCATTTCGTTGGCATGTTTCCACGTGGTTGTCGGCATCGAAAGCATCACTGGTAAACCATGTTTTGCACGTGTCGCAATATGACATGAACCTACGTGCCGTGCAACTCCATTTGTCATGAGACTGTTTACTGGAGCTGCAATGCACACAAACATAACATAATTACAGAAAATGTTTTAGTTATTATATCAAGTTTACAGATTATTAATAGTGAGATAATGTAAAACAAAAGTGAAAAAATATTTTTCAAAAAAGGGACCTAACATTAAAAAAGCATAACATATTCATAATGAGTTCAGTACAAACATCCAGAAAAATTGGTATCATGAATGATAGCCTTAAAAACGCCAGTAGGAAAGCTGCCACTTGCAAGTTTGAAACATGATTTACGGATGAAACCTCACTCTTTCAACCACCTTCACATAACTAAACAAGACGGTGTCATCTATTCACCCCATACTTTGACTCAGTCGTTTCGCTTTTATATTTATTTCTTTAAAATCATTGACCTCATTCAGTGTTGTTCGAAAACAGAATACTGCCCAAACTGGTGATTTATGGAGCTGGTTGTTATATATTCAATAGAAATAGAAGATGAATTTCTATGTATATGTATATAAACGTTGCCTATATTGATTATTTAGAAAAAGAGTATTTCGAAAGGACCTCCTATTTACAACTTTTTAGAATTAAATAATACACATTATAAAACCACATTATATAACATTTTAAGTTTTATAAAAAGAAAAGCAATCGAAATTACAAAAAAACAGTGTTAAATGCTTGAAGCATAGTTTTTCCTATAAAATATCAAGATATCAAAATACTTCAAATAGAATAATTTCATTAATATATTAAATATGTATATATATTCAGGCATTTAGGCATATAGTATCCCAAGCTTCAAGTATACGTAATGGTTTCGCTACAGACCATCTCTATGTGACAACAACTGCCATGACTTCCTTTATTTGTGTCTTTCTTTGTAAGAATATAGTGTACTCAGTAGGGATTTTGAATCCATTGAGATTGTTTATGTTGCCATGATGAATGTGACGTTTGAAAGCCGTACAATCTTTTTGGTATATTTTTCTTGTAAAACAAATATGTTAAATGATCTTGCACGTCTTTAAACGCATAAACTTCATCAAAGTAATACAAATATTTTTTGATAAACGTTTACCTTGATATGAACATATTGCAGAGTTCACATTGTATACAACGATCGCATTCCAACATGTGCCAATCCATGTACTTTACGGCAAGTTTTATTCCACAGCTTGGACATGGCTCGCGTTTAAATTCACATGTTTTACTATGTTCATCTAACGCAGATCTATTGTCTTTAAACATGCAGTCTTCATTGCCACATGGATACGTGCTAAACTCACACTCGAGTGCATGCTTATTCATCAGTCCGCGGGGAACATTTATTTTGCAACCTGCATTTTTACACAGGAATCCCTTTTCACATATTATTTCGTGCATCGGCAAGTCCTTTCTCAAACAGTCTCTATGACAAAACTTACACGTTTGATTTGCATGACTGCAACTATGTGTTTCTATGTCAGCTTTGAAGAATTCAACCGAACACGCTTTACATGGCTGTTTGACGTATTCACAATGGCTCAAATGCGTGTCAATATCTTTTCTGTTGAAAACAAAGCGGCATCCGTAACGAGCATTCGGACAATTGATTGTTCTAAAAGGGCACACATTAACGTGTAGTCGCATATCTATTACTGTAAATTTCCGGCTACATTTTTCGTATGGGCAAACCGATGTTTTGTATTTACACCTATCCCTGTGTCTGTCACTGTTTCTTCTTTTCACTTTCTGTTGACAGTCGTCATGTGTGCATGTAACGAATTTGTGTTTACACTCTCTTATGTGCTCGCTAAATTCCAAGTAGTGAATCCCTTCACGCTGAAAGAGGCAACCGTCGTTATTGCATTTTAAAACACATTGTTTCAAAATGTCTCGCAGCTTATTTACATTTCGAACAAGCTGCAATGTGCTCATTGGTGAAGTCGTCGCTATTGAACTTTTGTTGTACTTTAATTGTACGTTGGAAGATCCGGTCCTAGTTCCTTTCTCAATTGTTTTCCTGTAAATGCTATGAGCACTGCATGAATGGCTACCTTCAAAAAATAATTCAATAAAACAATCAATAAATTAATTTGCAATTAACAAAATGTGTGCCCAACAGGAGGCGCTGCAATCAGAGGACTCGGAATAACACGTAATTGGATAATTTTAGAATAATATAAACATCTAAAGCTAGCTTCGCTGATAAACAAACAAAGACTAACCCACAAACATTGGACGTTTGTAAACTTTTTGTAGCTATGATGGCCTTCGAAGATTTGACATATTTATTTAAATAATTTGAATTTGTACAATTGAATAAAAATTTACATTATATTTGTTTTTAAGAAACAAATGGATTTCGAAGACATTTTTAGAAATTCCCTTCCTAACCAAAGATCAGGCTTATTCGCCACTTGTATGCGCCATCGAACTTTCTACTTGTAATGAATTGATGAATGGGGTTTTACGGCGCTCCATCACATAGTAGGTTATTCGACGCCAACAGGAAGGAAGATTCCGGTTGTATAAAAATAACAAATGAATATTCAGATTTAAACAGTCACATCAACAAATGAACATGCAGAATGAACCTAGAACCTTGATAGGTTTCAGCAAATTCAGTCGTATTAGTCAAAATGTCGCTTCTTACGACATGCTTGTGCCACAGTCATCTTGTTCTTGCCATCACTCATATGTCTCCCTGGAACCACACAAGGGTTGGTAATTTAACCATAATAATGAACATGACCGAAAAATGATAAAATGAACATGACACTCATTCGGAGATGCCTATCCCTCTGCAGAGATCAACAGTTATATTCTTACCCGGAACAATACGGGTTTTCTACCTGTTAATAATCCGAGTTTTCAAACAAATGCGAATCTAACGATACAATCTTACAAATCTTGATCATTGTGGATGTTTTGTTTGAGAAAATCAAGCGTCGAAGATGATAAAGACAACAGTTTGATATAATATTTACAGCCGAGAGATTTGTACACAAATTAATATCAGCCTTTCAAATCCTTCACAATAACAAACTATCAAAGTTTTGAAGTTAAGTAATATATCAACGCATGTTACTGATACCATACATTTTAATAAAGCAAATACCACACCGAATGCGGAATTTATTTATACCACCGAGTCATCATTTTGAGCAACACAGTCATTTCGTATGGACTGGGCTGTTTTGACCGGATTTTGTGTTTTTGTAGTTGACACCAGGACAATACATTTTATGAAACGGCGATAATAAAACTTCCAGTTACTGTTTTTAAATAACAAACACACACCAAATAGGCTAGAAATACGTTGGGAATGCTTTCAACACGGCAGGTGAATATTAGTCATTGAATTAGTTTTTCCACGCTTTATGTGATGTAGATTTCTTGTTTGTCTTGTTGTCGGTGTTTGTGATAATGCTGCCAAGGTTTAAATAGAATCCATGATAAACTTCCGTCGCCTTTTTTACATACGACTATAGCTGTGTGAATACGAAAGGTTCCAGAAAAGCAATTGCATGAGATTTATTATACATTGTAATTAGTTTTGTTTGTTCTTCCTAGAACATGAGTTACACTGCGTTAATAAAAAAAGTGCATGTGCGAGCCAAATACGAATAGACAAGGTTCATTGGTAAAGTTCGGTGACTGACTAAATATTGGGTATTGATGGAGATAAAGTAAACAAATCAAACTACACGTATTAGGACCACTATAACTTCTATCTTATTCAAAAATATTTTTTGAAAAAAACAACACAAATTAATTATGAAACTACAACAATTATAAAAAAAGCTATGTATTGTATTACGAATCAAGCTACGAACTTCACGAACACAGCCGGGCCCGATTAGACCAATCAATAACGCGTCTGACTATCAATCCAGAGTTCGAATCTCCGCCCGGCAACAGTCTCTGTGATGATTAATATACGACATTGCGTCTCGTTATCATTCCTCTCTCTACGATGATTCAAGTGGAAAAGTTATCCGTTACTTGCGGTGATTTGGTGTGCTCGAGTACTGGTTAACCTTTCAGGATCCCAGGAAACAGTGGTTAAGTAAACTGATCGTCTGTTAGCCCTCGATGGCATAAAAATGACACTAAATATTCAATCAATCGATCAATTTCACGAACAAACCTCGAATATATACAGAGCATTTATAGTAACTATGGTTTAGTTGTCAGTTGTATCTCAAATATTAACTTTTCGATTCGATTATTATCCTTGAAACGTTTATATAATACAGAGTGTTTATATCCTTATCATTTAGTTTTACCATTAAAACATATTATGTAATAACATATCGATCAGACACATGGGTTACAGAACAATAACATTTGAGTAGGCAGGACATTAAACAATACGGCGTAATTGTTTTCTTAAGTGTGATGAATTAACTAACTACTTAAGTGTGTTAAAATAGGGAATTCCTCACTTTAAAATGCTGAATATCATCGCCCACCAATATTTGAGGTTTGTATCTTTAAATTTGAATAGAATAAATTCAAATAAATTGCCACAATATGTGATAGCCTATCGTTATCTAAACTAAGATTTGGGTATGTTTGCTTATAATGATGACGTATGTTGACATCGTTTAGAGTGCTATTTTTAGTGTTGCTACATGTATATACAGTGTTGCTATATATAGTTTTGCTTAATATATAACGTTAACTTAAAGAGGCACGGGGCAATTTTAACAAACTTCACTTAATACCATTTCTAACACCAAAGCATTAATATTACCGATGAGGCGTGACGGGTAAGATGTAAAAATGTTGCGCTTTTTTTGTAATGGACAAGTCGGTCAGTTTGCACCGTTGAAGTAAAATAACCTCTGTTGCGAGTGATGCAAATACAGGGTACAATATCCACATGTTCTTGCGCAAAAGATTGGCCTAAAGGTTCCTTCGTATAGGCCATAGAAGGTTACAGAATGTGTTGCCTTTGAAGGTATTTTTCTACCACGTGGCCTCTGTATATTGTAACCTTCAGTCGAACCCCCAGAAATATTTAACCAAGTGACGCTAGTTCAGCGCAGCTGTAGTCATGCTTTCTTGTTATAAACTTTGAATGAATTTGGTTATTTTAAACAGTGCTGCTTAAAAATCAGTGTTGCTGAATTAATTTGATATAAACTTGGTTATATGTATTTGCTAGGTTAAATAAAACTGTTCGTTGTGTATATTTGAAGTTACCGTTAAATGTCATGGAACTACTTTTTATGGGCGGTTATTCGGCATATAAATTTGTAAACGTGATTGTGAAAATCTGGTATAAGAAAAATCATGTTGTCTCTGTGGGCGGTTGTATACGCACCGTCTTAAAAAAAAAGAAAAACATATGATTCAACGCCATTTTACTCGTATTTCGTACATTTTACAAAACATCATTGGCAAAAAGTGTTAATCATGTGTTTCAAAACAGTTTTCTTTGGTATGATAGTATTCAAAAGTCCATGAAAATAACAATAGTACTCGTATTTTTATGAAAACAAAATTCAAATGTAGCATGGTACCAGTACTTTTGGTTTTTTTTTGTTTTAAAGTTTCAGCACTGGATAGGTACATATGTTTATACGTTTATCCGTTTAAAGACTGTTGAGTGAACATAAGAAAAAAACTGTTTTATCATTTTCGTTTGTCCCTTTAATGTACTTCGATAAATCTATTCTATGTTTTCATAGATTAATAAACTCTATTGATAAGTGATATTTTCTGACTCTAACGTTGTATGGGTTAGAAGTTACTTAGGATTTTCTACGCTAGTAGATCAACTTTCTCGTTTCCAGGGCGATTTCATTGTCTGAGAAAGTAGATCAACATCTACTCACTATCATAACGTTCTATGTCAAATAGAATGTTCTGTATGGAAACATCTGAGCGATTTTATTGGCTGAGAAAGTAGATCAACATCTACTCACTGTCATAACGTTCTATGTCAAATAGAATGTTCTGTATGGAAACATCTGAGCGATTTTATTGGCTGAGAAAGTAGATCAACATCTACTCACTGTCATAACGTTCTATGTCAAATAGAATGTTCTATTTGGAAACATCTGAGCGATTTTATTGGCTGAGAAAATAGATCAACATCTACTCACTGTTATAACGTTCTATGTCAAATAGAATGTTCTATTTGGAAACATCTGAGCGATTTTATTGGCTGAGAAAATAGATCAACACCTACTCACTGTCATAACGTTCTATGTCAAATAGAATGTTCTATTTGGAAACATCTGAGCGATTTTATTGGCTGAGAAAATAGATAAACATCTACTCACTGTCATAACGTTCTATATCAAATGGAATGTTCTATTTGGAAACATTTGAGCGATTTTATTGGCTGAGAAAGTAGGTCAATATCTATTCACTGTCATAACGTTCTATGTCAAATAGAATGTTCTATTTGGAAACATCTGAGCAATTTTATTGGCTGAAAGTAGTGTTACATCTAAATTCAAAATAGTCACGAGGCATGTTCAATAACCCAATCGTCCCTGTTGATTGTAGTAAAAGTGAGTGTATGTCTATGATAACGCACATACGTCAGTTGTTTTCTGGTTACCTACTGAGTCATTATAAACGTACTGATCGTGCGTCATATGTTAATTATGATGTCACTGTTTTGAAATTACCAAACCCTATAGCTAAAAAAACTGATGGCTTGTCTACATTTACTGATATCAACATTACTTTTACACAACAGATAAATATCCCTGTATTGTCTATCGATGTGTCATATTTGATAAAGAAAGGTAAGAGGTAAGTAAGCCAATTAAGGTTAGAAATGTATGTTCCTGTATTAACTGATGATTCTGAATGTTAGCATCATGACGTGAATAGTTATTATTGTTGCTATATTTATAAACACGTGTTTAGTGTTCATGTTGAAATGTGCGTTTATACAAGAAATAGGTCTGCAAGCTAGTTTAATAGGGTTGATTTCGGTACAATAGTAGATGGTTTGTGCACCAATAGGCCATGCGATTGATAAAATATATTGACTAAAATAAACGGTTCCCCCGATAATAGGTGTAGCGCGTGGTCCATTGCGAGGGCTCCGAACTCAAGATCAGAGGGTCGTGGGTTCGATTCTCCCCCACATATTTATGTCGTGTCCTTGAGCAAGACACTTTTCCGCATATCCTTAGTACTGGTTATACCAAGGAAGATTTCTAGCGTGATTTGTATAAATTGTAATAACTTGTTTCGCAATCGACGTAAAATATATATGTTTAAACTTAATCATTTATTTTTAAGGCAACTATCATGCTTATCAAAAAGACACAATTAATTTATTAACATAAATATATATTTTCCAAGGATATTAAATTAGTAAATGAAATGGCCTCAGTGCAATGTGGCTATTTGCCGAGCATGCGCAGCAGTATGATCTAGACTGTGTTTATGCAATTAAATCCACAATGCATGACCAAAAACGAGACGCAGGCCCAATACCCATGTACCTCTCAAATAAAGAAATACACTTGTATTTCAGGTTTGTAGAGAAACGAAAATGAGGCGGTATATTTGGTTTATATATTTTACTGATTTGATATCACGTGTATTTCCAATACTTAGTTTATGGGTCTGTTTAAACAGCAATGTTGGGAAAGCCACAGTTGATTAGGCTGATTGGTCAGTTGTCTCAACTAAAATTTGAATGATGTCACAGTTTAGTAAGCGTAAATTGCTATGAATTGCGGAGCAGGCAAAGAATTCCCTGCTTTTTCATTGGGGTTTATATACCTGATTCAGGCGAAATCAGGTTCTGGGATAAATTATAGTTTTGAGAGACCATCGAGTCAAGCCCTGGATCGAACCCGTGACCACTGTTAAAGATATGAAAACCTATTGATAATGTTTCTGACGTATTTGTAGTAAAAACAGTGTATGTTTATTTTTGTTACACATCACACTTTATAAATAAGTAAACATATTGTCTAGATAACGTTCTTCATCTGTTTAGATTTAGATTTAAATTTATTTGTTTTACTTCGACTGAACAGGTTCTACCCAGATAAACTTCGTACGTGATTTGTCTAAATTGTAATATCCTGTTTCATAATCAATGTATAATAATTAAGTTCAAAGCTAAATTAACGCTACTGGTATACTTTTATACGTTATCAAGTGAATTATTGAGATTTCTATCACATTTTTATCTCAGTGTAATATGCAAATCACCTCATATTCGATATCACTTTGATAACCGACATAGCACGAGAACAAATGGGGGATTTTCCGATCACTTGAGATTTTGTAAATCTGCCTACGCTGCACTGTTATAGCTTGTAAGTAGTTTGTCACGTATAAGCGGTTGAATGGTTATATACAAATATGTTGCAATAATGAGCTCTGATCAAAATTGAGATATGTTATGAAAATACGTAGCGTGCACACTTCAGATAATCTTGTAACATTCGTCACAGAATTAAAACTTATAAACTATTATAATTGATATTTCTAAGTTGGTAGAGGTATGCATTCGTGAGACAGCAGAACTATGACATATTTGTCTACCCTTTTTGTATATATACAATATAAAGTTACAAGGGTTAGAGTATTAACTGAAGGGGGGAACTGCTGCACGCGTAGCTGCTAAATACTGTGCCGCAACGTTGTTTCTAAAGCTGGTAAAGTTATTTTTCGTTTTGATTTCTGGAACATGTCTCGGCACTGTATTTAGCAGGTTATTACTTAACAAGACTATGTAATGAAAAATTATAAATTGTCTACACGCCCGCTTGAGAGAACATTTTACTGAACACACCATTTTTTATACATGTTAGTTTATATTTAAATCAATAAAAATAAAAATGTATAATGAACAATTAAAAGTTATGACATCTTATTAACATTGATAAATAACATAAATGTCTAAACGATTGAGAGAACTGAACAATACCATAATTATATATGTGACAGTCTATACCTATTGTAGAAAAGTTAACATAAACGATAGTTCTTAACAAGAGTATGTAATGAACAATTAAAAGTTATTAAATATTATTTACATTGCTAAATAACATACATATAAACATTTGACTCATACCATTTTTGTCGAACTGTTTTGTACATAAAGTTAATGAAACCTTTACAAATACAATACTTAACAAGAATGTAAAAAGTATATAAAACGATAATGTCAACCAAAAAATATTATTTAAAAATATTAAAAATGAATTAAATTTACCTTTGATCGCCCTAAATATTTTCTTTTGTTGGAATACCGGGTCTTCCCTGTATCTCCAGGCAAATATGCTGTTGAAACGTCGTAGGTTCTTGGGCACTTTACATGAACTGAGCATAACCGGAACTATCATATGTTTGCCTTTTGTCTTGCTGTTTCGGACGATAGCGTTGTCCGCTTGATAAATGCAGTTGGCATTGTGTAGAAAGTTCTTTGTTAGGAACACCACTGTCACGTGCGACGTGTAGATGCCGTTGTCGAGCCATGCATCTAACAACCTCTGACCTAAGTTTTGAATAAAGGAATGGATTGGAGGATTTACTGCAAAAAGATTATCTTACGCCAGCAGGACGAAGCGTACCGGATACAAGTACCACAATCGTTAAAGGGACATACGTAATTTTCATTAAAACTAAATAATTATATCTACTATATATAAGTATGAAATTAGAATACCATATTAAGTGTGCAGATCTTTCATTTCGGGTTTATTTTGGAAAGGGGCACAACTCTGGTAATGGGACAAAAGACATTCCCACATATTCGCGGGCATACATGTATATGGCAAAAAATATTCATTGCCTTCTGTTTCTATCGGTACAATACAAAATACTTAAATCTGTAAAGTTCCAGATTGTCATTCAAATTAGTGACTTCACTAGTTTTATGGAAGAGGAATATTAGTTATTATTTGATATTGAGTTTCCAACTTGTAGCATAAGTTCTGAAATATAAGACTCATGACGAAAGGTAAGCATTACAGTATGCAAAGAAAAGCATGCAGCATAAACTCTGGAACATAAATCAGTCTACATGGAAGTAAGCCATACTAAAACATTCACGACAAAGGCTAAACAATTCAATGTGTTGACGAAGGTGAACTTTTTTAATCACATAAACTCTAAGTTAAAATTATAAGTGTTCATTTCTCTGTTTTAGCATAATCCTTGAGTCAAAGCCGTTTATGTTTAGTCCCGGTGATTAATAGATTCGATCACACTGTGTTGACATTATACAGAATGAGAAAGAAAACCCTGTGATGTTAAAGCGTATGGGACTGAGGGTTGTTGCAAAGTTTATTATACCTCATGAACAGATGCAATAATACCAAGTCTGCTATTAGTCTGCTTCCTTGGTTACGTTCTGTGAATGCATGGGAACCGTTTATCAGATAATGTTTAAATAGCATCATAACCAACGTTCGCTATACGTGTCGCTATATCATGTCGGTATGTATTTTCGGTATTTTTTCCAAAAGAAATCTGTTTTAAAGGGATTATATTGGCAAGTAACACTAACATGCTGTTAATCCAGACTTTTTCTGTATGCAGTGTGCACAGAATAATGCTTATGTATTGATGTATAACCTTTATGTACTTGAAAGTTATCAAATTAACAGTAATTGAATATTAGCCAAAACTTTAATACGTCCTGCAATAAAGTATTGCGTAATATTAACATTAAACTCCGTAAACTTCCCGAACAAAGCCTCGAAAACGAGATCGGAAACGAGTCTTCACGATGTTATCCGATGACTGATCGGAAACCCGAAAGCGGTTCGTTGAAAATGGCGAATGTAAACAAAAACAAAAACGTGGCTTCACAAATCCGATGTTTGTAATAAAGAGGTTATGCAATTAAACACTTTAGTCGCGTATATCTCTAAGTTATAAGTGTTTCTTCATGCTGGGCGTGTGAATTTAGGACAGAAAATTGCCAGTTATATGCCAATATAAGCCCTTTAACATATTTTTTTAGTTATAGTCCGCTTTGAAACACTTTATTTATGTCTTACAAACTATGTGTAAAACAAGTGTCTTGAAAAAGAAAATACATTGATATGGTTATCGAATCTTTACACGATAAAAACGGTGCACAACACGACATCCATCTCACTCAAAACAAGGAAGATTATATCATCCGATACTATATTATCAAGATTACAAAATGCTTTTGTCGATTTCATATAGCCGCACGTTTCATTATAAATAGTATATTGAGATCAACAGAGACGTAGTATCCAAATGATGGGTCCGGCGGGCTCACTTGGCAACGCGTCTGACTGCCAATACAGGGGTCGTGAGTTCGAACCCCCGCCTGGCCAAAGTCTATGTTATAATCGACAATGGCGTTTGCTCTACGGTCGTGGATCTCAAACCACTAAATAGATGGAAAAGCGGACAGTGACAGAGATAATGTGTGTCCGGTACTTGTCAACCGCCTAGCGGATTTCCAGGACAGGTCATCATGTGCGCTGTCCGCCATTATGTTACAGTAACTGAAAAAAAAATTAACAGCTTAAAAGGGGCGCAAAAACAATAGAAGTAATCCAATGACAGCCACAAACACTGCGCAAACGCATGCAACAAATAAATTAGTTATGCCCGTCATGACGACTCTACAGCCCTTTTGAAGAAGTGACAACAATGTCTACAGCCTCTACAATATATTTTAACATGGTTTACAGATGTAAGGGTTCTTCGTGACCGAGTGGTCTAAGGCGCCGTCTCAAGATCACTTACCTCTCACCACTAAGGTCGTAGGTTTGACTCCCGCTCACTCCAAAAACTTCATGTGAGAAAGTTTGCCAGTTACTTGTGTAAGGACAGTGGTTCTCCTTAGATTCATTCTGAGGTCTTTATCCACCAATTAAACTTAATACATCATATATAACCAGAAATGTGTTGAAAATGACGCTGACCCCAATTAAAAAGGGTTAACGGGTGAACACGTCCTCCTTCGTATAACAACACGTGTCTCAACGCTGGCGTTATGCAATATTTGCATAACTATAACAATATGTGAGTCCAAAGCAAGATTGCTTTTTTTATAAACAGTGGATAGTGGACAAGTATATAAAACAGATCATACCTAAAATGGCGTCAAAATGAGGATCGTATACAGAAAGGCCTCTTTCACGCAGAAACTCTAAGACGCCGTTCACTTCTTCCCGATCCTTAAAACAATACGCAGCATATACGTCATACTTCCAGTCGCCCTGCTGGCAGACGTGATCACCGAGCAGACACCGACTAACGGGAGCTGCCATGTCGTCTGCTGTTAATGGTGAAAACATGAACTGTAGATAAGAAATAAAAAAGTGTCATTTAAACTTCAAAATTTCACTTCCCTGGTATGCTGACTGTCACATTAATTACCTGTCAGTTGTAAATTTCAATATGCTAAAAAAAAGCAAACTGTTATTTTAATTATTATTAAATTATAAGAATGGGAAGACGTTACTATATGAGTCTCCGAGATCTATGAACGTATCTGTAGTTTTAAATCACCTCTTAAGCATCCTCTGAATAGTAAAGTTCGTTATTAAAACAGAATTATTCCACAGATATGTGTTTTTAAATGTATTAAACCCCAGCCTTTGATTTAAAAATAGTGACTTGTAACACAAGCATGATGCAATATGTATATATGAAGATACGTCATGGTGTGTATTTGTTTACAATTTCGAGCGTATAATTTCCCTAGTTTATACGCTCATATAACAAGACATTTTAGAATGATTTATGTATAATTGGAGCATATAGTTGTTATTTAACTTTATCTTTGTTCGGTAAATATCTTTTATATACATACAAGTGATTTCGATATAATCATATGACTTGGCATACGTGTTCTTTTTGACACGACCTTGTTGTGGGCACAAGACCTGGATCTGGTGAAGGTCAAACCTTCTATTGGTACGCGGAATTTCTTCCGATTGTTAAACTATAATGTACGCTTGTGTTGGTATGCCGTACGCCAATGGGGACTGACTTCCTCCCCTTTTTTGTACGTCGGGTGTGATCTTAGACATTGTGTTCCAGATTCCACTTCAAAACTTATCATTATTCTGGATTCCAGTGTGGGATACATTTTAGCATTTAGAATGGTGAAAAGTTGATAATACAAATTTTAGATTTAGGAATTATGATAATCAGTTTTTGTATCAATTTCATTTTAATTCTGACATATTGCTACACATTTTATACATGACCACGTTTTATTTTTAATTAATTTACACATTGTTGTAACATAATTATGTTTAGATATGTTTCACATTAAACACATAAGTAAAAAAAAGCCGCAATCTCCTTCATTGACTATAGCTAATATGAATCATAACGGAATCTATTGTTTTATTTGTTTTTGCAGGATATAAGAGTCATCCAGTTTTTAACTGTGTGATATTATTTATATAAATGAGCAAGCAGTGTTAATTTATATTGATAGATTGTCTCATAATGATCAGTTATTCATTTATGTTTAAACGTTGGCAATTTAAGAAAGTCCCTGTCAAAAACAAAAACTAACCGCTCCTACGGTACCTAACTTTTCAAAGCGAGCAATTCAGTATACAAGTGTAAAGAAAATTTAAGAAAAACACTGTCAAAAACTAAAACTAACCACTTCCAGGGGACTCACTTTTAAAGCGAGCAATTCAGCATACAAGTGTAGAGAACATTTGAAAAAACACTGTCAATAACAAAAACTGACCGCTCCTAGGGGACTCACTTTTAAAGCGAGCAATTCAGCATACAAAAGTAGAGAAAATTTAAGAAAAACACTGTCAAAAACAAAAGCTGACCGCTCCTAGGGGACTCACTTTTAAAACGAGCAATTCAGCATACAAGTGAAGAGAAAATTTAAGAACAACCCTGTCAAAAACAAAAACTGACCGCTCCTAGGGGACTCACTTTTAAAGCGAGCAATTCAGCATACAAAAGTAGAGAAAATTCAAGAAAAAACCTGTCAAAAACAAAAGCTGACCGATCCCAGGGGACTCACTTTTAAACCGAGCAATTCAGCATACAAGTGTAGAGAAAATTTAAGAACAACCCTGTCAAAAACAAAAGCTGACCGCTCCTAGGGGACTCACTTTTCAAACGAGCAATTCAGCATACAAGTGTAGAGAAAATTTAAGAACAACCCTGTCAAAAACAAAAACTGACCGCTCCTAAGGGACTCACTTTTAAAGCGAGCAATTCAGCATAGAAGTGTAGAGAAAATTTAAGAAAAATCCTGTCAAAAACAAAATCTGACCGCTCCTAGGGTACTCAATTTAAAGCGAGCAATTCAGCATACAAATTTAAAAAAACAATTAAGAAAAACTCTGTCAAAAACAAAAACTGACCACTCCCAGGGGACACACTTTTAAAGCCAGCAATTCAGCATACAAGTGTAGGGAAAATTAAAGAAAAACCCTGTCAAAAATAAAACTGACCACTCCCAGGGAACTCACTTTTAAAGCGAGCAATTCAGCATACAAGTGTAGAGAAAATTAAAGAAAAACCCTATCAAAAACCAAAACTGACCACTCCCAGGGGACTCACTTTTAAAGCCAGCAATTCAGCATACAAGTGTAGAGAACATTTAAGAAAAACACTGTCAATAACAAAAACTGACCGCTCCTAGGGGACTCACTTTTAAAGCGAGCAATTCAGCATACAAGTGTAGAGAAAATTTAAGAAAAACCCTGTCAAAAACAAAAACTGGCCACTCGCAGTGGACTCACCTTTAAAGCGAGCAATTCAGCATACAAGTGTAGAGAACATTTAAGAAAAACACTGTCAAAAACCAAAACTGACCACTCCCAGTGGACTCACTTTTAAAGCGAACAATTCAGCATACAAGTGTAGACAACATTTAAGAAAAACACTGTCAATAACAAAAACTGACTGCTCCTAGGGGACTCACTTTTAAAGCGAGCAATTCAGCATACAAGTGTAGAGAACATTTAAAAAAAACACTGTCAACAACAAAAACTGACTGCTCCTAGGGGATTCGCTTTTAAAGCGAGCAATTCAGCATACAAGTGTAGAGAAAATTTAAGAAAAACCATATCAAAAGCAAAAACTGACCACTCCCAGGGGACTCACTTTCAAAGCGACCAATCAGGATACAACTGTAAAGAAAATTTTAGAAAAACCCTGTAAAAAATAAAATCTGACCGCTCCTAGGGGGCTCACTTTTAAAGCGACCAATTCAGCATACAAGAGTTCAGAAAAATTAAGAAAGAAAACTGTCAAAAACAAAAATTGACCGCTCCTTTGGGACTCATTTTTAGACGAGCAATTCAGCATACAAATGTGGTAAAATTAAAGAAAAACCCTGTCAAAAACAAAAACTGACCACTCCCTTGGGACTCACTTTTAATGCCAGCAATACAGCATACAAGTGTTGAGAAAATTAAAGAAAAACCCTGTCAAAAACAAAAACTGACCAATCCCAGGGGACTCACTTTTAAAGCCAGCAATTCAGCATACAAGTGTAGAGAACATTTAAAAAAACACTGTCAATAACAAAAATTGACGCTCCTAGAGGACTCACTTTTAAAGCGAGCAATTCAGCATACAAGTGTAGAGAATATATAAGAAAAACCCTGTCAAAAACAAAAGCGGACCGCTACTAGGGGACTCACTTTTAAAGCGAGCAATTCAGCATACAAGTGTAGAGAAAATTCAAGAACAACCCTGTCAAAAACAAAAACTGACCACTCCCTCGTGACTCACTTTTAAAGCGAGCAATTCAGCATACAAGTGTAGAGAAAATTAAAGAAAAACCATGTCAAAAACAAAACTGACCACTCCAGGGGACTCACTTTTAAAGCGAGCAATTCAGCATACAAGTGTAGAGAACATTTAAGAGAAACACTGTCAATAACAAAAACTGACCGCTCCTAGGGGACTCACTTCTAAAGCGAGCAATTCAGCATACAAGTGTAGAGCAAATTTAAGAACAACCCTGTCAAAAACAAAAACTGACCACTCCAAGGGGACTCACTTTCAAAGCGAGCAATTCAGCATACAACTGTAAAGAAAATTTAAGAAAAACCCTGTCATAAACATAATCTGACCACTCCTTAGGGACTCACTTTTAAAGCGAGCAATTCAGCATACAAGAGTCAAGAAAATTTCAGAAAAACCCTGTCAAAAATAAAATCTGACCACTCCTAGGTGACTCATTTTTAAAGCAACCAATTCAGCATACAAATTTAAAGAAAATTTAAGAAAAACCCTGTCAAAAACAAAAACTGACCACTCCCAGAGGACTCACTTTCAAAGCGTCCAATTCAGCATACAAGTGTAGAAAAAAATAAGAAAAACCTGTCAAAATCAAAAGCTGACCGCTCCTAGGAAACTCATTTTATAGCGAGCAAATCAGCATACAAGTGTAAAGAAAATTAAAGAAAAACCTTGCCAAAAACAAAAACTGATTACTCCCAGGGGACCCACTTTCAACACGACCAATTCAGCATTCAAGTGTAGAGAAAAATTAAGAAAAACCCTGTCAAAAATATAAACTGATCCCTCCTAGGGGACTCATTTTCAAAACGAGCAATTCAGCATACAAGTGTAAAGAAAATCGAGAAAGACCTGTCAAAAACAAAAACTGACAGCTCCTATGGGACTCAATTTCAAATCGAGAAACTCAGCATACAAGTGTAAAGAAAATTGAAGAAAAACGCTGTCAAAAACAAAAGCTGACCGCTCCTAGGGGACTCACTTTCAAAGCGAGCAATTCAGCATACAAGTGTAGAGAAAATTTAAGAAAAACCCTGTCAAAAACAAAAACTTAACGCTTTTAGGGGACTCCTTTTCAAAGCGAGCAATTCAACATACATACGAATGAAATTTAAGAAAATATCTGTCAAAAACAAAAACTGACCGCTCCCAGTGGACTCACTTTTAAAGCGAGCAATTCAGTATACAAGTGTGAAGAAAATTTGAGAAAAACCCTGTCAATAACTAAAACTGACCGCTCCTGGGGGAATCACTTTTAAAGTGAGCAATTTAGCATACAAGTGTAGAGAACATTTAAGAAAAATCCTATTAAAAACAAAAGCTGGCTGCTCCTAGGGGACTCATTTTTAAAGCGAGCAATTCAGCATACAAGTGTTAAGAAAATTTAAGAAAAACACTGCCAATGAATTATTACATGAAAAGAACATTTGGATCCGTTATGCTAGTAAGTATTTCCTTATGAATAATGGATTTCTATGCGGTTCGGCTATGCATGCTGTTCACATGTAACTCCACTTATCTAAATGTGCAGCGTTGATAATTTTTTATAAAGTGTCCCTACACAAACATCTCTAAACGTAGTCCCATGTTTACGCAAATGACTCTCAAATTAGCTCTAGGTCATGTGAGAGAGCGATCTTTGCACAATAACATACATATTTAAGACATTTTAAACAAAGTTGTTGTTTTTTCTGAACTCTTTTTTAACTTGTTATGATATTAAAGCCCCAACTGCCATATAAAAGCTGCAAGATGGCTCTTAGGCAGGTTTTATATAATCCAGTACATGATTCAAGTCAGAGAACCTTTTTTCAAAATTTCAAAGTCATCAATGTATTGTTTTTGTTATAATACTGCATATTACAAGATTATTGCTGATACGTTCATTTTGGCAAACAAATCATTTCCAAAAGTGTTTGTTATTAGCAGCTTAAAAAGAGTTTAAGTAAGTTCAATTGTGTTAGAAGATTCTAGCAATGTTACAAACGTGATCCTACTTGGTATTCTAATAAATAGTCAAACCTGGGTATATGGTCATCTCTATTGAGCAGCCATTTATCTTTAGCAGCCACATTTACTATTTCCAGTGTTAAAAAATACTATATGCTTTCAGAACAAATTCATTTGTATAAAGCAACAACCTGTCTTAAAAGGTCATTTTGCACCTTCCCTTGACTGACTGCTTAAGACAGGTTTGATTTTTTTTTCTATAAATTTATTCCTTATATCATAATACACTGAGCACACTATATAAAATTAACCGTAACTCATCTTCAATATCGTTACTGGTATACAGTTGACATATTTGTTTTGTCCCTGGAATAACTTCCAGTGAAAAGATTTTATTAACATGCAGCATCCGTGTAAGGTTTTAGCACACAGTTATTTTTAAATATCCATATAAAACGTTGAGAACTCTGTTTGAAATAAGGTCTGCATTCCAGTTTTGAACAAACAATATCTTACTCTTTGTCTAAATAGAGGTATAATTGTTTTTAATTATACCATTTGTTGGATTAACCTTAACATACATACACTCATTGTTATGTTAAATGGTAATTACACTCAACAACTAATTTATTCACTGATTTTTGTAGTCACTATATATGTACTCTTATATACACAATTCAAAATCACAGTATCCTAGCGACAACGTAAATATCTTTATCTGGTATTTATTTATCCTAGTAAGTTATATTGATATAAAATTCGAAAAGCAGTCTAGTTCTCCAAAGACTCATTCGTTGCTCGTTATCATATTGACCTTTAAAATAATTTTACAAAACTTTAAATGTTTTTATATTTGAAGTTAAAAAGTTCATCGATTTTACAACTTTTCCATAATGATAGTGGCACTCGTGGCCGTAGAACAAAGTTAATGTCTAATCATACCGGAGGGGAATTCGAACACATGACCCCAGGACTGAAAAGTCAGAGGCGTTACCGACGGAGCTAGCCGGGCCTGGCGAGACTATTGATATGTCGCGTGTATTAATATATTAATTTACTTTGGTAATGAAGTCGTGGTTTAAATAGCGTGTGAAAAGAACTGATTGAAGGACGGTGGTTTTACTCCGATTTATTATAACGTTTACACCTAGAAATCCACTTTCATAACCTGTGATTATGTGAAATAACCTGATGCAGGGTATCAATCAAACAGTCGATAATTCAATCATCGATCGACATTGATTCCATCGTCCCATTTTCCTTAGACAAGTGAACGGTCTCTAAGTTAACACTTCATTGTCAATCATTGCATTTACTTACAAACAACGCCAAGCGGCCAGTGAACGGAGCGATATCCACTCTCGTGTCAGGTCCGTTCACGTGAAACCCCCCTTTAACAAATCAACAACAAAAATAGTTTACTGTATTTTAACTTAAAACAGTTAATTAATCATAATTTAAGGCTTATTGCATTAATTACCTTACCTGTGTTAATCTAGCTGATTACGTAACCGCTGATGGTAGTAAACAATTCTTTTTATAAAATAATCCTTTCATATGACTTACATGTCTGTTTACTTAATGTTTATTTCACCTCGGTTTAACTGATTCAGTTTCAATTGAAGAACACATCCGCTATATTCATAAATGCTTTGTTACTGATATAGATTAATGTTTTATTAAGTTCTCAATGGTGAAACTACACTGATATGGCTACAATAATATTGCTCAAGCTAGAAATAAAAACAATGAAAACTTAAAACGCAATATCCAAACAGGAAGTCAATATTGCGAGATTTAATCTGAGCTTGTCCTTGAGTGTGCAGTCGAAACTCGTATCAAATTTCGTCTGGCCTGGATTTACTTTTCACTCTGTATGCGATATACTGGCATATCGGAGTTGGTTTTGGTGTAGTATCGATTTATACATTTTTTTTTTTTGTTTGTTTGTTCAGACTTATTTATTTTTGTTAAACAAGATATTACCACTTAGACAAATCACGCCCGATGTATTCCTGCGTAGAAAACAGTACTTTAGTATATGCGACTGCGTTAAGTGTCTCGTTCAAAGAGACCGCACGCAGCCGAGATGAAGGATCGAACCCACGCACTATTAAGATGAATATAGGCAGCCTGCTCAGGTTATGATGGATTATGCAATAGTGTGTGATGATAATATTTGGAACATTGTTGTTGTTGCGTCACATCAGGAAGTGTCTACTATCGCAGTGATGTCATCTAAATGTTTAAATAAATGTGACAACGGCAAAAGAAGCACTCAAATAAAACAGTCATTACAGCGGAATACGCATATTATCAGCCTATATTTTTAGAATATCATATTATATATACACCACAACATACAGAAGAAATGGCAGCAGAGGACATTGTCTTGAAAAGGTCAGTAACAAAAATCAAAATCGACACTAAAAAATAAAAATGGAGCTTATACATGGTTTACATACACCATTTACAACAGAAGAGGAGGCGTCCTAGAACGTACCCCTGGTTATTGGGTGCACAAAACATATCACTGCCCTCCATGGTTACATCATAAAATGAATAAAAGAAGGCATATAATGTATTGCTACTTGAGAGCTGTAAATCAATAAACAACTGAATTGTTGATTTGAACAGTTTGGTATACAAAATGCGTTGGCATGAACGTTACTCAGATAAGTTTCAAAAGGATTTGTGCATCTCGTTTAAAGCACTGCCTTCAACACCATGTTTCCATTGTCAAATGTCTAACCATTGTTCCTGCTTTCCGTTATGTGGTTAACCAGTACTAGACACACTGAATATTTTAGTGATTGACTTCTTCCCCACATATTCAATCATCACAGAAACTGTTACCGGGCGGAGATTCGAATTCATGACCCTTGGATTGACAGTCAGAAGCGTCAACGACAGAGCTGGCCGGCCTTGGCGAAAATGTATTGATTGAAACAAAACGATGACGTAGCTGCCTTTATACCATAACGTCAGGGCTTGCACATTTTATCTACTTTTTTGCATTTTTATATCTCCTAGGAATCTCCCCCCGAAATTCAGGAAATGCATCATGAAAACAAAAATATTCAAAGGGGCTAGTCCAAGATTTCTTCAGGACCTTGTGTTTTTGCATTAGATTTAAGGTTTGGTGTAGCCATTATACGCCATAACGCCGGGCTTGCACATTTTTAAAAAAAATCTCATCATAATTATCATCTCCTGAAAATGCCCCCCAAAAGCGAAAGTGCATCGTAAAATCAATGTCCATATAGATTTAAGCATGTCACCGAGCCTATTGGAGAAGATATAACTGTATTTTCAAAGCTGACCTAGCTAAAACTAACTTAGAACCTACACGCAATTATTGGGAAAACCAAATGTGACACCAATTCCGTACAAAGCATATTGCAACATAATATTTTGTAGTACAGTCAAACCTGTCTTAAGCAGCCAGTCAAGGGTAGAAGCAAAAGTGGCCTTTTAAGACAGTTGTTGCTTAATACATGTTAATTTCTTCTAAAAGCATACAAATGGGATATTGCAAATATTGATGCTTAAAACAATTGGCTGCTTAATAGAGGTGATCACTTACACAGATTTAACTGTACTTGTATCATATTACGGAAATAAGCTGGGCTGACTTATGTAATGAACGTCAAGGTTACACAAGGAGATGAATGATTAGATTCTTTTAAACGATGAATACAAAATGGCTGGTTCTAATACACGTCTAATAAACATCATCAATTGCGACCGCAAAATTTCAATGCTGAAGTGATATAAGTAGTTTCCCTTCAAACCCCGCCCAGGCCACTGTTTCAGTATCATGTATAATGTACTGCGGAGTTATTTTTAAGGCTATTTTTAAATCTTTTTATTTATTGCCTTGAATGTTTGTCTGATTATTTAGCGTCATTTTTATGCCATCGGAGTATAACAGTGATAAATTAACCTAACTGCTCTTGACTGGAAACCTGAGAGAGTAACCGGTATTTGAGTTCACCTATCTTCGCAAGTAACTGATGTCTTTCTCACTGGAACCAGTGATGATACAAGAATGGCAATGAGACGCAATGTCGTATAATCATTACGGAGACTGTGGTCATGCCGGGATTTGAACTTACGACCCCTGAATTGATAATCAGACGCGTTACCGACTGAGCTAACCAGGCTTAGCTCTATTGCTATATAAATAAGTTGTAACTTCAAGAACAACAACGTTTCTGTTTATTATCCATTATAATGTCACAATTATGAAAAAGTCCTTTCACCCTGAGTTCTTTGTCATCTAAATTCCATTAAAAACTTGTACAATTATTACCAAGTTGATTATTATTTCACCATTAGCTTTAATGGATAAATGTATTGTTTGGAAAGATAATTGTTGTTTTTTTGTATAATCCCCATTTATTCACGCATTTTCAAGCTGCAAACCTTGTATATTTTATTTACTTTTATTTTCCGTTTTAGAAATGTTTGCCTCTTAAAAGCTTTGATTTAGTTTCACTACTTTTAACATTGTAGATGACATTTTTTTAGTTTAAAAGTAAAGTAAAGTAAAGAGGAAAGTGGAAAGGGCCAGCTACAGCTACTTCTCGGAAGCTATCCTTGCCAGGTGTCAGGCTATTAGACATTCGATACCCCTTAATTTAACTAGCTGCTGGGTAAGCAACCAGCCGCATCCGAAAAAAAAATCAAGAGCTTCCACCGGGATTCGAACCTCCAGCCTCCCGCTTCCGAGGCGGACGCCTTAACCACTAGACCAAGGAAGACGGTAATTTTATGTATTTTGTGGTATTTTTTGCCTAGATATGTGGAAAATTAATTTGTTGGGATTCAATTTGTTTAAATATTTGGCCCATTTTACCCATATATAGTCACACAGAGTCAGTGTGTGTGTGTGTGTGTGTGTGTGTGTGTGTGTGTGTGTGTGTGTGTGTATATACTATGCATATGTGTGTGTGTATATATGTGTGTACTATGCGTATATGTTTGTGTGTATATATATGTGTGTACTATGCGTATGTGTATGTGTGTATATATGTGTGTACAATGCGTATATGTATGTGTGTGTCTATGTATGTGATATACGTTGTGTATATGTGTATATATGTGTATACTATGCGTATTTGTATGTGAGTATATATGTGTATACTATGAAAGTTTGATTGTATTTTATATATGAATGTTGTTGTAACTTTTATATGTTGCGCTCTAATACAATATAAAAGCCTAAAACGTATATATATATATATATATATATATATATATATATATTTAGTATATTTACTATTAAATCAAATATTCTTTCCCGTATTACACCAAAAGAGTTTTAGACCATTGAATGTTTGAAGAATGACGGTGAATCAAACACTATTTTAGTAATTAACTCTTTAATTAAATCATTAATTTTGCTTCTTTTGTTCTATGTGTTGTAAAGTTCAGTGTATTATTTTAACTTCAGTTCTTATTACTTCACGTATTATTTTATTTTCAGTTCTTATTACTTCACGTATTACTTCAGTTCTTATTACTTCACGTATCATTTTAACTTCTGTTCTTATTACTTCATATATAAGTTTATGTTGTAATATTACAGTTCAATCCCCTGCAGCCATAATAATAACACTGAGATCACTGTCAGTGTTTGCAAAATGGTTAAACTCTTCCAAATGGATGCTAAGTCATTACAATTTTCATCATGGTCAGTATGCAAATGGCGTTTAGCGGCGCTTTCAACAATTTTTCAGTTAGTATCGCGACGGTGACTATTTGAGACAGCATTCTGAGCGCTGCCATACTGGAGTATCATGCCGCACACACATGGTATGATACCCTGCCAAGTCACATTATTCTGATACCGGGCCGACCAGCCCTAGAGCTATCCTCTAAATGCTGAGCGCCAAAGGAGGAAGCTTTTTATACCAGGTATGACCCGACCGGGGTTCGAACCCACGACCTTTCGCATGCGAGGTGGACGCTCTACACCTAGACCACCACTGCGGTTCATTTGGTATGGTATATATTTTTCTGAAACTTTGCATTCATATGTCTACATATTATTAAGGTTCTAGGTTCATATCTACATATTTATGTGTTGTTATGTCTAAAATCTCCTTTTCTGTTGGCTTCATATAACTTTTATGGGTATGTACGCCGTAAAACCCAAATTAACTAATCCATAAATTCATTCAATATTGTACATCAATTAGAAATGTAATTTAAATTCTGTACGAGTTTGTATATCGCACTTTCGATTTCTATTTTGATCGATTAAACGCATGTATATTCAAAGAAATCGTATAGATATCGAACGTATTATCGAAATAAAATGATCTTTTACTTTTTATGCATCACTAAGCAACACAAATTTATAATCAATAAACTGTAAATTTGCATTGTCAATAAACGATAATCCGCAACAAACATGTATTATTAAGGAGATTAAAACTAGATATGCCAGTCAGTAACACAAGTATTTACATAAAGAGTTTCATTGTAAATTACTTTATAAAAGCATCATCTAAATAAAAAATAATTTGTTATACTTACCTCAAAGTCTACAATATCACAAGTAAAATCACTATTGATTCAAATTCTTCATGGGAAATCCCCGTAAATTTTCAAGTCCTAAAGTATAGGCCAGACATTAAAGATTGTATGTTACACGCCCCCAATACATTATTAATTAACTGGCACAGAATGCGGGTTTCTCCTCCTTAACAATACTCGATACTACCGTGCCTTGTATCTTTAATAGTTCCATGCAAAAAAAATGCATGCAAGTATGCACGCAAAAATATCACACACACATGCAGTACATTTACGCTCTTTAAGTTATTAATTCGTTGTATTTATTGACTGGCCTTTTCAGAGTGTTATCTACATATGTATTACATACGTATATATGCGTACAGCTTTAATCATTGCAAAGTGGTTAACTGACGTGTATTTTTTTAATGGGGTCTATATGGGGCATATCCAGTTTGAATTGGTGGAGAAAGACCTTAGATATAATATGAGAAGAACCACCGACCTTTCGCAAATACTTAATCAAGTAAGGTTTTCAGAGCGAGTGAGGCTCGAACCCACGACCTCAGCGGTGAGAAGTAAGTCGTCATTAAACGACAAATCGGCCACGGAGGATCCGTTTAATATAAAGCCAATTGGAGGATTGTTTCATTAAGTTTCATGTTAGAAGGCGTCCACCCTGACCACCTGGTATCAGGCATTGTCTCAAGACATCTTGTCGAACTTATTGTCACGGTTGAGGTCGTAGGTTCGAGTCCAATTCCGTATAAAAAAACATGTGAGTGCAAGTTGTTTGCGGACGAACGGTGGCGCTAATCAAATTCATGTGTATTAGCCTGTGGTATTTCTTTATCAACACAGCTGATTGCCGTTATTTAGATAACCTGTCGTGTGTTGAGTTAAAACTGTGTAACAGGCCTGGTCTAGCCAGTTAAGTTTTCCATTGTTTTAGATAGAGTTGTTTAGTTGTAAACTGTTTACTGATATTGCGACGGAAAAAGCGGCTGAAAGACGATATCATTTTTTTTATATCCGGGCTGTACGCTGTTGTGGCTGTTAACTGGTAAAGGGACACACCAATGTATACATTGATTAAAAACACTTCATAAAGTTACGTAACAACTTATAAAAGATGGTGCAACATGAGTATTCTTTCCACACTTTTTAATGTATAATTTAAATTTTTGGACTGAGTTTGGTTTAGTTGATACTAATTTATTTTATCACCATTGCGATGAAATCTCAAAACTTATATGAACCGCTTTCGAGCCCGCTTCCTGGGTAGAACCAGTACTGAGTGTTGTTTTTTTTGGAGCGGTATCGGGTCGAGTTCGGTATCGAACCAATAACCCTTGGTGCGAGCGTCCAACACTATTCACTACACCACCGCCCGCTTTAGGCTTGAACCCAGTACCTCAATGGTGGTGGTTACATGACAACACGTTAAACCACACGGCCATGGAGGACAGTATAAGTGAATAAGATGTCGCATATCGACGCGCTATCGTCTATTTATACAGAATGTCAAATATATTTGTTTTATACACTTAACCAAACTGTTTCACAACAGTACGCATATCATGGTATACCTTCATATTTAAAGGGAACCAGACACTTTTGGTCAATCTTAACTTAAATCTATTCTGAAATGTATATATCTACATGAAGCATAATATGAAATTAGAACACACAAGTTGTTTACGGACAATTAATTTTGTTTCAAGTTTGGAATGGGGCATAACTCTTGTAAAATGTTGAAAGGCATCACACGTATATTCCTGGTCTAATACGACAAAAAAATACAATAATTATATCATTTTCATCATTTTTTATCGTTATTATTATAAATATTATAAAAAAAATCGGAGAAAATGTTAATTTATATTGTTAACGATTTTGTATTTATGTTCTAAAACTAACAAAAGATATTCAACAATATGGCCGTATGTAAGTAAATAAAATATGTATTAAACTTATGATCATAAGGCAATATAGCAAACTAAGTCGGTTTCTTTTTTGGTTGTTATTATGAAAATATTTTTTTCTTTATAAAACTAGGGTTTATATATAACATAAATAATATAAAATAAAATAATAAAATATAATATAAAATATTATTGAAACTGTCTTTAAAAACATAAATTGATATTTAATTAGAAACGTGTCTTTTATTTCAAATAAAAACGTTTTCCTACGCCCATAACATCAGTTCCATTTGTATACACTTCGCTCAATTCCCATGATATGGTAGAGACTCGAACTATTCAACCGATAGATCGGAAGAGTACCTTTTTCAAAATCAAAGTATACACTAAAGGCGTACAGTACAGTGTTAAGTGAAAATGTATCGAAATTGCCGTGCGAACCTTTAATATTCAAGGAAGAAAAATATTATTTTACTAAATATCCCGCCCAAACATAGTTATGTATCGTATTGTGTTACAAGTCATGTGTTGTTAAATCAATATACTTAAGAGTGTATGTGTATGCTCAGCATGTGGTTAAATTACTAATATGCCTTGTGCTTTGGTGGATATAGAGAGGGGCATTGGGTAGGAAATCCTGTGTCCGATGCTCTACCACGGGGCCACGTGCTCCACATGACTTTGTGTTCAAATTGAGTAACTGAGCAACACTGTAATCTGGTCTGCGTTCATATCGATCAAACGTTTGGTTACGTTTATTTACCTGGACGCTGTATCAGTCGCAAATTAGTGGGCATTATACATTTAATTTAGGGAACCAGGCAACTGTTTAAGAGTATTTAACGCAGCCAAGAAATTAAATCCGTTTTACATATTTTCATTATTTTTAAAAAGATTTTGTCACGGTCTGCTAAACAGAGAACACAGGGTCGGATTTAGGATTTTATATTCGGGGTGGGTGGATGTGTGTGTTTTTTTTTCTGAAAGAACAAGTGACGTATTAGTGCAAAGTACCGTTTTTCAGCGACAAAATCAGTACTTAATATATGCGGAATAATTCTGCCGAAAGTCAATATTACATGATGTTGGTGAGAAATGATGACGGGATTCGTACTCTACCATCTAACAATGCGTCTTATAATGTTACAATACAAAGCTCGTGGTCTTGGGGTAGAGAATCGTATGGTCGTGCGTTTGATTCCCAGCACAGCCATAAATGTGTTGTCATTCAGCAAGATATTTATCTTTGCACGCTTGATGTGAAGCGTGTGGTCCGGTGGTAGAGCAACGGACCAAGGATTGGAGGGTCGTAGGTTAGATTACCCTCTCCACCCCACCATAACTATGTGTAATATACCCTAGCCATTCTGTATAAGTATCTTAACTATGGTTTCTAACCTATTTATCAGCATTTTCTCATTGTATTTATAAGTTCCATTATATTTTTTCACGCCACTGTAATTTATATCATCAGCACTACTACTATGTACTCTAACTACTATGTTTAACAATCATCACTTGTACCATATCCAGTGTGCAGCAGTATAATCACTATATACACCAACAATTATACATCGCTATCATCACTGTATATCCTAGCTACTGTGTGTCTAATGTACCCAGCCTAGCGTTGTTACCACTGTACCATGATTACCGTGTATTGCCATTGTATATAACAACTCTGTTACGTCATCATATACTCTAAATGCTGCTTTTCCTCATTATGTGTACAATCACTATACACGTATCATCACTTTGTGTAGCATAACTATACCCGTATCATCAATATGTGTAGCATCACTATACACGTACCATCACTATGTGTAGCATCACAACACACGTATCATAACTATGTGTAGCATAACTATACACGCATCATCACAATGTGTTGCATAACTATACACGTATCATCACTATGTGTACCATCACTATACACGTATCATCACTATGTGTACCATCACTATACACGTATCATTACTATGTGTATCATCACTATACACGTATCATCACTATACACGTATCATCACTATGTGTAGCATAACTATACACGTACCATCACTATACACGTATCATCGCTATGTGTAGCATAACTATACACGCATCATCACTATGTGTATCATCACTATACACGTACCATCACTATGTGTAGCATCACAATACACGTATCATAACTATGTTTAGCATAACTATACACGCATCATCACAATGTGTTGCATAACTATACACGTATCATCACTTTGTGTACCATCACTATACACGTATCATCACTATGTGTACCATCACTATACACGTATCATTACTATGTGTATCATCACTATACACGTATCATCACTATACACGTATCATCACTATGTGTAGCATAACTATACACGTATCATCACTATGTGTCGCATAACTATACACGTATCATCACTATATACGTATCACCACAATGTGTTGCTTAACTTTACACGTATCATCACTATGTGTATAATCACTATATACGTACCATCACTATGTTTATCAACACTATACACGTATCATCACTATGTGTAGCATAACTATACACGTATCATAACAATGTGTAGCATAACTATACACGTATCATCACTATGTGTACCATCACTATACACCTATCATCACAAAGTGTAGCATAACTATACACGTATCATCACAATGTGTAGCATAACCATACACGTATCATCACTATGTGTACCATCATTATACACGTATCAACACTATAGACGTATCATCGCTATGTGTATTATCACTATACAAGTACCATCACTATACACGTATCATCACTATGTGTAGCATAACTATACACGTTATTATGAACACTTTATAAAGAATGTTGTTGTTGTTGTTGTTGTTGTTGTTGTTGTTGTTGTTGTTGTTGTTGTTGTATGGTGTTTAGCGTCGCTTTCAACAATTTTTCAGTCATATCGCGACGGTGTCTTCTTGAGACAGTATTCTAAGCGCTGTCACACTTGAGTATCATGCCGCAGACACATGGTATGATACCCCTACCAGATACATTATACTGACACCGGGCCGACCAGACCTAGAACTCTCCTCTTAATGCTGAGCGTCAAGCGAGGAAGCTTTTAGTACCATTTTTAAAGTCTTTGGTATGACTCGGCCGGGGATTGAACCCACGACCTTCCGCATGCGAGGCGGACGCTCTACCACTAGACCACGCCGCGGTCTCTTTATAAAGAAAGGCCATTTAAAAAGATATCAATATATGTTTTCCAAATTCACTACAAAACGATTGATCACGTGGATCATTTCATGGGTAAACATGTATTTTTTTTAAAAATACTGAATAACTGAACAGAATTACTCTAAAACAATAATATCAACATTTTCTGCAGAGTTACAAATATTCGGAATCAAATGACGCTGACTGACCGATGATAATGGAACACCAAGTCCAGTCATGTCACCACCCGGTCAACGTGTCTTGACTGCAATGAAATTTACAACCCACAAGTACAACACAAGTCTTAACATTACCGCTCCGTTATTCAAAAATACCAAGAAGACAGGATTAAATCTACGGATATGAAGTCATCAAATGCATTGACTCACTACCTCATTGCAAACAATGTAAAACTTATTGTTGATTTAAACGATAATTATAACTTAAATATTTCCAATAAAGCACACGGGATGGGTCAAATGCAGTTTAAAATGTCATGCTGCCATACATAATTATCGTTACATAACAGCAAATTATACGATTTTGTCAATGTACAATCAAACCTGTGTAAGCGGTCACCTCTATTAAACAGCCACTTGTCTGAGGTTAGTAACAACCTGTCTTAAAAGGCCAGTTCTACTCTTTCCCTTGACAGGTCGCTAAGGACATGTTTGACTGCATATAATCTGATAAAAGTGAACACCGTTTTAATTTATATATAAACATGTAGGTAAAATGAATAACAACTGACTGTTCTGTTTCAGATCGTATGTTTATAGTATATTAAATAAACAGTAATTATAATGAAATATCGCCATATAAGAAGCAAACGTAGCGCTGACTGGGGAGCGTCGACTTGTAAACAGGAACTTCTAGCCTCCCTCTTTATACAGTCGTCATATCATGATACGAGACGATGTGGTAAAAAAGTAGTTCCGTCAGACTCCCATTGTCTTAAATTGTTTGCATCTATTTTGTCGAAGTCACAACTACAATAAGTTTCATCATAATGACATTATGTATTCAAAGTCGTGCTTTTGTATGTTTTCGTATCTGTTAATGAAATTAAAAATATAAACACAAAATATAAAAATAACAAAAGATACACCATCCTCATTTATGCTTCCGGTGATACACATACGCGTAATGATTATTATAAAAAACTGTGTATATGTTTTGTTACTATGTCTTTTTTATTTATGTCTCATTACAGTGCATCATAACATACATTATACATATCGCAATTGATTTAAAACAAATTTAACTCTTAAAGAAATGGTGTCAAATAAACAGTATTCTATCAAGTTCCAGCATTACTTGTTACGTCATGTATCACATGTTGTCATTGCGTGTATACTGATATAAGAGAAGAGCTATTGGCTTTAAAACAACCATTCATGATGTTAGTTTTCAACATGTGATATATGACGTAGCAAGTAGTGCTAATGCGTGATAGGATACTGTAAGGCAATCGAACAGACCGAGTCCTCCCGCATAGC
Source organism: Panopea generosa (assembly GCA_029582155.1). Lineage (NCBI taxonomy): Eukaryota > Metazoa > Mollusca > Bivalvia > Adapedonta > Hiatellidae > Panopea > Panopea generosa. The sequence continues at coordinate 10,253,276 of CM055901.1, read as the reverse complement.
CATGAGATCAGGAGAGTTGGATGACGTCCGAGTTTGAACAAATCTATTTTATATCAGGGATATATTAGAATTCTGTTAATTAAGTAATTTCAGTTAAAAATGCAGCCAACATTTGGTGACTGTTAATTATCAGACGTGATTAATATTATCTAGGGCATTTTTTTCAGTTAAAAGTGCGATCAGCAATTAATCAGAAGTCATAACATGTAACTAGGAACTTCATCGTGCTTCGCTGTGTGGGCACTGATAAGTGATGTTATTGGGAGCACAATTTATAATAAAGCAGAACGGAACAAAGCATAAGATGAAGCAGCGGTGCATGGTTTGAAATGAGTTAACACTAAAAACAGGCAAAACGCTATCACAGCTCAAATAAGTTTATGTTACATTTGTTTAATCTAGATAATATACATATACGGTTTTCTGGATCACCATGCTCGGGGAAGAAAAACAATCTTTAGTGAGAAGAGTTCTGGAGAGGTTATCACCTAGGCTAGCTGGTCGACGGCAGAAGATCACATTGAAGAAGGAATTAAACCCAATTGAATGTATCCAACCAGCGGAACATGATAATATTGCGATGACCGAGGGAAGTGGAGACGGAATAACGTGCAGTATTGCTGACAGTCCATTTAGGATTTTATCGGTAAGAAAATGTCACGTGACAATTTCAATATTTTTTTAATTACGTCAGTTAACATTCTTACTAAAAAGTACGCATGTGCATATATGTCTTAATGTTGCACACGCGAAGCTGAAACACATGGGGTAGGTATTCAAAGCCTTGATATATTTTTTACATATTTTGGAAAGGGGCATAACGGTTGCGCATGGTTGGAAAGCTTCCAATTTTGTATAGTTGTGGTCATTTATGAATAAAAACTAAAAATATATGTCAAGAATATTAGTTTTTATAGATGAACAGAAAAGTACATTATTTTTTTTTAAGATTTTTTACACATATTAATTAAGGTTAGTTTGTCTTTATAACAAATTATGAACATTGATGTAGGACAGATATGTTTCCTTTTTAAAGAAATAGTTTATATTTAAAATGCAATTGTTTATTAAAATGATACTAATTCAACAAAGTTCATCGAACTACTTAAATGTTTAGATAAATAAGAATATATAATGTGTGTGTGTGTGTGTGTGTGTGTGTGTGTGTGTGTGTGATTGATTGATATCCGCGCGAATTAATCCATTTGTACAGCAGTAAATTTTTTCCGATTTTCTGTTTTTGTAATCTTACATGCTTTACTTATGGAATGTTTATAATCATATATTGCAAAGAATCGCACATAATAACACTTTTGAAAAATTAGTCATTTTCGGACGTTTTCTGATTTAACGCATGGTTATAAGAATTTTGATTTGGGTGACCTGTTACTAAGTTTGTTCCATTTATCAAAAAATGCAAACGCGTCATTTTTAAAATATAAACATGCAAAAAATTTAACTGAAATAGTTACTTTTCCTGCATTAAATGTTAAATTGTATATAAACACTCGTTCAATATTGTCTACAAGCGGTATTATTAAATTTAAAGATCAAGGCTGCGTTTTTTTAAAATAACATGCTATTCGCCTAAGTCAATTTGACAGTATTCAAAGTTTAATCGACGATTGAAATGATCGATTTACCAAATAATATACCATTTTCTGAATGATATTTGTAGTCCCTTTTGGTGCCTAATGGATGTGATTGTTTTATCTGGATGAATTATTAAAATTTAAACGTCCCCAAAGATCTGATTATTGAAAAAGCTGCCTCGGTGTTAATCTGTAACTTTTAATCAATTAAATAGGCATTACCAGGATTATTGCGCTAGAAATAGGTTAAAGCCCAAATATGCATTCCATGAAAAAACATTATTTTGACTTTGTAAGGCGACATTGACCTTGATCATACCTTAATTATACGTGCGACACACATTCTTATTGTCGTAAATATTTTTGTGAATATTGATGAAATTCTCACATGTAGACTTAAAAATAACAGCCGACAAAATATTTTACTTAAAGTTATTTAAATTTTTTATCCTAATTTTGAACGTACAATCCCGAAATTTGCGCTATAACCCTACTCAGTGTACCGGGTATGTTTTCAATTATTTGGTTAACATTTATTGGATTGACCTAATACCTTAATTTGACTAAGCCAAGACACGTTTTGTGGCCGTAAAATTGATTTAATGGATCAACGTAGCATCATTTCATTTACTCATGTTTTTTTCTGAATATATAACCGCTTTGATTTGTTATATTCCCTTAAATAGGCAATCGTTGAAATTTAAAGAAGAAGATATCCTCGGTAGAAGGATAGTTTAAGTACAAAAAACAACAACACCCGAGTACACGGAGAGATCTCCAAGTCTCTCTGTTTACGTTCATCTAGTGCCAAACGGTTGTAGATTGTGTTTTTGTTTTATTATTTTATTTCTTTTCATATCTGAGTTATCATGGGCATGCCAATTAAATTTGAATTAGCTGTGCTGTGAACGTTAGATATTGATTTTATTTCACATAATTTGAAATGGTTTGTGATCTATAACCATGCGATTATTTAACTACGCAAACCATCATTTTCAAGTACGGTTTCTGAGTTGATGACAAATATTATGACTTGACACAATCAAATGACGCATCCTTAATCAAATATTTACTTCTTATACTAATTCCCTTGCTGCTGGTCACACATACTATATAATAAACTAGAACTGTTCACTGAATAATGATATCTGATTAATGGATCCATTGGGAACATCAGTCCAGTTAATTTACGGTTATTTTAGGTCAACCCGGACAAAATTGCAACAGGGTGTTTCTAGGCTGATTTTGTATTAACATATATTGCTGCAAAACATATCAAAAGTTTACCACAATCGGACGATTGGAAAACTTACTTTTATTGGTTCAAACATACAAAATAACTGAAAAATGTGTAGGCTTTGAAAAGATCATCACTAACATTAGTTGTGTATAATTGAACTTTTTACCTCTAATAATTTTGTTTCCTGTGGTACAGGCTTACCATTATAAGTTATTTTATCAGAAACATAATATATTTTAGAATATTTGGAATCTTCATGTATTATTATTGTGCCTTTTGGGTATGTGAAATTACCCCACCCACCTTTTTTAACTAGTCAATGTATAACATTTTTAGATAAGATAAGAAAAAATTGCAACAAAATGTTTCTAAACCGTCCTTATATTTACACTTTTTGCAAGAAAAGTTGTAAAACGTTTACCGCAATCGAAAAATAGAAAAGTTTATTTTTATTAGTTCAAACATACTGCCTAAATGAAAAAGTTATGCTTTGAAAAGGTCATCACTGACACCAGTTGTGTTAAGTTCACTGTTATACATCTAATACTATTGGTATATAGGTCTCACTGAACAATTACCTCCCTTGCATGACGGTAGCAAGATTATTACGCCCAAGAAATTAGAGCTGTGTAAAGCGGTTGGGTATTTTTTTTTTTAAAAATGCATAAAATGTCATATTTCTTTGTGCATATGGGAACATTGGAACATTTTCATGATTTCTGTAAAGTTTGGATGACCTGGGAACTGTTTGATGATGCTATAACAGTTTAAAGATGCGTAGTGATACACTGCAACAAATGGGCAGAATTGTCAAAAATGAAGGGGTGCCATCAAACCATCGAAATTGTGAAAAAGCAACCTGGTCAACCCCATGTTTTTTTCTGCATATTTGGACCAACAGAGGACTATCTATGGGAATAAGGCACTTTTAGAACCATTGGTAATGTATCCAGTGTTCCAGAAGTGCATGTCTCTATATGTAGAACAGTACAAAATTAATTGGTGTGTGAGACGTTCAAGAATCAGATCATTTTCGGTAGACGCTGGGAGGAAACTGCATCTTTGTGATTCAGATTTACTTTCTTTTTGAAAATATGTCACTTTCTATGGGAAATACTGTATTTGAAACCTCTAAATGGAAAAATAAATGTATTTTTGTGAAAAATGGATGACTTTGAGTGTAATAGAGAAGTGTCACACAGGCAAAACCAAACTTGAAGCTAAAACAGTAAAGCAAATAGGGCAATGAGACTGAGCAGCTGAAAATTTGTCATGGAAATGTTGGAATCAGGATTTATTCAATTCAATGGAAGGAACAAAAAGTGAGATCATCTATTTAACTGAAAAAGAAATTATCATGTATGCAAATATGCTTTGCTGCATCATGTGATAAGACTTGATTTTAGCCATCTGTCTCAAAATCCTGGCTAAAATGAATAGAAGTTTGCACTTAAAAACACTTGAAAGTCACACAGAGAGACAGTGATGCTAGAGCATTCACTGCATCCAGATTTCATGATTCATGTAAGTTAAACCATTTTTTTGTGTTATAAACTCATTATTTATGCATAATTCATACCCCACCCACATAAAAATGGTAACATTTGTCGCGATACTGTTTCCACTCTTTAGCGCATGCTTTTTGACAATACGGTTGGTCGCGTATGAGCAATATTGTTTTTATGTCGCTGTTTATCAATTAATATTATATTGATCATGAATTATGGAGAAATTTCCCGTTTCATTATTTTGTCATTGATATTTGTTATCAACAGCTCTGTATCCAGTTTTCGATATACCGACCGCCAAACTGTCGCGTTTCATTTTAATGGTATGGCGTATGACTGCCATTTTTGTTTTACTGTCATTTTTTCTCTCCTCATTGTTGATATTTATGCGGCTGGGTCTGGCTTATACACAGTATTTACCTACTCTTGGACATTCAGGTAAATGGTAAAATGCGACATCTTTGAAATGACGCGAAACAGATTCGCGTAATAATTTCTCAGCGTTTAGTTAACCTGTGCTTGAAACTTTTGTACCATCATCTGATTTCTTTCGGTTGTTGTTCTTACTTTTTTTTCAAATAAAAATACATGATGCTTGCTATAGAATATAGATTTTTCTCATTGAAGATGATGTTTTTTCAATGTCTGTTATTGAATGTGTACAATATTTTTCTGCACATTCAACCGTATAGCATTCTCAAATATAACAATTTCTAATTTTCATATAATTATTGCAACAACTCTATTTTAACTGCCCATTTTTTTATGCCAGTTTTGGAAAATCTGCAAAGTAACGAGTCATCTCGCGACAAATATTTCTTATAGCGATATTCTTTGATATATTTATTTCAAACTAATTTGTCGTAAAGAGATGCGCTTAAGCAAACCGTCTTTTTGCAATGAGCTTATCGGTCCAGCCAAATATGCTGTATCCATATTTTGTCTCATTTTCATTCATCGTTTCATTTTCTTGCTTTAAAGTGATTTTCATGAACACTTTACTTTCATTTGCTATTTTTATTGATAAAATAAACAAAATAGTATAGGAATTTAATATATGCCTAATAGATACCTCAATTGGTAAGGGATATATTCATAGTTGATAATGAATCTAATGCATGTACAAAAGTATGTTATTCATTCATGTATTGAAAAGGGGGGCATGGTTAGTGTCAGTGGCATGCAAATTATTGCTGGGCACCTTCAAACATTAATATTTGTTTGTTATAGATATAAAAAAAAGTCAAATATATAGTTTTGCAACAAAACGGAGCATTATTTGAAGCAAAAACAACTATTTATCCATATATGGTCATGTATTTTGACACTTAAGTTATGTAATGTTGCATATACAATAAAATGAATATGCAGTCAGATAGATACACTATAGGAGGCAATACAAGGACATTTTCAAACTATTTCTTTTTCTAGAATTATTTTTATTAAGGTACAATGGCTAAAAAAATTTGGCAGTTTTTCCTGTTTTCGAGTCGTCCGAAACTGATTTATGCATGTGTGACCGCCATCTTATTTTGGTGCATGAATTCGAAAACAGTTGCGCGATGAATTCAAAAGGCGTACTTTTATATTTAGAAATGGTAAAGGTTTGTTCGACAAAAATTTCAGTCACATGTCATGACAATATCTACTCTTCAAGGTCTCACTGAACAATTACCTCCCTTGCATGACGGTAGCAAGATTATTACGCCCAAGAAATTAGAGCTGTGTAAAGCGGTTGGGTATTTTTTTTTTTAAAAATGCATAAAATGTCATATTTCTTTGTGCATATGGGAACATTGGAACATTTTCATGATTTCTGTAAAGTTTGGGTGACCCTGGGAACTGTTTGATGATGCTATAACAGTTTAAAGATGCGTAGTGATACACTGCAACAAATGGGCAGAATTGTCAAAAATGAAGGGGTGCCATCAAACCATCGAAATTGTGAAAAAGCAACCTGGTCAACCCCATGTTTTTTTCTGCATATTTGGACCAACAGAGGACTATCTATGGGAATAAGGCACTTTTAGAACCATTGGTAATGTATCCAGTGTTCCAGAAGTGCATGTCTCTATATGTAGAACAGTACAAAATTAATTGGTGTGTGAGACGTATAGGATGCATACGTTGTAAAAATAAGATTCTTATCACAAAAATAACACATTTTTGATTATTTGAAGCCTCAATGTATTTGAAGTATGTCGTTTAAGCATGTGAAATTACTCTACCAACCATTTTTAACTGGTCAATCTTTAACTACATGTAGTTTAGGTAAAAATTAGATAAATGTTTGCCAAATTTACACAGTTCGGTCACAAGTACGGTAATAAACTAGAACCATAAACGAAACAATAATATTTAATAACTGAAAGTAATGTATGCCCAATTTACACAGTTCGGTCGTACGTACTGTAATAATCTAGAACTATAAACAAAACAATAATAAAAAGGATTGCTTTGAAGCACTGAATGTATGCTAAATTTACACAATTCGGTCACAAGTACAGTGATAAATTAAGATCTTGAAATGCACCGTTAAACGAAAGTGAATGAAGACCTCGAATGCATGTCTACAATAGCTTACCTTGGAGAATCTGAAAAATGAGTTTTTCCTTCGGAAAATGAATGTTTATTGCGTTTAATGCTAATATCATTTTTTTTGTTCTGTCTGTAAATGTAAAATCAATCGCCTACTATTTTTTCATTGTATTGTATAGCCGTAGTTATTAACAAAGAGTATAGCAATAATCGTGAAAAGTCTAATGATGTGCACATTGGGTTTATTTAGCACTTGTGTGAGTTTGTTCTATAGCCACTGTTAATAACAAAAAGTAAAATAAGCTGCCCAATTTTAATAGCAGAAACTACAAATTTCAAAGCAAAGTACTGCTTCAGTAAGTTGTCGTAAATCAGTAAATTCATTTTAATTATATGTTTATTACTTTGTTTATATTTTAATTGTTAAACACATTTTAAAATTGTCAATTTTAATAATTGATATTGATGGATGTGATTCATGATATCCATGTAGCATTCATCACAGATGTGACTGATGATGTAGAAGAATTTGAGGACAAATCTAAAAGGTGGAAGCAGTTGTGGGAGTTGATTAACGCGGATAACGCGGATGAAAGAACGGACTGATTAGCGTAGTTACTATGTCAATGTGAGGCATACCTTAATGTTTTATTAACCGTGTCAATTTCGACAGTATCTCCTAAAAGGTCGTTTAGTACAATGAACAGATTTAAAACGTAGACTATCACAACAAAAGGATTGTCGAGCCTGTTATGGTTAAACATCTATCGGGAGAAGGAACCTAACGCCGAATAATAGTCGATACCTTTGCGTAGAAAAAGGACATAAATTTGGCACTGCTCTATCGAGATTAAGATGTCACAAATCCATAAATCAGATATTTTGACAGCAGTAACAAAGTTCTCTTGAATATATATTTATTTCCAAAATTAAACACACACACACACACACACACACACACACACACACACACATATATATATTATGCTATTACTGCTATAGGGATTTGAATTTAAATCAGAACAATCTACGAATTAATGGAATTGAAATAATTTTGGATAATTGTTTGACGTAAAGATATGCTTAAGATGCTGTACAATGCCGTCATTTGCAATCCTTTTTGTCCAATTTTTTGGGGATGGGGTGGGGTGCAATTCCTTCTTTCATAATAGAAGAAGACACCCCTTTCTAAACAATCTCATTGAGCGTATATTCAAAACAGACGACGACACTTAAAGGATCTTTACTGCTTAAAGTTTGATAAATTCATTCCGGTTGAGGTGAAGCATAAACAGATACTTTTACAGTGTAAAATGACCCTATAATCTTGAACCTCTAAAATATCACAATTTGATTTATTATTATTACCAGTCTGACATTGATTAATTCCACTTAATACAATGTATACTTTATTGATTAGTCAAACTGGCCAGAGAGTTCGTATTTGCATTTGTGTATTATAAGGACGTTTACTCCATTATTGTTTATAAAAGATGTGGCAATAAATCCCATATTGTGTATTTATCGGCGGTCAGAACAAATTCAGAAGTGGGCAATGATTCGTGCCATAAAACAACGTTTTAAATGCATTTTCTTATCAAGGTTTGAAACAGAGGTTGGTATCAATTAAATACAGAAGAAGCTAATTCACTGCTCGTAGCTAGTGTAATTGACACATTCTTCTAGGAACTCGTCCATTTTTTAGCGTTTTCCACAGTGATGAAAATGAAATACACGCGAATAAACTTACGACCTCTGATATTGACACGCAAATAAACACACGACCTCTGATATTGACACGCAAATTAACACACGACCTCTGATATTGACACGCAAATAAACACACGACCTCTGATATTGACACGCATGTTTTATGTTATGAAACTAATAAAAAATTAATACAGGCTACCTATTTTAACTTAATCAGTGCACTTAATCAAAGATTTAAAATCTAATTTTTTTTCAATAATAGTGAAACGCAGACACAAAATAGAAAATATCGCGTAAGATAGAGATCTGACGAGGAAAGGCAGGTCTGCGTTTTGGGTACAGTTAAATGCTATGCAGTACGGGTGTAACACTATTTTGCCTACGATTGTTTTGTTGTGATTAATATAGTTGTCGATTTATAATCTTACTCATTTTTTGTTAATATTTCTCGGCATTTGAGATCACAAAGCGAATTCAATGTGACTCGAAAATAGAATAGGTACTTCTTTAGCCGGTATTATAGCGGTCTTCGGACATATTGCATATTCAAGTAATCGAAATTACTAGCTTGACGTTGATGTATTAAAAAATACATGTTTTGGCACGTACCCGAATAAAGTTTGTACCAAAAAAAGTTGAATGTAAATAATGAAATATTGCTATATATTAATCACTATGATCATAAGAAATACAACAAATGTCAAAATTAAAAACATAAAGTTGTCAATGTTCAAGTGTTCATTGTTTTAATGATATTAATTTGTGGCAAAATCTATATATATATATATATATGTATTAATTAATTTTTAAAAATTAATTTATTATCTCTCCCGTACTAGTGTATTAATTAATTTTTAAAAATTAATTTATTATCTTTCCCATACTAGGGTTTTTTAAAATAAATTTAAAGAATTCAGTATTGTTTGGGTGTATTAATTAATTTTTAAAAATTAATTTATTATCTCTCCCATATATATATATAAATATATATATATATATATATATATATACTCAAAATAAAATTAAAAGTTTTATTATATGACAAAACAAATCAAACATTATAAGTACATATGCAATAATAAAATAAACTCTGTTCAGATATTATTGAACTGAATATTAATGTCTTCATGTATGTATTCGCATCGTTTCTACTTCTAAACACTGTCTATCTCTGTGTTTTCTCTAATAACTCGTGTATTCCTGGTACGGATATGACAAATATGTGCTTACGTGACATGAACAACTTCAAAATAAGATTGATAATACAAGGTGCATCCATGGGCATAACTAATTTTTAACTTGAATGTGAATGATCACCTTTTTTAAATTATGGAGATATTTCAATGAAATAAAAATGTGATATTCTTTCAAGTAATTACACGAAACTGACCAAAAATATTTGACAAAATATGTGTATTCATACACACTGACACATGTATCAAATTATGTCTATTCATATAAGACTGACACGTGTATCAAAATGTGTCTATTCATACACACTGACATGTGTATCAAAATATGTCTAATCATACACACTGACACGTGTATCAAAATATATCTGTTCATACACACTGACACGTGTTTCAAAATCGAGTACAACGACTGTATTACTTTCAATGATAAACTTACTGGAAAGAAAACCGTTGAAATACGAGGACAACTCTGTTTTGCTAGTAAAAATGATGACTAAGCTATTTGGTTACACATTGCCTTAATATCTTAATGATGGAGAAGGAAATCTGGCATCACTGATTGTCACACTGTTTTTAATATATAGATGCCATATATACATGCATGCAGGTCACAATAAATGTTCAGCAAACAAAGTTCATTTTTCAAATTGATATTATTAATTTATCCAGTTTATACTAACTTGTCTGAATTTTCAGTTAACTTACACCCAGTACTAGGAAATAAATGGTTGTTTTTATAGATTTTAGTCAAGAATTGGGACAGCAACACTTCGTGTTTGATTTCATTTTCTTGTGTTATTTCTTACTATCGTCATCGTTCAGTAGCACTGGTTTTATCGCCAAATCATATTACCAATGTCTCGATGCCTAAACAAAGTGCCGTTTGAACGTCGTCAATAATCATTAACGTTAGAATAAATTTTGTTGTTCTGGTGCAACATAATATCAATTAAGCTTATAAGTTAATTAAAACATTCGTGCTAGTTTTGCTATAACTGTATTTACCTGTTTCAATCGTATCATTTTAATTTTAGCTTGCGGCCAAAGGTTCGCTTGAAGGTTTTCAGCGACTATACGAAGTAGACAAAACACGCATTGATATAAAAGACAGCAGCGGATGCACCCCTGCACATAAAGCCGCAAATAATGGACATGAGAATATATTGAAATTCATAATCGACCGTGCTGGCGGTAAACTATTTTAAAGCTTATTTAATTATAATAACAGCACCGAACATATGTTTCATTAATAGTTGTACAAAATGCATCTTTATAGATTATACAATATACAAGCAATATAAACGTATAGTCACTTTACATGAATAATCAAATTCTTGCAATGAAAAAACTACAACTGTATAATCGTTCAGTAATCAATTTACGTAATAAATAATGTCTGGTACATTACATTTAAAAATAAACATTTGTGGTGTACAGTGTAGTGGATTACGTGGTCGTTTTCACTATGCAAACTTTGTAACTGAAACAATAGCATAAACTCACCTTTATTTTAAGTTATGTGTACATATATAGACACATTTCTAATATGACTTAAAAATCTAAGTTATCATTAGTTTAAGTTTTATTTATTATACTTCAATTGTTAAACAAGTCATAACAAATTAGACAAATCGCGCTTGAAGTCGTTCTGTGTAGAACCATTGCTAAGCATATGTGTAAAAGCGTCTTGCTCCAGGTAATCGATATCCGAAGCCAGTAATATGTTGTATATCGTAGAAATATTCATAAACGCATGTTATATATCATCAGATATAAACGCCCAAAATCACGTTGGAGACACACCCCTTCACTTTGCAGTGAAATCTGGTCAGTTAGAGTCGGTAAAGGTACTCCTTGAAAATGGCGCCAAATGTGGTATTTTGAATAGTAATCACCTCGCACCTATTCACCTTGCTGTAGAATGTGACGCCACGGAATCTCTCAAGGTTGGTGATTTCTTTAATACGTTACATCTGTTAGAGATACTAAACTTGTTGAATATAATATTTCTTGTACCAGCACTAGAATTTGAACAAATTTGATAGCTTGATAGCGGTTAAGATTAAACGGCATTTAATACTTTATGTTATATACTTATGACAACCAGTTTAAGTGGAGTTTATACATGAATCTGAATAAAATCACCGCACTTCTGCAAGTAAATGGTAAACTTTTTCGCACAAAGTGTTGGGACCGAGATGAACTCGAAACCACGCTATATGCAGCGATAGGTATAATTATGAAATTTTATCTGATACAGCGCCTTATACCAATCGATCAGGTCGAAAACCCAAATTAAGATTTATATATATATTATTTATCTTTATTACGTTTTAACCGTTTTCAAGGATTATAGTCATTAAAGTGTACAGTTATCTCAAAACGTATATCTTGAGTAATAGATTAACATATTTAACTTAGCAAATGATAGGCATATAAGGTCTAAATACATGTGTTTCAGGCTTTGCTAGCTCACACAAAAGTTGACCCAAACTTGAGAGGAGAAAACGGCCAAACTCCACTACATTACTGTGCAATAAAGGACATGGACGAATGTGCAAAAATATTGGTAAGTAAAAAGCAAAGATGTGTTTTGTTTATGTATCATGATAAAGTTTAGCTGACAATTGCTAATAAACAACAGTAAGCAATCATTGAACATATGTATACTACTACGAGGGAAGAGCGAGGCACAGTCGTCCCATAAAAGATAAGAAAACATCACAAACAGGAGACGTGGCATCCGAAAGACACAGCTCTAAAAGCAGCATAAATATAATCAAGTAGAACCAGTAAGTATGATACGTACAATATATATATGCATACATTCAAAACAAAACAATATCAGGGTATAACGTCTTGGAACGGTCAGTAACAACCGGCTCCTATTACTTTCCCTATGGTATATGTCCATAGTTGTAAATATTAATTCGGTATGAGTAAATTAATTGCAACATTGCAACCTATCCATTAAAGAATTAAGTATTTTTAATGACCATAGAAAGGAAATAAAACAAGAATTCCAATTTCTATTTCAGTTTGAACATCATGCCCAGCTCTGTATTAAATGTGATAACAGTCAGGTTTGCAATTTCTACTTCAGCTAGAAATTAATTCCAAGTCTTGTATTAAATGGAAGATTTGCAATTTCTATTTTAGTTTGAACATCATTCCCAGCCGTGTATTAAATATGATAAAAGTCAGATTTGCAATTTCTCTTTCAGCTGGACCATCATTTCTAGCCATGTATTAAATGGGATAACAGTCAGATTTACAATTTCTATTTCATTTGGAACATCATGTCTGGACGTGTATCAAATAAGATAAAAACCAGATTTCAAATTCCTATTTCAGTTAAAATATCACCGTGTATGAAATGGGAACACTTTCCTTTTCAGTTGGAACATCATGCCGAACCATGTATTAAATGTGATAACAGTTTCTTTCCAATTAATTTGGCTGGTAAATGTGCGTCGGCGAAAACCTTGGAAATATTGATAAAACATGGTAAACCGTTTATACTAATCTATCATTCCCCTATTCCATATTCATCTACATCTAATTTTTGTAGCCAAATTTCGAATAAGTTCAGAGTATTTATGAATTGCTTTGGACTAAATCTGGCCATCGGTGTTGTTCTTGTGAGGCCAGTGTGGCGAGCTATGGATCGAAACCACAATCTCTTACTAAAGGGACAAACACGTCAACACTGCACCAACGAATCAGTTCTCAAAGTTTTAAGCATGAAATTCCGACATTAATCTAAATAACAACAACAATGGAGTTATATATATTGACTTATGGATAATTATATGTCTGCATGTATATTCATGTGTGTATTTGGTCGTTTTAAAGACATACATTATGTGGTTTGCTTAACTACATGTACATGATTGTAATACTACATTGTATGTATAATATATTTTAGTGTATCTTAACAAATGTCTGATACTTTCAATGCTTTAAGATGAAATCCAACGCTACGGTTTACTAAGAAAATATATTACAAGCTAATAAAACGTTTGCGTCTGATCATAAAGCAACTACGTGTATTTTCTAAATCTTGCACCGGTGACAAACTTCACATTCTTGCCAAGTCTACATGATGCCATGAAGTCCAAATCAGCAAACTCTTAACTTAAGTCAGAGTAAACACATATTTCACAAGTTATATAGTGTATGTTGCTGATTACAGTTGGTATTTAGGCAGTCTTTAATAAATTTGTGTTGTTTTGATTTAAAGATATGTTGTATCTCAGTTGTTTGATTATATTTGCAGTTGAAACTCTGGGATACACTCGCGAGCAGATATTTTCATTTTCTGACAAAGAAAACAACATGCCTTTACATGGTGCCGTGAACAGCGGTGACTTGAAAGTATGGATATGCTAAAACATTATATTGACTCTGTCTTTGAATCATGTAAAACGATGGTATTTGTTTATAATACTGACTGTTACAGGTGTTTGAAGGCGGAACTGTTTATATAAGTTTGTAATTCTAGCCATTTTTGTTAAGTGCAATGTCTATTTAAATGTGGCTTAATGAACAACAGAACATATTGATGCAAATCACCATAGTCGGCCGGACTATATTGTACATTATTGCATGGATGGGTTGAAAATGTATATAATCTTGATGCAAACTGGCTAGATAATACCTACCTTGCAAATCTTACTTTGCAAAAACATCAATTGTGGCAATTACCTGTACTCGAGTAAAGATGTCAATAAACGTGTTCCTGTTTTATTTGATTTAATCTTCAATCACCAAAACATTGTCATCATCAGCATATAAAATAATGTAGACTTAATCATAGATCTACTAACAACATGTTCCCACTCGTTTAAAAAATAACTGCTCCCCATATTACATCACTCCAGTGACTATTTCTGAAATCCGTAGCAACTAGAGACGACCAATTATTGACGATTCATTGAAATAATATTTTTATTTCATTGTTGGAACACTGTAGTGGTTTGGTTACGGGTGGTGAACCACTAATATGCACGCAAATCTCAAGACTTCACGAGAAAAATAAAAATAAATTTTACTGAAATCAATAAATTTTGTTTTTAGTTTATGATTGAAATTGGTGAAAATACCTTTTGTACTTTAAAACAAGTAACAATAGTTATTGAAAATAATATTGAATTTTAAATCAATAAGACGATAAAGAATTAGTAACAGATACGCTTGTGTCCATGTAATATCATAGTTTACTTTTATACAGGCAGTGCGAGTTTGTCTTATAGCCGGAGCTCCCATCGATGCTAAACAGGTAAATATTGTAAAAAAAAAATAATTTCTAAATAGGCCAAGGAACTGATCTTTTAGTCTCAAAAATAAGATATTCCACCCAATATTGATTGATTGATTGATATTTAGAGTCATTTAATGCCATCAAGGGCTAATAGATGATCAATCAGTTAAACTCACCACTCTTTCTTGGTATTCTGAAAAATTAACCAGTACTCGGGCACACCCAATTACCGCAAGTAACTGATAACTTTTCCACTTGAACAGGCGGTGAGAGGCGAATGATAATGAGACACAGTGTTGTATATCAATCATCACGGAGACTGTTGCCGAGCGGGGATTCGAATTCGAGATCCTTGCATTGATAGTCAGACGCGCAACCGACTGAGCTAATCGGGCCCGGCCAACCCAATATTGAATTTAATTCAAATTGACATTGCTAGTATAGGCTTACCCAATAAAGAGATAGTACTCTTTACTTCTATAGCACGACATTGAGATGAACTGAACTTTTATTCTACAAAACAACGCAATTATTTAACCTGACAATTTTGTACAAACAGACAGTATACTTAAAATAAGTCACTGAGGTGGCAGTAAATGCAATAAAATGACAGTTGATTTTATAAATATAGTAAACCTTTTTACATGGTTTTGATTCATACTTATTAAGTGTAATTTTATTTAATACTGCTTAATATTGTTGAAAGAAAACAAATATTTATTTTGAACAGTCCTTATAAACATGTATACAAGCATGTATTGTTTCCGACTGTTACATGTAAATAATGTAAATGACCATACAAATCAACCCATATTTTATAAATAGGAGGATAAATCTACGCCACTTCACTTCGCCTGTGCCCAGGGCAGTCTAGATATGGTGAAGATGATGCACGACACACAGACAGACAGGTTCAAAGACGCTATGCATGCCGTTGACATTCTTAAAATGACCCCACTACACAGGGCCGCCCTATTTGACCACGTGCATGTCGTGCAATATTTGATTGAACACGTATGTCGTCATTTCCGTAATAATTTTTGCTTTAAAAAATAAGAAGAACTTTATGGTAAGTTGACAATATTTAACGTTTAAATATAAGTATCGGTACGCGATAGTGCATTGAGGTCGCAGGTTCAATCCCACGCTTGGCCCGATATCCCACCAAAGTAACACCCAGTATTGGCTTTTATTTGGAAATAGTCTAAGGAGGATTAATATTAGATCTGAATTTTCTTCGAAATCGAGCTAAAAACTAAAATATAAGAATCTCATATAGCAGGCATGTTTACATTTCAGTAAATTGAACTTAATTTTATTGAAAAACACGGTCTACGTTTAAAATGCAGGGGCATTTTTTTTAATTTACAGATTATCAAACAAAATATAGGCTAAGCTCATTGATATTAAACAATAGAATATATTTTTCATTTAACATCCATTTATTACGGCATTATACAATAAGTTTATTTGCATATATTACAGGGGTCTGACATCAATGTTAAAGAGATGAACGAAAACACGCCTCTATTTCTTGCCTTGTCGAAGGGCGGATGGCGAACAACGGCATTTCTGTTGCAAAATGGCGCCGATGTTGGTCTCAAAGACAAGAAAAACAGGAATTTTCTACACCTAGCCATAAAATATGGCATTTCCATTAAAACTTTAGGATGTAGCGATTTCAAGGTACGAATACTTTCTTTTGTTGTATTTCGTTGTGTTAGCTTGATGTTTTACAATCATGTAAATTGATTGTATATCTGTGGTCATCATTTACACCGTCTTGAAACAATACAATATAGATTCATTTATGTCGCAGAGTTTGCAGGTTTAACCTATGATAACTACAGCTATGTTGGACTAAATATTTAATGGACGAAGGCGCACTTAAGCAATATTTGCTGACATGAAACTCAAGTCCTAATATAATACAAAGAGCACTTGTGGGTATCGATTTAAACGATGCAAACACATGTAAACTACTTAGCGCCAATTACTTAAACATGTTAAACACACTTTAAGGATACGCTAGATAGAATGTTGATAAGTTGATTTGCGAAATCGAGTTATGATTGTCCTACCAAATAAAAGCATTATCCCGAGATCTGGTTGCGATAATATCAATTATACTTTGATAAAAAAAATATCAAAAAAAAAAATAATCTGACGTAAACGTTTCCCAGAAATTGTGTGTTTAGCATACAACAAACTGCAAAAGAGTGTGTACTTTTACAAAAACGTAATAGTATTCAATGACAATTCAACTGTAAAAAAATACAATACAGAAATTCAAAAGTTTCATTATAATGGCTAGAAAAGTTGTCTTCTTAAGACAAAGAGACAGAACAGTCGTGTAACCATGTGTGTTGACGCGGATGTAGACTGAGTCTGTAGAACTAAAATAACAAAGCTTTATCAAAATCCGAACGAAATATAAATGGTCAACACATGATGCATTAAGTGTTTATACAAACGATGTATTTAGCATTAGTTTTGCAGTACCTGACATCTCCAAGTCCATTGTTTTATAAAAGCATATAATTCCATGCCTGTCACTCTAACGCGTTTACTAAACAAGTACGTAGGGGTTTTTACCGCTGGAACAACTGACCAATCAGTGTGTCCGTATGTCACTGCTCTGTTTCTGCAGTTTACATTGTCATTGAGAGGGTTTCTTTTCAAAAACGCATGTCTAATATTTTCAAGTATGATTTTTTTTTTACTGAAAAAGAATCAATTATAAAAGAAAATGAGAACATTTTCATATTCCTATATATTGAAAACAAACATAATAGCTTATGGTTTTATTTTAATTTCGTTATGAAAAATATATGACATAATAATATAAATTGTCATATGTCACATAGTAAATTATGAACATGAATTAATAAAATCATTGGTTAGGCATCTATCAATGCAATACCTAGATCATCGTCACAAACCACATAAATAAACTTGTTGATGATTAAATGTTTTGTTGTTTAATTTACATATTTATGTTTAGGATTTGAAGCACCTCCTTAATGAGAGAGATGACTTTGGATGTACACCCTTACACTACGCATCAAAGGCTGGCCGCTTGATTGCCATTGACGACCTTATCAAGCATGGGGCAACCATTAATCCGAAAGACATTGACAAGAAATCTCCCCTCCATTTTGCAGCAAAGTGAATAAAAGATTTAATCTCTTTTTACTAATTTAACTATTATTGATGATTTTTATGATTAAAGAATTCAGGATTGAACTCTGCGTATTGCCTGTTCGGGGTTTTCAGTCAAAAGAACAAAATTATATATATAATTGTTTTGATATGGTAATTCAATGCAATAGTATGAAACTAGTTGCAGAGCTAAAATAAGTTTCCAAGTATGTACAACGATTCAATTCACAAATTCAGAAATGAAAATTATGAATTTAAGGTGTAACATGCAAGTAGGTCACATGAAGTTTAGATTTATTTAATGCACGTGTCATTGAATGAATAGACACACTTATAATTAATTTAGACGATATTTCTTGAATATGGCTAAATAGGTACTCTATTCAGACGATCGACAAACCTCGGAATAGGAATGTTAATGGTTTAAACAATGAAGTATTGAACAAAAAATATGTATATACTTGTAATAAATTAATTACAGAGTATTATACGAGAATGTAGCAAATATTATTGAAAAGTATTAAAATTATGTCTTTAAACATTGAAATAAGCATAATATTTATATACGTGGAATGAATTCACACGACTATGTAGAAAATATCTCCATAATAGTTTTATGTTTATCAATTGTCTTTATAAATTATTCAAAAATATATAATGGTACATCATCATTTTATTGACGAACTGACGATATAAAAGTGGAAAATCCAAAAACCATTCAGGAGACAACAACATAGACATAATCAAAACATAGACAAGCCATGAAAGTGTACATACAGAAGTATAAACATCAGGGATCACCTCCATTGAGACGGTCAGGAACAAACCAGCCACTACGGAGCTTAAATCAGGTTTTCCCTCCCCCTTACTCCCGTGTCGTTTTTTCATAAACGAGACAGTGGAAATAAATTATTCCCTTTTTTTTAAAACACGCATTTTATAGACTTAAATAGACAAAATATAGTAATTTGAAAAAAGCATTGTGAATTGACTGAAATGACATTTAAGCAGTCACTCATGGATAAGAACCTCGTAATGTAGGTGGCTGCGTTATACAGGTTTATTAATACCCAATAATAGAAAAATGTGAATGTTTAAAATATGTGGTTGCTTAATAGAGGTGGCCGGTGCATATAGATATATATGTTTTGGCGAAAGTAAAAACGTTTGCGCTAAAACGATGATAGAACTGCCTTTATCAAGTTATTGTCATCCATCAACATCCAAATAACATTTTAGTCCATGCAATCGAGTTCAATACGATTGTTGACCTAGGTCTGCATTACTCTTTATATGAATCAAATAAATATTTGGATGGTATTCATTGTTGCCTGTTCTGAATAGCGATCAACAAACAAAAAATGACACGCATTCGTGTGTCTGTATTTTCTGTTATTGCCTGATTGCAGACTCTACTTATGTGTAATGGCTTTTTGTTTAAAAACCGATTCATATATTGACATAGGTTTGCTATTATCTGAATGCAGCCAGACGTATAATAGGTTTTTATATTGATCTGAATGAATGAGTGACTGCATACCCGTGTCAATATAGCCTTCATCCGGGTTTTTATTTAAATGTTTGATAAACAATGAATAAATGAATGATGTTTTAAATAGATATATTTATATGACGCAGCTCAATCATTTAACATAGTCAAAAGAATTGTGTCCTCTTCTTTTTCCTATAATTTGTTGTCGTACTTTTAAAAGTATTCTTGTCCAGAATTGTGGTTAATAATGACGTCACCAACGTATTTTTGATTGTTTTGACGTCATGAAGCAACATGTGATGAACAACAGGTGCGACTTTTGCTGTTCCGTTTACTTTACCTTGAAGTGGTATAACCAGTTGCAAGAAATACTCAATTATGAATTTTCAACGCCTTCTAAAGATTTATAACAGCCGATACCTCTGTTATATGTGAATAAATCTATTTTAAGCATACTTTTACTGTTATTCTGATATGTGAATAAGTTACTTCGCTGACGAAAATTATCGTAAATTTTCCGATGGTATTAGCGCACCCGGCTGTCGGTACAGTAAATTTCATTTTTAATCGACGATGCCCGGAAATTTCCGACTGTTAACATATATATATAGTTGAGATGGTCGGATAGACTAACCCATTGACGACTATCGGGGATAAAAGCGAGTTTAAATACATGATATTGTGTACATGTTTTTGGGGATACGCAACGGTATTTTTTCCAGCTATATTCCAGATGGTCAATACGTATGCTAAATATTACGATTAATTCCGATTGTATTACATAAAACGGTTATAACATAGTGGTTATGCCACTTTAAGGATACATTGTTTAATGACGGTTACATCAGTGCTCGATGAATGAAAAACGAGACATGATGGTGTAATATGGTGCATTAATAATATGAATATAAGGATTGAACTTTATTTGTGTTACATTCTTAAGACATGAACTTACATGTAGCGAGCAATGTTTACGTTTACCTTTCCTCACTTGCACATGTCACGTGTAAGTCCATATCAATTGAGTGTTCATCAAATGCAGTTCATTTCATAATGACATACCTCATATCAACCTAAACATAATCAATACAAAGCATAAACACAATCAATACATAGCATTAACACAATCAAAGCATAAACACATTCAGTACAAAGCATAAACACAATCAATACAAAGCATAAACACATATAAAGCATAAACACAATCAATACAAAGCATAAACACAATCAATGCAAAGCATAAACCCAATCGATACAAAGCGTATACACAATCGATACAAATCATAAACACAATCAATACAAAGCAAACACAATCAATTCAAAGCATAAACACAATCAATACCAGGTATAAACACATTGAATACAAAGCATAAACACAATCAAAGCATAAACACAATCATTATAAAGCATAAACACAATCACAGTATAAATACAATCAATACAAAACATAAACACAATCAAAGCATAAACACTCAATACAAAGCACAAACATAATCCATACAAAGCATAAATATAATCAATACTCAGCATAAACACAATCAATGCACAGCATAAACACAATCGATACAAATCATTAACACAATCAATTCAAAGCACAAACAATCAATTTAAAGCATAAACACAATCAATACCAGGTATAAACACAATCAAAGCATAACCACAAACGATACAAAACATAAACACAATCAATACAAAGTATAAACACAATCAAAGCATAAACACAATCAACACAAAGCATAAACACAACCAATACAAAGCATAAACACAATCAAAGCATAAAAACAATCAATACAAAGCATAAACACATTCAATACAAAGCAAAATCGCAATCAATACAAAGCATAAACACAATCAATACAAAAGATAAATACAATCAATACCAATACAAAGCATAAACACAATCAATTCAAAGTAAAAACACAGTCAAAGCATAAACACAATCAATATAAAACATAACCACAATCAATACAAAGCCTAAACGCAATCAATACAAAGCATAAACACAATCAAAGCATAAAAACAATCAATATAAAGCATAAACACAGTCAATACAAAGCATAAACGCAATCAATACATAGCATAAACACAATCAATACATAGCATAAACACAATCAATACAAAGCATAAGCGCAATCAATACAAAGCATAAACACAATCAAATCATAAACACAATCAATACAAAGCATAGACACAATCAATATAAAGCATAAACGCAATCAATACAAATCATAAACACAATCAATACAAAGCATGAACACAATCAATACGAAGCATAGACACAATCAATACAAAGCATAAACGTAATCAATAGAAAGCATAAACACAATTCATACAAAGGATAAAAACAATCAATACAAAGCATAAACACAATCAATACAAAGCATAAACGCAATCAATACATAGCATATACACAATCAATACAAAGCATAAACACAATCAAAGCATAAACACAATCAATACAAAGCACAGACACAATCAGTACAAAGCATAAACGCAATCAATACAAATCATAAACACAATCAATACAAAGCATGAACACAATCAATACAATGCATGAACACAATCAATACAAAGCGTACACACAATCAATACAAAGCATAAACGCAATCAATAGAAAGTATAAACACAATTAATACAAAGGATAACATAACAAGTACAAAAGATGACATAACAAGTACAATACGCACATACAGAAGAAGTTGTAACAGACGATACATGTGTTATCGTTTCTTTATTCGATGTGACGACAGTGAAAGAGCGAGGTTCGGTGATAAAAAAGCACATATATCACCAAAGGACAAAGCCATACAAGCAGCATATCTATAATCAGTATACACATTCATTATAATATATACTGAATAAAGAAGTGAAATGAAACAGGTTTCACCGCCTTGGAACGGTCAGTTGCAAAGTTGCCTCAGTGAAGCTTAAAGCTAAGGTTACAATCACAAAAAGTCTCTTCAGTCTAATCACTTACAATATAACTGTAGCATACACCTGTGTAACTTCACACAAATCGTCAAAAAACATATCTAGTGATGCACGTGTCAATATTTGACTCATTCCATTGCCTTATATTTCAGATATGGCCGTTACAACACTTGTAAAAGGTTGCTAGAAAGTCGCATGGGTCCAAACATTATTAACGAGACTGATGGAGATGGATTAGCTGCCCTTCATATAGCTGCCCAAAATGGTCACATAAAAATAATCTCACTTCTGATGCAGAAAGGCGCATATGTATCAAAGTAGGTTCGATTATACATGTTCGATTTTGAAATTACCTCAGTTCTTGATGTTTTCAGAGCCAATCGGGTCGAGATTGTGATTAAAGGGCGAACCCTGGTGTAGGTTTATTACATCATATTCACTAAGGGGATAACTGGAATTGGTTGAAAGTTCGTGAGTGATGGGGTCACATAAGATTTGCTAGTCAATATATATGAACCGATAAAAATGATAGCATATCTTGAATAAAACTATAATCATTATTTAAACTTTTTAAAGGCGTTGACTATACCTTGGTAGACTGACTGAATACATATCGAAATATCGAAACTTTTTTTTTTTTCAGGGATAACCAGGACAATTCTCCGCTTCATCTTGCGGCAGCTAATGGGTACACGAAAAGTATCAAGTTATTACTTACTGTGTACCCTAATCTACTGGACATTACAAACAAGGAAAAGGTATTGTTTTAGTATATTTAAAGCAATTTTAACATATTTCCCAAGCTATATGTCTACATTTAACTCTCATAACCCTCATAAAGAAAATACCATCAATTCACACTAAAAGTCACATCCATTTTATAAATGTTAAATTGTATGTTTTACCAAATGGACATACTTTACAAAATTGGTGTGAATTGGTGTTGATTGTTATTTTCCTGATGTCTTATAAAAAATAATCAAACACAGACAGTGGTATTTATGTATTCTTCTCTATGGAGGAGTCATGGTCAGATACATCATACTTTATCATTTATATAAAAAAGGACAACAGTGGTCACCACTTTAAAACGGTCATCTGGTTTAAAGGTGTACCCAACCTCGCCCCATCCTCCTAAGTGACGTCACATCTGACGTCACATCTTAAAACGAGACGGTGTAAATAAAAGTGGTCAAGAAAAAATGAATATCAATACTTGTCATATTCTTGGAACGGTTGCCTTGTTTAAAGATGCGCCTAACCTTGCTATGCTCTTCTGCCCCAATCCCACGTCGTCACATCATAAAATGTAAATACAAATATGGGCGTTAACAATTGATTCTAATTCCAAAGTGTTATTAAGAAATTAATTCTAATTAAACACGAAAAACAACAAAATCCAATCATAAATTATAAAACACTAAGATGTTGATCAATAGATCATTTTACAATCGGTCGTCAATTCAATAATCATTCTCTTGCTTCAATCATCGAATATATCTTCTTAAAGCATCACTTGTTTCTTTTCAATATATATGTCCCTATTACCAAACTTGTCTATAACCATAACAACGTTGTTGCTTCCTCGTTTAATGAGGACAGTATGAATGGTTTCTTTAATATGTCTCGTCTCGTTTCATGATACCTGTGAAAGATCGAGGACGATATATAGTACCTCGTTTCAAATTTATGATATGAGATCTGGGAAAGATCAAGGTGTATTTGGTAGCTTAGCCCTAATACTTTAAAGACAGTTTGCAAATGTCATTAATATAAATATATCCTTCATCTATGCAGTGTTTATATTTGACTATGTGAACGTCAAACATAAATATTCTTCTTTTGATCAAAAGCCAATGAGAGTTTAGAATTGGCTTCTCCCTAAATTGCAATGATTGAGGAAGTTTTTAAAATTCATATATTCTTAAAGTTGTTTACCAAATTGACAACGGTTGAACCATGAATATAGCAAAAAAGCAATTTGAATGTATAAGGTATTCTTGTAATACTTTATATTTTTACTGTTATTTTGTTAAAACAGGGGACCGTTTCTTCACCTATTAACTTTTATAATCTTCACTTATACTGATATTTATTAATAAGTGTAGCGCGTGTTCCAGATGAAGAGCATCAGATTCAAGATCGGGGGTGAGGGCGTCATAGGTTTGATCTTCCATCAAGGCTATGTGTGATGTCCTTGAGCAAGACACTTTTTTCGCATGTCCTTAGTACTGCTATAAGTGTACGACCTGTGTTTTTAATTCTAGAATACAGCTCTTCATTTGGCATCCAGAGAATGTCGAGCATCAGCAGTGGACCTACTGATGAGTACCGGTGCAACCTTTACCCGGAACAGGGATAACGACACGTGTTTTGATATTGCTATAAGGGAACGGAATGCGGAGGTTGCATATACCATCATCCGACATGACCGGTTATATATTTATACTTGTTTATATTATGTGACTAAAATTGTAAAATTTGCAGTAATACTGTTATCTTGAAATTGCAATGTGTGAAGTGTTTGTAAATGATACTTTTTGAAGGTTAGCTCATAATTTAATATTTACATAAACTTAGGAGTTTGTAAGAAACTCTGTAAAATAATTTATGGAGAGAAACCAAATACTGTACGTGCAAATAACTGATTTACTTGAAATTTGTTTACTACCCAATCCATTTTTTAAATGAGTAAAACAAGTGTTTAGTCGTTTTAAAATTAAAAGTACCACGTATTGTGTCCATATATATATATATAATATGTAAATATAATCTAAATAAACTTTCATGTTCTACTCTTACTCAAGTTGGGAGGAAGCTATGGATTTAGGGTCCCACGAATATGGAACAGCAATGAACGGTCTAGTTCAGTACCTGCCTGACGTGTGCATGGTACGTATAATTTAATATTGTAGAGTTAGCCATGCATTGTTTATCAAAACAAAAAGAGAGAACTTTGCTTGTTTTTATATCACCAAAAAGACATATAAAACGCATATGCATACATAACGATGGGGCGCAGTAGGGCAACACGACGTAATTGTTTATTATAAAATTGAGTTTCATTGACATCTTAGCTTAAGAGTAAAATGTGAGCCGTCAATACTGTATCTGTAGGAAAACCGCCCCTGTTAGATGTCGTAGGAGAAGGGCCACTTAGCAGATTGGAAGGATCAGTTTGTATCGTTCTCAAAACCCAAAAAGTTATAAAAAGTGGACAACATACCAATAGGTTATTTTCCTGGATCAAATATTGGAGAGACTAGACCATATTCTGGACATCCTATCCTTGCAACATACGCACAAAAAGGTTATTTAAATACGGGATCCGCCCCTAGTATTCTCCGGTTTATTTATTTTAATTTAGAATATTTATATATACATATGTATCTCATAATAAAAGCGAAACTGTAGTACACGATAGAATAGTCACATTTCGATATATAGTGTTCCTCTGGTATTTGAGAAGTGTTTCTTTTTTTTTAACTTTTTAACTTTTCTTTATCTTCAGGTCGCACTAGATCGATGCAAAACAACATCAAAACTCGATAGCAGGAGCCCTGATTTCTATGTAAGTTTGAGTCTCCCGATAAGTACACCTTGTCAACAGTGAAAATTAATATCATGGAAATAAATATTGAAATAGTTCCACAATTCATTGTAAAATAAAAGAATATACGCAAAATATAGGTGTGGTTAAGGATCAGGTTATGGGATAACGACAAAAAGGGTGGGTAACTAAACTTTCCATGGGTTCTAAATATGTTACACAATATAAAGTGGTTTAATTTCACAAAACTGTCATACATGGAATATGCTTTTTTCATCGGTTTCATGTATAGACTATGATTATAGAATGGTTATGTACATTATACATTTGGTTTGTAGTCACAGTGTTACTGTTTTAAAAGTATATATATATAAAAGGACATTTTTATTGTAAATATTCATCTAGGTGCACTGCAATTTCAAGTATCTACAATGTCCACAGAGACTTATAAAAGCTAAACGAAGAGTTGGAATAAAGTACATGCCTATGGTTGCTCTAAACGTAAGTTTTATAGAACAGTATGTATCGCATACATTTGTACTAATGTTCCAATACTTGTATCCATTCGCATACATTTGTACTAATGTTCCAATACTTGTGTATAAAGAGCCTTTTCGCACTCTCATTGACCTAATTACAGAGACTGGCGTGCTAATCAATTTAATATATACGGCTGAAATTTAGGATGGCACCTTCAGTATTTTTTTAATCTTTGTTTCAATTTAATAAATCTGGTATCAAATTAAAGCGGATAAATGTTGACATTTTCAGTTATCAATTATAAAATAAAATTTTCTCCTGAAGTTTTTTCTTATTTCTTACATTATCAATGGGCTAAATTTGAAAAAAAAAATCACCAAAGAAATAAATATTTTAGCATACAAATTCTTTATTCATTTAAATTAAAAAAAAACGAAACGTTTACCACATAATGTTACGATCAACCGCTTTCATTTGGTACCAAAATCACAAATATATGTTGGTTTGTTCAGGAGGATTTGTGGTTGCACCTGCAGTCACCAATCCAGAGTATACTATATATGTCTCAAGTAATAGCTATAAAGAAAGACATCGAT
The DNA here is from genome assembly GCA_029582155.1 of Panopea generosa. Taxonomy (NCBI): domain Eukaryota; kingdom Metazoa; phylum Mollusca; class Bivalvia; order Adapedonta; family Hiatellidae; genus Panopea; species Panopea generosa. The sequence continues at coordinate 10,226,021 of CM055901.1, read as the reverse complement.
AAAGAAACGTATGGTGTTAGACCCTCTATATCTATTATTGTTTAGGTGTTTGCTCAAACACATTGATACGTTCAGTATGTTATGCACATGTACTAACTTTTTCCTTTATTTTGAGTTATATTTTTGTAGACTATGGTACTACACAGACGTGTGCAGTGTTTATCCCACCCACTCAGTGAAGCATATCTCAATATGAAATGGTATGTGAAAATGGTGTACAACTGAAATGGCAATATAAAATTGCAACATGAACTAGTAAAACAATATAAAAAAAAACTTTGAGAATATAAACTGTATTAGTAATAATTTATCAATAGAATATTTTTGTCATATTGACAGCGTATGTCAATACAAAGTTGTTCGTCAAGAAAGATATAGTAATATATATTTTTTACAGTCACCCATTCAATTGACCAATATATTCTCCCCGTCCTTGGTGTCTGAGTGTCGGGAAAGACCACCACTACACACCTTATAAATGAATTAAGTTATTAAATATATAAATAAACCAATAATCTAAGCTAAGATAATATTATTCAAAATCTGTTAAAATGTAATGTGTCATATTTTATAAAGTTGATGCTACATTTACATATATAAAAATTTATAGTTAAACTGTTATTTGGAAACTTCATTGTGAAAACCTAAAGTGCTAATAAAATAATGACCATTGGCACATTGTCATACTTAATACATACTCGATACACTAATTTGTTAACTAGAAACAAGTATTTAAAAAATTAATAGAGGGAAGACAAATACTATATAGTTGCCTAATTATTAAAATTAATCACAACCTGGACCCGGTGTGATTTAGGTATAAACTGGCAATATTATATAGATAACAGATCTATTTGCTACATCTATAAATTATACATTTTGCTTAGATAATTCATCAGTTGTTAAAAGTGGCTATAACATAATTTGGAACTAAAGTGGAATTATAAGGAAAGTCGGAAAGTGGTAGGTCAATATCATTTCCTTTATACAATTTAAAGTTCTACACAGTTTAAAATTGTAAATCAATTTGACGTTGTAACTATTCTGCAACTGACGAATTTGATGCGGGTTTCTAACGAAATTATTCTGGCCAACCGAGCTTTGTACTTGGTGACCTCTTAGGATATTCACTATACAATTTTTCAAAAGCGTGTTTGATGTGTTTGATATGCATGTATAGTTTAATTAAAGATAACACCATTGAACTTTCTTTTCTGTCAAATATTATAACATTTACTAGCCGTCATACTTCCCACAAAATACGTTCATATGTTTTTTTAGGAGAGCATATGGTGCATGGTTCCATGTATCACACTTCGTCGTGTATGCCATTTACTTGGCCATGATGACACTGCTTGTGTGCACGTGCACGTATTCCTACAAAGACATGCGTGTTCCTGTGGATAGTAACAATAGTGCAGCTAATGCATCTTTGCCATCCGACGACATGCCTCAGCACGTTTGTAAAGTGAGTACTGAAATTTATATTGATGAGATATATATATATATATATATACACACACACACACATATATATATGAAATTGCTATAAAGGATCACTGAAATGATACATAACGTTCAAAGCAATGATTCTAAGATGCTATTGAACGGACCTGACAAATGATGCAAACATCATACATATTGTATAAGTTACATTTATTTGCAATAATGTGGTTTATGCAAGACATGACTTTGTATTTTCATGACATAAATGTGTTTATATCAGACATGACCTTGTACATGTTTGACATGACCTCATATATGTATATAGCATGTCCATTTCTATATATGACATGGTCTTGTGCATGTATCATGATTATGAGAAGGGTGCGGGATTACTCGTATTACTGTTTTATGCATACCAAGACGGCCATGTGGTTCATAAATTATAAACAGACTTGCACATATGTTTTGGTATAATTTATCTTATATTGACGTTATACGATATGTATCACTATAATGAGACTAAATGTGTGACAAAACCCGCAAGCAAATAACGTATATCATTAATTAAACTCTAATTGAACTGATTTATATTGTGTTACAGTTTACCTCTCTGCACTTTGTTTGTGCATGCAGTGTGATGATATTTGCTCTCCTGAGTATATTGAAAGAATTCATTCAAATAGTATCGCAAGTAAGTGATCACCTATTCGTATACAGTAAAAACATTTCAACAGACTTTTAAATGGTTGACGTCTTATATGTTCTAAAACATTTTAACAAATTTTACGCCAAATCACAATAAAATATTCAAAAGTGAAATGTATAAATGGTTATTTCATTGTTTCAAAAAAGTGTGTTTATACGATTTATGATACTGACAACTCCTTGTAACTCAATAAACAGTTTTCTTCTAAAGACGAAAGACAACACATTTGACTATAAAAACATATAAAAGCAACAGTCGTCTCCCTTGTCTTTGAAAATTACCTAATATATAAGCTCTACTACAGTAATTGTCTACATTGTGTGTTGTACTGGGCCTTGTTGCAGTAGCACAATGTCCTGTTATTGATCAGAGCTCGTTGAACGATCTTTTCTCCTCGGGTCTGCTAGCTTATCTGCGCATTTTTTACAAGCCCAGTTGTGAAGTCACAACGCGCACCTTCCCATCGTTTTTGCGTTAATCCTTCGGGTTAGATTCCACATTATATATGAGACTTCACCAATCACTTAACTACTAGTAAAGTTATTGCGCTAAACTCTTCCAATCTTTGTGTAACATCAATTAATGTCATTTTTTATACTTTTTTTTTACATTTTAGCATTTAATCAGTTATCACTTTGACATATATAAATAGTAAGGACGAGCTCACCTCATTTTTGAATGGGTTATACATTATATATTATCACATTAAACTTTCGATGACACACGCATATCTTAGTTAAACCCTTGAAACGTCCAAACACAATTTCTCATTGTGTGCACTCGTAGGTTCCATTTCATCCGAACCTTATACAGTAATAATCTTGGACAAATTTTTGAGTTGGATAATAAAATCGGAGTTATAAGCCACGACTCGTCAAATCGCCATCAGTTCCCACTTGATCCTCACGAAACTTGTACTGTAGTTATTTTGGACAAGTTCTTGAAATCGGCAAGTCGGATAATTTACGTCTGCATTAAGGGCCTTGAATCGTCGTTTTTAGAGAGAAAGATACTTTAAGGAGCTGACAAACGTCCTGGAATGGATTCTGTACATATTTACACTGTTATTCATGGCACCGTTTGTGACAAGACAGATGTGTGATTGGCAGTGGGAAGCTGGGGCGATCGCTGTGTTCCTGGCTTGGTTTAACTGTCTCTTATTCCTGCAAAGGTATGAACATTATATTTTATATTTTCTCTCCTTTTATATCAAAAGTGTATATACTTAACTAGTATATTTTTTAATCATCAAAATAGTAACAGTGATGTTCTTTCAAGCATTCAACTCACAGTTACAAAACAATCAGAAAGATCAATTTTGAAAATTTGAGAATATAAAATTATTTCAATATAAAAAAAATAGCTGAAGAAATGTATGCGTACTAAGGTAAACGTGTAAACAAGGCAGCACTTAATGTTTGAGTGGGTGTTTTTGTTGACACTCTTTTACAGTTTTATGTTCGAAAAGAAAAAATACTCCAAATAAATTGAAATAAATAAAATTTTAGAAAGGTGTTGACCTTAATGATAAATGTTTCTTTTGTGAATAGTGTAACTAATGTTTCACGGTAATGTTCAAACCACTAACTTTACTGTGAGGGTAGTAACTAAGAGGAGACTTTAAAGTTATAACACTATATCTCCTTCAAATTTCAAATTTTTGGCAGTTGGAGTTTAACTTTATTTTCAAACTGCATATAACAAACATTTTTTGGAAATTATTATTATGTAAAACAAAAACAATTCTTTGATGACTATGAATTTTTACTCTGATTTGAATCCTGTATAGAATTATATAAAACCTGCCCCAGAGCCATCTTGCGGCTTTTATATGGCAGTTTGGGTTTTAAATGAAATAGGCTTCATGTATCTACATGTATCTCATCTAAGAACTCGGCTTGTATTTTGGTTAGATCATGTTGTGAAGCTTAAATCGATTTGAATCAAATACAAATTGTAAATATCATATCAACATTTTATACAATTTCAGATTCGATTTCTTTGGAATCTATGTTGTAATGTTCCTAGAAATTCTGCGAACACTTCTGCAAGTACTGTGCGTCTTCTCGATTCTTTTGGTTGCTTTTGGTATGGCATTTTTCATCCTGATGAATAAAGAGGTAAGTTTAAATGTAGTCTGTAGTACCTACCCAGCTCTTCCGATTGCGTCCGTTAAATAGAAATGTTAGAAAAGCCCCATTTGAGCACGTTGATTGGTCAATTACTTCAACAGAAAGTGTGGATGGCGTCACAGTTTAGTAAGCGTTCAATTGCAATGAATTGTTGGACTGGCATAGAATTCCCTACTTTTTCATTGGTGGTTAATAGATCTAATTTTGGAGATATCAGGTTCTTGGATAGACTAGTTTAAGTGTTTCAGATAGTTTAGAAATCATTTAAATGAAGCATATTTTGTTAGTTATATTCTTGAATTTGTTGGTGTACTCTTCTGAGTAACATATACAGAAACATTGTTGTTGGGTTTTTAATTCGATAAGGAGTCGTTCCTGATTAAAGTAGTTTTTATTAATTTTGATATCATACGAACACATTTACTGAGTGTTTTAAAGTATTGGAAATTAGGGAAAACAAAAATCTCAACTATTTTTGGAAGTCGGGCTGGAGATAGTTGTTATTTTAAAGAAAAACAAACTTGATTTTGTTCTTCAATCTAAAGAATAATTATGAATATTTGCAGAAATATGAAATTAGGATGCATATTTTTGTGTTAACATGTGCATACGTATTGCAACACATGCAGAACGTCAAATATGGAGGTTAAGGATCTAACCTCATCTGTATGAAAAGTTATCATCGGCACTTCTATCTCTTCTGCATATAATTGTTCATGTCCTGTACCGTTGCTTGGTTTTTCTTTGCAGACCGCTATATATTTAACCTCATAACTAATGTCTCTTGTATCATCAGGAGAGTCGTGCTTACTCTTCCCCGGGCCTGTCTCTGTTACGGACCGCCATGATGATGCTAGAACTGGACTACATGTCTTCATTCAATCAACCATTCACTGACGATGATTCCAACACGTTATATTTTGGCGGAACTACAATATTGTTATTGGCCGTCTTTGTTCTTTTCATGCCAATCCTGTTAATGAACTTGCTGGTAAGTGTTTTTGTCTACTGCTTGTTACTACATCGTTACAGTATAGTATTTCGTTTATACAAGATATAATTTATTTAACTTTGTTTGCAAAGTAAATATACAGCTTATACCTGTATGAACCATTTGTTAGTGAAAACGGCTATTGAGTGTTGTTTTGAGAGGAGATCGTGTCGGGCCTTGGTATCAAAGCCGCAACCTCTGTGTGGAGCATTTAGTCAAGTGGTTGAGCACTGAATCCAGAATCGGAGGGTCGTTGGTTCGATCCTTCCCCACAGCAAGCATATGGGTGGTGCTCTTGAGCAAGACATTTTTTCTGCATATGCTTAGTACCGGTTCTACGCAGGAAGACTCCAATTTGTAAAAAATGTAATAACTTGTTTCGCAGTCGATGTAAAATAAGTTAAAACGAACCTCTAGAGTGTTAACAATTGGAGGATTAATGTATGACTTGACCAAAATTATGTTTCAATAACATAGTATACAAAGGATCGTTTTAAAGGAAGGAACGCAACCATAATAAATAACGGAAGACTCGGTTTTACTGACTATGTTGAAACTTTCTACATATGTTTAATGCAAGTTAAAGAAAAATCAAAATTGCCTCTGCAGTTCAACAACAATATATATCTATATTAAAAGTTTTAATACTAAGTTTGAGTTGGTTATTCGTATTTCGATATTCAACTTGAAATTAACCATAACATTAACCGTTGTTGCCTCTAGTATTGAAGAGTTAAATTACTTGAAGAACGAAAAACGAATAACAGAGAATAACTTAATACTAAGTTTGAGTTGGTTATTCGTATTTCGATATTCAACTTGAAATTAACCATTACATTAACCGTTGTTGCCTGCAGTATTGAAGAGTTAAATTACTTGAATAACGAAAAACGAATAACAGAGAATAACTTTTATCTGCTCTGTAATTATCCTTCACTTGTTTTGTTTGTAGATTGGTTTAGCCGTTGGTGATATTGAATCAGTCCAGAAAAATGCAACGCTGAAAAGACTTACGATGCAGGTAACTGTCAACCAATTAAACCAATTAAAATGAATGACAAATTATTCATGGTTACTTGTGCTGAAGGTAAAATTAATGTGAAATCAATTCCTTTTATCGTGTTTTTAATCATATTTCAATACAAACACAATAAATAAAAATGTAGTCTTTCAATGTCTGATTGTAATGCAAGCAATATTATGTTTACTAGCTTGTACAAGAAAAATCGAAATTGAGATTTTATGATAAATGCATGCTTAAATAAATTGCATATTTAAATAAATTGTTTGCACTTAAACACCATACAAGTGATATAAATCATACGATATCGGGTAGATTTTTTACATCTCATGTTTGTAAGAATACTTTGTCGTGAAAAAAAACCCTTATCCTCATTACCACGAAATAGCTTCATTCTTTGTGGAACAAAATTAATAAACACATCATTTGTTAAAAAGAAAATTGAAGTAAAGTCTTGGGTGATAGTTTGGTATGTTTATATTTTTTTTATTATATGCTATGTATATATATTATATAGATCTATATATTATATGTAAATTTGCTTTCCAAACAAATATATCTAGATTGCTATATTTTGCATCGTATTATGTGATAAAAATATTCTAATATTTTCGTGTTCATTTATTATCAAATTTATTTAACTCGTGGGCAAAATTATAATTCTCGGTATGGCCTCGTATATTTATATATTACAAACTCGTTTGATAAATTCAATAATAAATTGTCTCCTGTAAAATCCGCTATTGAGTATGTTTATTACACTTTACTTTATTCAGATACATCAATGTATCACTGTGTTTTTGTTTCGATTACCATTGTTTTTCTAACCACAGGTTGAACTTCATACAAATTTAGAAAAGAAACTCCCTTTCAAGATTCTGGACATGGTGGATAAGCTAGAATACACATACTACCCAAACAGATGCGCCAGTCATTTCCAACAGGTATAGATGTGCAGATGTGTATAGATTTTTAAAGATATATATTTATTGAGATGATTATGTGTGAACAGACCAGCCTATATCTATTGCGCCTAGCTACAATGCAATCCATAGAATTTACCACCTAAAAATAAATTGTTTCAATATCAAGTTGTAACACGTAAAACCGCAGGGACAAATTGCATAAATGTACTGATAGCTTATTGATTAATCGATTGATTTCATATTTAGCGTCATTTTATGCAATTGAAGGCTATCTGGTATCATTTAAGGTTAACCAATACTCAAGCACACCCCACCTCCGCAAGTAACTGATATTTTTTTTCACTTGAATCAGCGGTGAGAGACAAATGCTAATGAGACGCAATGTCGTATATCAATCATTACCACCCCTGGATTGATAGTCACACACGCTACCGATTGGGCTAATTGGACCCGACTAACAGCTTATTGAGTTGGAATCATTTAAGGATTCATAACTTTGCTCGCGCAATATTAAGGATAGATAATTTAAATTTTTCATGTTTTTATTTCAAAACTAAACATAACATCCAAGTCGTTTTTCAAACGATAAAATATCTATCATGTATTATTCACAGCTATGGACAAAACTGTCCTTTCCTGGAGAAATAAATGATCCTTGCAAGGACAGCCAGATAGGGCATCAGAACCAACTGTACGGGGAACTGTACAAACAAAAACAGAGGTAATTCACCTGTAAACTGCGGTCGAATTCCTTGTGATAATTTGTTTGAGTGAAATTGTTTTTGAATGCATAGCTTATATTTTGAATTATGCACTGAAATGCACCAGTCCGTCCATCCTTTTGTCCGCCTGTCCATCCGTTTCTCTCTCTCTCTCTCTCTCTCTCTCTCTCTCTCTCTCTCTCTCTCTCTCTCTCTCTCAATCATATCTTCTTTTCTACATAAGTATGTCCACCCTGTCATTTATCTCCATTTCTCTATATTGTTTTTTTTTAAATCGTATTATTAGTTTTTTTCTATTTATTTGATATACCCTTTCTCTGAATCTACGTGTATGCATCTTGCCTCTCTTCTCATTCATTCTTCAAGACCGCGGCGTGGTATAGTGGTAGAGCGCCCGCCTCGCATGCGGAAGATCGTGGTTTCTACCCCCGGCTGGGTCATACCAAAGACTTTAAAAATTGTACTAGAAGCTTCCTCGCTTGACGCTCAGCATTTAGAGGTGAGTTCTAGGTCTGGTCGGCCCGGTGTCAGTATAATGTGACTGGGTGGGGTATCATACCATGTGTCTGCGGCATGATGCTCCAGTGTGACAGCGCTTAAAATACTGTCTCAAGTAGACACCGTCGGGATATGACTGAAAAATTGTTGAAAGCGGCGCTAAACACCATACAACAACAACATTCTCTCTTCAGAATTTTGTTTTAAATGTCTCGTGGTTTTAGAATGTGCCTTTCGCTCAACCAAAAGCAAAAAAACATTAATGTCTACATGTAGATGTGTAGTAATATACATGTACTTAACGTTCGTTATTTTTCTCCAAGGTTAAAAGAGATAACAGAAAGTATGTCAAAGCAGTACGAGTTACTGCGCCTTGTTGTTCAGAAGATGGAAATTCGTACTGAGGATGAAAATCGGGACGAGGGTCATTCTTCCGAATGCGTGGATATCGCTAAAATGACTTCTAAATGGACAATTGCACACGAACTACGCAAGCAGGGTGCAGTGGTAGCACACTGGAAACGCAGCGTCAGAAAGAAATAAGTCGTTGAAACAAACATTTTGTGAAGACGTAGATCATTGGTGGTGTCCTCGAGCAAGACACTTTGTCTGCACATGTTTGATACTGGTTCTATCCAGGATGAGTTCGAGCATAAGTTGTATAAGTCGTAAGAACTTTGTTAACAATCGATGTAAAGAAAAAAAAATAAGACTGTGTGGTAGATTTGTTTGACGGCTACTAACATGGCATGAGTCGGAATTTGGTCCATAAACAAACATCTCTTGTTAATGAGAGTTATAAATCATTTCGAAATCACTTAATGTCAGTGTTTTAGATCGGCGATACTATACGGGGATTTGTGTATAGTTTGGTGCAATTTCGTAATAACAGATACTACTTGAAAACAATTGACAATGCAAGCGTTAATCGCCCAACGTCTCACACAATTAATTCTGTACTTTTCTACATAGAGAAATGTACTTTTGGAACGATTGATACAATACAATGTCGATGATTTGATTTCACCCCTTACTTTTTATAATTCTGCCCATTTGTTGCAGTGTATCACTTCACAACTTTAAACTGTTTAACTTCATCAAATCGTACCCAACGTCATCAAAACTTGGCAAAAATCATGAAAATGTTCCAAAGTCTCATTAGCACAAGAAAGATGACAAGTTTGTGCATTTTCAACAAAAATATTACCCAACCACTTTAACAAACTCTAATTTCTTTGACAGAAGAATCTTGCTTCAGTCATGTAAGGAAAGGTAGTTCTTCAGTGAGACTCCAAGTGACGTCTTTTGCACGTTACACATTTCCAAGCTAGACTGTATATAGTAGAAACGGTTTCAGCTTTCCAAGCTAGGGATCTGACGGTCACAGTACGTTGATAAGACCACACTGATTGGCTACCGTTTAGCAATAGTATTAACACGCTGATTGGTCATTTACGTTTACGTTGGAAAAGTCCAAATACGAATAATGTGAGTTTTAGACTCAAAATGCAATATATTTTTCAAACAAAATTACCTTTTATGTTTTCACATGGTAATAACCGAACGATCTGCTAAACTAAGTCATATTTTACAAATTTTATGTCTTGAATCCACCGCCATTGTTGTTTTTATTCCAGACATTCTCGTGTGCTTTGAATTGTGGGATAGGCATGTAATTCCCTGCTTTTTCATTGGGACCTAACAGACGTGGAGACATCAGGGACTGGTTAAAACTAGTTTCTGGGCAGTGCTCTCTGTTATCATTATGTATTGTATTTATTATGGCTAGTCAGTATATTAACCATGTTATGGCGTATGTGTCATTTGAATGCTGGGTAAAAAAATTCTAATAAATCTGACTACTATATTTAATTTTTAGATATAGCAAAATACATGAATTGTACTTGCACTTATATTCATAAAGAACTATTGGTGTCAGAATCCATTTTACATATCAATTCAGACTAAAACTCATAATTAATACTTATAATTCCCTTATTGTGAAGTCCGCTTAAACATTTGTGTGTGTGTGTGTGTGTGTGTGTGTGTGTGTGTGTGTGTGTGTTTGGTAAGTTTCCGACATGTTCCTTAAGTGTGTTTAAAAACATGTTTTGCTTACAATATGTTCGTTTCTGAATGTCTTGAATGTGTAAATAAAATAATAGTGGTTTGTGATTGAATATAAATGTGAATCAATTATTATGATAGTTCATCAATTGTTGCAACACATATACTTCATGTGACTGTTAACGGTAGTAGATCTATATCAGGAAAAAATAGATATAAATATCTTAAAAATAAAATTATCTTTAAAATGCATACAAAGCATCTCCTGATTATAAATAGATAAGATATATAACGTTTGGTATATCAAATCTAATAAAACATGACAGAAATGATAATTATTTGTGTGGTAAGCTTGACAAGAAATTCTCATTCTTAAATAGACAGCAATTAAGCACTGCTTGACGACCGTCACATCGTCATTTGGACTCTTTCTATAATGACATCAAGTCTACATTATGTTATCAAGTATGACCAATCAAATGGAAATCAAAATGAAACCACGTGCCTCGTGTGATACGTCACCAAAGACGTTGCAATGTTCTATCAGGAAATTTATTTTAGGTGCAAAGTATTCAAATAGATATCCTTATGGTAGTACGAGGTCAGTGAATACATATACGATGCATGAATTTGTTTTTATCTAAATCCTGAACGAATTCGCTGATTTTTTTTCACAGTTAAAGAAAATAAATTGCAATCACAAATATCTCAGGAATCAATATATCGCTGTGAAAACCCGTGGTACACTGAGAATGTTATGTATTTTTATTTCGTTATATGCTTAATAAATACAGAAATATAAAAAAAAAATGCAAAAATGGAATAAAAACGGTCAAGGCAAGAACAGATAAGAGTATAAATGCACTTTACGAGGTATAATTATGAAGTAATGAAAATAGATAAACTTGTTTATGCTAGATACTAAATGCAAAACGTTATTGGAACTTCTTAAAGGGGGCTGATAAGAGTATAAATACACTTTACGAGGTATAAGTATGATAGAATGAAAACAGATAAATTTGTAAATGCTAAACACATTTGACATCGAGTAATATTTCTTTAAATGATTATGACCAATATTCTAAGGCTGTAAACAATCCAAATGATAATACATTGTTCACGGTAGATGAAGACGTTGTTTTTATGTTTAACGTTATAATGCTAACCAATTTAACATTATGTTTGCAGAACTTAATTTTAAGAAAAGTCAATCTTAAATTACAAAAGTCATTAAACAACTGAAAACAAACGCCCACATCTACGTATAAATTATGTGTTCACGTATGGCATAGACATTATTTTATCGTGCATGCACTCAATATTCAATAAAATTTCCGAACTCGGTTATATCTCAGATTCATTGGCTAAAGGGTACGTAATACATATAAGGGAAATATAGATAATGTCCATAACTAAAGAGGAGTCACATTACTAAGTAAATATTTTAAACAATACAATTAGTTTTTAATAAAATTCTTTTAAATGGTAGGCTTACTAAATAGGGTAGGAAGCGTAGGGAGTTTTAGGCATGGGGTCTGTTGATAATATAATTATTTGTTTTGTACAATTGAATTACACATATGCCAAACAAAGTATGTTTCTTATTTCTTATTATGTATATGTTCTTATTGATTTCACATAAGCATATACGACATTGTGTCTCATTATCATTCGTCTCTCACCACTGATTCAAGTGGGAAAGTTAGCAATTACTTGCGGAGATTGGGGTGTGCTCGAGTACTGGTTAATCCCAGGAAACAGTGGTTCTGTTAGTCCTCGATGGCATAAAATGGCGTTAAATATTCAATCAATTCAATCTACTCCGTGGACAGGCTTGTAAACTGGCTAATTACATAAATCGCCCATTATTGATTTTGACGAAACTCGAGTATACACTCGTTTGTTTAGGCTCTACTATTTACATACACAAATAAGCTTTATTTAGATTGAATAAATTTATCATATGATATTTCATTTCATGTTGTTGCTGTTGTTTTTGTTTTTGATATTGTTGTTGTTTGCATTGGTTTTGTTTGTTTTTTATAACCCTGTACACTGTAGCCGAATCCCCGTCCGGCCACATGATATACGACGTCTCCTTAGAATTGGTCTCTCATTGTTGATTCAAGTGTGAAAATTATCATTTTTTACTTGCGGTGTAGGGGCGCTCGAGTACTGTTTATCTTCCAGGATCCCCAGTAAACAAGGGTTAGGTTAACTGATCATCTGCTAGCCCTCGATGGCAAAAATATGACGCTAAACATCCATTCAATCAATGTTGTGTTTGTACAAATGTTATATACGATTTACAGTTGCATAAAAAACAGGGAGACATTTATGTATGTAGCTCGGATTAAAACAATACACTGGTGATCCTCCGTGGGGCACCGTCACGTGATCCCTTTTTACATTTACCAATTACTAACGGAAGGATAGAGTTTCTACTCAGATAAATACTGGAGTCCTCTGACTCCTCACCCAGCAATATAATTGGATGATGACATATATAACCAAATGATATTGAAACACTTTTGAATGTTCAAACGAAGATGCTCACATAACAAACAGATTTGCCGTCCATCCGCAAATAAATGGTAAACTTGCTAAATGAACATGCTGGACCAGACTATGTTTAAACTCACGACCTAGTGGTAGTCTTGGGATTGCACCTTATACCCCAATGCTTACGCTAATCGAATTAACAAGCTTGCTAATTAAATGCAGCTGTTAATTAAAAACCTTGTAATTTTAGACATAATGTAAAGACGAAATATTAATTAAAATCATTTTAGTGGGAGTATTTTGGTTTTATTCAAATTTGAATTCATATACGATCATATACGATATACTCGTTAAACTATTTTGTGATACATTATGTATTCCTGAAATATAATTAAACAAGACGTATCCTTTCTATAGACAAAATTTATATACAAAATGAAAATACATCTTAAAAGGCGTGGTATTATTTATTAAACAACATGCGTGACAAGGGGCGGCTGCACAAAGGCGCTCGGTACTTTAGTTAAGCAATATTTTATTCACAATATTCGTGTTCATGCTAGTCATACATTCAATATACAAATTAAGTAACAAGTGAAAAACGCTCAGAATGTAAAAAGAAATTAACATGTCAGTGTCTGATATCAGCTTTATCAGGACGAGACTCTGATATTTTCGTGGTGAAATTAATAATATTAGACACTTACATGGTTTCTGTTTATCATGTCAATATTTTTAATTCATCCTTTTTATGAAATTGAAAATCAGCATCAAACCTTTGTTACAGCCTGTAGAGAGTCCGCAAACAAAAATTAAACATAATGACGTCATGTGGCTAATAAACATGTATTGTCGTGATAAACTATGTTGATAAAGCAGACATACAGTTTATCTTAAGAAATGAATGCATTGACATGATAAACTATATTAGCTTTCGTATATCTGTTTCCCGATACTTTGGCTCAGCTCTGCTATTATTCCTGGCTCGTGAATCCCCATAAGCATTTAGTTTGTTTTAACTAAAATAAACACATTTACATTTCTCCAGGTTTTGAGTATTTACTCACCTAAGTCAATGTTGGACCAGGTTCATTTTTCACCTTAATTGTCTTACGGTATGCTTAAATACTTAAAAACTTAACTGGCTTTTGACTGGTATCTTTTGTAATTAGTTGGCGCTTTGAGAAGAAAATATATTAAAATATATTACTGAACCAGACCGGACATGATAAAACTTATAATTCTAATAGATTCCGTTCACAAAAGTACAATCGTCAAGTAAGTGTTGTATGTATAACATATATTATAAAATTATAAAATTACATTTGTGAAACGAAATTCTGTTCATTATAGCGAGTAATAAAATGGTTATTGTTCCCTTTTGCCACACAAATGGCTCAATTTATCTCAAGTTATATAAACGGTTAACGGTTTAGTTATATTGTAACGTATTGTAATAATAGCTATGCATTTTTTTAACATTTGGGATAAATATATGAACAACCATACATATATTGATAATAAGATACGAGTACTTTTTATTTTAACATTTATTTTATTTGAAAAAAATTGCGTATTGGGTACATATTAAATATGACATTGTACCTTTTTATGTAATCATGGGCTTGTTAAGTCCCTTGAATTATCCGAATTAAAAAGTTATCTAACAGGACAAACATTGTGTATCATTCAATCAATATCAGTTAAACCCTTTGTACTTGCTATAGAGCTAATCTAAAATTATGATCACCTTGGTGTTTTTGTTTTGTTTTCGATTTTGAGTATTGAAATATATACTTAAATATGTTGGTGATACTATTTTCTCATGAGTCCATCTAGAAGGCCCGATAAATACTGTCTAAACAGTCAGTCCCATCTAGAAGGCCCGATAAATACTGTCTAAACAGTCCCATCTAGAAGGCCCAATAAATACTGTCTAAACAGCCCCATCTGGAAGGCCCGATAAATACTGTCTAAACAGTCCCATCTAGAAGGCCCGATAAATACTGTCTAAACAGCCCCATCTAGAAGGCCCGATAAATACTGTCTAAACAGTCCCATCTAGAAGGCCCGATAAATACTGTCTAAACAGTACCATCTAGAAGGCCCGATAAATACTGTCTAAACCGATGGAAAAGGGTTGCAAGAGTGAAGCATTTTACTTTACCCTATAAGGCTCAATTAAACCGAGTGTCTATTATTTTATTGTTCGGTTGCGTTCGGTACTTCGATGGATTCTTTTCTCATTTAATATCAAGGGTCCTCTGTGGCCGAGTGGTGAAAGGCGCCGTCTCAAGATTAGTTACCTCTCATCGTTACGGTCATAGATTCGAGTCCCGCTCGCTCCGAAAACTTTATGTGAGAAAACTTGCCAGTTTCTTGCGAATGAACGGGGTTTTTTTATTCAGATTCACCAATACAAACTGGGTATTCTATGTATACCCTTATATTGATTGCATTACACATGGTTTAGCTGAATCAGATATTGACGAAATAATACAATATACTTCCTATTAAATATCATTTACATTCAGATAATTCAAAGGACTTAACGAGCCCATGAGAATGTCAACAGATATTTTACTGAAAGGTAGTACTAACCAACGTGTTATTTAATTTTACAAAAACAATATTTGTAATTGAAACAATTCAAGAAAAGAAATTGAGCACATAAGTCAATACGGGATACATGGCCTGTTAATTACCCTAACTGACAAACTATCATTCAAGCCAGTGGTAATGGAACGTGAAGTTGTGTCATTTAACATTTAGCCCAATCAACGGATCCATGAACAACCGAGTCTGGTATATTTTTTCTTGGTTGACGTCTGTGTTTCAAAACGACCCTTTTTTTAGATATTGGCAGAGTTGTACAAAATTATGTTAGCTCTATAACATTCCTTTAGTTGAAACTTTTGTTTCATATAAATTAATTACAAACAAGAAGTCAAACCCTGTGTAAAAAGTTTTGTGCTGAACAATGCATTTCATATCAAATACAATTGGTTAAAGAAGTAGAAGGACAGTCTGTTGTGATTATCAGTAAAGTATAATCGTGCATATATCATATATCACAATTCGAAAATCCATCTTAACGTTGCTCTAAATTCCAATCATGTAACAATGTTTGAAACAACTGGTTCATTATTTACTGTATCATTTTTATTGATACATTTAGTAAGTATTGCTGTTTCCATGGTATTGGATGAAAATGACATAAATCCGATAGTTTACTTAGTTAAAGAAATGTATTCTGTATATTTACGAATGACTATAGGTGCTCTCCTTTGGTGATTATACATCACTCGTTCAACAGGTCCAGCTACGTACTTGTTTGAATTTATGTGTGATGGTTTGTTTCTAATGTTGTTATCTTTTTTGTTTCTAAGTTGTTTTGATGACTTTGCACATTGATAATTTGAAAAAAAAATATGCTTTGTAAAAATTCACCAATCATCATTCCAAGACAATAAATTGCATTGCTGTTTCCTGAATCTATATCTGCGCAAATCTATAGGTAAGGTTCCGTTTCCTAAAAGATATATTTGTGCGCTTCTATGTCTGACGTGCCGTTTCTTGAAGCTATATGAGTGCGTGTATATATGTTACGAGCCGTTTCCTGAAGCTGTATTTGTGTGTGTTTTATAAGTGACATGCTGTTTTCTGAAGGTATGTTTGTTCGTATTTATATGTAACGTGCCGTTTTCTGAAGATATGTATATACATATTGTACATATGTGAATATATTTGTACATTTTTGTATTTTTTGCACATATAAGTACTACTTTGTACATTTTTGTACCTATCCGTATTTTTTGTACATATTTGAATTATTTTGTACATATTTCTACAAAAAATTACTTATTTGTACATTTTTGTACACTTATTTGTACATATTTGTACATAGTTGTACATTTCTGTACACTCATTTGTACATATTTGTACATAATTGTACAATTTTTATACACTTATTTGTACTATTGGTACACTTATTAGTACATATTTGTACAAAGTTGTACATATTTATACATAATTGTACATATTTCTATATATTTCTATATGTCTTTCAATTGAATCATAGTGTAAGCAAAGTCATTTAATAAACTCAGTTTTGTTATATTCATCACTTGTTCTTTGTCATTGCTAAGGGCAGTTAGTTTTGTTTAAAAATGAAATACGCTTGGCTCTGTTCTAGGTAACGTGACATGTATTTTATGGTCCTTACGGACATTCGCATCAAACTGAGTCTGATTTTTTCTTTAATTTCTTTAATTTCCTGTCTGCGTTCTATGGTTGCAATAGGACATTTTATCAGGGATAACCAGCGTTCTATGGTTGCGATAGGTCATTTTATCAGGGATAACTAGCGTTCTATGGTTTCAATAGGTCACTTTATTAGGTATAACTAGCGTTCTATGGTTGCAATAGGTCACTTTATCAGGGATAACTAGCGTTCTATGGTTGCAATAGGTCAATTTATCAGGTATAACTAGCATTCTATGGTTGAAATAGGTAATTTTATCAGGTATAACTAGCATTCTATGGTTGAAATAGGACATTTTATCAGGTATAACAAGCGTTCTATGGTTGCAATAAGCCATTTTATCAGGGATAACTAGCGTTCTATGATTGAAATAGGTCATTTTATCAGGGATAACTAGCGTACTATGGTTGCAATAGGTCATTTTATCAAGGGTAACTAGCGTTCTATGATTGAAATAGGACATTTTATCAGGTATAACTAGCGTTCTATAGTTGCAATAAGTCATTTTATTAAGTATAACTAGCGTTCTATGATTGCAATAGGACATTTTATCAGGTACAACTAGCGTTCTATGGTTGCAATAGGTCATTTTATCAAGGGTAACTAGCGTTCTATGATTGAAATAGGACATTTTATCAGGTATAACTAGCGTTCTGTGGTTGCAATATGTCATTTTATCAGGGATAAATAGCGTTCTATGGTTTCAATAGGTCATTTAATCAGGGATAACTAGCGTTCTATGGTTGCAATAGGTCATTTTATCAGGTATAACTAGCGTTCTATGGTTGCAATAAGTCATATTATCAGGTATAACTAGCGTTCTATGGTTGCAGTAGGTCATTTAATCAGGGATAACTAGCGTACTATTGTTGTAATAGGTCATTTTATCAATGATAACTAGCGTTCTATGATTGCAATAGGACATTTTATCAGGGATAACTAGCGTTGTATGGTTGAAACTGGTCATTTTATCAGGTATAACTAGCGTTCTATGGTTGAAATATGTCAATTTATCAGGTATAACTAGCGTTCTGTGGTTGCAATAAGTCATTTTATCAGGTATAGATAGCGTACTATTGTTGCAATAGGTCATTTTATCAAGGATAACTAGCGTTCTATGATTGCAATAGGACATTTTATTAGGTATAACTAGCGTTCAATGGTTGAAATTGGTCATTTTATCAGAGCTACATAGCGTTGTATGGTTGCAAAAGGTCATTTTTTCATGTATAATTAGCGTTCTATGGTTGCAATAGGTCATTTTATCAAGTATAACTAGCGTTCTATGGTTGCAATAGGTCATTTTATCAGGGATAACTAGCGTTCTATGATTGCAATATGTCATTTTATCAGGTATAACTAGCGTTCTATTGTTGCAATAGGTCATTTTATCGAGTATAACTAGCGTTCTATGGTTTCAATAGGTCATTTTATTAGAGATAACTATAGTTCTATTGTTGAAATAGGTCATTTTATCAGGGATAACTTGCGTTCTATGGTTGCAATAGATCATTTTATCAGGTATAACAAGCGTTCTATGGTTGCAATAGGTCATTTTATCAGGGATAACTAGCTTGCTATGTTTGCAATAGGTCATTTTAACAGGAAAAACTCCCGTTCTTATATTGCAATAGGCCATTTTATCAGGTATAAGTTGCGTTCTATGGTTGCAATAGGTCATTTTATCAGGGAAAGCTAGCGCTCTATGGTTGCAAAAGGTCATTTTATCAGGTATAACTAGCATTCTATGGTTAAAATACGTCATTTTATCAGGTATAACTAGCATTCTATGGTTGCAATGGGTCATTTTATCAGGGGTAACTAGCGTTTTATGGTTTCAAAAGTTCATTTTATCAAGGTTTACTAACGTTCTATGGTTGCAATAGTTCATTTTATCAAGGATAACTAGCGTTCTATGGTTGCAATAGGTCACTTTATCAGCGATAACTAGCGTTCTATTATTGCAATAGCCCATTATATCAAGGATAACTAGCGTTCTATGGTTGCAATAGACCATTTGACCATGTATAACTAGCGTTCTATGGTTGCAATAGGCCATTTTATCAGATATAACTAGCGTTATATGGTTGCAATAGCCCATTATATCAAGGATAACTATCGTTCTATGGTTGCAATAGACCATTTGACCATGTATAACTAGCGTTCTATGGTTGCAATAGGCCATTTTATCAGGGATAACTAGCGTTTTCTGGTTTCAAAAGTTCATTTTATCTGGTATAACCAGCGTTCTATGGTTACAATATGTCATTTTATCAGGGATAACTAACGTTCTATGGTTGCATTAGGTCACTTTATCAGCGATAAATAGCGTTCTATTATTGCAATAGCCAATTATATCAAGGATAACTAGCGTTCTATGGTTGCAATAGACCATTTGACCATGTATAACTAGCGTTCTATGGTTGCAATAGGCCATTTTATCAGATATAACTAGCGTTATATGGTTGCAATAGACCATTTTATCATGTATAACTAGCGTTCTCTGGTTGCAATAGATCATTTTATCAGGTATAACTAGCGAGCTATGGTTGCAATAGGTCATTTTATCAGGGATAATTAGCATTCTATGATTGCAACATGTCATTTTATCAGGTATAACTAGCGTTCTATGGTTGCAATAAGTCATTTTATCAAGTATAACTAGCTTTCTATGGTTGCTAAGGTCATTTTATCAGGAATAACTAGCGTTCTATGGTTGCAATGGGTCATTTTATCAGGAAAAACTAGCGTTCTATGGTTGCAATAGGCCATTTTATCAGGAATAACTACCGTTCTATTGTTGCAATAGGCCATTTTATCAGTTATAAATAGCGTTCTATGGTTGCAATAGATCGTTTTATCAGGGATATCTAGCGTTCTATGGTTGCAATATGTCATTTTATTAGGTATAACTAGCATTCTATTGTTGCAATATTTTATTTTATTAGGAATAAATAGCGTTTTATGGTTGCAAAAGTTCATTTTATCGGGGATAACTAGCGTTCTATGATTGCGATAGGTCATTTTATCAGGGATAACTAGCGTTCTATGGTTGCAATAGGTAATTGTATCAGGGATAACAAGCGTTCTATGTGTTCAATATGTCATTTTATCAGGGATAACTGGCGTTCTATAGTTGCGATAGGCCATTTTATCTGGAATAACTAGCGTTCTATGGTTGCAATAACTTATTTTATAAGGGATAACTAGCGTTCTATGGTTCCAATAGGTTATTTTATCAGAGAAAACTAGCGTTCTGTGGTTACCATAGGACATTTTATCAGGGATAACTAGCGTTCTATGATTGCAATATGTCATTTCATCAGGGATAACGAGCAGTCTGTGGTTGCAATGGGTCATTTTATCAGAGACAACTAGCGTTTAATGGTTGCAAAAGTTCATTTTATCAGGGATAACTAGCGTTCTATGGTTGCAATATGTCATTTTATCACGGATAGCTAGCGTTCTATGGTTGCAATAGGTCATTTTATCAGGGATAACTAGCGTTCTATGGTTACAATAAGTCATTTTATCAGGGATAACTAACGTTCTATGGTTGCAATAGGTCATTTTATCAGGGATAACTAGCGTTCTACTATTGCAATAGCCCATTTTATCAGGGATAACTAGCGTTCTATTGTTGCAATAGACCATTTTAGCAGGTATAACTAGCGTTCTGTGGTTGCAATAGGCCATTTTATCAGGGATAACTAGGGTTATATTATTGCAATAGGCCATTCTATCAGAGTAAACTAGCGTTCTATAGTTGCAATAGGTCATTTTATTAGGTATAACTAGCGTTCTATGGTTGCAATAGTTCATTTAATCAGTGATAACTAGAGTTGTATGGTTGTAATAGTCATTTTTTCAGGGATAACTAGCGTTCTATTGTTGCAATAGGTCATTTAATCAGGTATAACTAGCGTTCTATAGTTGCAATAGGTGATTTTATCAGGGATAACTAGCGTTCTATGGTTGAAATAGGTCATTTTATCAGGTATAACTAGCGTTCTATAGTTGCAATAGTCATTTTATTAAGTATAACTAGCGTTCTATGATTGCAATAGGACATTTTATCAGGTATAACTAGCGTTCTATGGTTACAATAGGTCATTTTATCAAGTATAATTATCGTTATATGGTTGCAATACGTCATTTTTTCAGGTACAACTAGCGTTCTATGGTTGCAATAGGTCATTTTATCAGGGATGATTAGCGTTCTATGATTGCAATATGTCATTTAATCAGGTATAACTAGCGTTCAATGGTTGCAATAGGTCATTTTATCAGGGATAACTAGCGTTCTATGGTTGCAATAGGTCATTTTATCAGGTATAACAAACGTTCTATTGTTGCAATAGGTCATTTTATTAGGTATAACAAGCGGGTCATGTTTGCAATAGGTCATTTTATCAGGAAAAACTAGCGTTCTATGGTTGCAATAGGCCATTTTATCAGGAATAACTACCGTTCTATTGTTGCAATAGGCCATTTTATCAGTTATAAATAGCGTTCTATGGTTGCAATATGTCGTTTTATCAGCGATAACTAGCGTTCTATGGTTGCAATAGGTCATTTTATTAGGTATAACTAGCATTCTAATGTTGCAATATTTTATTTTATCATCAATAAATAACGTTTTATGGTTGCAAAATTTCATTTTATCGGGGATAACTAGCGTTCTATGATTGCGATAGGTCATTTTATCAGTGATAACTAGCGTTCTATGATTGCAATAGGTCATTTTATCAGGGATACATAGCGTTTTATGGTTGCAATAGGTCATTGTATCAGGGATAACCAGCGTTCTATGTTTGCAATATGTCATTTTATCAGGGATAACTGGCGTTCTATGGTTGCAATAGGCCATTTTATCTGGAATAACTCGCGTTCTATGGTTGCAATAACTCATTTTATAAGGGATAACTAGCGTTCTATGGTTGCAATAGGTTATTTATCAGAGATAACTAGCGTTCTGTGGTCACCATAGGACATTTTATCAGGGATAACTAGCGTTCTATGGTTGCAATATGTCATTTCATCAGGAATAACTAACGTTCTATGGTTGCAATAGGTCACTTTATCAGCAATAACTAACGTTCTATGGTTGTAATAGGTCATTTTATCAGGGATAACTAACGTTTTATTATTGCAATTGCCCATTTTATCAGGGATAACTAGCGTTCTATTGTTGCAATAGACCATTTTATCAGGGATAACTAGCATTCTATGGTTGCAATAGGCCATTTTGTCAGGGATAACTAGCGTTCTATTATTGCAATAGGCCATTTTATCAGGTATAACTAGCGTTCTATGGTTGAAATAGGCCATTCTATCAGAGTTAACCAGCGTTCTATAGTTGCAATAGGTCATTTTATTAGGTATAACTAGCGTTCTATGGTTGCAATATGTCATTTTATCAGTGATAACTAGAGTTGTATTGTTGTAATAGTCATTTTTTCAGGGATAACTAGCGTTCTATTGTTGCAATAGGTCATTTAATCAGGTATAACTAGCGTTCTATGGTTGCAATAGGTCATTTTATCAGGGATAACTAACGTTCTATGGTTGCAATAGGTCGTTTTATCAGGGATAACTAGCGTTCTATGGTTGCAATAGGTCATTTTTTAGGTATAACTAGCATTCTATTGTTGCAATATTTTATTTTATCAGGAATAAATAGCGTTTTATGGTTGCAAAAGTTCATTTTATCGGAGATAACTACCGTTTTATGATTGCGATATGTCATTTTATCAGGGATAACTAGCGTTCTATGGTTGAAATAGGTCATTTTATCAGGGACACCTAGCGTTCTATGGTTACAATAGGTCATTGTATCAGGGATAACCAGCGTTCTATGTTTGCAATAGGTCATTTTATCAGGGATAACTGGCGTTCTATTATTGCAATTGCCCATTTTATCAGGGATAACTAGCTTTCTATGGTTGCAATAGGCCATTTATCAGGTATAACTAGCGTTCTATGGTTGCAATAGGCCATATTATCAGAGATAACTAGCGTTCTATGGTTGCAATAATCCATTTTATCCGAGATAACTAGAGTTCTATGGTTGCAATAGGTCATTTTATCAGGTATAAGTAGGGTTCTATGGTTGCGATTGGTCATTTTATCAGGGATAACTAACGTTCTATGATTGCAATAGGTCTTTTTATCAGGTATAATTAGCGTTTTATGGTTGCAATAAGTCATTTTATCAAGTATAACTAGCGTTCTTTTGTTGCAATAGATCATTTTATCAGGGATAATTAGCATTCTTTGGTTGCAATAGGTCATTTTATCAGGAATAACTAATGTTTTATGGTTGCAATAGGTCATTTTATCAGAGATAACAAGCGTTCTATGGTTGCAATAGGTCATTTTGTCAGGAATTAATAGCGTTCTATGGTTGCAATAGGCCATTTTATCAGATATAAGTAGCGTTCTATGGTTGCAATAGGTCATTTTATCAGGGATAACTAGCGATCTATGGTTGCAATTGTCATTCTATCATGGATAACTAGCATTCTATGGTTGCAAAAGTTCATTTTGTCAGGTATAACTAGCGTTCTATGGTTGCAATCGATAATTTTATCAGGGGTAGCTAGCGTTCTATTGTTGCAATAGGTCATTTTATCAGGTATAACTAGCGTTCTAAGGTTACAATATGTCATTTTATCAGGGTGGCTAGCGTTATATGGTTGCAATAGGTCATTTTATCAGGGATAAATAGAGTTCTATGGTTGTAATAGGTCATTTCATCAGGTATAACTGGCGTTGTATTGTTACAATAGGTCATTTTATCAGGTATAAATAACGTTTTATGGTTGCAATAGGTCATTTTATCAGGGATATCTATCGTTCTATGGTTGCAATATGTCATTTTGTCAGGTATTACTAGCGTTTTATGGTTGCAATAGGTCATTTTATCAGATACAACTAGCGTTCTATGGTTGCAATAGGGCATTTTATCAGGGATAACTAGCGTTCTATGGTTACAATAGGGCATTTTATCAGGATAAATAGCGTTTTTTTGGATGCAATAGGATATTTTATCAGGGATAACTAGCGTTCTATGGTTGCAATAGGTAATTTTGTCAGGGATACCTAGCGTTCTGTGGTTGCAATAGGTCGTTTTTTCAGGGATACCTAGCGTTTTATGGTTGCAATAGGTCATTTTATCAGAGATAACTAGCGTTCTATGGTTGCAATATGCCATTTAATTAGGGATAACTTAACTAGCTTTCTATGGTTGCAATAGGTCATTTTATCAGGGATAACTCTCTTTCTATGGTTGCAATAAACCATTTTATCAGGGATAGCTAGCGTTCTATGGTTGCAATAGGTCATTTTATCAGGAATAACTAGCGTTCTATGATTGCAATAGGTCATTTTATCAGGGATAACTATCGTTCTATGGTTGCAATAGGTCGTTTTATCAGGGATAACTAGCGTTTTATGTTTGCAATAGGTCATTTTATCAGGGATAACTAGCGTTCTATGGTTACAATAGGTCATTTTATCAGGTATAACTAGTGTTCTATGGTTGCAATAGGTCATTTTATCATAGATAACTAGCTTTCTATAGTTGCAATAGGTCATTTTATCAGGGATAACTAGCGTTCTATTGTTGCCATAGGCCATTTCATCAGGGATAACTAGCTTTCTATGGTTGCATTAGGTCATTTCATCAGTGATAACCAGCGTTCTATGGTTGCAATAGGTCATTTTATCAGGTATAACTAGCGTTTTATGGTTGCAATATGTCATTTTATCAGCGATAACTACCGTTTTATGGTTGCAATAGGTCATTTTGTCAGTTACTCCTGGCGTTCTCTGATTGCAATAGGTCATTTTATCAGATATAACTAGCTAGAAAGGTTCCTGCATTGTCGAGTGTGGTGGTATATTAGCCACTTATCTTTCTATATATATATATATCACAGCTGAGTTCGTGGTGTCAACTGTGAAATGGTTTGTAAGTTATTTGCGGAAGAACAATGAGTCTACACAAATCGCGCTGACGTCTAACTACATCAGTAAAATTTGATATGCCTTATATCCTGTGATTAACCTTGTGACTACTATGTTATGACTTTTAATGTAACTTTTATTTATTCCAAATACATGTATACTAAATACATGTTTAGGAAATATTACTCCCAGTGGGGGTTGGGGGCACTTGACCTGAAAAGGGGTACATATGTGCCCTGTAAACGTCAAAACATAGGCACAAACTCTACATTGTAGCGTAAAATTTGGTGGTCAAAACTCTACATTCAAACCAAGTATAGGGGTGGAAACTCTACATTCAAACAAATTTTGATAGGGGTCGAAACTCTAAATTTAATAAAACACAATAGTTTAATATCTCTTATTGCCTGTACAAAAAGAGGGGTCAAAACGACGGCACATATTTACTAACCAAGATATAAGGAGTGCCACCGGATACTATCCCGGAAACTGACGTTGAAAAACTTTATTTTATCTCTTTAAATATAATACAGGATAGTCGATATCACAGATTGAGCATTATACACTACGTGAATATTTGAGTTAATTGGATAGAATGCATCGATTCATCCGCATATTAATATAATATGAACTAAGGCATTGCCTCTCTTGGGGTCGAACTTCAATTTTATAAGTATAGTAAACAAAGAAATACTAAATAAACTTTATATTACATGTATTATATGTTTAGGATAACATTGCAGATGTTTCCATTATATATTTAATATGTATTATGTTTATCATAAATAAATCACTTATTATATGATTGAAACTTTATTCAAGGAACTATATCTCTAATACCTTGGTTTGCAAAACAAAAGCAAACGTTATTAGCATCATAAATGGTAGTGCGACATATTGCACATCTCTAGGAGCCTTTTAAAGTTGTTTTTATTTTGCGTCTCCCGAGTTATGGACAGCAGAAGGTATATCCAAATAATAAAGAATCTGTCGATTCACGCCTTATTTAGTCAAGCTGCATAAATGGATGCTGGTCACAAAATACCTTTTGACGTGGGTTTTTCTTTGGTTATAAAGGTTTCTTGCATAATATAAATGCCACAGTGTGTACCTAAACTGTTAGGAGAGAAACATATGTCAACGGTCTGGTTGGCTCAGTCGGTAGAGCACTTGACCTGTAAGTGAAAGGTCCCGAGTTCGAGTCTGCAATGGCTGCATATTTTTCTTGCCTTTTTACATAAACATAATAATGGCTATACTATAGTTTACACTGTGCAGATAGCCAGTATGTATTTTTACTGGGGTTTCAAAACAATTTTAAAACAGACCTAGAAGACAAAGGAACCAATCTCAGTACAGCCATCGTCCTTTTGTAAATTACCTTAAATTTCTCACAAAATGTTTTTAGACAACCGGAGCGAGTATTGATCCGACAACTTCGGTAGTGAGAAGTTAATGATTATTTGACAACAACACTATGGACAACCCTGCCACAGGAGGAACCATTTGTATAAATTATCTAAACACCAGACATTCATACTGTATTCAAGCATAAATAGAGTTCTTGCTGTTTAAATGTTAAAATATGACTTAACCAAATGTATATTTCTGGACAAATGTTGGAAACGTCTAGGACACAGGACTTGACTAAAATTTAAGAGAAGTATCTGGACATGGCAATAATTTGAACCTCCATCTCCCATGTACCAAGAAAAAACAACAGCATTGTGCATGATTGCATACATAAACCAACATATCTACTTAAGTTCCCAAATTAGCAGCTGAGGCATCCAAATATATATGAAATATACAATCTGGACATAAGTTCCCTTCAGTTCTTGTCCAGACACTTCTACAATCTGGTTGTAATACTAAACAAGATAATCAAAATAGACAAAATATAGACCATGTATGATTATAAACTGCAGTCCACGGAAAATATACGTTTCGAATGTAAGGTAGTCAGAAAGAGTAAGCATAAGTTAGTAGCATTTTGTCAATGCAGCAGCAAACATTATAAAAAAATATACATTTTTAAAAGAGAATAATTTCATTAAAAAATAAAACAGACATTTCTTTTTTCACCATATCTTAGCCATCTCTTTTCATGTGGTTCGCAACTGCTGGGGTTCGAACCCAGAATTTCTACAAAAGTGTAGATGTGTTTGCCAGTTACACCACAGAAGCATAGCATGTTGTACTAAGATAATGGACTTAAATATTTACCAAATCAAATTATGTAAATTAATAGAAATTAATATTTAAAATAGCCCAAATTTCTATTATTAAAATGCACTCTTGTAACACAGCACTACATGTTTGTTTTCTAATACTATATACATGTAGTATAATATCAAATTTTGTAAACCTAAAAATCCGATCGACTCCTCCTTTTTCATGGGGAAAAACGCTTCAACAATCTGGAAGCTAGTCTTTAATCGAAATATACAGGTATTGATTTCCAAGTCAGGTTGAAACATCTACAGCATCAGCTGTGTGTTTTATGATATTTTTTACATAAATAAATATACTTTTTAAAATGGTTAAATTTGGATATCTCAGTCCCAAATAAATGCCCCCCTTTGTAAAATGAATCGCACCTTGGGATTTATTCATGTTACGTTAAGTTTATTATGTGTCTGACTGTCAATTCAAGGGTTGTGAGATCCAATTGATGGTACTTGTACGTAAAATTTTAATATGTCAAATAAGGGCAATAATTTTCATTTCATTCATGCAAGAGTAATCTAACTTATTCATTGTAGTATGTTTTATGACTGGGAAGTCTTACGTTAAGTTTAAATCAAATCAAATACATTGAGTGGTTAATGAAGTATGGACAAGATGGTACTTGCAAGCAAAACTAACCAGAATTTCTAAGTCAAACAAGGGCAATAATTTGCATTATATTAATCCAAGAGTTATCTAACTTAGTTATCATAGTATGTTTGATGACTGGGAAGTGTTGTGTTAAGATTCAAGTCAATACATGCAATGGTTATTGAGATTGGGACTTGCACACAAAACTTCAATCAATGTGGGACGCTGACATCAGGGTGAGCAGAATAGCTCTCTTTATTCTTCGAAAAGTCGAGCTAAAAGCAATTTGAAATTTGTTTACAGTAACAAAGACAACTCTGTCAGAATTTACAATGTATTTACCAAAACTCTAATGAAAACAAAGCAAAAGGCCAACTAACAATAAATGTATGTTATAAGTACTGTTCTCTGATTGAAATAATTACATCATGACATGAACAGGGAGGTTACCGACTTATATTTATATAATTATATGAATACATACATTGTTGGAAACCGTAATTTATAATGTATTTTTAAACAATAGGCCCATCATCTGATTATTAAAAAAACATTCACATAAATGTATTCAGTCGTAAGAAATAACTTTTTGTCAATTTCTCTTATATATATTTACAAGTAGGCCTCACTCCAAGGGCAAAACCGTGCGACCCAGGGACATGCAATTCACATTTTTTATAAATGACCCATATATGTCCATAATCATGCTCACTATTTGTTTCCTAGTGCTTCTCCTATATTGAGAAAGAGATTTTCAAAGTTTATCTTACTATGACCTGTTTTCACAATTTTGATTCACCCGTGTGTACCAAAGCTGCATACAATATATCATTACAATTACGGTGACGGTTTTGAGAAGAACTCAAAAAAGTCAATTGTTCACGGACGCATGATGATGGACAAAAGGTCGATTGAGACAAAGTCTCAGGTAACCTAAAAAGACCGACTGAGATTAAAGTTGAGGGCATAATGGTAGACTGAATGCATTTAAAGGGTCCTCTGTGGCCGAGTGGTATAAGGCGACATCTCAAGATCACTAACTTCTCACCGCTAAGGTATTAGGTTTGAATCCCGCTCAAAAAACGGTATGAGAGAAAGTTTCCAGTTACTTGCGGAAGGACAGTAGTTGTACTCAGTCTGAAGTCTTCCTCCACCAGCAAAACTGGATAAGCCATAATAAATAACCTAAAATGTGTTAATAATGGCGTTAAACCCGATTCAAAAAAAAAGAATGCATTTAAATCACTGTTCTCATTAATTAAAGTTTTATAACTATTATATCAACTACTATAATATGCCGCCGCACCATGTGTATCAATACAATTGTTTGTTATCATCAAGATTGACCAAGCTATTTTGCCATTTTTGGACAGGTCATCCTAAAAGAATGTTTGATTGCTGTGTCTCGACTCAGTATTTTAAAGAAAAAGGACAGATATCATGAAAAAATAAAAAGTTAACGCTTTGAAAGCCAATCAAAAGTTTAAGTAGCTGCAATTTTTAGCGAGTAGGTAGGAGCACAGCAAACACATGCCCCACTTGTTTTATTTTGATGCCAGAGTGCAACCCTCCATTATTGAGAGCACTTCCATGCTAAAGATCACATACCTGTCACATGTGAAGTTGTTGGTTCAAGTCAAGCTATATACATACAATTTATTAGAGTTAACCAATTTCCCTTGAAAGGTTCTACTCAGACTTGTTACTTTTTGGAATATACAGGAGACCTTACGATACCTTTTTATGTTTTTATTCATTATTGCACCCTGCTCATTGGAATTATACAAGGAATGTGAATATATGCCCAATGTAACAGTGATAATAGACAAAATTTAGTATAGATATACTATATTTAGACTTTTAGTACCATGCCTAATAATGTTGTTAAAATACCTTCCCCTGACAGTGCTGTACAATCCTATAGCCAGATGTTCTGAACAAGTAAAAAATTGTACAAGTCACTGGCCAAGTAAAAATTTATACAAGTCACCATTTACAAAAGTTTAGTCTCTTTAATTACTGTAATTGGTGCACATACACATGGGGATTAATTACCACTGGCCAGTTAATCACTACTCTGGATCAATTATCTCCAGGCAGTATTCGATAAGATGTCCAAAAATACATAGCTGCTTTAATGGCAGCATAACCAGTATAAGCTGGTTAACCCGCTTAGCTCAGTCGGTAAATCACAAAACTTCTAGCATTGAGGTTGTGGGTTAGATCCCCGGCGCTGGCCAATTAAAAACAGTCGTTCCGATGGGTTAAATTTAAATCGAGGATCCATGTGGCGGTGCTATACACTGAGCACACTGAAGAACCAGAAGAAACATACAGTTGGTTTCAATCTGTAACCTACACTATCCCCTGGAACCTAAAAAGATCAACACTCTTCTCGGGTAATTGCCAATATGGGATGTTTATGTCCGCTAAAGTAGGTAAGCTACTTTCGCACCAAACACCATGACATCTACAGATATTAAAAAGTGTTGATGTTTACAAGGACTTGTATAGAAGGATAGGAAACTTGCATCTCCTGATTAAATGTTGATAAAATAGCACACGAAAGATTACTAATTTGGCACGAGCATTCACAAAATCTCAACTAGTTGCCTTTCCATCTCTATATAATTCCTTGATGTTTATGTCCATAAATTTTAGGTTTGCAACTTTCGAAGCACAAACTATGACAAATACAGATATTTAAACATAATGGTTGCGGTTTATGTTCTCTCAACACACTGTGAGTTTGGGTCCGATTGTAGCTTCAATTTCACATGCTGTGGCCCACGGGTGATGGTGGTTTCATCAGCCTACCAGTTCATCTACTTAAATTTTGTGTTTAAAACAGGTAGTGGTTTCGTCAACCTTAATTTAGTATAGTGTTATGTGGCACGCCAAATATACAGCAAGAACACTGACAATTGTGGATAGGTGAGAGCCAGTTATAGTCTGTTGAACTAACTAGGGCTATAATTATGTAATAGAAAAGTATTAATGAGTAATTAAATATTTAGCATTAGTTTATTTTAATTTAATTAAACCCATTTTAGGCAAAACACTAATCAATATCATATATATCACCAACATTGCCGATGAAACAATCAACCACGTGGATACTATTTGTAAATATTGCCAATTGTGCAGGAAATTGAATACCATACCCGATGTAGTGAATGTACATTGGTCACTTACAACAGTCTTTGCAGTTGCTGTTAAGCTAGTTTTTACAGTGATGGAGTTCAAGTGCACTGACTGTATTGGAAATTGAGCAACGATGTACAGTGTTAGGGGAGTGATAGTACTTGGATGGATGACCAATGTTACTGTTATGGCAACGAGTATAAACTTTCGAACCTGTGACTGCACGAATCTCTCTTTTTTTTTGGATGGGATGGGATATGGCAATGAACTGTTGAAATCCACAGGCTGTGCTGTTAGGTATAAGCCCTAAAGGTAAAGAGGGGAAGAGTGTAGTGAGTGTACATATAGGTCACTAACAAAAGTCTTTTATGTGAAGCTAGCTTTTAAAGCGACATGGTTAAGCGATGTACAAGATAAGTACTTGGATGGTTGACCGATGTCACTTTAGCAATATTCATAATTCTCGGAAGTGATCGAATTCAGGTCATGATCGAAAATACGTTACGGCACCATACAATTGTAAACATCTAACAATTGTTCATTTATTTTGTACTCTCGCAAGATGGACATGGTTATTTTGAGAGCCATTTCCATGACAAAAATGATGCAATACTACGCAACAATTATCTATACACGTATATTTACCTTTGATAACACCAGCTAACTGTTGAAAACGCAAAAAATATATAAACATCAATCGGAATACTTTTCATTTTACCCGCAATTACTTTTACCAAAACTTTGCGAAACATATTTACTGCAGAACAATGACTTTGTCGTCTGGTTTGGTATTTTAATTATCAACTAAAGCTAAGAATTTTATTTATCAAAAAGTTTAATTATTTTAATATTATTATTACAGTAACTTTTTTGAAACAAGATTTTGTTAGTTTTATTTTATTTGGAATAATAGTCACGAGGCAACGTATAGGTTAAAAGTCGTCGTGTTTTTTTTTAAATGCACCACTTCTCACTGAGTTCTAGATGTCGCTCGAGTGATACCGTAACGGGTTCGTAAACGAACTCACCCTTCGGGCGATTTCGGTTTCGACCCCTATCAATATCTATAACATTTATTATTTTGGAGAAGCAGATTAGTGATATACACCAGGCTTCCGATTTATTTTCATCAACATGCATAAATAAGAAATATAAAATCTTAATGGTACTATAAGGAAAAGTATACATCTAAATCACCATCAAAACCAGTATTATTTTATCTTTATGGATAGACAATCCACATTTAAAAGCAATTCCATAAGAACTTGATATTATCTTAGCAGCATAATGTGATGTTGTGATTCGAACTCTTGTATGAAATTAAGACTAAAGATTTAGATAAATATAAAATTGATATTAAATTTGAAATAAACACGGGAAAATATTGTTTGTTACCACATACATTGATGACAAATAAAAGACGGGAATAAAGAATTACTTGAACCTTAATGAATCATCAGTTACAGACAATTTACATCCCTCCTTTGTGATTGATTCTACTTATACAATTGCGTGTTTTTTCCGTCTTTTCAACTCGACGATGCAAATGCCTAAGCCCAAATAATAATTTTGTTTTTACCGGCAAAAATATCTGGATCAAGGGCAAAAACATCCTTTTTGTCCAGTTGCTATCGAGTGTTCTGCACTTTCAAAATACACGACGTCCCAATTCTGTTTCGAACATTTTATGCCCCACACATTTATTTTTCTTGGATGGCATATATATATCGCAGTGTCAGTCCGTCCGTCCGTCTTAACGTCCTATGTTTCGTGTCCGGCTTGTAACTTTGTCATGCATCAATGGATGTTATAAACAATTACTACAAAGGATCAACATAAAATGACGACCTGTCGCTCCCACCTTAAAGGTCAAGGTCAAACTTCGTTTGGTACTTTCAGTCTGTTTGAGATTTCGTTTCCGGTCTATAACTTTGTCACCTATTGATAACTTTCAAAAAACTTGGCCGAATTCATCAGAATTACATAACGACGTGTTGCGCATTAGATCTACACCCTTACCTTAAAGGTCATGGTCACACATTGAGTTTATTTGACAAAACTTTGAGGAATATGTGTGATATTTCGTGTCCGATCTGTAACATTGTCATACATGGATAGATTTTGAAAACACTTGGTTCAATTGATCAACATCCAGAACCCAGAACCTTACCTCAAAGGTCAATGTCACACTATCAGTTTGTTAATATTTCATGTCTGTATTGCAACTTTGTCTTACATGGAGGGAGTTTAAAAAATCTTGTCACAAGTGATCAACATATCA
This sequence comes from Panopea generosa, assembly GCA_029582155.1. Taxonomy (NCBI): domain Eukaryota; kingdom Metazoa; phylum Mollusca; class Bivalvia; order Adapedonta; family Hiatellidae; genus Panopea; species Panopea generosa. Next base: position 10,192,530 of record CM055901.1, on the reverse strand, counting down.
TTATGATGTGTCATCTGTATTTACCTATACAAATACCCGGACCTTTACATCAGATATCAAGGTCAAGGTCACACTTTAATGTAAAATCATGAAATTGCAAGTCTATCTTCAAACTTCTGAAACATACATTGAGTTATTTAAATTCCTACCTATTATGAAATATATCACTATTTTCACAGACTATTTGAGGAGCAAGTGATACATACCAGTAACATTTTTTGTTTATTCTAATATTTATCAAATTTCGATTCCGTGAACATTGACAACATATATCTTCAATATTCGATAACCAACCCGATATACTTAGTCACTTAAACGTTATTGCCCTTGGATTATTTGAAATTTAAACAAAATATCGATTCCCCTCTTAATTGAGTAGTTCTTATCAACTATTTATCAAACATGAATTAAATGTTTACTGGCAACATTTCTTCACTTAGCACAATAGCCAGCTGATCGCTCATTCTAGTTTCTAAGGATTTATGTCACTTAGGTTGTTATAAATTTGCCTTTCAATATTTTACTTTTTATCATTTCTCAACTTCTTCGAAAAGTAGGGATATTAAAAAGCAAACGTTGACATTTGAATAGCGTCCGTTCGTCCGTGCTTATGTCACGTTTTAGATCAACAACTTTGCAACTCCTTCCATTTTAATGGAGTTTTTTGTTTTTTAAACTTAGATTTAACCTCATACTTTTGACTAACAACGTGAGCATGTGATCTTGATGTTCTGATTTCGATCTGTTTATTAAAAAAAAACATTTATTTCAATTTTTGTTTCAGTATATGATTTTTGAGTAACAGCACTTACCACTTTGAGTTTTCTTATAATTAAAGGCCTCCAGGAAGTGATGATCAAACATGATTTTTAACATTATATTGTTTCCCCATCTCAGGTATTAAAATGCTGTTTCTTAGTACCCACACCCATAGACAATGTTTATTTTTCTCAGTTCATGGCCCTTTTGATAAAAATCCACTGAATATTCTTGCTAATGTATCAATCTTATCTTCACCAAACATGACGATATGTCCCAAGATCAAGATAAATATTCAGCTCGGTAGCCTCAGTAGTTATGGCCCTTGGGTTGTTACACATTTGCAAAAAAGATTTTGGTTTGAATTTTATTAAACAAATATAACATTAGCGTGGGCTTCTTTCATGCTGTTTTAAATTAATTTGTTTATGGTACAATTGTTTATAATCAACCAATATTGAGAGATAGTCTAAAACAAGTAAGAATTGAAAGGAAATTAAGCAAAACTTACTTTTTTGTAATATACATGTAGAATTCAACATCAGTTAAGGATCGTATTTTATGTTAAATATGTTTCGCCTCGAAAACAACAACCAAAATGTTGCAGATCATAAAGCAACATTATGGTTGATGATCTGCAATATTTTGGTGGTTTTGTTTCTTACATTTACACTCATAAAATTTCATCTAATTTTAAAACTGACGGAAGTATACTAGTTTAATTGTATTGTATTTAAATCATTTTGAGGAGTATTTTACAAGATATTAAACGTTGAGGTGATATAAGATATACATGTATTAGATTCTGATTTAAGGACTCCTTTTTACTTACTTCCAAGTCCGCGGTGTGGTCTTGTGGTAGAGCGCCCGCCTCGCATGCGGAAGGACGTGGGTTCGATCCCTGGCCGGTTCATACCAAAGACTTTAAAAATGGTACTAGAAGCTTCTTCGCTTGACGCTCAGTATTTAGATGAGAGTTGTAGGACTGGTCGGCCCGGTGTCAGTATAATGTGACTGGGTGGGGTATCATACCATGTGTCTGCGGCATGATACTCTTGTGTGACAGCGCTAATAGTACTGTCTCAAGTAGACACCGACGCGATATGACTGAAAAATTGTTGAAAGCGACGCTTAACACCATACAACTACAACAACATTTCTTAATCCCGATGAGACAACATTAATAGATAATGTGCAAAAGTGAACATAATAAAACATTAATTTTTACATTATGTTTTAGTTTCTACAAAACGGTCGATTACGTTTATATGTTTACTTATTTGTTTTATACTCAAGTGTCGACAAAATAATTATAGTAATTGTATGATACTTCATTAAACATAAAAAGACAACCAACAACAGTTGTTTCATTACTGTGTATGCTGTATAGGATATTATTAATTATGATCTAGTAACTACTCCATTTAAATAACTATATTTACTTGAGGGGGCAGCAAAATGAATATTCTAAATTAGTTAACATAACAACAGTAAAGTCACGCAATTGCCATTTTGTTTTATCTGATTAAGCAAGATTGCTAACAGAAACAAAATCACAAGAATCCGTCATTTGTAAAGTAACATAAACAATACGCCTGGTAGGGAATGAGCCTGGATACCCAGACAGCTTAAGGCTAATTTACGTGATAAATTGGAATTTTAAAGTGATATTAGTTTGTATATTTGCTATTGTTATGATTGTTCCATTGGTGTTTCATATAAGTTAATAAAATTGTTCAGTTTTCCGCCAAATCAGTGATTGGATTTGTTCGCAAATATGAAACATAAATATGATATATTTTTCTGTCAAATACAGGTTGGGATCGTGTGACCATTGTTGAACTATTGAAGGAGGAAACAACCTGCTGCTTTCCGAGTAAATTAAAATGAATAGAATTTACAAGTTAAAGCAATATACATTAAGTAGAACGTTTATGATTTGATGATGAAGGTTGCTGGTTTGGTTTAGAGCAACCTTGATGTCATCAACGGAGTGGATATTTGTGATAGTGGTTTGCAGTCGATTCCAGTCCCGTATGGTACGGAGGGTTGTAGACGCTGCTCGATATTGGTGGTTGATATAAGCTGTGACCATTTCGTGCTTTCCGGCCGTTCAGCTGTAGTGTGAATCCCGGGACCACATCTACCAAGCCATATTTGAGTTTGAATAGTCTCTCCACAAATCTCAAATTTGCCAGCAATTGCTATCCCATAGTTATATTGCACTAATCTAAGCATAGTGTTCACTAAACGTCAGAAAAGCAGTTGAACAGTTCAACTAATTTACTGACGTATAGTGAACTTAATGACAATGTTAAATCACAGATACAGTAACATAGTTGTGTTTCTAATTTAAGTAACAAGTAGAACATAAGGTTTACCATGCATCATTAGACAATTATTAATTCACACGGTTGCTAAGGATAATAGGGGAGATTGTCAGCTGACTAGAAAATCGTGTTGCTTTGTTGGCAAGTCGATACTAATTGGAACTAAACACTAGTAGTTTTATATTTGATTTATGTTACAGAACATATTAACGTTCAGCGTATTATTATAGGATAAGCTTGATCTTTCCCAGGGGATAAAAATCGCAATACGTCACTGATTTTTATTATCACGTGTTGGCTAGCGTTTTAGATCGGCTTAAAAATAAAACATGTACTATTCCACAACATGTTTGGCGGAAACCACGTTCTAAGATAGATATATTATTTGCGGGGGACATTTTTTGCACGCTTGTCGTGTTCATTAATTTTTATATTCCTCCAATCAATTATCCATGTATCCATTATACAGCATTATTGTATGACTTGTTGTTCTGTTTATGAATGAATGAATGAATGAATGAATGAATGAATAGGGTTTTACGGCGTACCAACACATTATAGGTTATTCGACGCCAACAGGAAGGAAGATTCCAAGTTCACTCTACATGTACAAAAACAACAAATTAACATACAGATTTAAAAAAATACATCAACAAATGAATGTTCTGTTTATACAACAGTTTTACCGTAAATTTATAAAATGTTGCCATTTATAATAAGTAGCTTTTATTAATTCGCGCTGATTGACTTCATTTAAAAAAGACAAAACTTATTGTCACAATACAGATTTTTATGATTTTAACCTCTTTATTTTACCCTTTGCTTCATACGCACCTGTATTATTGGGTTTTATATTCCTTTGTTAGCTTGTCTATTCACCCGTGAAATAAGCAAAGCACATGCCAATTAGACATGTACAGTGAGAGTGTGTAAGTGGTCAGTCGGTGATATGGCCAGATAGAGAGAAGTTGGCAGATATATAGTATTCAAAGAATCAAAAAGGAGAGATACTGTGAGTAGTTAATTTGTTTAAGTTATATTTCTGAAATGCTGAAGTGTTGCTATCTTGAAAGTGTGTACTAAATATTCATTTTTGTAAGAGTGTGTTTGTATACTTGTAGGTGGTTTATGGGCGATTCAACAATATAGATAAATATATATGTAGAGAAGAAGTCATGGCATACCCCTGTGTGGTAACAATATGAGATGTCTACCTATGTGAAAAATATAATACGTCCTAAGTGGTACACGTGATTATATAATGTGACATCGTATTGAATTTAATATTATACATTCTATGTGATATATGTATTATAAGTTCTCGTCATGATAGAGAAAACCCTGAGTGGTAACAATATGAGATGTATGTGTAAAATATAATGCGTCCTAAGTGGTACACGTGATTATATAATGTGACATCGTACTGAATTTAATATTATATATCGTAGTAATATATGCATAATATTTAGTCGTCATGATGGAGACCTGTGTGGTAATAAAGATGTGATTAATAAAAATATTGAGTAGCATCTCTCGCCAAACCTATTTTAACGACGAATCATAGCGGGCAAAGAGCTATATCTGGAAGAATATGATAGCGGTGTTTTATCGTTGTACATTTTTAAAACGTTGAGTGAATTTTTAAACATTACGGAACATATTGAGAATGTCTACATTATAACTATTTGGATACAAATATGATTAGAATTAGTGTGGTAGAGTGTATTACCTTGAACAATATATTATTATATTACATGCAATAAAACATCATTGATTGTAGCCATTTTGTTGAAGCTTCATTTCTTCTTACAAAGGTCAATAACAAATAATAAAGAATCTGACTCACACCTATGTGTGACATTTGGCGATCCCGGCAGGACCTTTGTATGATGCATTTGAAGTATTCCTATATAAATATTAGAAATTATTGTTTAGGGTAACTGTTGAATAGAATCCATTTATTTGCAACTTGTGTATCGTATTTGAGATAAATATGGAAACATTAGAATCTATAATAGGAAATGGGAAATCATTAGGACTTGAGGGAAGTGAGTTAAGGGATTTTGTGAATGAGCGAGAAGAACGTATGAGGGAAGAGAAGAAGGAAGCAGATAGACTGGCTAGAGAAGATAGATTAATAGAAAGAGATTTAAAGCGTATGGAGATTGATAAGTTACAGAAAGAGAAAGAGTTGCAATTGTCTTTAATGGAAAAAGAAATTGAATTAGAGAAGGCAAAGAAAGATGACTCAGGGTTGTTGAATCCTGCATTAAGTAAAAGTTGTGAAGAGAAGGCTAAGATGCCAAAATTACCCCATTTTAACGATATGCAGGATAATATGGATTCGTACTTAAAACGTTTCGAACGATTTGCTGAAAATGCTGGGTGGGAAAAAAATAGATGGGCAACCAATTTGAGCGCATTGCTACAAGGAAAATCTTTAGACGTTTATTCGCGACTTTCCGCAGTTGAGGCACTCAATTACGATGAGTTAAAGGAGTCCTTATTGAAAAGATTTCAATTGACCGAAGAAGGGTTTAGATCAAAGTTCCGTTCTAGTAGGGCAGAAATAGTTGAAACTGCTCAGCAGTTTGTTATTAGATTGCAAGACTATCTTTTGAGATGGATGAGCCTAGCCAAGGTACCAGAAACATTTGAAGGCCTTAAAGACCTTATTCTACGGGAACAATTTATGGAAGTATCTAGTAAGAATTTACAGGTCTTCTTAAAAGAAAGAAAGTTAACTTCAGTAAAAGATATGGCTGATATCGCTAAGCAATATCAAGAGGCCCACAATTTGACAGATGTGTCCAGCAACAAGTTGCATGTGCAAAGTTTTACGCGCAAGGGTAGCGTTGAGCATAGAAATTCAACCTTATCATTAAGTCCTGGATATCCCCCCTTAGCAAAGGAAAGATTATGTTATAACTGTAAGTCAGCTTCTCATATGATTAAAGATTGTCCCAGGTTAAAAGGGAAAGGTCAAAATATAAAGGCAGGGTCGTTGACAGAGATCGATCATGGTAGAGGTACACGAAGAGGAGGTAGATTTATAGGAAGAGATAGATATGTGGGTAGAGGAGGTTATGTAGGACATAGTAATAGAGAAAGGAATGTAGTCACAGATAGTAATGAAACAGGTTATAAGCAGGTAGGAGCAGGATGTGTAGTCCAACAATCATTAGAAGACTGCTGTTTAGGTGATGAGTCTGTAACCTTAGAGTGTGGCCATCAATTGCAAGTTATGACTGCTGCATGTAAGACAGAGACAGTGTCAAATTTACAGAATATGACAGTATTAGAAGGATTGGTAAATAGTCAGAAAGTAGATGTATTACGGGATAGTGGGTGTTCTGGAGTAGTGGTAAGAAGAAATTTAGTAACAGCAGATTGTATGACAGGAGAATCCCAGAAGTGTGCACTCATAGATGGAACGATTAGCAAATTTCCTTTAGCCAGGATACAAATAGATACACCTTATTTTAAGGGAAAGATTGTGGCTCTATGTGCAGAACAGCCAGTTTATGATCTAGTGTTAGGAAATATACCCGGAATAAGAGATCCGAGTAATCCAGATAGAAATTGGATATTAGAGAATGAAGTAGCTACGTGTAATGCTGTCCAAACAAGAAAGCAAAAGGCGGAAGAAGGTAAGATAAAACAGTTAATTGTTAAAGAACATATCAATGACATTGGAGTCAAGGAGATAAAGGAGGCCCAAGAAGCAGATGAAAGTCTTGAAAGAGCTAGGAAACAGTGTTTCTCTGAAAAAAAGGTAATCTCCAATAATGGTGGAGTTCATTGGTTCGAGAAAGATAACGGACTATTGTATAGGTTTTCTCAATCTCCAAGAGTGGAGAATGAGAAGTTGTTCAAACAGTTGTTGGTCCCTAAAGATATGAGAAAGCATGTCTTGAAATTAGCACATGATTCCATTTTAGCTGGGGTCCTCCGTGGCCGAGTGGTCTAAGGCGCCGTCTCAAGATCATTTACCTCTCACCGCTATGGTCGTAGGTTCGAGTCCCGCTCGCTCCAAAAACTGTATGTGAGAAAGTTTCCAGTTACTTGCGGAAGGACGGTGGTTCTACTCAATCTGACTCAGTCTGAGGTCTTCCTCCACCAGTAAAACTGGATATGCCATATATAACCTGAAATGTGTTGAAAATGGCATTAAACCCCATTCTTCTTCTTCTTCTTCTTCTTCCATTTTAGCTGGTCATTTAGGAACTAAAAAGATGATAGCCAAGATATTATCTCAATTCCATTGGCCGGGAGTTCAATCAGACATTGCCAGGTATTGTAGGTCATGCGATATTTGCCAGAAAACTTTCCCTAGGGGGAAAGTTAGAAAAGTGCCCATAGGTGAGTTACCCCTTATTGATACTCCTTTTTCAAGAGTTGCTGTTGATTTAATAGGTCCAATACACCCGCCAACGGATAAAGGTAATAGATTTATTCTTACTTTGATTGATTATGCGACTCGTTACCCAGAAGCAGTTGCGTTAAAATTCATCGACACAGAACGAATAGCAGAAGCATTAGTTGAAATGTTCAGCAGGGTAGGTGTCCCAAATGAGATACTTAGCGACATGGGGAAACAATTCACATCAAATGTGATGAAAGAGGTAGGTTATTTATTATCAATGAAACAGTTAACTACAACACCTTACAATCCAGCATGCAATGGTCTAGTTGAAAGATTTAATGGGACGTTAAAGAATATGTTAAAAAGAATGTGTGCAGAACAACCCAAACAATGGGATAGATTTATTGCCCCTTTATTGTTTGCGTATCGTGAAGCTCCACAGGAGAGTCTAGGATTCTCTCCCTTTGAGTTACTTTATGGACGTACTGTACGAGGTCCATTGGTTATACTTAGAGAATTATGGACCAATGAAATTGAATCAGAAGAGGTAAAGACAACTTACGAATATGTGTTAGATTTAAGGAATAGATTAGAAGAGACATTGAAATTAGCCCAGGTAGAGTTAAACAAAAGTAGAACTCGTTACAAGAAGTATGCAGACCGAAAACGCAAGGTACGAAGTTTCAAGGTAGGTGAAAAGGTTTTGGTTCTCCTACCAACAGATAGAAACAAGCTACTGATGAGACTGAAAGGACCCTTTGAAGTATTGGAGAAGGTAAATGAGTTCGATTATCGAGTTGAAGTGAATAGTAAGGTAAAGATTTATCATATCAACTTGCTTAGGAAATATGTTGAGAGAGATAGTAGTCAGGAGAGTGTTGGAACCGAGGTTATTGCAGACAAAGAAGATGACACAGAGGGTGGAGTAATGGATAAGGTTTGTGTTGCTGTCATAGACGAAACGGACGAATGTTCGCCAGTTGACTTCAAAGACTTGGGTGAGTATAACCAGTTTGTCGAAAACTGTATTAAAGAAGAGATAGTTGTAGATTTACCTAGATTGGAAGCTACAGAAACAGTAGATGACATCAATATAAACCCTGAATTGAGCGATGCACAGAAAGAAGATTTAAGAGTGTTAGTAAATGAATTCTCAGATATTTTAACTGACCTTCCAGGTAGTACAGACTTAATAGTACATGAGATCAAACTAACCACAGAAGAACCAGTAAGGTCAAGACCTTACCAAGTACCATATGCCATGAAAGATGTCATCAAGGAAGAAATCAGTAAAATGATAAAATTAGACATTATCGAACGTATAGATTCCCCATATGCTTCCCCGGTAGTTATTGTAAAGAAGGCAGATGGGTCAAACAGATTTTGCATTGATTATAGAAAGGTAAACAGAATAACTGTATTTGATTCAGAACCTATGGGAAATCCTGACGAAATATTTAATCGTCTAACAAGTAGTAGATTCTTATCAAAATTGGATCTATCCAAGGGGTACTGGCAGATTCGAGTCAAGGAAGAGTGTCGTCAGTGCACTGCTTTTATCTCATCAGAAGGTCTTTTCGCCTTTAAGAAGATGCCATTCGGAATGGTAAACGCTGGTGCCACATTTTGTAAGATGATGAGAAAGTTGTTAGATGGGATAAGAGATATTGAAAATTTTGTAGATGACATTCTTGCACATACTGAGACGTGGGAAGAACATATTGCAGCTTTAAGAGAGCTGTTTGAGAGGTTAAGAAAGGCTTCATTAACTGTTAGGCCGTCAAAATGCATGTTAGGGTACTTTCGATTAGGTTTCTTAGGACATGTCGTTGGTGGACATCAGCTAAAACCAAATCCGGAAAGAGTTTTGTCTATCAGGAATTGTTTACGACCAGTCACCAAGAAACAAATCCGTTCTTTTATGGGGCTTATTGGGTATTACCGAAAGTTTATCCCAAACTTCAGTTCTATTGCCTCACCCATCACAGACTTGACTAAGAAAGGTGCACCAAACAAGGTTGAATGGACACCTGAAATTGAGAGGTCTTTCAAAACACTGACAGAAGCGTTGACTTGGTCACCTATATTGTGTCTCCCTGATTTCAGTTGTATATTCATATTAAGAACTGATGCTTCGGACGTAGGGATAGGTGCAGTTCTTATGCAAGACCATGAAGGAACAAAATTTCCAATTTTTTATGCCAGTAGAAAGTTACTCCCTCGGGAAAGAGCTTACTCAGTGATAGAAAAGGAATGTTTGGCAGCTGTCTGGGGTATTCAAAAATTCCAAGCAATTTTGTATGGTCGGGAATTTGTTTTAGAAACAGACCATGAGCCGTTAGTATATTTAAACAAGGCAAAAGTTGCCAATGCCAGACTAATGCGTTGGGCGTTAGCTCTCCAATCATATAGATTCAGAATAGAGGCCATAAAGGGGTCTGAAAATGTTGGTGCAGATTTTTTGAGCCGCCATGTTTAAACCACAGTATCTATATTTTAGAGAGTGAAAATAAGTGAAATAATTTTCCTCTTGAGTTGGGGGATATGTCACAATACAGATTTTTATGATTTTAACCTCTTTATTTTACCCTTTGCTTCATACGCACCTGTATTATTGGGTTTTATATTCCTTTGTTAGCTTGTCTATTCACCCGTGAAATAAGCAAAGCACATGCCAATTAGACATGTACAGTGAGAGTGTGTAAGTGGTCAGTCGGTGATATGGCCAGATAGAGAGAAGTTGGCAGATATATAGTATTCAAAGAATCAAAAAGGAGAGATACTGTGAGTAGTTAATTTGTTTAAGTTATATTTCTGAAATGCTGAAGTGTTGCTATCTTGAAAGTGTGTACTAAATATTCATTTTTGTAAGAGTGTGTTTGTATACTTGTAGGTGGTTTATGGGCGATTCAACAATATAGATAAATATATATGTAGAGAAGAAGTCATGGCATACCCCTGTGTGGTAACAATATGAGATGTCTACCTATGTGAAAAATATAATACGTCCTAAGTGGTACACGTGATTATATAATGTGACATCGTATTGAATTTAATATTATACATTCTATGTGATATATGTATTATAAGTTCTCGTCATGATAGAGAAAACCCTGAGTGGTAACAATATGAGATGTATGTGTAAAATATAATGCGTCCTAAGTGGTACACGTGATTATATAATGTGACATCGTACTGAATTTAATATTATATATCGTAGTAATATATGCATAATATTTAGTCGTCATGATGGAGACCTGTGTGGTAATAAAGATGTGATTAATAAAAATATTGAGTAGCATCTCTCGCCAAACCTATTTTAACGACGAATCATAGCGGGCAAAGAGCTATATCTGGAAGAATATGATAGCGGTGTTTTATCGTTGTACATTTTTAAAACGTTGAGTGAATTTTTAAACATTACGGAACATATTGAGAATGTCTACATTATAACTATTTGGATACAAATATGATTAGAATTAGTGTGGTAGAGTGTATTACCTTGAACAATATATTATTATATTACATGCAATAAAACATCATTGATTGTAGCCATTTTGTTGAAGCTTCATTTCTTCTTACAAAGGTCAATAACAAATAATAAAGAATCTGACTCACACCTATGTGTTACACTTATTATCGAAAACATGAGTTAAACAGCACCCTGAGGATTTTGTCTTAATTATAATATCGCTCGCTTCTAATTGAAAGTCATTCGGCGGTAAACTTAGGTTAATTGTATTAATATTATGAAAGAAAATAAGACGCATACAGTGCATTTATTTAAGTACACATTGTAGCAGATTGGGTTTTCTTGGGTTTTCTTGGAATCAGGTTATATCAATGTCATATTAATTTCAGTACACTCGGCTGTCGTGTTACGATTGTATACACTCAGTCAACTCGCAATAACTCAATTTTAGTTAATTTAAGCCCTCCAGTTATATCATTTTGTTGCTTTACCCAATGTTTTATCATGTTATTTAATATCTTTGTATAGTAAGCTTGATGCAAGTAATGTCTCTGTAAGGTAAGCCTAATACAACTCATGTCTCTGTAAGGTCAACCAGATACAAGTCATGACTATGTAAGGTAAGCCTGATACAACGCATGTCTCTGTATTAATAGGGTCCATTAGAAGCAAAAAATACTGTGAAGTGAGATAGAACAGTAACACTACCTACTGCCTTTAAAAGGTGAAATGATACTGTTACCTAGACCGTTGTTCAATATAAGTATAAGGTAGCCCAAACCATCACTTACAGCCAAACGGGCATTGATTATTACTCATTTATAAAATATAAAATATTGTAACAAAAAACAAATCCTATGACTAAAAGAAAATCCACATCGCAGAGAATCATTTTCCGAAATGAAAAGTTGTGTACGAAAAACGTATTTACAATTTTGATAAAAGTGTTAATTATCATGTAAAATGCAACTTGAAAAAGCACCATCTATATTAGGAACCTTAATTGCTTACTATTTTAGGAAACCCTACAAATGATTGTATGAATTATTATTAAAATGCATTGTTTCAATGGTTGTGGAACGCAAAAAAACATATTAAGTAAATACTAAGAAAAAAAATAATTTAATGGGGTATCAAAATGATAGACGTTGATAATTTCATACATTCGATTAAGATGAATAGATAAAATGATTTTGGACTTGAAATATATTGATATGAAATAATTTTAAAACATTGTTTGAAACTCATCATTTATAATTATGAAAAAATGCAATACATCGTGTAATTGACTACCATTTTTATATGAATGAAATAATGTTGGTCAAACACAATTATTTAAATAAAATAAAAAAAACATAACAAATCAACAGATATTAAGTAACCCACCAGGAATAATAATTTAAAAAAAAACATGGGACCTGTTAGGGTTTTAAAACCATAAAGCAATTAATATATGATCAGATACCCAGAGTTTTTTTTATACTTTCTAAGGTTTTAAACCATGTTAAATAATAAATACGTCTTAAGTTGTTTAACATATTAATATAGCGTTTTTCGCATACATAAAACTTTTAAAGATAAACGCGTTCAGTGTAAACATAGAACAGAACACATGATACAGAATACATTATACAGATAATTCGTTATTGTTATAAGATAAAAAAAATAAAACAGAACAACAAATTATGGGAAAATGAATAATGATCATGCAGTTGACAGGGTTAAATGATTTTTAGTACTATTATATTATACACATATTTATTTAATTTAAGGATGTTTTCTACAGTTTTTGTCAAAGTTCCAGCTGTATTTATGTTTAATGTTAGTTCATGCAATCTCAGAAATTAAAAAAATCACATGTTACCGTACAGATTATCTGGTATTACCTCCTCATAAACATACCTGTCCTTGAAATTTGGCGAAAAAAATGTAGATTTTACAAGCAATGTTTCAAAACGTAGTAAAACGGCAATATACGTATTTAAATGTAGTAAACGTATTATATACGGCTACATACGTAATGAAGATTGCTTTTGATATACGTAGCATATAACTTGTATTACAACGTAATTAAAACGTAGTCGAAACGCATAAGATACGTACAAAAACGTACTTAGCCATACCTTGAGGCCCATTACGTACTACTACGTAATACCGACACTTTACTATGTTTTTACTACGGTTTGCTACGTTTTATTTCTACGTTTTATTAGGTTTCAGTAGGTTTTGGTAGGTATTGATTAATATCACTTCGCATTAATTCGTATTACTACGAGTAACTACGTTTTACTAAGCATCCCCGACTTGTTGTCAACATCGTGTGTATATGGCCACCATCTCCGACTGTCACCTCATTGAAGTGATGGCTGTATATTTACCTACAACAACCATGAAAGCAGGTCAACTAAAGTTGATGGCTGCTGCCTTGGTTCCGAACAGAGATGTATTGCAAATATAGGATGCTTCTCTACATATAGGAGCAAGAAGAAAAAAGATAAGGCCAGAGGAGAAAATAACCATCTGGGTCAGGGAGTGGCTCAGCCGAATATCCCCGTTTGGCATGTATGATGGTGAATCTGAGGAGGGAAGGTGTGGCTGGCTTCGAAATCGTCTTGTAGGTAGATCCATCCATGAGATTGTACCGGCCCACCCCTGGCTGCAAAAGAAGGACACATCGTACAGGAAGGCACTACATTCTGGACTAAAGGTGGCCATCACCATGAGACACCTTGCAACCGGGGACAGTTACCACCCCTTGATGTACTCCTTCACGGTCACCAACAACATTCTCCAGAGCGGTATCTGAAGTGTGTGAGGCCATCATTTCTGAGTATGCAGAGGATGTATGGTGCCTGTGTTGCCTTCCTCTGGTACCACCCTGACGTCTTGACGTTCTAGTAGTTGATCCCTTACACTATCTAGTAATCCCTAGCAAAAACGTACTGAATCACAGTAAAACGTAGCGAAACGTGCCAGATACCTAATAAAACGTACTAATCCCTAGTGAAGTCATGACTGTCACATATAAGAAGGTACGATACGTAATAAAACCTTGTAAAACGTAGTAGAAACCTACTAAAATTTAGTAAAACCTAAAACCCCTCAAAACGGGGCAAACATAACAGAACGTAGGGTTGGGAAACGTAGTTATACTTAGCCCTCAATACCTGACAGTGTGAATGGGGCTTAAAAATAAAACATTTCGGCAGAGTGTTAAGTGTTTCTTTCAATTTTGTTTTAATCTTGATAAAGTGTATGGGAAAATTTATATTAAAACTTTTCAACATACTGTCTGATACCTATTCTAATGACAATGAAAATAAAAAATACAATTTACCGCGTAATTTGAGAACTATGCTATCGTTAAAAAAACTGTTGTTGCAAAATTAACGTTTTTATGAGCTTATTTGTACAAATATTAAGATAATATTCTTTAATATTTTATATTCAGGTTAAATTGCTATAAATAATTTCAGGCTCATCCGTGTGTATGATCATCTAAAATAGGGTCAGTGCTCATATGTACGTTTTTGTGTACTTTTGTATGTGCATGCATCATATGTGCGTTTGTATGTTTGTATATGTAGCGTACGCGTGTGTTAATGTGCGTGCATACGTGAGTACTATTGCTAGGAGTAGTAAGAACTATACCAAAAATGACAGAAGTATTCGACCATGCATGTTTGTGTTTATTTGGTGCTATGTTCGCAGTAGCAAAAATAAAATAAGCAGCAGCAACAGTAGTAGTAGTAGTAGTAGTAGTAGTAGTAGTAGTAGTAGTAGTAGTAGTAGTAGTAGCAGTAGTAGTAGTAGTAACAGAAGTAGCAGTAGAAGTAGTAGTAGTGATAGTAGCAGCAGAAGAAGTAGTAAAAATTGCAGCAGAAGTTGTAGCATCATCAGTAGCAGTATCTGTCGTTGTTGTTGTTTATTGCTATAATTGTAGTAGTTGTAGTTGTAGTAGCAGTAGCTAATGCAATCATTTTAGCAGCAGAAAATGTGGTTGTAATAGTAGCAGCAAAATATTGATAGTAGTAAAAGCAACAAAGTAGTAGTAGTAGTAGAAGTAGCAGCAGCAGAAGTAATAGAATCAGTATCGAAGGTAGTAGTAGTAATAGCAAAAATAGCAGCAAGAGAAGTAGCAATAGAGTAAACAATAACAACAGCAGTTTTAATAATAATAGTAGTTGATGATGATGATGATGATGTTGTTGCTGCTGTTGTAGTTGTAGTAATAGCAGCAGTAGTTTGAAAAATATAATAATAATAGTAGTAGTAATAGAAGTAGTAGTAGTAGAAGTAATAACAGTAGTAGCTGCAGTTAGTAATCGTAGTAATATGAGTAGAAGTATTAGTTATATTGACAGCAGTTATATTAACACAGTAGTATAATAGTAGTAGTAGTACTAGAAGTAGTAGTGTTAGTAGAAGTAGTGGCACATGTAGTAGTAGTAGTACTAGAAGTAGTACTACTAGCAGAAGTAGTGGTAGTAATAGTAGTAGAAATCATAGCGGTAGTAGTTGTTGTAGTAGTAGTAGTAGTAGTAGTAGTAGTAGTAGTAGTAGTAGTAGTAGTAGTAGTAGTAGTAGTAGTAGTAGTAGTAGAAATAGAAGTAGTATTAGAATAATATAATAGTAGTAGTAATAGTAATAGTAGGAGTAGTAGTAGTAGTAGTAGTAGGTGTAGTTGTAGTAATATAAATAGTAGTAGTAGTAGAATAATAGGATAGTAGATGTAAAAATAATAGTTATAGTAGTTGCAGTAAATTAGTAATAGTAGTAGTAATGTAAAAATTACGTGTTGTAATATTACTCCTATGCCAATTAGATACTTCTATGTGAGTACTTTTGATGTTGCTATTTGTAACGTACCAATTGCGTTCAGTGAAATGTCATCTATGTACGCCAGTGCATATAAAAATGTACATGTTAATTAACTGCTCTTAATTAATTAATAAAAATTAAGATACCGTTAAAATTTGAACATGTTGAATTAAAGTTACAGTTTAGAGTTAACAAGTTACCAATATTGATTGCTCTGAATGAATGGGCTCTGTGGCTAAAATGCTTAGAATTAACAAGTTTGATTGATATTGATTGCTCTGAATTAGGAGTTTCAGTGGCTAAAACGCTTGCAAATTGCGTTCAGTGAAATGTCATTTATGTACGCCAGTGCATATAAAAATGTACATGTTTATTAACTCTCTTCATTGAATAATAAAAATTAAGATACCGTTTGAATTTGAACCTGTGGAATTAAAGTTACAGTTTAGAGTTAACAAGTTGCCAATATTGATTGCTCTGAATGAATGGGCTCTGTGGCTAAAATGCTTATACTTTGCAAAAACGACTGCTTCCTATGATAAGGGAAAAGGAAAACATCTGAGTAATTCGTTTGATGTTGTCAAAAATAGCTTTAGATATCAGTGAGCAGTTATTATGTTATTTTTATTTATATATACTGACGCAAAAAAGAAACTGTGCACTTGGGTTTCACTATTTAGGCAACTCTAGATATACAGATTTGGTATCAAAATTTAGTATATTGATCTGCCTACACGATGCAGTGTGTTCCATCAAAGTCAAAGATTAAAGACGTTGGTTTATTCCACGTGTAATGATTTAGCGGTCAAAACTGAAATTCAAATTTTGGAATTGTCAAGACTGTCTGTGCTTTTTTCTTGATTTGTTTACTGTAAAATAAAATGTGTTTGGAATTCTGTAATTTGTTCAAAAGCGAGCGTGACCACCTCTCCTATGAATCAAAGCAACGATATGCTGCTGCATCAACTCGACGTAATGCCGATTGATGTAATACCGAATGATGTTATATCGAATGACATTCCATTCTTGGACAAGGGCAACTGTAAGGTCACGAATAATGTAAATATCATTTTATTTTGCGCGCCTTTCAAGTAGGTCCCATTTGTTCGATTGGATTTATGTTCAGTCAGCAACCGGCCATTGTAACACGGTGACATTATACCTGGCAAGATAATTTTGCGTCAGTCGAGCTATATGTGACCATGTATTATCGTGCATCAGTAAAGATGTAAACCCACCATTGATTTGTGTTCTTTATTCTATAGTAAATAATAAAAGTTTGAAGTCTTGTCATTCATAGAGACCCCCAAAATGAAAGAAGTGAACTTTTCAACCTTTGCACTATCAAAATATGATGAGAAAAGTAGGGGTCATTTGTCATATAATCGATTTTTTTTAACAGTGTATACTGTTGACAAAGTGACAGTAGACATTCGAAATCATGTAGTCATACCCCAATTTCCAAGCATCATTTTTTTCTAAATTCACAATTTAAACATGACATTTTTTTCAAAATGTTCAATATACATCAATAACGCCATTCAAATAAAAAAAAATGAGCATTAAAATCAGAAAAATGCATTTTTAAAGAAGAAAAACGAGGATTATTTATAACCGCCATTATGCAACTACCCACGGAAGCACTTCCTTTTTCCTATGGTGGTACTATGCCTTGTTTTTAATTTCATAATTACCTCTATTTTACAAAGTTCTATAAATTTGATGAAATACTGCCAAGTTGCAGGCATTAAATACTGAAACATTTGTCAGAAAACCATTTTTTTTTCATGATAATTATATACAGGCGCGAGATGTTGGCCGACATGCAATTTTGATGTGTTTGACTAATTTTACCCAAAAAAATCCATTTAATTTTCTATACCAAAATAGTCTCATGACACATTGAAGACATTATCTTACCAAAAAAACATTATTCAATACAAGGTATATGCTAAAAAATAGCACATTCCAATCATCCAAAATTTGAAATCTTCAAAATTGTGTGATTTTTCATGAAATTTAAATGTAAATATGCACATACATGCTTTATTTGAGGCATAAACTTGCTAAAATGTGTTATTTTAAGAAGGCAATGTCTCCAGCTTGGCATTTAAGACTGAGTGTAAAAAAGAGGTTATTTTACCTACAATAAACATTTTAGAAAATCACCCTCATCTCACTCATGTCTGTCTAATATGTCTAAACGCATCATTGATTTGTTATTTACTTTTTATTAAATAATAAAAGTTTGAAGGCTTGTCATTCGTAGAGAGACCCAAATGAAAGAAGTAAACTAACACACCTGCCTTTTATCTCTCGATTTAGATAAAAGAAAAATCAATAATTCCAGGAAATACCCACGCAGTGTGTGTATATTACGTAGACGCTGACGTTATTGTTTAGTTTTTGTCTACACGCTTGTTTTTAAAAAATGTGTCAATATTTACGAAGGTCATATAAATTCAAGCTCATTGATGGAGAATCCGAATTTGGAACGTTTTAAACGACTTTTTGCAAGGTTTGTGTATTTACATAGTCTCACGATCGTCTTCTTCTGAACTTCAACTAGATCTACATGTACATGTTTTTATTTAATTTTTCCTGTGGAATTTTTTGTCAACGACTAGCATTCACGTTCGGTAAACCAGGGGTGTGTTCAATGGTACACTATACATCTCAAATCTGAACATTTTATGATTTACTTCATTGTTTCTCAAAACAACTTATGGTCTGATTGTGACGCCTGGTTAAATCGCTGAACCAAAGAAACAATAACCCGAAGAAAAACAGCTAGGACCAGATCTAACAATTGTTTTCGTTGTGTTTTATTATTAAATAACGCGTGGAACCGTTGTGAACGTCATTTAAGTTCGTATATTGTTTAACCGACCATCAAATTGTCGATGCTTCTTTGTTTACGCGAGAAACGTAAAAGTAGTCCGGTTCCAGGGTTTTAACGAAAAATAAAAGTCTTTAAAAAATTGACGTTGTCCAATGAAATTTCTTTAAATACATATATGATAATGAGATTGGAATTATTATTTTCTAAATTCACAATTCAAACATGACAATGCTGTCAAAATGTTCAAAATACACCAATAATGCCATTCAAATATAAAAATGAGCATTAAAATCAGGAAAATGCAATTCTAAAGAAGAGAAAACGAGGATTATTAATAACCGCCATTATTCGACTACCCCATGGAAGCACTTCATGTTTCCAATGGTAGTACTTTGCTTACATCGTCATGCTGATGCTAAACAGAACCACCACTGTCGTCAATATAACGCTGGGCATTTAGATTGTAAGGAATGCCGACGAGATCTATGTTTTGATCTCCATTATCCCGCCCCAAACCATAACGATGCCTCTATGAAACCAATCTTACTCCATGCAATTATCAGTTAAACGTCTACCTCGACGGTGAAAAACGCGTACCCTTACCGTCAGCAACGTGACTCGTTGCTAAACAGCACCCTTGCCCATACGACACAAGTCAAATGTAAATTACGTTGAGTCCACAGTAAACGATGGTTACAATAACGATGAATAATACTATTGCCTACGAAGGGCAGCCTAACTCTTATTCAGTTAGCTTTCGCGCGCAAAATGTAAAGAACGGTTTATCTAGATCTGCCGTTTTTAATCGCGGTACATGCTACGTAGATGCGTTAACATCATGTACCGGTCTTGACGTCTAGTCGTTACCTATAACCTACCTGGGCGCACACCATCTCTGATGCTTCCAGATGTCAAAGATTGATAATTGTGTTGCAATGACAGTTGAATTGTCTTGCAACGTCACTTACGCCAGAGGCAAAAAGCACACAGCTTAAATTCTGTTGTTTTTACGAAGCCGTGGTATTTTGTAAACAGGTCGTTATAAATAGTATGTGAAATGTGATTGTTTTTTGCATAATGTTCAGTAAATCGGTTACAGTGACAAACAAAACGTGTAAAACATGTCGCTCGATTTGCATGTGCAAAAAAAATGCATAACACCATTCTGTCAGTTTGGAGTACAAATATCTGATAAAATGTAATAGAAATAAGTACAATATGTATGCCAGAATGCGTATACTTCTAGTAGTTATAGAAATATAGCAAATATAAAAAAGTACATTATGTAATTTGGAGATGATCTTCTTGTCTGTGATTATTTGCTAAGTGCTTTTATATAATTGTTTCTTCACCCAACTAGTGCCATTATCTAAAGATGCTTATTTTGTCTGTGATTATATGTTTGCTGCAAATATATAATCGTTTCCTCACCCAACTATAATGCCATTATCTAAAGTTGCTTATTTTGTCTGTGATTATATGTTTACTGCAAATAGATAATCGTTTCCTCACCCAACTATAATGCCATTATCTAAAGTTGCTTATTTTGTCTGTGATTATATGTTTACTGCAAATAGATAATTGTTTCCTCACCTAACTATAATGTCATTGTCTGAAGATGATTTTCGTTTGTCTGTGATTATATGTTTACTGCAAATATATAATTGTTTCCTCACCTAACTATAATGTCATTATCTGAAGATGATTTTCGTTTGTTTGTGATTATATGTTTACTGCAAATATATAATCGTTTTCTCTACCATCTATAGTATCATTATCTGAAGATGATTTTATTTCCCGTGATTAAATGTTAATCAGAATCTGTGTTGTCACAATATAAACAAATATTTTGGATTAGATAACATTCTTGGAGTATAAATGTTAGTAGCTATTCCGTTTTTAATAGAATCGTGAAAAAAGATTAATATCCAGGCACATCTTTTCAAGAAAATGCAATATAAGTTTAATTAACAAAATATTTGAGAGAGAACCGAAGCATAAACGTTTTATTTGTATCAGATTTTTACCTTTTACACTGATTTAAGTGTGGATTTAGACCACAACATTCTTGTTAAATATCTCTCATACACTGATATGTGGTAGTAAGAAATAAATAATGGTAACTAAATTAATTATAATCTTCTATACTTGCAAAACATTAACGTTAGTTATCACACATTTTTGTACAAACACAATAGAAATCGCAATCTTGGGTTGAGTCCAATGCATCTGAAGTTAATAAGCCAATCTACATTGCTTGTGCGGCATGTAGATTTCAGGAATATGAAATTTTAACATGCACTTATTTTATGGGGTGACTCAATGTCCTATACATCGTCTATTACCTTTATATTTTGCATAAAAAAGTTTAATCGTACGTTTTAAATTCATTCACCGTTTCATGTTTTGTTTTAATTAACAAATGACGTTCTTACATTATTATGTTAAGCAAAATAAAAAAATCATGATTGATTGATTGATTATTTAACGTCGTTTGTATGCTATCCAGGGATAATAGACAATCACTGTTTCCTGGGATTAACAAGTACTGGAGCACACCCATCTCTGCAAAAAAACAGATACATTTCTCACTTGAATCAAGGGTGAAAGACGAATGGGACACAAAGTCCTATATCAATCATCACGAAGACTGTTGCCGGGCGGGGATTCAAACTCACGACCCCTGGCTTGATAGTCAGACGCGTAACCTACTGAGCTAATCAGGTCTGGCAGAAAGAAATATAAAACAATCAATATCATTTTAAGTCAATTGTGAAAAGGCGAAAACATCCAACAAAATTACATATTCAAAACTAAATTGTACTTATGGAGAATCAAGTGAGAGAGATGGAAAGGAATGGTACATTAGATCAATGGTTCATCGATAACGATAAAACGGATGAACTGGGCTTCTTTACCTGTTTTATCTGCCAACCTGAATAAAGAGAAACTGTTATTTTTTTCTGTCAATAAACGAGAAGAAAAATGGTATAATCAGAACATCTCTTATTTAATCCGAATCAATTGAAAAGAACACTCATTAACACACTATGTTAACATAACATTGCGTGTAGTCTAAATAACCTTACGTTTTGAATATCCGCCATTCAACTTACATTACCATAACAACCACCGTATCTTTATGCTAATAGCCAATAAAATTAATGTTTCATAACGAATCAATTGTTCTAGTTATATGTTCAGTTTGTTACTTACTTTGCATGTTCTAGGTTAAAATCAGTTGGTTTGATAACCGTCAAAGATTAAAAACGCATACTAGTCAATTTCTATTGATCAGCTGAATTTTTTATATTTTCTATTTTGAAATTACCATTTTACAGAATAAGATATAATATTAATATCGGTTATACAAGAAGTACATTGTAAAAGAAAAACAAACATAACATTATGCATTTATTACAAAATATAGTAAAGATTATACCCCCAAATACAAATTATATGGCGGATATATAGGAGTCACGCTCGTCCGTCCGTCCGTCCGTCCGTCCGTCCGTCCGTCCGTCCATCGGTTCGTCAGTTTGTGGACAATTATTGTGATCGTTATTTCTCAGCAACCATTGGCCGGAGTTTAAAAACTTCACAAGAATGACTGGTACCAAGTCTACTTGTGCATATTGTCGGCATATTGCGCAGGAATATTTTTTCAAAAAGTCATGGCCCTTTGACCCTTCGTGGTCGCTATCTCCCGGCAACCATTCAATTCAATGAAACTCCAGAAGAGTGATTGGTACCAAGCTTAGTTATGTATATAGTCGGCATGTTAGAAGCAAATGATTTTTCAATAAGTTATGGCCCTTTGAATTTTTCAGACATTGCTTTTGTTATCGCTGTTTCTCGGTTAAGATACGTGATTTTAAAAAAAAATGAATCAGTGATCTATTCTCTTTGTAGATTAATAAAGATTACATATCTATTAGAAACGACAAGAGTTTTTTTATTCACGTATGTAATCATCGCGAGACTTCGAACGACCAGCACTCAGCTTACTAGAATAATTATGTTCTAGAAGGTTTTTTTCACATTTTACGCTCAATTACAATACAGTATTTTCTAAAGTATAATTTTAGATATTTTGGTTAGTAATATTGTATTTTTATCTAAAATTAGTTGATCATTTCAAATAGTTCATACATAATTCTATGAAATCAGAAAAAGAAAAGTTTTAGTCTTCATCGCGATCGTGCTTTAAACATTGGAGCATAGGCACTGGTGTGGATGGAGTGAATTTATGTGTGTACGGACATTTCATGTAAAAGTTTGTGTACATATATATACATACACATTCATATGAAAGTACATGTAAACACGCATATATTACTTACAAACACATATTAAGCAATTTAAATAATTCCAATTTCGGTTATTGACAATAAAAGGAATTTTACCAGTATGCATATTTCATATATTGAACACAATATTAGGCGTATTCGTAAATAAGTGTGCAATCCGAAATAGGGTCAGTTGTGCTATAATAGAATATGGTCTCGAGAATGTTGCTTCCCTTTGTACGCGGAAAATCTCTAGACAATGTCATTTAAGTTAAATCAAATATTCAGAAAAGCGCTTTGTATAAATTCCATTGAAATGTGCTCAATCGTCTCCGTATCGTAATTGCAAAATGTACAGAGGTCTGTATCACTAACTTTTTAACAGAGAATTAGTTCCTAAAATTATATAGTTATTTTTAACTTGTAACAATTGTAAGTTTGAATATTTTGTAATTAAAAAGGGGAGTGAATCGAATTAGAAAAGGTAATACTGAAACGAATATGAAGTTATTCTTCCCATTTAGTTTTAGAAGCAGGTATATTTCTTATTACTAAAATCTATTACATATTAAGCGACATCCTTTTTTGTCGCTCATTATCATTAAATTACATAAGGTGACGAAGGATTTTAGCATTAACATCTAAACAGCGGAAATATAAAACCTTTTTATAACATCCTAACGATATACCTTTAAATTCTCAAATGTTTATATTTATGTTATACTTATTTCTAAATTCTGTCCACACAGTCGATTAGTATGTGTTTAACAGTAAGTTGTGCATAACAACGTATGCCAGTACATAAATACAGATTGACTGGTCAATCTTCCGCATATACAACAACAAACACATTTCGTGTAAGAGTGCATTAATCACATCGCTGTTTATAAAAGAAAATAGTATGCAAATAATTATCACACAGTCGCAGTTAACGAATCACCCAACTGCATAATTAAGCGGCGTTTGTTTAGCAAATATTGTGCACAGCATGACTGATCATAAATATAGCTTGGCGTGTTGGTTTATTATCATTATAACGCGCCAGTGGGTACAAAATAAACTGAATTTAGCAGCTAATGACAAAGCGTTATATCCTATGTTTTCTGTCATTTAAATAAGCAGTCTTAATCTCTAAAAAGGGAGGGTTTGGTAAAGGAAGGAGCTGTATGAATTTAATATGTACGTTTCAAGTACGTCTAAATATTGAAATAATAACAAATAGTATTTACCGGAAAAAATTGCTTTTAAATGAATGTATTCAGCAATATTTACACCAATTGTTATTCTTTGTCATTACGCCCTTGAATTAATATATCAAAAATAGTATAATAACTTAATTTTATTTACTTGATTAAGACATTATAAATTGATCGGTAATAAATTTTTAAACTGAATTTAATATGTAGTCTTTGAAACAAATTCAGAGTCATTGCGCGCATTGTGATGTTGGATAAAAATGATTGAAAATATCTAGAATTTTAAAACACATTTAATTCAGACCGTCGTTGTGTTAACAGCTAAACAAAAAGTATTATAATCATTCAATACTTTTGTTAATTTATTTTGGCACTGGTGAATATGTGCATAGTTAAATACGACATATTGTTTTTTTTATTTCATCAACCAACTATAAACTGAATATAATGAGTATTTATTGACGATAAATTTCTTCTCAATCAATCAAATATGTACTCTTTGAATAAATTTATTGTTTAATAAATTCTTAAAGACACGATTGCTCATTCTATAAATTGTGATAATTTACTGACGTGATTGAAATTATCATAAGCGTGCAATTAAAGAAGGTGCGATAAAACTGAATATATCATTAGAAATGGTGTTGAAATAAATACTAGATGTTTTTGTGTGATCATTTTCTTGGAAAACTTATCAAATGTGACCCCTTGATGGCATTAAAATGACACGAAATATTCAACCAACCAATCACATACTACCGTAGTTCTATTTAGTTAAAAAATCTTCTTGATTTGGTAAAGAATATAATTTGTTTTCTTTTTCGATTCGTTATAGATTAAATTCAGAAAAAAAAAGAAATTACTGATAATATAAAAATTAATGATCAATACTTTTAACAGCTTTATTTTAATACCATTCTTGTTAAATCCAGACAACGGTTTAAGAGCTTTTTAAGGAAATGCTATGCTAACCCAATAGTCACATAATGTATCTTTTTCAGCAGTGGAACAGAGGCGCATCTTTCTTCGTTCCATATTGTCGTTTTTAGCGGTTTTCAGAGTTTAGTGATAGTTAATATAAGATAATTTAATATCGATAAATTTACTTTGAATAATGGATGAGTCTATTTCAGATGTTTTGTTTTTACAAAGTTAAAACATGATATTTGGCTTTTGATGGAATTTGTGAGACTTTGTTCTTCGCAATTGAATTAAGGTCAATATTGGCTTCGAGAATTTTTAGTTTGATCCAGACACCAAGTTTTCAATAGCTTTGGGTTTCTTATCAAAGAGAGTTTCAATGTAAGATTTAAAAAAAGTGTAAATGTATGATTAAATGAGTTAAAATGAAGTTTAATTGCATAGTGAAAATCCAGGTTTTCACGCCTTAAATATACTGACGCAAAAGAGAAATTGTGCACTAGAGTTTTTCAATTTTTTTTCTCATGCAAGTCTTGTAAAAAGATATACAGATTTGGTATCATGATTTAGGATATTTATCTGCCTACATGGTGCAGTATGTTTCATCATGATCAAAGATAAAAGACGTTGGTTCGTTCCACGATAACTCAAAACTAAAATTCACAATTTTAGAATTGTCAATTGTCTGTGCTTTTTACTTAATTTGTTTGCTGTAAATGTGTTTGAATTTCTGTTATTTGTTCAAAATCGATTGTGTCCACCTCTTCTAAGAATCAAAGCAACGATTCGCTACTGCATCAAACCGACGTTATGTCGAATTACATAATTTGGAATGACATTCTATTTTTGGACAAGTGTAACTGTAAGGTCACGAATGCTGTTGATAACATTTCATTTTTCCCTCCGTCTAGTTAGACCCCATATGTGCTTGATTGGATTCATGTCCAATGAGCATTGTAACACGATGACATTATGCCTAGCAAGATATTTTGCATCAGAAAAGCAGTATGTGAACACGCAATGTCGTGCATCAGTACACCGTGATATTGATGCCGAAACTGAACCACCACTGGACGAAGAACGTCGTCAATATAACGCTAGGCGTTTAGATTGTAAAGAATGACGACAGGATCTATGTTTTTTTATCCCTATTATCCTTCCAAAACCATAACGCCTTCGCCACGAAATCGATCCTGCGCCAGCATGCAATTATCGAGAAAACGTTTACCTTGACGGTGGAAAACGCGTACCCTATCTTCACAACGGTACTCGTCACACAACAGCACCCTTGCCCATTGGGCACAATCCAACTTAAATGACGTTGAACCCACAGCGGACGATTACGATGATTAATAATCTGACCTACATAGGCCCGCCTGACTCTTGTTGGGTTATAAGATAAACCAATAATGATTGTCATAACAATTAAAAGATATCTTAAAAATAAATATTTTTGGTATTATCTCATCCAGTTAAAATTTGGTTGTGGTAACCCTGGACCTTATAACTCAGCCAAAACGTCCAGCATTTTTTAGGTAACCGATTGTTTCGAATTTAGGTTATAGTTGCAAACTCATTTAGGCCGGTTGCCGTCTATGACCACGCCGTACCCCATGCATCGATGTCTAGCCACTTATATGAGAAATTTCACCAGACTATTAGCGTTAGCATGCAAAATTATAAAAACGGTTTATCTAGGTATGCCGCTTTGAATCGCAGTGTATTTAGCTGTTTTAAACATGTTACATAGATGCGTTAACGCTGACGTGCTACCTTTAACCTGCCTGAACGTACACTATATCTGACGTTTTCAGATAGGTGAAAACGAATACATAATACGAAATAAATATTTTTTTATTAAAGTGAGGTTTCAACTGAATGATGTTTATTAATGTTGACAATGGGCTGCGATAGAAAGCTTCGCTTCATATCTCATGATACCATAAAGATAAAGACAAATAAATGTATTCCAAGTATGAAAACGTTGCACGTACCACAAACGGATATACTTGTATATCAGAATTTTTCACAATTTAAGTTGGCTAAGACATTTTTTTCCAATATATCATGCCTATGTTCACACTAACCCCGTATTGTCAAAAGGATATAATATTTGATTCGTTATACAGATTTACACGATGTACTCTAGCAGTTTTGAGATAATGTAGAAATTATTTTATAAAGGCGCTAGATACAGATTAACATCCTTAGTTTTAGGACATGTATTTTTGACCGTGCATTCTTTATGGATTTCAATTCTGACAAAGTATCAATGTGGAATTGCCAAGAAGTGTTCGATATTAAATATCAAATACTAAAAATATTATGATATAAAACAAACTGAAAATGTGAGATTATTGAGGAGTGAGAGGAAAGTCATGACAGGCCAAATAGACGTTAGTTTAAATCAAAATATTCAACAAAAATCATTAGCTATTTTCCAATTTCGTTTTAATATCTATGCATACGACAACAACACCCAGACGACTTAAGCTGACAAACATAGTTATGATTGAAGTAAGCAGTTTGTTAATATAATCGTTATAATTTGATTTTTTCAAAACCGCAATTAAAACCCATCAACAAATACATGTATATGGCGTGAAAAGCAAGATTGGAGTTTTTGCTTTCATTGAACCTAATGGTTAATACGCATATATTTTCTACTTTAAAGTATTTGTTTGTAATGGTATAATACAATGCATTTACAATATTTAATTTAGCTGAAAATGAGCGTAAGCTATGGAGGTTGTTATCCGTCATAATTTAGATACCTTTTTAGTTATTACAAATAACATTCACTTGAACTACATGTTCTGACTTATATACGTTTCAATTGCATGATGCAACTCGATTATTGTGAATTAACACAACACAGTGAATTTCTGGAAAACCTTAATTTTCCAAAATCATTTTTTTTTCATTATGAACTTTAATGTTACCTACTTAGTAATTTTAGATAATTATGACAATTTTATAGTTAACTTCGAAATTTCAGCTCAAAATGTCCTTAAAATACTAAGACAGATGGAATTAAAATAGTTAACAACACCCTGTTTAGTTCTCTTATTCCGATTGGCACAGTGTCCTATGTCATAAGATTCCTATGAGAAATTACGATTTCCAAGCAATCAGTTTCAATGGGAATCTCAAGTTTCCAATTGAAAAATTAAAAATTGAATTTGAAGATTATATTTATAGATCAAATATTTTTATAAGAATTGTTAAATTGAATTACAAACTAAGCAAGATAATAGTATAATATAAATTAAATGAATGTGTATGTGTGCATGCGTTCGTTTGTGTCTGCGTACAGAGTAGGTGCGTGTGTAAGTGAATGATTGCATGTGGGCATGCGTGTGCGTGTGTGTTTGCATGTTAGTGCAGTGTAGGTGCTTGTGTGAGTTCACATGTACGTTTTGTGTACTTCTGTAAATGCATGCAGCATACGCGCGTTTGTATGTTGTATATGCAGAGTACGTGCATTTGTTTGTTTGTATATGCAGTGTACGCGTGTGTGTGCATGTGCGTGCATACGTGTGTACTATTAATAGGAGCATTAACAACTGTAGCAAAAACTAAAGAAGTATTCGATCATGTATTTATTTGTGTGTTGGTGCAGTGTTCGTAGTAGCAAAAGTAAAATCAGCAGCAGCAACAGCAGTAGTAGTAGTAGCAGCAGAAGTAGTAGTAACACTGGCAGCAGAAGTAGTAGAAGCATCAATAGCAGTATATGCCGTTTTTGTTGTTTATTGCTGTAATTGCAGTAGTAGTTATGTTAGTAGTAATAGCAGCAGCAGGAGCAGTGGTAGTAGTTTGAGAAATAATAGTAATAGTAGAAGTAACAGTAGTAGTAGTAGTAGAATTAATAACAGTAGTAGCAGCAGTTAGTAATTGTAGTATAGGAGTAAAAGTAGTAGTTGTATTGATAGCAGTTATAATAGCACAGTAGTATAATAGTAGTAGTAGTACTTCAAGTAGTAGTACTAGTAGAAGTAGTGGTAGTGCTAGTGGTAGAAGTCACAGTGGTAGTAGTAGTTGTTGTAGTTGTAATAGTAGTATATTAGTAGTAGTTGTAATAGTAGTAGTAGTAGTAGTAGTAGTTGTAATAGTAGTAGTAGTAGTAGTAAGTAGAATGATAGTATAGTAGACGTAATAGTAGTAGTAATGTAGTAATAGTAGTAATAATAGTAGTTAGTACATGTTATAATATTACTCCTATGCCAATTAAATACTTCTTTGTGTGTACTTCTGATGTTTCTACTTGTAACGTATAAATTGCGTTCAGTGAAATGTCATCTATGTACGCCAGTGCATATAAAATACATGTACGTGTTTATTATCTGCTCTTAATCAAACAATACAAATTAAGATACCGTTAGAATTTGAACCTGTGGAATTAAAAAAAAACGACTGCATCCTATGATAAAAGCAAAGGAAGAAATCTGAGTATTTCGTTTGATGTTGTCAAATCAGTTATTTTTTAAAACGTGATTATATACTGACGCAAAAAAAGAAATTGTGCACTTGGGTTTCACTACTTTTAGGCAACTCTTGATATACAGATTTGGTACCATAAGTTAGTATATTTATATGCCTACACGATGCTGTGTGTTCCGTCATATAAATAAATGACAAACTGTCAAAGGTTTAACTAACTATGGTATGGAACATTCAAAGAAATTGACGATGTGTCCATGAAAAAAATTCCCGGAGGTATGACATGGACAGTGTTTCAATCGATTGCCACAACGAACTGAAACGAAGCGCGTACATGTTTGGGGCAGAAAACAAACATTCTACTCAAACGAAGCGCGTACATACATGTATTTGGGGGAAAAACACATGAAAACTAGCATTCTAATGAAATGAAACGCGTACATACATGAATTTGAGGGTGGGGGGAGAAACCCATGAAAACTAGCATTCTACTGAAACTAAGCGCTTACAAACAAGTATTTATGTATTTGGGGGAAAAACACATGAAAACTTGCATTCTACTGAAACGAAGCGCGTACATACATGTTTTCTGGGGGGGGGGGGGACACATGAAAACTAGTATTCTACTGAAACGAAGCGCGTACATACATGCATTTTGGGGAGAAACCCATGAAAACAAGAGCATTCTACTGAAACTAAGCGCTTACAAACAAGTATTTATGTATTTTGGGGAAGAAACCCATAACACAGAACATGCAAACTAAGTAACAATCTGAAAATATTACTAGATCAAGTAGATTCAGGTTAATGGCTGTTAGCATAAAGGTACGGTGGTCGTAATAGTAATGAAAGTTCAATGACGTAATTCAAAACGTAATTTGATATAAACAATACCCAATCGAAACATAGTTTGTTAATGAGTTCATTTTTAAATTGATTCTGATTGAAAAAGAGTTCTAGTTATTTCTTTTATCGTTTATCTTCCGTTCATTGACAAAAGAAAAGAAGCAGTTTCTTTTTATCTAGGTTGGCAAATAAAACAGGTAAAGAAGCCCAGTTCATGCGTTTTATCGTTATTTATGAACCATTGATCCAAAGTGCCATTCCTTTCCATCTCTCTAACTTGATCCTCCATATCTGTTATTTCACTCTCGGTTGCACAAACAAAATATGGGAACGCATCCCTCCATTCCTCCTTGAGAACATTCTTGACATTTGTATACCAGGAGCCGGTTTGTTCTGGACCTAAAAGTCGGAGCTGGCTGATACATTGAATCTTACATTCAACAAAAATCTCGTCAAATTGCTTCACGCCAGGCATGTGTTCAGGCATCAGCGCGTTGATACGAGGAATAAGCTGACCGTACCATGCCGCTTCTTTCAATACAAACGGAGTGATAGTCAATATAGTAATTAAGCCGTTTTTTCGAAGAACTCTCGTTGCCTCTAGCAATGTATCTTTTATGCCAGGATACATACTGCCGTCTGACTGCCCTTTCACGTGTTCAAGAACCTAAAAAATAATAGTTTAACATTTATGTGATGAAACCTGTCCATAATTGTCTTTTCTTCTGTATGTTTGTGTTTTACATTATGTATAGTATAGATTGTATCGATGTACTTTTTTCGCGCGTAACTTTTGAAATACATTTCTGCTGTT
The DNA here is from genome assembly GCA_029582155.1 of Panopea generosa. Lineage (NCBI taxonomy): Eukaryota > Metazoa > Mollusca > Bivalvia > Adapedonta > Hiatellidae > Panopea > Panopea generosa. The sequence continues at coordinate 10,161,434 of CM055901.1, read as the reverse complement.
TGAAATATATATATTCATGTTTTAATCATTAGATTATTATTAAATGTGATGTTTAAACTTTAATCACCTTTTATTACGCAATCTATTAGCACCTTTCACAATAAATTACAAAAACGCAACCTTTTTACCGACATTGCCATAATGTAACTTGTTTTAATGTTACGCAAGTTATATATGAACCCTTAAAAATAAGAACATTTGAACACAGTATATTGCGTTTTTATACTTGTTTAAGAAAGAAAACTTTTGTTAGATTACCAGAGATAGGTTGACAACGTCAAAGCTGTTGTCGGGGAAAGGCATCAGTGGGAGGGATGCTTCATGTACGCCATGGACGTAACCTGCTTGTATCTCTGTGGCAAGTTCCATCTTTGCTTGTTCTAGCATTCCGGGACTTTGATCCATCAGTGTAACATGACGGAAACCAAGCTCGATCAGTTTCTTAGCAGGAAGCCCTGTTCCACAGCCGGCTTCAAGAATATGAATATCCTGTAACCAGATACAAAATCGTATCATGTTATTAGGTTTCAATAAATTGACACTTTAAGTGATTCAATGAGATGTAAAATATCAATAGAGCAATGCAATACAAATTTTTAGTATTGCAACTGAAACATTATAATAGTGCTGCTTTATATCGTAACATCAGAATAATAATAACATCATATCATATCGTCACTATTTGAGGTATTGCATTTTTATTAACAGTAACAGAGAATTAGAATTTAAAGTGTTGCAAATTCATAGTTTTCGATAAGTAAGTAATATTAAAATTAAGTTTTGAATATGCAATTTTGTTTTTGAATTGGCTGTTTTTCGCTATTCCCAATTAACATAAAAGTATATTCATTTCTTTTATTTTGCTTCACATTATAGTATAAGAACGTCATTTGTTAATCAAAGCGAAATGTGAAACTCATTTATGCACACTTCACATTCATTGGTCTTAAACAAAAAGTACATGTAACCATTCTTTTTGTATTTGCACAAAAATGTGTGACAATAAACATAAATTAATTAAAGTCTAAAATTATAAACATTTATTTATTGTTACAACTGATTAGTTGATAAGTGATGTTTAACAAGAATGTTGTGGTCCAGATTAAAATGAATGTAAAAGGTGATATAAAAAACTTTGAAGCTTCTTTTTTTTTCTCAAATGTTTTGTAAATTAGTAAAATATTGCATATTCTTCTATACATATTCTACACAATAACTAAATCTGACAATTTAAATATTTTTTATTTGAGCTGCCTCTTTGATTTTCAAGGTAAAGAGTTCGTTTTATCACATTCCTAACAATGACAATTGCTTAGTACATGTAGATATCTTGAAGAAATAAATCAAGTACTATTTTAGTTAAGTAAATTGTTTATTGTAATAATATGGTAAACCAACAATACCTTATATTTTAAAGCTTATTATTAAGAAAGATTACCTCTTTTTTCTTGTCAGAGTTTATCAATATCATCCCTGCAATCACACCTATATCACTATATCGTTCAAGCTTCGAAAACACCCGTGATGAATTGTTATAAAATTCAAGACTTTGGTTAAATTTGAAAACAGCCATAATTTGACGAGATTTTGAACAACTGTGTGTTGTATAATGTTTCCGAACTGCAATTGTTTTTTCGCAAAAACTAACAGCTTATTTATAAGAATTAAACATATATGCAAGTGCACGTAAAAGCAAAGTTACGGAACATGAGGGCACATGTTTAAAAAGTTATACTATTTGAAATATGCACAGACATGTTTCACATTAAAGAGACTTCAATGAACACAAAGTTCAATGTCAACTGGACCACAGTCCTTAAATGAAATTACGGCAAAGTTGAATTTGATTGACCTCAAGCTCAGGCATGATTCTTTACATCAATGACCTAGAAACACTATATGTATGTATAGAATTATTCACATACTTGATATTGAAGTTCATTTTTTTTATCATTGTCACTTTTATTATAAAACTGATGTTGTTTATATCGTCAAGTTCTAGCCAAGATCGGATCTTACTACCGAAATCAGCAAGTTCTAGCCAAGATCGGATCTTATTACCGAAATCGTCAAGTTCTAGCCAAGATCAGATCTTACTAGCTAAATCGTCAAGTTCTAGCCTAGATCGGATCCTACTACCGAAATCGTCAAGTTCTAGCCAAGATCGGATCTTACTAGCGAAATCGTCAAGTTCTAGCCATTAAAGGATCTTACTAGTGAAATGGTCAAGTTCTAACCAATATTGTTTCTTACTACCGAAATCGTCAAGTTCTAGCCAAGATCGGATCTTACTACCGTTAACGCCAAGATCGGTCAAACGAATGTTGGGTATCTCCATCACCGAAAACTGTTCATGTTTGATTTGAAGATGTTGAGTCAGGAGTGAACAATATAATACTACATGTGCAAAAATCGTTATCTGAAGATTTGATTATCATAAATAATAAACATTAAATTTACTAAAGAGCAGTACTATTGTATTTCTTGCTTACTGAGCCAATTTCCTTTCACTGAGATTTAATTTTTTTGTATCAGAGTTTTACCTCTTTTTCAACAGTGTCTTGGATAAATTACATCGCACCTAATCACTGTTCGTGGGATCTTTGGTTTTCCTGTAATTCTTAGGATATCGTTCTCAATTTTAAATAGAGTTTTTGTAGTCTTTAAATGTACTATAGCTCTCACTTAGTTACCTCCCTTTTATGACGGTAGTAAGATTCTCGCGTCAAAGAAATTAGAGCTATATTAATCGCATAATATTGTCATATTTCTTTGTACATATGAGAACATTGAAATATTTTCATGAGTTCTGTCAAGACTGTTTGACGCTTGGTTTATTGGATGGAAGCATAACAAAATAAATATAAGTAGTGTTACACTGCAAAAAATGGGCTGAATTGTCAAAATTAAGGGGTGTCATCAAATAATCAAAATTGTGAAAAAAACAACCTTGTAAACCCAATGTTTTTCAGCTTTTTACCAACAGAGGACATTCTATGAAAAAAGGCACCTTTTCTATATATAGAATTGTGCAAAACAAAATGTTGTGTGAGACTTTCATTCTTTACAGATCTTTGCAATTGCAATTGATGAGCATGTTTCAGATAACATATAGGGGATATTCAGTGTTCTCAACAGATGTTGAGCATGCGCATTTGTTCAAAAGAACAAAGTTCCTATACATTATTCCCTAAAAACATAATTATTTTTGATGGGTTTTAATAAAGTGCTCCTACTAGGAATTCTGAGACTGGTTGAAATGACATTATGCTTGCTTAAAGACTAAATCTTTACTCAGAAACGCAGAAATGTACTAAATAAAATAAACTGATAAGTATTTTAGTACATTGTCAGTACCGTTAAAGGTGATATTTAAATAGGTGTCACCGCATATCAATCTATTTGAAAGATTTAGGTAAATAGTGCAATTCATAGTCTAGTTAATGTAGTAAAGGGTCACATGTTGACAGTTTAATTCAAAGTCTGAAACAGTATGTCTAAGCATATATTAAGTCGTAAATTATACATAAATAAACACAAGTCTTAATGGCAGAGGCCTAGTCGGCTGACAGGACAACAACCTTTATGGCATCAGCATAATGTTACCAAAGGTAAAATTCTAGTCGGCTGACAGGAATACAAATATTATACAGACACGAACAAATGAATATAATACATTTATCAAAAGTAAAATCCTAGCTGTCCACAGGAATACATTAAAATACTGATAGAAACATAACACTTATACCAGTTTCTTATTCTTGTCCAGAAATGTGACGGGGTTCTTTAGAAAACGCTAAGAAAGGAAATAATTAAATGTCTGCAGTGGGAGACTGGGGATGGCGGTGGGCGAGCATAAATTGCATAGCCTATATCCTTTTTGTTTAAAATGGTGAAGCTAAATGACATATATATTACACGCATGCGATCATGGCACTGATTCCCTTTTGTGCTTAGGTTGCCTACATTTAACCCGCTCCGTGTTTTATGCGTGATCTGGCTTAAATTACATCCCCGGACAATGACCTGTTTAGGGAACTAGGTTATACATTGTTTGCTAGAGTGTGGTTAGTTAAACACACCTTAGCACTCTGGCTACAATACCTTAGTCATAAAATACGGTGATAGATTTAATACAAAGCTTCTATATCTATATTTTTATAACTGTACTGCCCATTCTTCCACATATACAACAAAAATTGCCAATGTCTTTCCGTTAAGATTCATTCGATATTATACATTTATATTTGACATGTTTCAACATAATGTATTTACATAAAATACATTAAAACATAATGTGTATATTATGTAAATAGATATCGCTATTTTAACGAATTTCTTCCCTTAGTGATATCGCTAGGTGACTAGGCATAAACACAGCGTCATGTGTCTTGCCCAGCAGGTGCTTGGTGTCTGTTTCATATCAGTTTGTCACACACACATAATATCGGTATTGGAATGCTGACCTAGTTTGATATAGTTTTGGTGTTAATTAAATGAAAACGTGTCATAAATGATTTGTGAGAAGCTGTTTTACAAATGCTGTTATATAAACTTACCATCCATTTATCCAACTTATGGCGTCAGATTATACGTAGCGAACTTTCAGTTTATTAATATCATCTAGAAAAAGTTATTTTATCAATGGAGTCGTTTTAAAGAAGCAATAAGAATAAGTATATATGTTTTATAATATTTTGTGGTTCACAACAAAGTTTAAGCATTTGAGAGTTTGGTTTATTTACATAACATAATATATGTATATCAACTTGGCATATTTCTCAAGTAGTGAAGCGTGTAGCACAACCACATTGCAAATCAATGTTTAGACACCATTTCTAATGAAGTGTTGTTGTACTGGTACAGCTGGACCGCTACGTATACTTACTAACATCACCGTTTTTTATCAATATTTTTATTTTTTCGAAAAATATTCACCTAATTGCATTTATAATTATTTCTACGATATATACACGGGATTTTAAAAAAAGACAGACATACAAATCAAAGAGTAATTTAAATAATTTGCTAGGATTCAAAATGGACTCTACTTCTCGTGAAAGTAGGGAACTTAACAAAGTCTCACTTTTTATT